>JAYESD010000001.1:6793432-7393432 GCA_036927565.1 Tuctoria greenei | reverse complement strand
CAGCGTCATGACATGCGTGCGTTACGGATCCGGAGACCGGTAACCAAAGTGTTAAGAAAATGTTCCATGTCAGTGGTTGGTGCCTTTCCCTCTGTATATTTGTTCCGTTGCAGCGAATTCTACTGTTCCAGTTGAGTATTTCTGCGTGTACCTACGTCGTTGTTGAGTTTGCTATGTGGCCTCTACCCAAATTTCCGTCGTATGCTTTGAGTTTTCGGCATGTCAAGTATGATAAAACTGCACAGGCGCCAATGTGTCCTTCGAGCGACGATCCGCGCATTTTCTCAAAGGTTCTGGCGAAAATAAACAGACTCTCGAGAAATATTCCCAGTCAAGTTTCCTTATTATGAACGAACAAACGAAATTTGCCCTTTTTTCGACCCATTTGAACGAAACAATTAATGAACAAGTAAGCAGACCATACAGTATTGAAAAAAGATTACTTGACCGAGTATAGAATCCTCAACTGTGAAATTAAAGACAAGAAAAAAAGAAAGAGCACACGTAACCAGATTCCTGAACGCCAAAGTTGCAAGATGAGCGATCCAGATGAAATTGCCAAGCACAACGAACGGATACGTACGTGCGTGCATCCACCTGATCCCGTCACCGGTGACCAGCACGCGTACAGAATAAGCTTTTCGCACGCGTGCCCTAGCCGCACACCGCGAACCGACCAACCGCCGGCCAATTCCCCCCACCACGACACCTTGCCGACCCCGGAATCCACCAAATATCGTACAGGCTGCAGAGTTCTCTGTCAATCTCGCCGCTGCGAGGCTAGCCGACGCCGCCGCCCGCCATGCCGAAGAAGATGGGCGTGAACTCCAAGGCGGAGGCGGCCCGCGAGCGGCGCTCCGCCGCGGAGGACGAGCGCCGCGGCCGCCAGGAGCGCGCCAAGGAGGAGCAGTACTGGCAGGAGGCCGAGGGCCCCAAGTCCCGCGCCGCGCGCCGCCGGGAGGAGGAAGCCGAGAAGCGCGCCGAGGCCGCGGCCCGTAAGGCCGAGAACCGCCGCCTCGCCGAGGCCGAGGCCGCTGCCGTCGCCGCTGCGGCCTCGGCCCCGTCCAAGGCCGCCGCGCGCAAGGCCTCCCGCGTCGCCGCCCCCGCGCCCAAGGTCACCGAGGCCGAGCTCGCCCGCCTCCGCGAGGAGGAGCGGCTCCGACTCGAGCGCGAGGCCGAGGCCGCCAAGAAGCGCGCCGCGCGCGTCGCCGAGGAGGAGGAGTACGAGCGCGTCGTCCTCGTCGCCAACACCAACAGGGACGACTCCATCATCGAGGCCAGATCGGTCGACGAAGCAATCGCCCGGATGTCCTTGGTAGACGCGCAGCCCCTGCCTTCTGACAAGCATCCCGAGCGTCGCCTCAAGTCGTCCTTCAAGGTATAACCTGGCCAAAACTTGTTTATACTCTAAATTAAACTGGCTTCCCAGCGTTAAAATTTGTTGGATTACAATGCAATTAAAGAAATTCGGTATCAAATGAAAGAACATTGCACATTGATAGTACAAATTTGTAATTGAACATCCACTAGTTTTGCTTATAAGATAGTCACTGATTCAAGTCACTTGTTATTATTAGTATGTGCAACCTTGTATATAAACATGATGAATAGCGCAACCTTGTATGTAGACATGATGAATACTACCATCCCTGGTAATTTCTGTTACAGTGTCATTACACAATTTCTTCATGTTCGAGATGAGATAACAAATTAACCTGCACTATTGTTGCACGTGGCACACCTGCTATAGCCTATAGGATGTTCCTAACTTGTCCCCATATGTCGGAAACATGGAATATTCATAACACGGCCTAATCTGATTCCTGATTCAAAATGGTGCCACAATTTGAGAATGAGAATATGCATCAATTTCTGATCTGCAGCTTCTAAACGGGTAACAATTATTGATATACTATAATATTTTCCGAATAGAAATACCAGTGCCAAAAAATAAAGAGCCATCTTCTCTTCCATATTTGCTAATTGAATTTGGAAGGTGGCATGACTGGCTTTTGGTTGATACTTGTTTAATTTCTTACTCTTTCTTTGCAACCGTGTCTACAAAATCCAACCTTGGTGTTTTTTGTTGTACTTCAGTGGACCTATAGTTCTACTACTGTTTGATGTGACCTTTTGTGTTTAAAATTTGAAATAATCTTTGTGACAGGCATTTCAAGAGGCAGAACTCCCTAAGCTGAAGGAAGAAAAGCCAGGCCTGACACTCAATCAGTACAAAGACATGATATGGAAACTATGGAAGAAATCTCCAGACAACCCTCTTAACCAGGTTTGCCCAGACATGTCTGCTCGTCGTCTCCCCCTCAATGTCTTAGTCATGTCCACTGATTTGTGGGGACACATCATCTTAAGTATTAAGACATGTAATTCATTTGATAGCTAAATCTTGTCGACATGCAAACTTTGGTAGTTTGTATTGCCATATCTAGCATTCTAGAGCAGAAGCAATGTTTGGGCATACTCTTGGGGGCATCACGTTAAAATGTTACCATGCATTGAGAATTAGTTTTCAGACATTTCATGCCGTTAGACTAATGAAGCAAAATTGTTGGTTATATTATGTGTGCCTGGAATTATGTATGTTTGATCTCTGATTGAAAAACAAATATTTATGTGCAGGCTGCTGAGTGATATTGGCTTCCTACTGAGCCGTTTGAGTAATTTAAGGCAAGCCCTTAATCTTTGTTGACTTATGTGTTCATTTTACTGTTGAGAGTCATAAAAAATTGCTTGTTCTTGCAGAGGAAACCACAAACAGGACTGGACTGCATGATGTCTTCGGCTTGATGTGCAGCAGAGCATGAACCAGATTTTCAGTTTCTCGGCTAATAATTGTCAAATTGCTGCCTTGTATATCGATTAGAGATTTTGTTCAGTTTCCTTTTGTGCTTAATAGGTGGGTCATGCTGGCACCCAAATGTGCTTTGGGTGTGTTAGTAATTAGAACTTCGAATAAATTGGTGTCATGGGCTAAACTATGAGTAACTGAGAATGCTTCATAAGTCATTTGTGGGTGCTTTTTTTGCTTCATTCATCACAGCATTCAACCAACACAACGGGAAGTTACAAAGCCACAGATTGATGCTAATTGATACTTACTGAGTGACTCAGTTGTGGTCAAAATCACCCTGCTAATCGATCTGCCTATTTAATGTCTATCATTGTCATGTCACTCATATTTGAACTCAATTTTTGTATTACTCTTAAGCACACAACAAAATAGATTAAAATAGGAAATATTGGATTTGTGTAGAAGCATAAAGAATCATTACAGGAAACGTCAACACTTACGTCGGCCAAGTTACTTTACGTCGGCTGGCCGATGTAAGTAAACTAACTTACGTCGGTCACAAAGAACTGGCGTAAGTAAGTTAACTTACGTCAGTGGCCGACGTAAGTTAGTATATCGACATCAGTAAATGTATACTTATGTCGGCCTGTACAACTAGCTGACGTGAATAAAATGACCGACGTAAGTTAGGCTTAACTTACGTCGGCTGGAAGGATGACCGACGTAAGTTAAATAGGTCGACGTAAGTTTACTATTTAGCCGACGTAAGTTACGTATTTTAATCTATCTCCGCGTGCGCGCCTTCTCTTTTCTTCCTTACTCGCCGCGCGTCGTTTTGCTTTCTTCTCCCTGCCGCCGCGCCCGACGCCGTCGCTCCCCACCGCGCCGTCACTCCCTGTCGCGCCGCCGCCGCCAGGTATCCTCCTCCCCTCCCCGATCTCTGCCCCCCCCCCCCCCCCCCCCCCCCCCCGCCTCGCCCTCCCCGGCCGACCGTTGCCGTCTGGCCCTCCCCCCTCCCCCTCCACCTCCACCTCCCCTCCCCCTCCCCTCCACGACCGAGCGCCGCCCCCCACCCTCCCCCTCCCCTCCCCCTCCACCTCCACCTCCCCTCCCCCTCCTCTCCACGACCGAGCGCCGCCCCCCACCCTCCCCCTCCCCCCCCCCCCCCCCCTCCACCTCCCCTCTCTGGCCCCTTCTCCCCCTACCCTCCCCGGCCGAGCGCCACCCCCCTCCCCCTCCCCTTCCCGGCCCCCTCCCCCTCCCCTCCCCTGCAGAGGCCCCCCTCCCCTCCACAGACCCCCACCCCCACCCCCCTCCCCTCTACAGACCCCCCCACCCCAACCCCCTCCACAGACCCCCTCCCCTCTATTGAAATTTGAATTTAATTGAAATGCATTATTTAAATTTGAATTGAATTGAATTGTTCAAATTTGAAATTGAATTGAATTGTTTAAATTATGCTTAAATTGCTTAATTATTTATTTAATTATGCTTAATTAGTTAATTTGCTTACTTTCGATTATGTTTATTTAATTATGCTTAAGTGATTAAGTTGCTTAATTGTGCTTAATTTGCTTAGTGTAGATTATGCTTAATTAGTGTAGTGTAGATTATGCTTAATTGGTTTATGTCGAGGGCGGCGTCGGGGGCGGCCGACTGTCGGGGCACTTAGGTTCTGTCGTTGCTATAGATGGCCAATGGGCTGTGCCGGACTGGCCCGGCCCGAGCCCGACCGATCTCGTGCATGAAAACATTAGGCCCGACACGACCCGCAAATTTGTCGTGCCGGGCTGGACTGGCACGACGGGTTATAATCCAAGGCCAAGCACGACGGATCCCATTTTCCCTTATCTGGCCGTGTCGGGCCCGTTCGCGGGCCGAGCGTGTCGTGCCAGACCGAAGCCTGGCCGAGTCATGATTATCACATAATCATGGAAAGATTTATGCCTGTTATGTTTTGAGGCTATTTTGACGATGCAGTGTGGAAGGTGTTAGCCGAGCTTAGCCACTTCTATAGGCAACTCTGTGCTAAAGAAATCACGCCAGAGATGATGACTAAATTAGAAAAGGAGATTCTGGTACTTTTGTGTAAGATGGAAAAAAATTTCCTCCAGGATTTTTCAATCTAATGCAACATCTCTTAATTCATCTTACATTTGAAGCGAAAGTGGGCGGTCCCGTGCAATATAGGTGGATGTATCACATTGAAAGATCACTTAAATATCTGAAACTAATGGTTGATAACAGGGCAAGGGTTGAAGGTTGCATCGTCGAAGCTTGTACCCTTAAGGAAGTAGGATACTTCTCAAGTCTTTACTTTGCAGAGGAACACAATGTTAATACTTCGATAATGCAGTACAATATTGATGAGCAACCTCCTTGTAGCGATCTCTCCATTTTTGCAATAAGAGACACTACTGTTGGTAGTTACACTTCCTACGATGTTAGCGAAAAAGAAAGGCGTACTGCTTTCTTCTACATGTACGCTAATATGGAAGAAATGAATGAATATTTCAAGTGTTTCTCCTACACTTATGCTTTTCACCATTGTCGGTACCCTCCGTACCGGATATCCCTTGGGATTGCAAAGATCACAAGAAAACTCCATATACCCGATTTGAAGACCTCCGAAGGCCCCACATGTCAGGCGTAGCCGGACCTGCTCCCCCGACATGGTTAGTCCTGGGGTCGCCACGTGTATCACAAGACCGGAGCTATCACCCACTCCGGTCAGAATACCAATATGGCACCCCCGGACCTAACCCCACACAAAGGAAAGCTCCAGTACTGACACGTGTCCAACAGCATCGGACCTACCCGTCCACGACGGTGAGCTCCAAAGTTGCCACGTGGCAACTACCGGACCTTCAACTCCAACTATCAAGCCAGTGGACCCCCCAACGGCTTCGGACCTTCAAGGATCAATCAAAGACTTCAAGATCCGATTAAGTATCATTAATACCATATTAATGACACACGATCGGATGACCCTTAATACTGGTAATGATACTATTAAGGCCCGATACCAGACTATTAAGAGTAATTAACCCCATTTATTGAGTATCAAGCGTGTCACTACCAGGATTCTGGTTTATTGCGATGAAAAAATCGTTGCAATAGGTCAAAATTCGTCGCGATAGGTTGTTGTCACAACGAAATAGAACGTTGCGATAGTTTTTCCGACTCGTGGCGATAACAGCCATGGCAATAGGTTATTGCGACGACTTGACATCCGTGACAAATAGTATGATATTGCAATGACTCCACGTTGGTGGCAAATAGTATGGTATTGCAACGGTTTAACATATTGTGATGATTTAACGTATTGCAACGAAAATAACGGTGTTGCAACGATGCCACGTTCGTGGCAAAAAGTATGGTATTGCAACGACTCCACGTTCGTGGAAAATAGTATGGTATTGCAACGGTTTAACGTATTGCGACGATTTAACGTATTGCAACGAAAATAACGGTGTTGCAACGATGCCACATTCGTGGCAAAAAGTATGGTATTGCAACGCCTCCACGTTCGTGGAAAATAGTATGGTATTGCAACGGTTTAACGTATTGCCACGATTTAACGTATTGCAACGAAAATAATGGTGTTGCAACGATGCCACATTTGTGGCAAAAAGTATGGTATTGCGACGACTCCACGTTCGTGGCAAATAGTATAGTATTGCAACGGTTTAACGTATTGCGACGATTTAACGTATTGCAACGAAAATAACGGTGTTGCAATGATGCCACATTCGTGGCAAAAAGTATGGTATTGCAACGACTCCACGTTCGTGGCAAATAGTATGGTATTGCAATAGTTTAACGTATTGCAACGAATAGTACGTTATTTGCGACGATTTCACATCTGTGGCGATAAGTACGGTATCGCAAGAATTTCATACTCGTGGCGTATATTATGGTATCACGACATTTTCACATTTGCGGGGCATAGTACGGTGTTGCAACGATTTCACATCCGTAGCGAATAGTACGGTATGGCAACGTTTTTACATTCGTGGCGAATAGTATGGTGTTGTAGCGATTTCACATCCGTGGCGAATAGTACGGTTTCACGACGATTTCACACTCGTGGCGAATAATATGGTATTGCGACGTTTTCACATCCGCGGCGAATAGTACGGTATCGCGACGATTTTACACTCGTGGCAAATAATATCGTACCGCGACGTTTTCACATTCGTGGCGAATACTACGGTGTTGCAACGATTTCACTTCCGTGGCAAATAGTACGGTATCGCGACGATTTCACACTCGTGGCGAATAATATGGTATCGCGACGATTTCACAGTCGTGGCCAATAATACGGTAATGCAACGATTTCACGTTCATGGCGAATAGTACGGTATTGCAACGATTTCAAAACCGTGACAACAGTATTGTATTGCAACGATTTCTGATGTGTGTCAGTAGGTTCGTAATGCAACATATTCAAATATGTTGCAACATGTTCATAATGCGACATTCTCTGGGTGATGGCAATAGCAGTCTAGTGCAACGCCTTTTTGGTCGTAGCCAAATGTTTGTAGTGCAACATTTTATAATTAGTGGCAATAGCTAGCTTCCTATTGCAAAAATTTATTTTCGTCGTAATAATCTGTTAATGCCACGTTTTATAATTAGCGGCACTAGAATCCTAATGCACCAAGTTTGAAAATTAGTGGCAACACAATCAATTTATTCGCACACGATACGTCTGTCGACTTAACAACAAACATCCAGCAATTGATGCAACACTCAAGGACCCTTGCGTTGTTGCGAGACGATGTTATTTACATTTTTTTCAGGTTGCAACATTGTACCCATTAAAATAGCACCGTGACGAGTTGTAGTATGAGGAATAGTTTCTCGAACATTCAGCTTCAACTTGGTGCGAGCAGAAGCCTTTTGTGGAGTTGCTACTAGCCGTTGTTGATTTTGCAAGCTCTCCATCATTATGCGCATGTCTGCTAGCTCCTTTTATTGCCGTGCAGAATTGGCTGCCATCTAATCATGTAAAGCCTGGACTTCCTGGTTGAGCTGTTCATTTGCCTGGACGAAGCCATCCATCTGGGAGGTCATATAATCATTTCTTCCTTCCAACTCTTGCACCTGAGAGCTGAGGTCTTCATTTCTATTTTGCAAGGATCGAACTTGCTGGCCGAGCTGGTCAGACATCTGGATACGCAGTCTTTCAGAAACATTAGGTTTAGCCATATAACCACGCCCCCGAAACTGTGATCCTCCAGAACCGGTTGCGGATATATAAGTAAGCTGAAAGATGTTGTTTCTTTCCTCATCTGGGATTGGGACTCCCAGCTCAGCTTCCTTGACATTGATCTGGGCACATGCTTGGGTCTATATACAAAAAGAAAAGTCACATGTACATTGCAAATATTTATTTAAATGGGGACTGTTTTAAGTGTTTCTCACATGTACAGCTTCTGCCTGCTCGTTTGCCCATTGACCGTTCTTCACATGGCTTGCCTCCCATAGTTCTATGTCATCGGGTTCTTTTCCGGTCTCTGGGTCTCGCTACATCAAATACAAGTAAAATTTGATTGAATGATTGCAGTGCAAAGTAAAATCATGATTTAGTTTTCATACCTTCTCGTAACTAAGTTGGGCGTAGGATTTCGAGCCAAGCAAGTGTTTTGTCTTTTGAGTACTTCGATTTCGTGAATTGGTTCTGCTTATTGACTGCAATTTTAAGAATTAATTTCACGAATGGGTGTTATCAAATAGTTTTTGTAGGATATGAAGGTATTAGAAAGCTAGCTGACCTTGAATCGCTCGGACCCAAAATAGTCCATAAGCGCCAACCAATCGGAATCTGTTATGTCAACAGGCTTGTTTTGTATACGTTCCTCATCAGTCGAATACTTCTTATAGGTGACATGCAATGTTGATCGCCACCCCTTGTAGTGCTCACCAGCAATCTTCAATATTTTTCTTCTGGTATCATCTGTGTCCTCCAAGTCCCAGGCATTCTGTACATTGTATATCACACTATTATAAACGTACAAGATGGAGGTCGTTAGAAAAAATACTTATGTGGGGTGTCACAACACTAACCAGAATGTCTCTCACTATATCGCTCTTCGAAGTATCGCCAACCTCTGCCCACTTCCTTACACCAGTGAGGGGTGCATTTTTTTGTTGTAATAACCACATCATCGACAAAGTGCCGCTGATTAGGACCAACCACAACACCCAACCTATCGGACCACTGAATTTGTAGCTTCCGATTCTGATCATTCGTTCTATTTACAGATGCTAGATAACGCAATTTAGCAACCTTAAGTCCTTTTAGCAACCCCTCTTCCAAACTTCTTTCCTTCTGTTAGTGTCATTTAAACGGTAAATGTTTAAAGCAAATTAGCAACTGACCAGGCCTAATATCATGTACAAATAGTGTGAAAGAAGAAGAAGTCTGATGTTTTACCATCTTCAGGACGAGTGCGACAAATACGAGCGTGGGAACACCGCGTCGCAGCAGCATTTTGCTCCATATTGGGCGATGGATCGACTTGTTGACTTCTTTGTTACTGTTCATACCCTACAATCAGGCATCAGGCAGTAGTCAATGGCGCTACAACACCCGTAGTACTGCAGGGGATTTTCAGTCCAGCCGCGAAGAAGGCAAGACAGTAGCTGGCGATGCTAGAGAAAGAGAGGGTTCGCCGGGTGCTCATCCTCTGCAGTACTGCCGGTTCGGTCTGACCGACATCAACAGAAGCGCGTCTCGAGGCGAATTGGTGGCAGGGCGAGTCATGGACGTCAGTGGTATTAGCAGGTAGAGGATGCAAGACAGATGACGCGAGCAGCTTGCGACGTTTAACAAAGCTAGCGTTTGGTCTGGCAGTGCAGTGACCACATTTAAGTCAGAGGGTCGATGTCCAGATCACACCGGTGATCTCACGTGACTTACGTTTTTACTGCAGTCGATGCAGTAAAGATCCAACGGTGTGATTCCGTTGGATCTTTACTGCATCGTGTGCAGTAAAAACATATAAGTGAGGTGATCTGCGTCCATTGATATCACTCCGGAGCAAGTCTCGAGGCTAGGAGGACAGTGTGGGGATCCAGGAATTAAATTTAGGTGGATTGCATACTGATATTTTGCTCTGCATGTTAGCATCTCGCCCTAAAGTGCTACTAGAACGGACACATGAATATAATCTTGCGTTAATTACCAGACATCAGCAATGCATTTGGCAGTGTAAAAAACGGAATTGAGATCATATAAGCAGCAATGAACCCTCATGTACATGCATCTCTAAACTATATGATGCTAACATTTCTTAGTGGACAGGGGTTAATGATATTGGACTATTTTTTCCAGGGTATGCCATGTCATATGGGGCATAGCATGTAGGTACGCTGTAATGGCCAGGGTTTGCGGGCGGCGGGGTCATCATGGCACGCGAACGATGGGACGTGGGGATGGAGGGAGATGCGTCGGGGAGGACAGTGAAGTGACCACCAGCAGGGCGTGGGCGCCGGCGGGTGCCAGAGTGACCGGCGGCGACATGGGTTTGCGGGCGGCGGGATCATCATGACACGCGAAGGATGGGACGTGGCGATGGTCGAGGGAGACGCATTTCTGAGGACACTGAAGTGAGCAGCAGCAGGGCGTGGTCGCCGGTGCCAGAGTGGCGGCGGCGAGAGAGCCCAGCGTGCGCGTGTAGGCATCAATAAATCAAGCCATCACATATACTCACTAGCAGGGCGTGGGCGCCGGCCGGTGCCGGAGTGACCGGCGGCAACAGGGGTTTGCGGGTGGCGGGGTCATCATGACACGCGAATGATGGGATGTGGCGATGGTGGAGGGAGACACGTCGGGGAGGACACTGAAGTGAGCAACAGCAGGGTGTGGTCGCCGGTGCCGGAGTGGCCGGCGGCGAGAGAGCCCATCGTGCGTGTGTAGGCATCAATAAATCACGCCATCACATATATTGATTAACTGTTAACTGGGACTAGGAAACTACAATCGCAATGCTAAAATATTTAGTAGAGCCCGGTACATATTTATACTCGTAGTACCAGCATGGGATGACGAATCTCGGGGTTCCTGAGCATCAGGTGCTGCAATATTCTCTGCATACGATGCAAAGGAATTAACGTGTTATAAATATGTGTATTGTGATAGTAAACACATTTATAGTTATACCAGGTGCTTGTTGCCCATCACGATTACTTGTAGACGACATGACAGTTTGGTGTCTTGTTCCTAAAGTAAAGAGTATATATAGTAAGTAACAGTGATAACGTCAGATTACATGAGGATGTGTATTTTAGATCGGGCGGTGTGGTTGCTATGAACTGAAAATGTTTTTTTTTGAATGGAGGAATTAGAAATGAAGGAGTGGGAAAAAACCGTACAATCCGAGAAAGAAAAAAAAAAGAAAAACGTGTATAAACCGTGGGAACTGAAAATCTTAGGAATAGAAGTTTGGAACACAGGAATGAGAGTACAACATTGGGAGTGGTTGATAAGATAACCCTGGCGTCATTTACTTCTAAATCAAGAAATTACATAGTACATGCGGTTTTTAATAGTTATCTTTCCTGACATGGAAATATACTAGAAATACACTACCATAAACTGTCGGAGCGACATTTATTTCGGGGCAGAGGTGTAGTGTATTTTATATATGGAAAAAAGTAGAATGCAATCAGATGCTAGGGTAAAATAAAAAGATGAATCGACTGTAGGATGCAGATCTAACGATTGAGGATAGTTGATTGCACGATTGCACCATTAATCAAATTTTATACTAGACATTCATGAAACATAAGAGCATATAAGGAGTTGGGATGACAACTAGGAATGAACTGGCTGCAGCTGTTGGGACGACAACTAAAGCGATAAGGAGGGAGTAGCTCTATAAAAAGACGGCATGGATCGTGTAGAACTTACGTAGCACAAAACTGGAGTCCGGGATGTCGCAGGGCGGGGTTGGCGACGAAGAGGTTCAGTAGAGCCCGTCAAACTTGGTCGCTCGACATTGTACCCACAGTCACCATCACCACTCACACGGGAATTTCTTAGAAATGCAAGTTTGGAACACAGCACTAAGAGGAGAACATGTGTGCCGGGAACAGAAGCCACCGCGGGATTAGAGGGAGACACACATTTATATTCGTCGTGGCTAGCTACAAATGGGCGGGACTGGAATTTTGGGCGCACAGAGTGAAGTTTCAATTGTGAAAATCTCAATTGCCCGCCAAGAAGAACGAAAAAAATTTCGAGGGACCGCTACCTGCCGTTCATCTTTGTTTTCATGGAGATGTAAAAGCAGTCATGTGGTAGTGGGACATTCCAAAAAAAAATACGAACAAAAATATGAATTGCCAAATGTATCATTGTGCTAATGCAAATGACATGCAACCCAAGTCCACGAAAGGAGGACGGCAAATCCATGGTCTAGTAAAAGGTAAACAATCAACATTTTATATATAACATTCGTCGCAATGAAATGATAACATATACAGAGTATATACTACTACTACTACAAAAAAACATTTTCCCCTGTGATGTCTAATCTTCAGGCCGTCGATCCAAAGCCGCCTGTGATACGAGTATCACAGGTACATACAATATATATATCAACAATATCATTGGATATTAGTTACAACAGATAAAGTACTTTTCATGCACCTGTTGCATCAGGCGATGGAGTAGTTAGCAATTTAGATGACGTAATTTCCTAATCAAGTTAATTATGCATCATGTCTGTTGTTAGTTCTATTACTTGTAAGGATAATGTTTACCGAATTTCATTCATTCAGCCACAAGAAATATAGACGGTCCCAAGTTACAAACATATAGGAGATGTTTTCGATAAAAGAAGTTTTTCGATACTGCATATATAGAACACATTGTTCATGAACATAAAGACATATTTTATTAACAAACAAGTAATAGGAAAACACGTAGTAGACAGCAAGAACAAGATAAACTACACCTAATACTACTCTACTCAGAGATCACGAAATAGATAAACTACTCCTAATACTACTCTACTGGGAGAAAACCACGCCCTCCTCCTCCGCCGCTGCCGCCTCCCCCGCCTCCGCCGCCGGTGCCGCCTCCTCCTCCTCCTCCTCCTCCTCCTCCTCCGCCGCCGCCGCTGCTGCCGCCTCTACCTCCGCAGCCGCCTCCACCTGCTCCTCCTCCGCCGCTGCCGCTGCCTCCATAGCCGCGTCCACCTCCACCTCAAGAGACGCCTCCTGCTCCGCCTCCTCCGCTGCCGCCGCTACCCAAGCCGCCTCATACTCCTCAACCTCCGTCACAGTCCAAAGCTTCCCGGCGACGCGATGCTTAATCTTCAGGAGGCCCTCTACCCCAACAACCTCCACGATCGTCTCGTGGAGGGCGTCGAGACGACCGACCACAGTCATCAACCCATAGCAGTGGTGGCCCGCGGTGTCCATGCTCGTGTGGAGGGGAAGGGTCCCAAGACCCAGACAGCGACAAGAGTGATCTATGTCAGAAAAGACCTTCCGCACCACTACGTTGAGCGCTAGTGCGCTATGAGCGGCGGCGGACTTGGCGTCGGTGGCCACCTTAAGGCGCTGATCGAGTTCGTCGATGCGGTCGGTGAGGAGTCTGAGAGTCTGCTCAACCCAAGCGGGATGAGGTAGTGCATTCGCCGCAGGCGGAGATGTGGGCGCTGCCATCAGTTCCACCGGCATTGCCGGCGGTGATGGAAACGGAGAAGGAGGTTCAGAGGACGTCGATGGCCTAGAGCGCTTCAGTGCGGGGATACCCATTTGTGTGGCGACGGAGGTGCAAAGAAAGAGCGAGAGGTGGTCGACGGTGGTGGGGGGAGAAGTTTAGAGGCTAGGATCTAAGGAGTGGTGCGGCGGAGAAGCAAGAGGACGGTGAGCCTTTATAGCGGGTCGTCGTCTAAGCGGGCGTGTCAAGACGATCAGACGCTAGAGGAAACCACGCTTAATTATGAACCGGTCGATGACCCCGATTTCCTCGAAACCGCGGTTTGCATCCTCTCGGTCCCAACGGCTCGACGCGTCCCATTAGGAGTAAATTTACACACGGGGAAAACAATTTTTTTGTTATATAAAAAAATCCGTCCGTACACGCCTAAGCCAACTTCGTGACCGCGCGTCCGTGCCAGGGGACGCCTTGCAGCGAACATGGGCCTAGTCCTGCACGCATTACTTCCATTCGGATTTTTAACTGCAACTGTGCGCCATGCCTTATAACGTTGGTGCACCGACCTCAACTTTCCGTGGTGGGACTAATCCTTCACACCTGTTCCATATGTTCTTTTCTTCTCTGTCTGTTGTCTAATACTATTTTTGTTCTATGTTCAACATGCATGTGCGACCTCGGTCCACGATCATGTTTCATGATGTTATACGTGTGTTTTCTCTTTTTGTTGAAAGATCGTCATGTATTGTTTGAGGTATATATATATGCATGCATGTTAGTGTTGTTAAACATGACCGAGGTCCGAGGTGTTTTAATTCTAGCTATGTCTAACATACACGGACCGCAAACATGATCAACCAATTACACTACATAAGAAACCCAAATAGGAGACAACGATGGGCGACAGATCGGATGTCCATCGATCACAAAGTGATACGAGGCGCGCTTAAAGTCATTGTTTGTCTCCTTTAGCTTTGCAATTACAAATCGAGACGAGATTCAAACCCTAAGATCTTTTGTTTTTGTCCAATTTGCTCGGTTCACTTGTGACAGATTAACACATCACGAAACTTAGAGCACATTCACTTGATTTAAATCCAGAAATTCTAACACACCAGTATTCATTGATACGAATGAACACATATATATTACAAAACACAAGAAATATGTACAAGAACAGAATTGAAGCTAAACATGTACAAGAACTCCTAAAACTACAAAATAAATATGTACAAGAACTCCTAAAACTACTATGCTGGCCCCGCCTCCTCCGCCCTCTCCCCCAACTTCTCAAACCACGACAAGCGGTCCTCCTCATCCTCGTCGTCATCGTCGTCGTGGTGGTGGTCGCCGTCATCGTTGTCGTCGTCATCATCGTCGTCGTCGTCATCATCGTCTTCGTCGTCATCATCATCGTCGTCGTCGTCGTCGTCGTCCTCGTCCTCCTCCTCCTCCTCCTCCTCCTCCTCCTCCAACAACGATGCAGCAGGAGAGTGGGCCGGCAGCTCCAGCTGAGCCGATTGCTCCGGCTGCACCGGTGGCTCCGGCTGCACCAGCGGTGGAACCCCACCGCGACAGAAGTTCCTCTCTGTCGCCGCCACCAGGGCACTACGGCCCTTGGCGCCGAGCTCCTGGGCCATCGTCCCGGACAAGATGTCCAGGCAATCGGCCACACCCGTGAGGGTGTAGAGGTAGCGGCCGGTGGTATCCATTCCCGGAAACTCGGGAAGGGTACCAAGACCCAAGGCGTCCAAGGCCCGAGACGTACTGTTGTACGCCTCTCGCGCCATAATGAGGCCCTGGTCGTCGTTCACTCTCTCGGGGGAGCTGCAGCATATCCGCTTGCAGGGTGGCTACCTCGGCGGGCTAGGAGGCGGAAGGTTGGCCATGGTTGTGGTGGTTTGTCGGCGCCGGGCTAGGAGGTGGAATGATGGAAGAAGAAGAAAGGAGTGCAAAAGTTCTGTGCTTGTACATAACCGACGATGCGCCTTAGACCATCCGCAGTGGTTCACTGAAAGCTTACTGGACTGTAAATATAGAGTAAATTACTGGAAGTATAGAGTAAGTGTGTCTAGAGACAAATGCTGGAAGTATAGAGGATATACTGAAAGTTTAGTGAGATAGAGTAAGTTTTAGAGGAAACCGCTGCGGATGGTCTTATATATGGTCTGTGCGGAGTAGACGAGCGAGCGGTTCATTTCCCGCGCATTGAACTCTTTGCAGACCTCGTGCGGCGCAATTAAACCACTGTGGAAGACGATCTTCAGAGATCCTTTCGTCTCTCTTGTGGAACTGAATCCCCTGCAGTACTGCAGGTGCATTAGAGGTTACTGACATGTGGGCCCTATGCTCTGTGGGACCCACATTTCAGTGACTTATGATGCACCTGCAGTACTGCAGGGGATTTCAGTCCCTCTCTTGTATCCATGTGGAACGTCGCGCACGCGTCCTTGCACCACGGCTGCTTAACATCTCCGCAGACCTCGTGCGGCGCGTCAGTTACTTGGCGCACTGGAAAGGCCAGCGGCGAGATCTCCGGGCCCGGCGAGCCCCGCCACGGCGGTGCCGCGCGCGCGCCCTCAGCGCGAGGAAGAAAGGGTCTGTGATGTTGGTTTTCTTGTTTTGTAGTAGTATTGTTTTATGTTAATGAACTCAATGTCATTGTTC
Organism: Tuctoria greenei; assembly: GCA_036927565.1. NCBI lineage: Eukaryota > Viridiplantae > Streptophyta > Magnoliopsida > Poales > Poaceae > Tuctoria > Tuctoria greenei. The sequence continues at coordinate 7,377,278 of JAYESD010000001.1, read as the reverse complement.
CTCTGTGAAGACCTTTTACCGTAGCCGGTTTCTACCATAACAGTAACCGCCTGAGATAATTAGGTTATTACAGATGGTTCTTTATGTGTATCTAGCCGTCTTTGATAATTGTTTTTCACAGACATGCCTAGACGTTGGTTAATAACCGCCTATAATAAGATATAACTTATGCAGTACTACTGCTGTTATTTTAATTTCCAGGTCAATTCAATATAATCATAGAACAAAAATCAATAATATCATCACAGAACAAAAGTCAACAATATTATGATCACAGAAGTAAATTTCACTAAAACAATATACATATGTACAAGTTACAGATACAATTCATCTCAAAGTTTATAAGTTTTCACTAAAAACTGTTTCTATTGGCATAGTCACAAAGTTCTGGCACATCAGCTGTTGCACCATCCTCATCAAAGAACTCCCCTCTTTTGTGCAAAATTTCGTGACGAATGAATTGACAGAGTTCAGCAACAATCCTGTCGGCTCTTCCACTAGGAATACTTCTACAAACCGGCCATTCTTCGTTCAGATTCTTCGTGTGCTGCAATATAACACATAATAAGGTTTAGAATGTATTGGTTTGAACAATCTCAAAGTATAGGTCAAAGTAAGAGTATACAGGAATTTATTTGGTATTTTTGGAGCAGTTGTACTATGAGCAATTGAATTTTGAAGTTGTAATCAAAATATTAAAATAATGTTTCTGGTAATATTGAACAACAGAGAATATAAGTATTAAACTATGCTAGTTACAATGAAAATGAAACACAAAAGTAAGAAAATAAGGTATCGGCATTAAGGATAACTTACATCCTCACGATTCACTCTATATATGACGGCGGTCCGAAGATGCTCGCATACATAATACCCGCATAAGACACTCCCAGCAGGCTGCTTCGGACAAGCATAATACGCTTTAATATCCAATGCATTCGTATTGGAAGGTCTCTCACCGCCAAGCCGTTCCGCGTAAAACCACCAAGCGATGTAATACAAGAAATGTCATATAAAACTTGTCAACACATTCTAAATGTGCGTAAATTGAAATTATTGAATAAACGTACAATTTCAAAATGGAAAGGAAATCTTTGTGACGATCTGGTGAGAAATCGGCTGAGTCCAAGACTGTTGCCATTCCCTGCGTTGGCTTGATGAAGATCATTATGTAGTGATTACTGCAAACACACGTGTTAACAATTACCAATAATTGCTATTTCAATGTCATGTGTCGAACTTACTCGAAGTGGTACGGAGCCTTTACGAGGTCCTTGCCATCTCTGACAAAGTTAAACATCGCATGTCTTATGTAAGCTGCAACTTCTGTCCTTTTATCATTCTTAAGTTTTGCGATTGCTTTTTCAAAATCTTTTTTTTTTCATGTGTTTGAACTATGCTGAGTCTTGATCCGCCTGGACGTCGAATAGCACCTTTGCAATCCTAGTAGGGTCAAGGATACCTGTCTTGCGCTCCAACTTTTCATTATCCATGTATTGCATCCTATTGAAGAAGTCCAGAATTGTTATAATCTCATGAAATGCGTATGCGTGTAGTAAGAAAAACAAATACAAAATATTAGAACACTTACGAACACTAGACGAGCAGCAGGTTGATTTCGAGCATGCCCCGATGGAAAAGGGCATGCAACTCTTCAAATAAAATGACTCGTCTATCCACTCCAGTGCTCCAGAATGCTTCTTTTGGAATGCGAAATGTGATGCAATTAAGACCATATTTTGTGCTGGAAAAGATGTACCACTCATGCATTCTTCTGAGCTGGAGGGGTTGTTTGCTAAGTTGTACGAATGTCATGAACGGCTTCCCATTCTTAAATTTAGGAGGAACATCCTCAAGCTTGTATATTGGAACTCCTGGTTTAACTAAAGCCGTCCGCCGATTATACATGACACCGTCTTCTTCCCACTCCTCGATATCTCCTAATGATGGCTCATGAGAAGAACGAGATGCACTCGATTTTATAATATTTTCCTTCATAGTTTCCAAATATTTTGACACTTCTGATGAAGGTTTCTTATTTTCGTACGAGGTAACTTTAGGCACTAATGATCGAGGAGTAGTCGTCGGAAGTTGGACACTGGCTTGTTGTTGAACCTGTGGTTCAACTGATTGCTCTTTACTCCCAGCAGTTGGCTCTAGTACTACTTCAAGCTGTTGCTCAACTGGTTGCTCTTTACTAGCAACAGCTTGCTCTGGTACTGCTTGAAGCTGTTGTCCAACTTGTTGCTCTTGGATATCATCCTTGCTGAGACATAGGGGGAGTGGATCTTCCTGGACTGGGAGTGGATCTTCATGCACTTTCGCCTTAGAAGATGGGGTTGCAGTATTTGGAGATGCAATGATGCTAGAAATTGGCTCATCGTCCAACACGATATCACGTCGGTGCCAAAGGATTAATTGGTTGATAGCCTGCCCCAGAGTCGCGATCCCCTCAGGTGTGACATGGTCTATTTCATAATCTTCATAATCATTATCAATGGTCTGAAGAACTTGCACCAGAACATAATACAACGGTGGATTTCCGTTGAAGTCACGATCAGGCTTTGCCATAGCAGTGGCAACCTGTTTGGTTTTGTTCCCTGTTCTGCCTATCAGGATAAGAAGACGACCAGATTTGTCGTTAGCAATATCATTGACATGGAACTTATGGGTTGACCCTGAGCCTGGCACGGAACCAACGCTGCTAGGGTAGGCAGTTGGAGATACTAATTGCTCCTTTTGCACCGGAACCATCACCGTACTCGATGCCACTAATTGTCCCGATTGTCCAAGTTGTTCCATTATTTCTTGCATGTTTTCTTTGACCTTTTGAGCAATCATTTCATCAAGTGTTTTCTTAAACTTCTCACGTCTTCTATATGTGTCTTTATCTTTACAGAAACCATCTAGCCAAGACATTTGAGAAGAGACCGCTCAAACCCGTCCGCTGTGTTCAGGGTTTCCTAAGATAGCGCTAAGTTGGTCATTCTCCCTCTTCGGCTTGAAGAGACCCTTCTGTTGCTTTTCAATTACTTCTTTCATTTTACTCTCTACTTCATTCAGAGAGTCGGGCTTTTCAAGTTTGCCCTCGCTGGTCAAACCTGACCGAGCAAAGACCCAACGTTGAGTTCGCTCATCGCACCCTTCTAATGGGTGAGGATTGCCCTTACTGGTAATTTCGTCTAATATCTTATTCCATTTCTGGACTTTGGGAGCATATCCGGCAGACCCCAAGCAATGATGATATTTGTTCTTTTTTGCAAGCTCTGACCTAGTTGCACTTAGAGCTTTAGCATCAGGTATGCTATTTTTACGAACAAACTCTTGCCACTGAGTTGTGTGATTTTTCCCATCTTCCTCGGGCTAGGGACCTTATCGGCCTTAACATAAGCATTCATTTCACTCTTCCAGCATCGAAACTTCTTGCCGCAAGAGGCCAATGTTGCTTTCTTTACAGCTTCTTATGTGCCTTTCGGGAACTTGGATTGTTTCTTTATCCTTTCCCACAACTCATTCTTGGCCTGCTTGGGTAATTTCCTCCAATTCTCGGTTGTGATCGGCACAACCTCCCTAACAAGAAAACCGCATGCATTACGATACTTGGTAACTGAATCCAGTGGTTCTTGGGGAAGCCCACCTAGACCGACCCTTGTTATGTACATGATGCGGTCCAATGGACCCTTATTGGGACCTCGTTGCCCTCGTTTCCGCTTGAGTGAACTTGAGGATTCATCCATTGGAGAACCTTCTATGGTTTTAGGAGCCGATGTCACCTAATTGTCTTCGCGATTAATCTAGGTAGAAAAAAATTATAAGACTTCGTATACTTGACAAACAACATTAACTTGAACTGCTGAAGTTAAGATTCGTGATCCATACCTCGTCGGCAGGATCATATTCCGGGTCTAGATCCACTGAAGTCTTTTTAATTTTTATATTCGGAAAAGGATCCGATGGACTGTGATAGGAGCCTGAACTGCTGGAGTCAATAAACTCCATATTGTCTTCTTTATTGTTACTACCAGGACCAGTCTTCTTAGGGCTTTCCATGCTAGAACTAATAAGACAAAAAATCTAATAAATGGCATATTAACTCTACATGAAGTGTTGCATGAAGAAAAAGATGGAAGCATTCTAGGACTTGATAAGGCATTCTAGGGTTTAAGGCGACTGACCAAAAGGTTCCTATACATTGCGAGGGTGACAAGCATGTTAAAGTTGCTCACCAGCAATGGCAATTTTATCTTCTTATTCTAAATAGGCTAGCTTCGTTTAGAGTGGCGACCACGTTCTTGAGGTTTACTAGGCGGCGCCTAGCTCCAGACCTATAACTGATCAAGCAAGGGACAAAAAGAAAATCCTCCAGCCTTTTTCTAGTATCAAGAATCGCAAAGTGTGGCACTTGGATTTGGATGGTGAGGTGAGGCGAGGTAGCTGCAGGCGAGAAGAGACACTCTTTTTCAGCGATGAGGGCGTACCTGGAAGTGACTAGGGCCAAGCTCGACTGCGACGGTGAAGCTCGGCGGCCTACCTAGAAGTGATGAGGGCAAACACTTGGTTGCCGAGGGTATATATAAACTCCAATTTTCTCAGACGGATTTTAAGTACCGACCGTCTGAGAAGATGGTTACCTCAGTCGGATTTTACTTACCAACCGCCTGAGAAGATAAAATTATCTTAGGCGGTTGGTTAGTAACATCCGAGATAAACATCTTCTCAGGCGGTTATTAAGTACCAACCGTCTATGAAGATATTTACTTCTTCTTAATTAATATTCTTGATTAAATGTGGGTCCTTGATGAATATACCTGAGAACATAAAAAACATACAACAAATGCTATTTTTCATTTTTCTACCTTGATGAATATAATGATTTTTTCATTTATTTTTTCAGTGGACATTTTTACTCATCATACCAACCTCTATGAATTTTTTCAGATTTTTTTAAATTTTTTTGAATCAATGTGTGTTCATAATTTAATGAACGCCTACATAAAGACCCCTCACCAACCTCCTGTGAAGACGTGTCGACGACCGTGCGCGACCTTTCTTTTCCCCGAGGCGCGACATTTCAATGCGCGGTAAACCAACTGCTCCATCTTCCACTCCGCGCGGCCTTAAAGACGCGCTATCACCCGTTAGTTCTCCACAAGCGCGTCGCTCACTTTGAATCCTCTTCTTTTCTTCGTCTTCCTCCGCTCCGACGACCCAACACCACTATGGCCGACCTTCCGCCGCCAAGCCCTCCGAAGGAGCCACCTTGCAAGAAACTATGTTGCAGCTCCCCCGAGAGGTTCAACACCCAGCATCACCTCCTCATGGCGCGAGAGGTGTACAACAATACGTCTCGCGCCATGAGTGCCTTGGGGCTGGGTACCCTTCCAAAGTATACTGGAATGGGTACCATCGGCCACTACCTCTATGCCCTCACGGGGGTGGCTGATCGTCTCGATATTCTATTCGCGACGATGGCCCAGGTTCTTGGCCCCGAGGTCCGCAGAACGCCGGTGGAGGCGACAGCTAGCAACCTTGGGGTTGCACCGCCGGTGCAGCCGGTGCAACCGACCCCTATTGCACCGGCGCCGGAGGACGAGGAGGAAGAGGAGTAGGAGTAGGATTAGGATTTAATTAGTTTTTCTTTGTTGTTTTTAGTTGCTTCTGTTTTGTAAATATTGTTAATGAATGAAATCTATCTTTGTTCATCTATGTGACTGAATATTACTTGTGTATCTTGTGTTCTTTTGTGAGATGTGTGATTGAATATTGTTAATGAATGAGTATCTTGTGTGTTCTTCAATTGTGTGAATGAATGAATGTGTAGTGTGTTCATCGTGTTCCTCAGACTCAGGTATCATAAGGTAATTATCTTAGACGGTTGGTAATTAAAACTCGTCTAAGAAGAAGATTATCTCAGGCGGTTGGTAAGTAATATCCGTCAAAGATAAACATCTTCTCAGAAGGTTATTAAGTACCAGCCGCCTGTGAAGATATTTACTTCTTCTTAATTAATATTCTTGATTAAATGTGTGTCCTTTAAAAAGGCAAAATTCCACTTTCTTGTAATATTATTGATAAGTAAAGGTTACCATTAAATTTCACTTCATAAATCTTTTGAAATTGGTCAGAACATAAAAAACATACAACAAATGATATTTTTCATTTTTCTATCTTGATGAATATAATGCCTTTTTCATTTTTTTTCAGTGGACATTTTTACTCATTATACCAACCTCTATGAATTTTTTCAGATGTTTTTAAATTTTTTTGAATCAATGTGTGTTCATAATTTGATGAATGCCTCATATGTATATATGAGCATTTAGTTAGAATGATGGATAATTTGAAGTTTGACATGTTGGAATGCTTTTAAAAAAATTTAACAAAATTCATACATGTATAAATGATACAAATATGTTCATAAAAACAAATTTGAGTGAAGGATCTTTTTTTTATGAGATACACAAATGTAAATAATATGTGAGTAGAAATTAATTTGATATTTACCAAAACATTATAATGTCAGCTATACAAGTTTTAAATTTTTTTTGTTCAGGTGGTAGATGTTAATTTTATACAAATGTAGAAGAAAGAATCATATAATTTGGACACAATTTGCAGAATCTAAACATGTTTGAGTATTTATATTGGAATCTAAATAAAAAAGAAGCAAAGGATAAGGAAACTAAAGAACAGTATCGGGCATTATCTCAGACGGTTGGTAAGTAATACCCGACTGAGATAAACATCTTCTTAGAAGGTTATTAAGTACCAACCGTCTGTGAAGATATTTACTTCTTCTTAATTAACATCCTTGATTAAATGTGGGTCTTTTAAAAAGGCAAAATTCCACTTTCTTGTAATATTATTGATAAGTAAAGGTTACCATTAAATTTCACTTCATAAATCTTTTGAAATTGGTCAGAACATAAAAAACATACAACAAATGATATTTTTCATTTTTCTATCTTGATGAATATAATGCATTTTTCATTTATTTTTTCAGTGGACATTTTTACTCATCATACCAACCTCTATGATTTTTTTCAGATTTTTTTAAATTTTTTGAATCAATGTGTGTTCATAATTTGATGAATGCCTCATATGTATATGAGCATTTAGTTAGAATGATGGATAATTTGAAGTTTGACATGTTGGAATGCTTTTAAAAAAAATTAACAAAATTCATACATGTATAAATGATACAAATATGTTCATACAAACAAATTTGAGTGAAGGATCTTTTTTTTTACGAGATACACAAATGTGAACAATATGTGAGTAGAAATTAATTTTATTTTTACCAAAACATTACAATGTCAGCTATACAAGTTTTAAATTTTTTTTCAGGTGGTAGATGTTAATTTTATACAAATGTAGAAGAAAGAATCATATAATTTGGACACAATTTGCAGAATCTAAACATGTTTGAGTATTTATATTGGAATCTAAATAAAAAAGAAGCAAGGGATAAGGAAACTGAAGAACAGTATCGAGCATTATCGCAGACGGCTGGTAAGTAATACCCGACTGAGATAAACATCTTCTCAGAATGTTATTAAATACCAACCGTCTGTGAAGATATTTACTTCTTCTTAATTAACATCCTTGATTAAATGTGGGTCATTTAAAAAGGCAAAATTTCACTTTCTTGTAATATTATTGATAAGTAAAGGTTACCATTAAATTTCACTTCATAAATCTTTTGAAATTGGTCAGAACATAAAAAACATACAACAAATGATATTTTTCATTTTTCTATCTTGATGAATATAATGCCTTTTTCATTTATTTTTTCAGTGGACATTTTTACGCATCATACCAACCTCTATGAATTTTTTCAGATTTTTTTTAAATTTTTTGGATCAATGTGTGTTCATAATTTGATGAACGCCTCATATGTATATGAGCATTTAGTTAGAATGATGGATAATTTGAAGTTTGACATGTTGGAATGCTTTTAAAAAAAATAACAAAATTCATACATGTATGAATGATACAAATATGTTCATACAAACAAATTTGAGTGAAGGATCTTTTTTTTTACGAGATACACAAAAGTGAATAATATGTGAGTAGAAATTAATTTGATATTTACCAAAACATTACAATGTCAGCTATACAAGTTTTAAAATATTTTGTTCAGGTGGTAGATGTTAATTTTATACAAATATAGAAGAAAGAATAATCTAATTTGGACACAATTTGCAGAATCTAAACATATTTGAGTATTTATATTGGAATCTAAATAAAAAAGAAGCAAGGGATAAGGAAACTGAAGAACAGTATCGGACATTATCTCAGACGGTTGGTAAGTAATACCTGCCTGAGATAAAAATCTTCTCAGAAGGTTATTAAGTACCAACCGTCTGTGAAGATATTTACTTGGGACGGAGGGAGTATAAGATGGTCACCCGCGCCATCGTCTTTTCCGCACAACCGTTCCAACATCCTCTCTTCTCTCCACAAAACCTAGTCGCGGCTAGTATACAGCAAATGCTTTTGAGCTCGAGCAACCCTCCGCCACCGAGCCCGCCGAGGGACCCGGTCGCCGGTAAGCGGCCGCGGCTGGACCCCCCCCCCTCGCCGCCGCGCGTGAAGGATACCCTCCTGTTCAACATGGCCCGAGATGTATTTACGGATACATCTCACTCCATGGAACGCCTTGGGCTCGGTACCCTTCCACAAAGTACTTTAATGGACACCACGAGCCACTACGTCTTCGGCCTCTCGCACGTGGCCTCTTGTCTCGACTCCCTCTGGGAGACGATGGCGGCCGAGGTCGGCGTCGCGGTTCGTCGCAACCTCGTCGTGGCGGGGGCCTTGAGACTGGGTCACCTTCCTCCGCCGGAGCCCGAGGCGCTAGAGGAGGGTCAGGAGCCCGAGGACCCACCCGAGGAGGAGGAGCTGGAGGCTGAGTAGAGTAGTATTTAGGTGTTTTCTTTTCATGTTTTTAGTTGTAGTTTTTCGTTTCATGTTTTTAGTCGTAGTTTTTTGTTTCATGGTTTTAGTTGTAGTTTATCTTTTCTTGTGTTGTAATATACTCCCTCCATCCAAAGCGACAAGTATTTTGGGACAGAGATACTCCCTCCATCGAAAGGGACAAGTAGTATTTTGGGACGGAGGGAGTAATGTTTTTAAGTTAAATATACTTGGTGTTCTTGTTCATGGATGTACTATCTGTGCAAAATTAGTTCGAATTTTCCGATCGCCAAACCCCGCTTGTCCCCAAACTGGTGGAGTTGCCAGGAGATCGCCCGCAGCAGGGCCCGCAAAGCGGTCTGTAAAGTAGTAGTAACAGGAAAATGCAACAGGCCGGTAGCTAGGACTGAAAAGAAAAAAGTGAAGACAATATGAGGAAGAAAACGTAACACATGAGCTAGGAAACTTTGGTAGCCATACTAAAAGAGCTTCTTATCCGCCTCATCCACTTCCCCACGCTGCCAGTAGAATCTCTTCGACTACGGGAAGGTGTTCCCCGAAGAGTTCAAGGACACCAAGGAGTGTTCGTCAGAAGAGTCGCCTGATGACGAGGAGGCCGGGGAGTTGGGGTGGATCGGCGGTGTATAGTCGAGGTAGTCATTGAGGTGGATGATGAGCTCCATCGTGAGGCTGCCAGGCCAGACCACTACAGCATGGTTGAAAGGTCTTCTGGTTGAAATATAGACGAAAGCATTGTTACATGGGTCATCGTCGTTTCCTACCTCAGGATCACAAATGGCGTCGAAACAAAGGTTCTTTCAACAACAAGGCAGAGAATAGAGAGGCTCCAACATCACTCTCTGGTGATGAAGTACTCCAAAAATACGAGTGTTTTGATCAAGTGAGTTTTGGACCCACGAATAATAAGAGAAAGCACACCGAGGAAAATAGATGGCATAATTGGAAGAAGAAAAGTATATTTTTTGACGTCCCTTATTGGAAGACATTGCTAATAAGGCATAACTTGGATGTCATGCACATTGAGAAAAACATTTGTGATAGCATATTGGGGACAACGTCAGGTGATCGGTTTGAGGTAGATGGAGTTGCATCAGAAAATGAAGACGACGACGACGACAACGATACATATACCAATGATGGTCATGTAGCTCCATTGTGGGGGGACGACAATGAATATGATGATTTTTAGTATAATTAAGTACGTGACATGTAGCTCCACAATGAATTCATCCGTCCGAACCCGACATTTATTTTTCAGTTATTTATATTTGCTAACCGAAAAGCCGATATTTCGTTCTTTTCAGTTCCGGTCTCGGTTTTATCGGTTTCGATTTTTCGGTCTCGTTTATTTACCCACCCCTAATTTACGTAGTAGTAGCATATATATGGGATATACATATTTCTTCTGCATGTTTTTTTTTGCAAAACTATTTAGTGATATATCCTATGTGCATATTACATATGTAAAACTAATGTAAAGTATAAAACTTTTTCAAAGGGAAGTCTTAGGTTTTGTCAAATCTATCTTTCAGATTTACACAATTTTGATATTTTTTAACATACAAGAATTGTACTTTTAGATTCACCATGAAAATATTTCCATAATATACAATCTAGTACTACATGTTATTGAAGTTAATAAATTCCATATAAATCATTTGTCAAAGGTAATTAGTTCGACCAAAACAGAAATAGAGTTGAGTTGGGGCGGAGGAAGTATTATACGTTGCTGTTTGCCGCATAAGGTTTCGTCCTTCGTTGTTCGTTCAAGCCGTAGCTATTTGTACAGGCGGTTGATGCGACCGGGCGCACCGAGCTTACGTGCGCGCCAGTCACCGAGGTGCCTTAGACGTGTGTAGCGCATGCGTTGAAATCACCTGCGGTACTGCAGGTGAAGTAACAGTCACTGACATGAGGGTCCAGCTAGCCGTGGGGCCCACATGTCAGTGACTGTTACTGCACCTGCAGTACTACAAAGGTTATGCATCCCGCATGCGCATCTTTGAATTCAATTGGAACCGCTCCACGTCCCATCACCGCTTTACCGTGAACCACTGCGGATGGTCTTAAAAGCAAGCCCGACTCTGGGCCTAGGCAGGCGGAAATAAATTTTCCGCGGTCCTGCCGCACAACATTGCCTGCCACGCCCCCGGCTCCACCGCCGGCCCGCCGCCCCTGCGCCCCCACCGCCGGCCCGCCCCTGACTCAAGGACAGATCGAGGGGAAGGCTCATCGCCCATAGTGGTCGTGTAGCTTCCGTCCCCTCGCCGTTGGCGATGATCCTTCTCCTCATCCGTTCTCGAGTTCGCGGCAGCCACAGCGCCGCTTCTACCATGTTTCTGGACTTAGGACGCTGATGATCCGCAATATACTTTTAAATCTGCGCGTTGGTATTCTCCCCCTCATATTTGTTGATGCGTTAATACCTGATGTTTTACATCGTTGAGTATGTTGTGGATCATCAGCGTCGTTAGTCCCGCACTGAGTCGTCAAGAGGCAAAAAGTAATGAACATCATTGATCAGCACTGCGCCGAGGAGAACGCGAAAATTGCAGTTGGCCGCGTCAAGTCGGTTTTACGATTTTATTCGCATTCCATTTGACTTCAAGTACCACGCCTATGCTTTGAAATATATGATTATACTAATCAAGCTCCGGTCTTTTACTGATTGATACTTAACCTCGTTTGTTGCATTTGCCAAGCTCCGAGGCCAACAAGGGCTACTGCTTTGTCAACGTCACATCACCAGAGGAGTTCCTGCCAGTGTGGTTCAGCTCGTCGCGGAAGGTGAACGACTCGCGGAAGATGTGCAAGGTCGACTACGCCAACATCCAGGTACGCCACCGTCCGCTGCCACCGTTTTCCATTGTGTCGCCGCTGCAACGTGTTCACCTGTCGCTGCTTGTCATCCTTTCGCAGGGTCGGGATGCGTTGGTGGATGCGTCCAGGTGGTTGCTCTTGCAGGTTTATGGTAATTACGTGAGTGTTTGGTCGGTTCATGTGGTTAGTCCACGATGCACCCTAAACCCGGTGTTGAGGCCGTGTATTTGTCATTTGTGCGTACACTCTAGTGACATGTGACAAAGTGCTCAGTCATCAATTGCGTTTGGTTTGACGTCGAAGTTCGATTGGAGATAGATCATCCATTTATTTATGTCTTGGATCATCCAAATTAACGTTTGGTTGGATGGACTGGACGATCCAATTTTTCGTTGGTAGGTTGGATGAAACTTGATTGAGATTATTGAATCATCAAAGTTTATAATTTCATAATATTATTCGTGCGCATGATGATCGATCATGCACGCCGAGCGCCGAGTTATTCGGATCGCTGAGCAAAGTTCGGACGTGGAGTTCGTGTGTGCCCGTGCGCCCTACAAGATTCGGTGCGCTTGCGTACGTGGCAATCATCAGGGCAGGGTGGTACAGTCGCGGGAACCGTGCAGTGCGCCCTTGGCTGTAAGATTTGGAGCGTGAACGTCCGTGTCCTCGGATGCAACTTCATGTAGCTCCATCCTAATGCAATGATTGTGGTCCCGTCGCGATAGATCCTAACGCCACGAACCAGTAAATCATGGCAAGACATCCTAATGCAACGATTGTGTTTCGTTGCATTAGTATCCTGACGCCACGAAAAAGTGAATCGTGACCACACATCCTAATTGCTACGATTGGGGTTCGTGGCCATTGATACTAACGCCACGAACCAGAGTATCGTGGCAACACATCCTAATGCAACGATTGTGTTCCGTGGCGATAGATCATGTAACGCCACGAACCAGTAATTCGTGGCAACAGATCCTAATGCAACAATTGTGGTCTGTTGCATTAGCATCCTGACGCCACGAACCAGTGAATCATGGCAAGACATCCTAATGCAACGATTGTGTTTCGTTGCATTAGCATCCTGACGCCACGAAAAAGTGAATCGTGGCCACACATCCTAATTGCTACGATTGGGGTACGTGGCCATTGATACTAACGCCACGAACTAGAGTATCGTGGCAACACATCCTAATGCAACGATTCTGTTACGTTGCATTACGGTCCAATTGCAACTGTTTGCTGATTTGTGGCAACAGATCCTAATGCAACGACTGTGTTCCGTGGCAATAAAGCTGTAACGCCACGAACCCGTAATTCGTGGCAACAGATCCTAATGCAACGATTGTGTTCCGTGGTAATAAAGCTGTAACACCACAAACCAGTAATTCATGGCAACACATCCTAATGCAACGATTGTGGTCCATGGCGATAGATCCTGTAACGCCACGAACTAGTAATTCGTGGCAACAGATCCTAATGCAACGATTGTGGTCCATTGCATTAGCATCCTGACGCCACGAACTAGTGATTCGTGGCGACAAATCCTAATGCAACGATTGTGTTTCGTTGCATTAGCATACTGATGCCACGAAAAATTGAATCATGGCCACACATCCTAATTGCTACGATTGGGGTCCGTGGCCATTGATACTAACGCCACGAACCAGAGTATCGTGGCAACACATCCTAATGCAACAATTCTGTTTCGTTGCATTACGGTCCAAATGCAACTGTTTGCTAATTCATGGCAACAGATCCTAATGCAACGACTGTGTTCCGTGGCAATGAAGCTGTAACGCCACGAACCAATAATTCGTGGCAACAAATCCTAATGCAACAATTGTGTTTCGTGGCAATAAAGGTGTAACGCCACGAACTAGTAATTCGTGGCAACAGATCCTAATGCAACAATTGTGGTCCATGGCGATAGATCCTGTAACGCCACGAACCAGTAATTCGTGGCAACAGATCCTAATGCAACGATTATGGTCCGTTGCATTAGCATCCTGACGCCACGAACTAGTGATTCGTGGCAACAGATCCTAATGCAACGATTGTGTTTTGTTACATTAGCATCCTGACGCCACGAAAAATTGAATCGTGGCCACACATCCTAATTGCTACGATTGGGGTCCGTGGCCATTGATACTAACGCCACGAACCAGAATATCGTGGCAACACATCCTAATGCAACAATTCTGTTTCGTTGCATTACGGTCCAAATGCAACTGTTTGCTGATTCGTGGCAACAGATCCTAATGCAACGACTGTGTTCCGTGGCAATAAAGTTGTAACGCCACGAACCAGTAATTCATGGCAACAGATCCTAATGCAACGATTGTGTTCCGTGGCAATAAAGATGTAACGCCAGGAACCAGTAATTTGTTGCAACAGATCCTAATACAACGATTGTGTTCCGTGGCGATAGATCCTAGTGCCACAAACTAGTGAATTGTGGCAAAAGCCAAACTTACTGCAACGATTTAGTATTCGTTGCAGTACAATCGTTGCAACAGGTTGGAATCCTTGTAGTGTGTGTAACCGCCGGGGCCACCTGTCGGGCCACGCTGACATTGTAACGACCAGTCCTTGTACTATAAAAGGACTGGTCAACGATACACAAGGGACGGTTCCAGACCACTGCTGAACACCCTGAGCCAGAGGATCTTCTTCTTCTGGAGCTTCTTCTAGACTCCCGAGCTTAATACATCACCAACACACCCCGTGGAGTAGGGTATTATGCTCAGGTGGCCCAAACCACGTAAATCTCTGTGTACACGTGTCTTTCACCTTCTTGAATATCCGCGCGCCCATTACGGAACTACAACTCCTCGATCTACCAAAAGTAGTGTCGGGAGATCTGCCGGTTCCAAACACCGACAGTTGGCACGCCAGGTAGGGGTGCCCGAGATTTCAAGTATGGTGAACTCAGTTGCTGGATCATCCAACGGCAACCCTGCCGTTCAACCCGCTGCAGGCAATCCCTCCAACATGCAGCAACCAGCAGCTGCTGTGGCTCCAGCAGGAGTCATGCCTCCACCACCACCGCCTGCACTAGCATGTCAAGCTGAGCAGCGTGATGGTGCATCGGCATCAGTCACTGCATCGGCAAACAACAACAACAACCCTGAACACGCGCTTCATACAGCACGTGCTCTCCTCCAACATCCGCCACCTCCAGGTGCATCCCAGGGTGCAATGGAGCAGTGGAGAGCTGATGTGGAACATCTGGTTACAGCAGCTGCCGACCGCATTAGCAATCAAGGTCCTCCTCCTTCGGTGCAGGCCCCATCGCAGCGACAGACTGTGTCTGGTAGACTTGGTCTACATGCTTCCCAGAATAGGAGGCGTGCTGCGTCACATCAAGTTACGTTGCTACCCTATGGGGCGCGACGTACTCATACGGTAACCAGGATGTCAACTCATGACCTCTGGGCGGAGCTTGATCGCCATTACTATCAACAGGATGGCCGTGTCCATATCGAGTGCGCTCGCGAAAGTCAATGAAGCTCGAGACAGCCCTGTTCCCGAGGGAGTAGGAGGAGGCTGTTCTGCACTGGCCATGCACCTACGCATGGTCAGATGGCCACATAAGTTCCAGCCACACCTACCGGAGAAGTTTGACGGGACTGTTAACCCCGCCGAGTTTCTCCAAATTTACACCACCGCGATCCTTGCGGCCGGAGGTAACAAGGCTGTAATGGCCAGCTACTTCCCAGTAGCTTTGACTGGGACCGCCAGGTCTTGGTTCATGAGCCTTCCTCCCAACTCTATCAATAGTTGGGAGGAATTGTGCCAACAGTTCACCGCCAATTTCGGGAGTTCATACACCCGACCAGGCACCGAACTGGACCTTTTTGCAGTGGTGCAAAAGGGGGAAAAATCCCTACACTCATTTATCCAGAGGTTCTCCCAGGTACGAAACACCATTCCTTCTATCTCTAGCGCTTCTGTCATCGTGTCATTTAGACAGAGCGTGCGAGATAAGAAGATGCTGGAGAAGCTGGCGGTCAAGGAGATCACCAGCGTCACGGAGCTCTTCAGCTTGGCAGACAAGTGTGCCAAAGCTGCGGAGGGCCGTGAGATGCACTCCAAACCACCTCCGGAGGATGGCAAAAAATCCTCCAAAGGCGAAACCACTACCCCCGGGAGTGGCAAAAAGAAGAAAAAGTCCAACGGCAAAAAGAAGTCGTCGGCCGGCACATCCACCGCTGCAGCTGCTGCAGCTCCGGGTGGCCGGGGGCCACGCCCTGAGAAACGACCTCGGCCGTCCTCTGAAGACGGTGGCAACTCCAAAATGTGGTGTACTATCCACAAGTCGAACGACCACAACTTGGAGGACTGTCGGGAGGTCCAAAACCTTGTTGAGCGCTACCACCAGCGCCGAGAAGAAGTTCCTTTCCGTTAGAGGTTAGGAAAGCAGAAAGTCGACAAATCTCCAGCTGAAGAGGAGTTGGACTTCCAGGACCCTAAAAAGTTCCTAAAGGTTGTGTACACCTCCGTCGACGACGACTCCGACTTCTCCGACAATGAGCGTCGAAAGACCATGAACACCATCTTTGATGGTTCATGGGACATCACCTCTCGCCGTATCCTCAAGACTATGCGGTGAGACATGGCCTCAGTAGCTCCTACAGCCAGGGCGGAACCTCATCGGAAGTGGATGGACACTACCATCACTTTTGATGCTTCGGACTGCCCTCGATACATGATCGGAGCTGGCCAGCTACCTCTGATGGTATCACCTACCATCAACAAAATTCAACTCCACCATGTAATGGTGGACGAAGGTTCGGGCCTGAACCTCATAATCTTTGAGGCTTTTGTCAAGCTTCAGCTATGACCTTCAGACCTTCGCCCTTCCCGACCTTTCCCCGGAGTAGGTCTGGGGTCCATAACACCGCTCGGTGCCATTACTCACCCTGTGACCTTTGGGACTCGGGTGAATTATCGCACTGAGAAGTTGATCTTTGACGTTGCTCAGATCAACTTGCCCTTCAACGCCATTCTGGGCAGGCCCGCCTTGTACAAATTCATGGTTGCTACTCATTATGGCTACCTAGTGTTGAAGATGTCGACACCAGTTGGCATTCTCCAGATCCACGGAGACTGTACTGCCGGAGTGACTGCTCTGGAGGAACTCCATGCGCTTGCTACAACACAGGAGGAAGAATCCAGGCAGGAGCAAGCTCCGAAACCCCCGAGCATTCGTCAACGAGGCTCAACCTCTGCACCTCACGTGCAACCAAGCGGGGACGCCGACATCCCCGTCAAAGTCATCCAAATCGGTTCCGATGCTGCTCAGACCACTCGTATATCGGGAGGTCTGAATGACAAATAGGAACTCGCGCTCATCACTATCCTCCGGGCTAACGTCGACGTGTTTGCCTGGCAACCGTCACAAATTCCTGGGATCCCTAGGGAAGTGATCGAGCATAATCTGAAGATCTATCCCGACGCTCGGCCCGGACATCAGAAGCCTTGGAAGCAATCCATAGAGCGATAGAACTTCATACGACAAGAAGTGAAGAAGTTGCTCGAAGCTGGATTCATTCGGGAAGTCTTCCATCCAAAATTGCTGGCAAACCCAATCGTTGTACCCAAGGCCGGTGGGAAGCTACAGATGTGTATCGACTACACAACACTAAATAAGGCATGCCCAAAAGATCCATTCTCACTACCTAGAATAGATCAAATAGTGGATTCCACCTCCAGGTGTGAATTACTGTGTTCCCTAGACACATATTCTGGGTACCATCAAATCAGAATGTCTAGGGAAGATGAAGAACATACTTCTTTCATCACAGTAGATGGATTGTACTTTTATACAACCATGCCATTTGGTCTCAAGAATGCAGTTTCAACATTTGTACGAGCTATGTACAAAACCTTTGGAGAGCTCATCAGAGACGTAGTGGAAGTGTATGTTGATGACATCGTAGTCAAGATCAAGGACAAGGAGTCACTCCTTGACACCTTGCAAGCTGTCTTCGACAAGCTGCGGGTCACCCGCACGAAATTGAACCCAAACAAGTGCGTCTTCGGGGTTAGCTCCGGAAAGCTTCTCGGTTTCCTGGTAAACCACCGGGGCATAGAGGCAAATCCGGTGAAGATTAAATCTATAGAGGAGATGCGGCCACCAGCTCGCATCAAAGATGTCCAGAAACTGACTGGATGTCTAGCCGCCCTCAGCCGGTTCATCTCAAGATTGGCGGAACGGGCGCTACCCTTCTTCAAGCTATTGAGGAAGTCCGGACCATTTCAATAGTTTGAAGAAGCATAAAAGGCGTTACAAGAGCTAAAGCAGCTCCTCACTACTCTACCAACCCTGGTAGCTCCGAACCCTGGTGAGCCCTTACTGCTTTACATTGCAGCAACTGACGAGGTTGTCAGCATGGTCCTGGTCGCGGAGAGACCAGAACTATCACAAGCTCAGGAATCCAGACCCCTCCGGGAGGGTCCGGAGGTTCCTGAAGGAGAGTCTGGGTCCCATCACCCAGACTTGGATCAACAGGGAGTTATCCAAGAGGACTTGGACCCTTCCGGGAGGATCCAGGTCACTCCAACAGAAGCTTTGGGTTCCTCTAGCAGGAACCCGGAGGTCCCCGAAGCAGGTCCGGACCCCTCCGGGAGGGTCCGGGTCGATGTGGAGGAAGTTTTGGACCCCTCCGGGAGGGTCCGGACAGTCCAACACCCAGTGTACTTCATCAGCAAAGTACTACATGATGCCAAGACTCGATACCTAGAGGTACACAAGCTGCTCTATGCAGTTCTCATCGCCTCCAGGATGCTTCGCCACTACTTCCAAGCTC
Organism: Tuctoria greenei; assembly: GCA_036927565.1. NCBI lineage: Eukaryota > Viridiplantae > Streptophyta > Magnoliopsida > Poales > Poaceae > Tuctoria > Tuctoria greenei. The sequence continues at coordinate 7,358,700 of JAYESD010000001.1, read as the reverse complement.
ACAAGATATCAGTGGTGACCTCTTACCCACTGCGTGCGATCTTGCATAGTCCCAACTCTACTGGGAACATTGCAAAGTGGGCAGTGGAATTGGCCGAATTCGATCTTGAATTCATCCCAAGGCAAGCGATCAAGAGTCAAGCATTGGCAGATTTTGTGGCGGAATGAACCCCCTCTCCATCAAACCCTGGGGGTCCTAGTGAGCAGAAGTCGGAACTTAAGGCTCCAGTCTTCACCGAACCTCAATGGACCCTCTACTTTGTCGGCTCCATGCAAAAGCAGGGGGCCGGAGCTGGAGTCCTTCTCCTCGCTCCAACCCGGGAGAAGGTAAAATACATGGTCCACCTTGACTTCAAGGCGACCAACACCATGGCGTAGTATGGATCACTCATTTATGGATTAAAGGTGACACTATCATACAGTGTCAAGCAGATGTTGGTCAAGGGAGATTCGCAGCTCATCATTAAACAGGTGAAGGGTGAATGCTCTTGTAACAATCCTCAATTAGCTGCTTATCTCCTTGAAGTCCAGAGGCTTCAGAAGGACTTCGAAGTCCTGGATCTCCACCATGTCCAACGTGTCCATAACGCTGAAGCTGACGACCTCTCGACGAAAGCGTCAATCGGAGCTCTGGCTCCTGACGGAACCTTCGTCCGGAGGTTGTCAAAACCCACAGCTCAGCTTGCCGAATTGAGCGAAGGGGGCGAGACCAGCATCTTGAAGCTGGCGGTCCTGATGGCCCTGTTACCATGGCAGCCATCAAGGGTCGTAGGTGCTGTAGGAAGCTCCGAGCAACCCAGCACGCAAGACTCAAATGCTCAAGAAAGCTCTGATGCATGGATCTCGAAGATCCGGAGCTACTTGAAAGACAATATCCTTCCTGACGATGATGTATCCGCTGACCGGATAGTCAGATTGGCTAAAAGATACACGTTGGTAGAAGGGGATCTCTACCAGCGCGGTGCCAACGGTGTCCTAATGCGGTGCATCACAAGGGAAGAAAGCTGTGAGCTCCTCGTAGAAATCCATGGAGGCGAGTGTGGGAACCACGCGTCTTCCCACACGCTGGTCGGTAAAGCCTTCCGGCATGGCTTCTACTATCCTACAGCGCTCCAGGATGCAACTGAGCTGGTGAAGAAATGCAAAGCATGCTAGTTCCATGCAAAGAAAATTCATACACATCTCAGCCTCTACAAATGATACCTCCTACATGGCCCTTCGCCGTGTGGGGGATGGACATCTTGGGACCTTTCCCAAGAGCCGTCGGAGGTTACAAGTTCCTGTATGTCGCCATCGACAAGTTTACCAAATGGCCGGAAGCAACTCCAGTTGTGACAATAAACAAGCAATCAGCTATCAATTTCTTGCAGTCCATAGTATGCAGATTTGGAGTCCTGAACAAAATCATAACAGATAATGGGACCCAATTCACAACCTCTGCTTTTCAAGGATACTGCAAAGACCTCGGCATCCAAGTTAGCTACGCCTCTGTAGCTCATCCGGCAAGCAATGGCCAAGACGAGAGGGCAAATGCAGAAATCTTGAAAGGACTCAAGACGCGCACATATGAGCGCCTGAAAAAGCATGGAGCCAACTGGATTGAAGAGCTTCTGCCCACTTTATGGGCCAACAGGACTACTCCAAACTGGTCATCTGGAGAGACACCCTTCTTCCTGGTGTACGGAGCTGAAGCAGTCCTTCCTCCGGAAATCACCTTGGGGTCACTCCGGGTCCGGACCTCCGACGAAGCCACGCAGGACCAGCTCCGGCGTGAAGACCTTGACCTCTTTGAAGAAGGAAGGTGCCGAGCAGCTGTTCGGAATGCCCGATACCGCCAAGCTCTTCGGCACTATCACCAACGGCATGTTCACAGCCGACAGCTCGAGGAAGGCGATCTGGTGCTATGGAGAATACAATCCAGAGAAGGTTAAACAAACTCTCCCCCAGCTGGGAGGGACCCTTCTGACTGATCAAAGTATACTGTCTCGGATGCGTTCGCTTGGCAACCGAGGATGGGACACCTCTCCCAAATCCTTGGAACATTGAGCACCTCCGTAAGTTCTACGCTTAGTATCACAGAGGTGAGTCTGTAATTACATATGGTGTATGTTATAGAGTCATTGTACAGAGTCGGGAAGCTTCTTCGGGAGGGCAGCCGGACCTACCCTGTTAGGTCCGCAACGACCATGCAACACTTGTCACAGTCCCAAAACTAAAAGTGTAGCTAGCTACCTTGGGTCAAATGAGAAATGAAACACATTTAGCCTGGTTCCGTACCCTAAGAGTGTACTTGTTTCCCCTGTACCCCGGACCTATAATGAAAGACATCATTGTGTGAAAACAAACTCCACGTGCATTTACTTTATACAGGCTTAATATTTTTTATTTTTCTCTTTCTTGTCTATAACAAAGTTGTGCAATTCTTAAGAAACTAGCTCGACCAGTTCATGTACAATTCAAGTTGCATGGTCTGTCCTTCCGGGTTCAAACATTGTTGATGGCCTACTTGTCTCAATGCCACCAAGCCAATCTAGGGCTGGAGTGTGCTATCGACTTAGTCTGGTCCTGCACCCTAAGTACGCCACTCTACCTACACCCCGGTAGGCTGAAGTAAGGCAAGTCCAAAAACAGTCGGACCCGAAGGGAGCAAGACGGTGCTCTTGATTGTATTTAGGATTGTGCTTGACCTAAAAATTTCTCGGGAACAGTAAGCCGCAATGAAGTTATAGACAGGAAATGGATTTTACTGTTTTAAGTGTGCAGGAAAAATAAATAAGCTACGACATACTCTAGTCGGTTTGTGCTCAATGTTCAAACATTGACATTGAACATATCCGGAGCTACTCAGTTCCGGTAAAGCTAGGAGGCAAGTCGTCAACATGAAGATAGTGGAAAGACTCTAAAGTGGAGTCTAACGTTGACACAACACGTGTTGACAGAGGTCACTGTCAGAGCTACCAAAGCTCCGACACCCCAGAGGATTAACCATCAATGCTCCGGAGCTACTAAGCTCCGGCGATGGTCAATGCCGGAGCCACTAAGCTCTGACAGCCTCAGGGGGCCTACACTATCGAAGACTTCGGACCTACATTCTACAAGTTCGAAGCATGCAAGTCTTCAACCACTGTTACATCCTTTTGGTACATGTTCACAATCAAATTGTGTACATCTACCAGGGGGCCAAGCGATACAAAGGTGTTGAAGACAAAAAATGAAATTCGAATTCACAAAAATTTGGATTTCATTCATCTGGGGACAAGAGATTACAAAATTGGGGAGGAAGAAGAGAAAGTACAAGCGGGAGCTACAGGGAGACGATCTTAGAACCTATGGAAGAATTGGGCAACCTTCTGGGCCACCTCCAACATGTTGGCTCGGGCAGCTTCACCCTCTCCTTCGATGGGACCTTCAAGCACCGGGTCCAAAGGGAATTGAGGGTCCCGGCTGGTGTAGCACATCAGCACATACTCTGCGACGTTCTTCGCCAAGTACTGACCCTACGTTTACAATTGGTCCGCGATGACATCGCCCACCTTGGAGAGTTTGTTGTCTGCTGAACCCAGCGCCTCCAATGCCTGGTCCAACTCTGGCTCCAGATCATCCGGACGCACGGGACTAAAGCCCATTGGCGTCAGCGCGTCGTTGGCCTTGCCCAGGAAGTCCCAAACTTGTTGGAACTCCATAGCCCTTGCACCACGCATCTCCGCCAAGGATCTTTTGGCCGCCGCCAGCTCCGAGCTCTCCCGAGCAAGATGTTCCACCTCTTTGGCATTCTGCTGAATCGTTTCAACAACTTGCCTTTCGAGCTTGCTGAGCTCTTCCTCCCGGAGGTGGATCTCGTTCCGGTGTTTGAACTAATCTCTCTCTCGGCCCCACACTTTCTTCTCCCGGGCGGCGGTGGCATTCTACTGCTTGTAGAGTTCCTGCCCTTGCTCCCAAGCTTTCTTCTCCTCCTCCTTGCCACGCTCATCCAATTTCTTGGTGCGTTCTTCAAGGCTTTTGTCAGCCAGAGCTGTCTTTTGGACAAGCTCCTCCTCCCTCTTCATGAGGTCGTCTCACAGCTCCAGGAATTTCTGCTCTTCATCTTCGAGCCATTTTTCCCGAGCTTCAAGAGCCTCTCGGCGCTTGACGAGACTATCATGGATGGCAGAGAGCCTTTCCTGGCGTTCATCCGCCGCGCTATTCATAGCCTTGGCCTGCTCACAGATGGCCTGAGACTGGTTGTCGAGGGGTCGGCGTCATGTTTTCCCTCTCATCCAACAACTTTCCCCAGTACTCCAGGCGGGCCTTCTCCCTTTGCACCCACTCCTTGTCGTCAGCCAGCCTCGACTGTGCCAGCTTGGTCTCAAAATGGAGTCGGTTGCGCCACCTCCTAAGAGTTTGGCGCTCCTCCTCGAGGGTCTTGCTGTCATGGTAGAAGGCCAGTTGAACCTAGCGAAGGCTGGAGCAGGCGTTGTCGATAGACAACGATAGGGGAATCGGGTCCGGACCTGCCGGAGTTATCTCCGCTGGCTCCAGCGGATCTTCAACAACAAAAATTGGGTCCCACTCTACGAGAGCGGTACCTTGAGCTTCCACGGTACTAGGGCCGTCCTCCGGGATAGCCTCGGCCGCCGCTGAGGAAGTGCTTGCAGCAGAAGTACCGACCTCCGGAATTGGTTCCGAAGGCCCAGCCGCCAGGTCATCAACAATTGGTCCCTCTAGCGGGGGGGGGGGGGGGGGGGGCAGCAGCTTCATCTCGGCACTCTGGCTCGGCAACGAGCACCTCCGGGATCACTACTTCCGGAATGGCGTTGAAGGTTCGGCCGGAGCAGAAGCTACTTCTGGCTCCGGCACAGGCGCTTCCTCCGCCTCTGGTTCGGGTGCTGACGCTTCAGCCATCATGGGCTACAGCGCTGGCACTTGAACCACCATAGGTTCAGGCGCTGTCGCCTCCGAAGCAACTGGCTCAAACGCCGGAACCTCTTCAATAGCCGGCTCCACAGGCAGAACTCCTGCAGCAATCAGCTCTGCAGTCGGAGCTTCCTCGACGATCGACTCAAGTGTCGTAGCTTCATCAACACCCGGCTCTACTGCTGGGACCTCCTCAACCACCGGCTCGACTGCCGGGGCTTCAACAACATCCGGCTCTAGGGCCAGAATCGCAACTTCCTCCGGCTCTGCGGCCGGAGCGTCCAACATCACAGCATCCAAGCCCGGAGCTTCAACCTCCGAGGCTGGCGCTACTGGTACATCTTCAGTCCCGTGGTCCGGCGCTACCACAAGAGCTTCCGGGGATGAGTCATCCAATATCACGACAGCCGGCGCCGGGGCTGCCGCAGCCTCTGCCACCTCTTGGGGCGGCGCTGGAATCGGAGCCAGAGCTTCAGCCTGAACAGCCTCAACTGCTGCTGCAGGGGCCAGAGCTTCAACCCTTTTCTTGGGCACGCTGTGAATGAAGGACAAAGAGACTCAAAATACAGTTAATAATAAAACAATTGACTGAGGTAAAAACTCAAAAATTACCTCGGAAGGCTTCTGCACCAGTTCCCGCGAAACCTCTTCCCCGGACGCTCCGGACTGACCCCAGCTGACACTGGCGTGGTAGTCCCGGAGGGCCCCCCGGAGCTTGCTGCTGCTGTCGGCGTTGCTCTGGTCGAGGCCCCCCTTGACCGGGAAGGACCTCCGGACCTGGAGCCCTCAGCTGGCCCTGGGACCAGAGTCACTTGGCCGGAGCTAGCACCCCGGGAAGATGCCGCAATTGGAGTAGACGCCGCCGTTGAAGACCTCCCCCCCCCCCCCCCCCCCCCCCCCCCCGGGGAGAAGGGGACGCTACGGAAGAGGAATGTCTGGCCCTCCTGTCGGCATGCTTCCTCTTACGGCTCGAGGGCTCGGCCAATTCCTTGCCCTTGCCGATGACTTCGGTTCTTGGATTAGGGGCGGGGACGGAGCCACCCTCTAGAGCTTCGGAGATCGCCAATCCGGTAGTCAAGCGCCTCTCAATGACACCAAGATCGTCAAGCACCAACATCGTCTGCCGGAGCTCCCTACTGAATGTAGCCTCCATGTTCAGTGGGAGGAAAGCTGGCGGAGGAGCCAAATCGTCGCCCTCAACATCAATGTCGTGCTGAAATTTCTTCAGGTGAAACTCCAAAGTTGCACCCTCCATGTTGGACTTCAAACCAGTCACGGTCCGATCGTGGTCCATCATACTGTTGAGGGCCCAAGCCAACTTCTCCCTCCTCTTCAACAGGGCCCACCTGTTGGTTAGGAAGTTGCAAAACACCGCCTGGGGAGTCACTCCTCCTTCCACACACAGGCGGATCCTGGTCAGAGCAGGATCGAAGGCATCCGACAGCACCGGAGCTTCACTCCAAACTGCAGTGTCGATGTTGGGGAGGCCTTCCGACAGCTCCAGCTTCTCGTGCTCCTCCACCCTGATTACAATCTTGTCCTTCTTCCAGTCATCCCACTTCCTAGAAGGGAACGATTGCAAGTACTTGTACGGGCACTTCTTGCGCTTCATGAAATAATAGAAGCCAAGGTACTCGTCGCTCCAACCTGTGGTCTGGACAGTGAAGAAGGTGCGGAAGAGCTCAATACAGGGGGGATCCCCACCCACATTTCGCAGAAGTGGACAAATATGGACACCAGCAGAATGGAGTGGGGGCCAAGGTGGTAAAGCTGCAGACCATAGAAGTCTAGCAGCATCAAGAAGAAGGAGGAGAAAGGTGGGATCAGTCCCACCATGGCGTACGCGGAGAAGTACACCATGTCGTCGGCGTGCTCCTTCTCGAACGGAAGCTTGCCGGCACGGACTAGGTGGTTGAAGAAGTCAGGGGACCATCCCATGAGGGCCTGGACCTTCTTCAAATCGTCATTGGTCTTTAGTCGGCTTTGGCAGAGACCCAAATCCATCGCGGCACAGCGAGGCAAGAGAGGAAAGGCAAGCAAAAGTTTGGAAGATTTGAGCGCAAGATCGATTGAAAGGCGTAAAGAACCCCAAACGATGCATGCTTTTCTTCTTAAGTAAGCCCCCGCAACGCCTGGATGGAAACCGCAGAGGAGCTGACGATATCACTCAAAGATTTCACCCCGCTAATGACAAGGGGGCCCGGGGCCACCCCGATGATCAAGTCGATGTTCTTACTCCAGGCGAACAGTTGTCATCATGAAAGGCGGGAAACCCGAAGTCGGCGGCCTGACAGGGCGCGCGGAACCGATACGATTTTCGTATCGGGAACCGGCAACCTTCAATTGCGTGAGATCTGCACGCTAAGATCTCACCCCGCCGCCTTCAAGATACGCCACGCGGCGGAAGTTTAACTGTGAACTACCGCCAACAGCATAACCAAAGACCCTTGAAGACACGGTTCAGAAACCGAAGAATGGACCCACCTCTGGCGAAATGACTTCATACAAAAAGTCTCTCCCGGAGGTGAGTCCAAGGGGCCACTGTCGGTACCCTCCATACCGGATATCCGTTGGGATTGCAAAGATCACAAGGAAACTCCATATACCAGATTTGAAGACCTCTGAAGGCCCCACATGTTAGGCGTAGCCGTACCTGCTCCCCGACATGGTTAGTCCTGGGGCCGCCACGTGTATCACAAGACCGGAGCTATCACCCACACCTGGGAAGCTCTGGTCAGAATAACAATATGGCACCCCCGGACCTAACCCCAAACAGTGGGAAGCTACGATACTGACACGTGTTCAACAACACCGGACCTACCCGTCCACGACGGTGAGCTCCGGAGCTGCCACGTGGCAACCGCCGGACCTTCAACTTCAACTATCAGGCCAGTGGACCCCCCAACGGCTCCAGACCTTCAAGGATCAATCAAAATCTTTAAGACCCGATTAAGTGTTATTAATACCATATTAATGACACATGATCGGATGGCCCTTAATACTGGTAACAACACTATTAAGGCCCGATACTAGACTATTAAGGGTAATTAACCCCATTTATTGAGTATCAAGCGTGTGTAACCGCCGGGGCCACCTGTCGGGCCAGGCTGACGTTGTAACGACCAGTCCTTGTACTATAAAAGGACTGGTCGACGATACACAAGAGACGGTTCCAGACCACTGCTGAACACCCTGAGCCAGAGGAGCTTCTTCTTCTGGAGCTTCTTCTAGACTCCCGAGCTTAATACATTACCAACACACCATGTGGAGTAGGGTATTACGCTCAGGCGGCCCGAACCACGTAAATCCCTATGTACACGTGTCTTTCACCTTCTTGAATCTTTGTGCACCCATTACCGAACTACAACTCCTCGATCTACCAAAAGTAGTGTCGGGAGATCTGCCGGTTCCAAACACTAACAACCATCTTTTCTGACACATGTATTTTAAAAGGTTCTCTTTTTCGTGTAGTATGTTCGACAAGCAAAATTAGAGACATAGACATCAACCCACGAGCAAGCAAATAGAACAGATTCGACTAAAAGGAATAAACGGGGGATCTAATTTTCTCTCTTGGTTTCGAGATCATGTAACATTTTCTCGATAACTAATCAATGTTAACAACGTTTTCTTATAACTTATGAATGCTTATGTTTTCTAATAACTCCATATTTTGGACAGTGCCAAAAAGATGCCAACGTCCATGAAGATTTGCGACAACTATCCTGTGGAGTGGTTAATGTTAGAAGCTATGGTCGATATGACGTCAACGGCTTTCGATTCCAAACAACTCAATTTGAATCTTTTCGTCCTCTCGCGGCAACATGTAATACCGGAGTTGTGATGAGGGCAATCGATTCACAATATCATAACTTACGTTGGTTTGGTTCAACCGATGTAAGTTACACCACATAACTTATGTCGGCCCGCTGTGGCCGACGTAAGTACTCAGGCCCAGCCCGCGACCCATCCCGATACGTAACGTAAGTCGGCCGCCGCAGACCGATGTAATTATGTAACTTACGTCGGCGGCCGACGTAAGTTACCTTAATTACGTCCAAACCGCTACGTCGGCCGACCACCGACGTAATTAAGGGAAAACCGACATAATTAAGTAACTTATGTCGGTTTAGGTTTTAATTACGCCGGCCCTGACCGACGTAATTGATCGATATTCCTGTAGTGAATGTTTATTTGTCCCATTTATTTTTGACGTGGGTCTGTTAGTAATACAGGTTATTAGGTTTTTGAATTAGATGATAATGACATGTATGTCATAAAAACATTAACTAACTAGATGATTCAATACTAATTAGAAAGATTGTGTTATGAATGAATAATCTGACAAATTTAGTTATTTAGAGATTAAAGCGTATAAATTAAGAGTTCGAGTACTTAAATAATACTGTACTCCATACAGGTTTGGGGGTGGGCCGTGTACTTCTTTCTTATTCTACGATACCAACCTCGACACAAGCGGTGATAAGACAGCTACAGCCCGAGTTAAAGATGACTAAATGATCGTTATCCGTGACTGCGGCTCCACCAGCTGCTGCACGTTGATCGGATGGACGAAGATCCCGGGGTCGGCGAAGATCTCCTTCGCGGCGACCGCCGTCGCGGCGTTGGACGGATGGTAGTCGTCCCAGAAGAGGTAGTTGTCGCGGTTCTGGCACAGGGGAGCCGAGAAGTCGCACCCGTCCGCGCCAAACAGACCCGATCCGCAACACGCCGTGTCCAGCACCGTGAAATCTGCCAAAATCGATAAAACACGTAAACAATTCGATAAGTTTTTTAGATCCTGTAATTAAGAATTACGGGAGGAGCTAGGCTCGTTGATTACGTACTGTAGATAGGTGTGGAAGTGTTGTTGAAGATCCATTCAACCATCTTGATGGAGTCCACGAGGGAGTAGTTCATGCCGGGCAGCTCCAGGCTGAGGTCGTGCAGCATGGAGGCGACCATAGGGTACAGCTGTGTGGAGAGGTTGTTCGCGGCGCCGAGGCAGCCGTACTGGTCGACGTCCTTGCGCCCCTGCGCAATCACCCTCTGCGACGGGCAGCACCCCACCAGCGACGGGCTCAACACGCTGAACCTTCTCGCCCCCGCGCCATACAGGTCCTGAAGATGCATCCTTCAGATAAACAAACACTACGCAATACAAGCCTGAATTTTCTTTGTTTGGATAATAATGCGTCGTTTGGTGATAATTAATACCTTGAGATGAGCCGAGTAGGAGGACACGAGGAGTTGCAGGAATTCAGTGTCGTTCCGATTGGCCACCTGCTGGATAGCGTCGGTGTGCTCGAACAAGTCGTTGCTGCCGGCGCTGATGAAGATGAGAGATTTGGAGACGAGATCAGCCGCCGTCTGGTTTGCGCCCCTCCACAGTCGAGCGAGATTCGTGAAGTTCCCGACTTGCTCGGTCATGGACAGCACTTGCCCACACTGCAGAAATAATACCAAGCCGGCGTGTATCAGTCTGTCAGCCAGTTGCGAGATGTATGCTAGTCTTTTTATGGCAGGGCCAAGGCCTTTAGCTCATGTCTATCTTCATGGCTGGGCCAAGGCTATTGACCAAGCACGGCGGCGGCAAAACATAAAGCGTCAAACATGGATGTACCACTGGTCCATTGCCGGTCTTATCAAGGAGTCCCGACCCTCCTGACGCGAAATTGATCCCCGTGCTCATCTGTGGAATGACGCTTGCGTTCGGCAGGGAGAGGAAAGGTGGCGGGCTCTCGGCGAAGCCAAGCAGTTGAGCTGTGTGTTCGTCAGCAACGAAATAGGTCAGCAGTTACATTGACTTCATGTCTTCATACAAATTGTAAATGTCACATACATACCTAGCTGGTCGGCCAAGTTGTAGCCATTGCTGAACCTGCCGGTAGGTGCGTGGTCGGGATAGTCGACGCCGAAGTGCGGGTAGTCGGCTCTGCAGTCGATCTTGCACTTGTCGATGTAGTTGTTGTTGCCGACGTCCACCATGGAGTCCCCAAACACGAACACCGCCGGCACGAGCGGCGCCGCCGCGGCGCCTTGCAGCGCGAGCTCGAGCAAGCACAGGACAATGACGACCGCGGATGCCCCGCCGCGGCTGGCCATTGAAGTTGAAGCCCCCGCTGCGTTCCGTGTGTCTTCAACGTGCTGTCGATCAATGTATCGCCCTTCTAAATCACGTGCGTATCCAAGAAAAAAGACAGGATTGGCTAACGGAGTACTCGATGGAGCTAACTTTTTAAAATAGTCAGTAGCTCCGAGTCCTTCGTCCCAGTCCCAGAAGTAATCCATGAACGGTTAAACTTTCATCCTTGAGTTCGCCGATGACGCAGGACTATTAAAAACACAAGCAGAAGCGCAATTTCGATAGCACAGCGCTAACGGGCTGATCATTCTGACTCTTATCTACCAGCTACCAGGCCGATAATTGCTCTTAATTGTCGGCCCAAACACTGGTGGTTCTAGCCCAGTTCGCGAACTGTATGGCGCCGTCGCTAGCACTTGGTCCCGGGGCTCCGTGTCTGCGACTGCGGACAAACTGTACATCGTACAGGCTACTGAAATTGATTAACATTTTTTTTGAAAAAAATGTGCCTATTTTATAATAGGAAAAATAAGAATTATATATATATATATATTATTGCTACATTTGCATTGATGGATACATATAGTCGTAACATTGTTACAAGCAAACTTCGGAGGTGGAACCGTACGAAAGGTCAATACATCAATGAAGGAAAAATCAAATAGAAATTATATTTCTAAAACACCAGCTATTAGAAGCAAATATCCTTATCATTGTCGTCGAAGTGTTGTTACGACACTTCCTCCGATAATATTAAAGCGTAGTCCGCGCAGATTCGTATTCGGTCGGAATACGCGTAAGATCAAGAGCGAGACGGTGACACAAAGCATTTTTACGTGATTCGGGCCGTCTGAGCGTAATACCTACTCCACGAAGTGATTGTTGATTGTATGAAAGTGTATGTTTAGTGTGTGTGAGCTTATGTGGACCCCTCTCTACTGTGCGGTGCAACCTTTTTATATGCTAAGGACTGATCGTTACATGGTTTGCCTGGCTCTACAGGTGACCCCGGTTGTATTGAACACCCTATACATAGTCCTGGCAATTGGGCCGGGCCCAAAATGGGCGACACGAAGCGCGTGCCGCCGGCCCGAGGAACGGCACGACCCGTCACGATTTTTTTTCGGGTCATGCCGGCCCGACACGGATAGTCGGGCCGTGACATTGGGCCTGGCGGGAGGCACGACACGACACAAGATTTGGGCCGTGCCTGGGCCGACACGGCTCGAAATAGGCCCGCGGCCCGAAGCACAAAAATAGGCCTGGAGTACGAAATAGGCCCGAAGCACAAAAAACAGCACAAAATTTGAATCGGCCCGAAAATAGCCCGTTCGCAAACAATGGCGGCCCACGCGGGGCGCGCCGCGCGCAGCGCGCTATCGCTGATGTGCTGGGCCCACGCCGCCATGCGGACGCGGCTGTTCTTAAGTTTGCTGGTCTTTTTTTTTAAATTCCAATTAAAATATTCAAACTTGTGTAGAATCCGCAAATTAGATCCAAATTCGTTGATTTTTTTTATATATTCTTCAAAAAACAATATCTACCACTTGGATGAGTTATTTTTAGACTTATAACGATAACTTTTGTTTGTTTAGGTAAATCTCAAAATAATCCTTATACATATATTGTTCATTTTTTTATATCTCATCAAAATCAGTGGATCTTGAGCTGAAATTTGTTGTGTGCATACTTATATATGTCTACATCCACGAATTTTGTACAAATTTTTCGAAGCACTCCAACATGTGAAAATTCATATTACTTCTCATTTCATTCAAACTCTATTAACATATGAGCCATTTTCTAAATTTTGAACATACATTGATATAAAAATAAATAAAAAAATCTCAAAAAAATCATAGATGTTCTTGTTGTGATTTAAAAACTGCACCAAAAAGTTCATGTCAAAATTCGTTTTACTTTTTGAGATACAAAAAAGACAAATATTGTTTTTTGTTTTTTATTACCAGCAATATATCATGTTTTTGAATGTCAAATTTTGCAAGAACATGTAATTCAACATTTTATACCCTCTCTAATTTTTTCATATTTTGTGAAGTATTTTTGTCTATGTACTCTAACTGAATTTCTCTCAAAATCGAATTTTAAACATGATGGGCCATGTCTGCTGCTTTTGGGCTGCTGCTGGGCTTTTGTGGCTTTTTTTATTTATATTCAAAAGTGAAACTTCAAATATTTATAGTTTTTGTAAATATGGGTGAAATTCGATGATTTTTTCCTTAAATTCTTCAACTAATATTCTCTATCACCTCCAAAATTTTCTATATTTTATCGCTAATTTTTTGTCCATTTATTTCATAAAATACTCAATTTTTGTTCACATTTCAATTTTCTGTGGGCCAAACCATCCTGGGCCATGCTTGGGCCGGCACGGCCCGAAGCCGGCCTGACGTGTTTTGGGCCGTGCTTGGGCCCTATTTTTCCGCAGTCGGCACGGTCGGCCCGACACGAGATGGCCCATCGTGCTTACAACGCCCGATTGCCACCTTGTATACCTTCTACTTCCTATTTCTCATGTGAATACAACACCGTTTCTCCAAATTCATGTCGATCTAGAAAACCCTAATTCGCTGGTTCTGCGTAGGGCCGAATAGTCCGGCCCTACAGCAGACTTGTCCGGTCTCCAGATTCATTTAATAATGAATTAATTCTAATTTGATGTAATATCAACATGAACCTTTGTATACTTGTTAATAACCATTGAAAATGATTAGTGAACATTAATAGTAACTCATTAACTAGCTTTGCTTTGCAATTGTATTATCATGTATGTCATGTCATATTGAGTAATATATGTGCACTTATTGATTGTAAGTCTTGTTTTGTATGTTTATTGCGTGGTTCAGACGGATTTGCGCTAGAGGGTGCTGCGGAGGACCTCCAACACCAGTAATTTAAAGACTTTGACCCAAACCAAGCCCAAGAGCAAGGCAAGTGTCCTTGAACATATTGATCCTGTTTTTACAATAAATATTTTGTTTTCAAAATTGCATGCTTGTGTCAATTTGATGGGATTCCTATAATAGGAAATTTACTAGCTTTGTTTAACCACCCTTGTCACCTGGAATACATGGTAGAGAGTCGGGAAGGGCTTTTTACCTTTGCTTCGCTAAATTAATTGGGATGGGGAAACCACTATACCATTTAATTATGCATTAATGAGATTGTGGTTAATATGAACTGGTTAATATGATAAGGTAATGGGTGATCTAAGCAAGCCTGATATGTGGATGGGTTGGAAGACATGGTGGTTGCTTGCTTTAGATCTAAGGACCGGTTTATGTGAGAATATGCCAGGACAATAGTGCCACCACGAGGCCAAGTATGGGTGCGACGTAGCTGATTAATTAGGGTATTGCTAGTACTGCACGAATCATTTGGTGCACCAAGAAAGGGAGTAGGATCGGGTTTGTAATTGTGGCGAGACTCCCCAGGATCCCAATGGCACAAGAGGGGGCCCTTGGTTGAGGATGTGCTCAGTTGGAGGCATTGTCACCGGTGAAACCTCAGTGAGTCCGTACATGCTAGTAGGCCCTTTGTAAAGGCTATTTTGTGATCTCTTGACCATACACCAAAGGAAGTGAAATTGGCATAAGGGAGGTTCTTTAGTCGTCGACGGGTGATGAAATCACAAACACGTGGGTAAAGTAGTACAAAATCTGCAGAGTATTAAAACTATCATGATAGTTGTGCTCCCGGTTAAGAGCACCTAGATGACCTACATGATTAGAGGGGTTTTTGGATTGGGATGGTTTGGTACTGGTTATAGGATGGTATTATGGTTTATGTCAATGGATATGGTTAATAGTAATGGTGAAATCTGGTATAATGACGATGGATATGAAATATGGACTTGTACTACGATACTCATTGTGGTATATGATGGGTTTACTTTACATACATATAATATACTGCTTTTCAAATGTTTTAATGTACTTTTCAGCACTTAGCCGATATTATATTCGTTATTTGTATCAGCTACATGTCATACTTTCCCACACTTGCTGAGTACGACATGTACTCGCCCTTGCAATTCCCCCACCAACAGTTGCAGGTTAGGATTGGGAGTATCACAACGTTAATGGGGAGTTGTAGGTTGTGTGCTGTCGTCAGCTTACCTCTGGTTTGATTGGAGCTGCGCTATACCCTTTGCTTAGCTGTTTAGTTGCTTTATTAGATGATTCTACTGCATTAGTTCAAACTTGTCATTAATATTCATTAGAGCTTGTATTCGAGGATATTCTGAATTCTGTTATAAAAGTGGTTAATTAATCTTGTTATGTGGTAAATTTATGTATATCTTTTTGTGAATGCACTCATTTATGTGTGTTGAACGTCCTGGGCACACATATGCGTTCACTCGGTTCATTTTTGGAACCGCGTGTCACAAATTGGTATCAAAGCCACATGTTGATCGTAGGACGCAACCTAGATAGAATTGACACTTTAGAGCACATAGGAGCACCCAGGAAGCGTTGTGTTCTTGTTTGGTGTGTTGATTGCTATGTATTGTTGCTAGTGTGCTTAGCAGAGGATTGTAGGATGCTTTACCATTGCCATGTCCATATAGGTTAGTATAGTTAGTTGCTTAGTTTCATATCCCTTGATGCATATAGTTGGGGACGTTTTCTAAATTCTTCTCCCTTGTTTTTCTTTAGTTGGTGAGGACTAGCAACCAGAGGGATGGCAATGATGAGGAGGAGAACAATGGAGCACCTCAGAACAACAATGGACAAGGACCTGCCCAAGGAGCTATCAACCTTGAGTAGCTATTGACTATGCAAAACCAGCTCATGCAGACCATGATACAAACTATGGGACATATTTAGGCTGGCAACGACAACCATCATCCCCACATGCCTCCACCGCCACTCCCGCCTCCTCATAATCGGTTGGGAGAGTTCATGAGGACTAGGCTGCCCACTTTTCATCAAGCTGCTGACCCTATGGATGCCGATGATTGGCTCAAGTCTGTGGAAAAGAAGCTAGCCATTGTTCAATGCAGTGACCGGAAGAAGGTGCTATTCGCATCTCATCAACTTCTTGGAGCACCTGCCGATTGGTGGGACTCTTTATGCAACGCTCATGAGAATCAGGAGAGGGTCACTTGGACTGAATTCAAGGAGAGCTTTCATTCTCATTATGTGTCCGAGGGTGTTATGATCTTGAAGAGGCAAGAGTTTGAAAACATGAGGCAAGGAAGATCGTGTGGGTGAATATATCAATAAATTCACTCAACTCTCAAGATATGTGCCTGAGGATGTCAGCCGGGACAGCCAGAAACAATACTTGTTCATGAGGGGCTTGAACAATGTGATCCAGGTACAATTGCACAATTGTGATTATGCCAACTTCCAAAAGCTAGTGGACAAAGCAATTGTTGTGGAGAATAAAGTCCGTGAGATGGAGCTAGATAACAAGAGGAAGGTGCCATATCAGGGACAACAACAAGGAAGTAATGTGCGCCCTCGCTTTGCACCACCTAATGCACCTTATTACAGCTCTTCTGCTCCTGTACATCATCCTGGTTATGCACCGCGCCTAGCTCAGTTTGTGCAGCAACGCCCTATAATGCAAACACCTCGGTCTCCAATGCCTTTTGCATCTCGTGCCAACTTTCCTAGTGCAAATATGCAGAATCAAGTTCGTCTCAATAATTCTGGTGCAGTTAGGAAGTGCTATACCTGTAGAGAAGTAGAACACTTTGCAATTCAATGTCCTATGTAACGCCTTGGTCAAGGAAGCAATGCTCCAAGACAAAACCCAAGACCCAATAGAGGAGCACCACAAGGGAACCGTGGACAGCAGAATTTTGCTCGTGGCAATGTGAACCATGTCTCGACGGAGGAAGCTCAACAAGCGGACGACGTGGTTATTGGTATGTTTCTCACAAACTCCAACCCGTCGACTATGTTATTTGATTCTAGAGCATCACATTCATTCATTGGATCAAAGTATGTTGCCAAGTATAGTTTGCCTATCTCTCATATGAAGTATACTTTATTGGTTAAGTCTCCTGAAGGAGAGATGAGGACAAACATAGTATGTCCAAAAGTAAGCCTTAGAATAAGGGGGGTAGACTTCTTTGCCAACCTCATTGTTTTGGATTCTTAAGGATTGGACATTATACTTGGTATGGACTGGTTGAGGAAGCACAATGGAGTCATTGAATGTGCCACAAAGAAGGTGAAGTTGACCAATGAGGAAGGGATCGCCATAGAATTTGAAGCATCTCAACATGCACCGAAGTAATTGGAGCTAAATCACATAGACAGTGCCACAATTGAGGAGATTATAGTGGTGCGTGAATTTTTGGACGTGTTTTCGGAAGAGTTGTCAGGTATGCCACCCGATTGAGACATAGAATGTATTATTGAATTAATACCTGAAACTCCACCTATAGCTAAGAGGCCATATATGATGCCTCCTAAGGAGTTAGCGAAGCTCAAGAAGCAAATTCAAGAGCAACTAGAGAAGAGTTTTATTCATCCAAGCTCTTCACCTTGGGGAGCGCCCGTACTTTTCGTGGATAAGAAGGATGGATCATAAAGGATGTGTGTGGATTACCGTGCTGTCAATGAGGTGACCATCAAGAACAAGTACACCTTGCCACGCATAGAAGACTTGTTTGATCAGATGAAGGGTGCTTGCGTCTTCTCCAAGATTGATTTGAGGTCGGTATACTTTCAAATGAAGATTAGACCATCCGACATACCCAAGACAACTTTCAGGACACGGTGTGGATCTTATGAGTATACCGTGATGTCATTTGGATTGACCAATGCACCTGCCTATTTTATGTACCTCATGAATAAGACCTTCATGGAGTACTTGGACAAGTTTGTAGTGGTGTTCATTTATGACATTATGATCTACTTGAGGAATGAGGAGGAACATGAGGAACACTTGAGGCTCACGTTGCAGAAATTGAGGGAGCATCAATTGTATGCCAAGTTCAACAAGGGTCAGTTTTGGTTAAGGGAAGTATCATTTTTGGGCCATATCATATCTGGAGGAGTATCGGTTGACCCCATAAAAGTAAGAGATGTGCTAAAATGGGAACTCCCATAGAATGTAAAGGATATCCGGAGTTTTCTTAGGATGGTTGGATATTACCATAGATTCATCAAGGATTTATCCAAGATAGCCAAGCCCATGACCAAGTTGTTGATAATGGGGAAAGCTTTCCAATGGACTCAAGCTTGCTAATACAGCTTTGAGAAGTTGAAGAAGATGTTGACTACAACCCCAGTCTTGATATTACCGGATTGAGCAAAAGTTTCGATATTTATGCGACGCATCAAGACAAGGACTTGGATGTGTGCTCATGCAAGAAGTTCAAGTGGTAGCCTATGCATCAAGACAATTGAAGAAACATGAGCAGAATTATCCAACGCATGATATTGAACTTGCAGCCGTGGTACACACATTGAATATTTGGAGATACTATATCTTTGGACATATGTGTGAAATTTATATGGATCATAAGAGTCTCAAGTACATATTCACGCAAATGGACCTGAATTTGAGACAACGAAGATGGTTGGAGCTCATCAAGGATTATGATGTGGGGATCAACTATCATCGAGGAAAGGCTAATGTAGTGGCCGATGCATTGAGGAGGAAAAGAGTAAGTCACCAACTCACGGTTCGAGAATTGCCATCTGAGCTATGCAAGGAGTTTGAACGGTTAAATCTCGGATTTGTTAATAAGATGAGAATAAGGAGTTAAATATGACCTTGGACCAGGAAATTCGAGAAGCACAAACAAAGGATGAGGAAATTTAGGAAATCAAGGAAAGGACCCAAGAAGGGAGATAATTCAGATTTTATAAGGACGAACATGGTACCCTATGGCTTGGAAAAAGGATTGTCATGCCTAATGTGAAGCATATTCGGGAGACAATAATAAAAGAGGCACATGACTCGCCATACTCAATTCGTCCCAGTTGTACAAAGATGTACAAGGACTTGAAGACATATTATTGGTGGGCCAACATGAAAAAGGACATAGCTGAATATGTAGCATTGTGTGATGTGTGTCAACGAGTCAAGGCGGAACACCAAAGACCAGCTGGATTATTGCAGCCATTGAAGATTATGGGATGGAAGTGGGAAGAAATTGGTATGGACTTCATAGTTGGATTACCGCGAACCCAGTCCGGTTACGATTCAATATGGTTAATTGTGGATCGACTGACCAAATCAGCTTATTTTATTCCTGTCAAGACCACCTATACCACCGCGAAGCTAGCCGAGTTGTATATGGAGCGTATTGTGTGCCGACATGGAGTACCAAAGAAGATAGTGTCAGATAGAGGTTCTCAATTTACCTCTAGGTTCTGGGAAAAACTACATGAAGCATTGGGAACAAGATTAAATTTTAGCTCAGCATATCACTCTCAAACGGATGGACAAAATGAGAGGACCAATCAGATTTTGGAGGACATGTTAAGAGCTTGTGCCTTGAAGCATGGAAGAATTTGGGATAAGAGCTTGTCGTATGCAGAATTTTCATATAATAATAGTTACCAAGCAAACTTGAAAATGTCACCCTATGAAACACTATATGGGAGGAAGTGTAGGACACCTTTGTTCTGGAACGAGACAGGAGAAAATCAAGTGTTTGGACCTGACATGCTACAAGAAGCTGAGAAACAAGTCCAGATTATTCGTGAAAACTTGAGGGTTGCTCAATCAAGACAAAAAAGATATGCGGATAATAGACGAAGAAAACTAGTCTTTGAAGTGGGAGACTTTTTCTACCTTAAGGTGTCACCCATGCGAGGTCATAAGAGGTTTAACATAAGAGGCAAGCTAACACCTCAATACATTGGACCATTCAAGATTCTAAAAAGAAGAGGGGACGTAGCATATAAGTTGGAGATGCGAGCTCACCTTTCAGATGTCCATGATGTGTTTCATGTTTACAACTCAAGAAGTGTTTAAGGGTATCGGAAGAACAAGTGCCAATGGAAGAATTGGAACTAGAGGCAGATTTGACTTATGCCGAACAACTGGTCAAAATCTTAGAAACCAAGGAGAGAGTCACAAGGAACAATATGATTCAATGGTGTAAAGTTCAATGGAAGTATCACACAAAATCAGAGGCAACTCGGGAGCTGGAAGATGATCTCAAGAAGGAATTTCCCTATCTCTTCTCTTCCGCGTCGAATCTCGAGGGCAAGATTCATTTTAAGAGGGGTAGGTTTGTAACACCCTCATTTTCATGCATCATGCATTGCATAAGTTCATATACATGTTTAACATTAATCCACACAAAAATGAATGAGTTTAAAATGAATTAGAAGCAAAACCACACTTAAAAGTTCTGGGAAGTGTGGACTAGTCTGTTTTTGGTGCGGACTAGTCCGATTTCTCTCTGACCTCCCTTGGACATGTCCGTCTTTGCTGCGGACTAGTCCGTTTTTCTCTTTATAGAAGTTTCAGACTTGTCCGGTCCATTGCGGACTAGTCCGGTCATCCCATCCTTGAAAAATTTCGCGAAGTCCTTGGACTTGTCCGTTTTTCGTCGGACTTGTCCGTTTTCCTCTCTGACTAAGTTCGTACTTGTCCGGTTTGGTCCGGAATTATCCGATTTCTCTCTGACTAACTTCGGACTAGTCCGGCCTTGTGCGTACATGTCCGGTGATCACAATTCGGAGTTGATATTTTGTTCTACGACGTGTTTCTGGATTTTACCTTAAGTGGGCCTAAGGACGTCGTGTCTAACCCTTTTGGAGCCCATGAAGGACCCCACACCGGCCTCCACCCACCCCAAACTCGCATTCCATCAAATCCTAACTCTCCACCTTATATAAACAACCAACACCCCACCCTTTTACCTCTTTGCCTCAATTGAAAGACCACAAACCCTAGCTCGTGGATAGCTGCTACCAAGGAGAGAGAAGGAGATCCCGAGCAAGAAGAAGAAGAGGGGGAAACGAAAGAAGGTCAAGATCTCCATGAAGTTTCTGTTTTTCATCAACAAGTCACCATCAAGTTTTCTTCATCAACCCTAGATCGTCAAAGATCCAAGTGTTTCCTCCAAAACCCTTGATTCATTGGAGTTCTAAACACCTGATATACCTTCTACCTCCTCTTTCTCACGTGAATTCAACCTCATTTCTCTAAATTCACGTCGATCTAGAAAACCCTAATTTGCTGGTTCTGCGTAGGGCGGACTAGTTCGACCCTACAATGGATTTGTCCGATCTCTAGATTCGTTTAATAATGAATTAATTCCAATTTGATGTAATATCAAAATGAACCTTTGTAAACTTGTTAATAACCATTAAAAATGAGTAGTGAACATTAATAGTAACTCATTAACTAGCTTTGCCTCGCAATTGCATTAATCATGTATGTCATATCATATTGAGTAATATATATGCACTTATTGATTGTAATTCTTGTCTTGTATGTTTATTGCGTGGTTTAGATGGATTTGCGCTAGAGGGTGCTGCGAAGGACCTCCAGCACCGGGAATTTGAAGACTTTGACCCAAACCAAGCCCAAGAGCAAGGCAAGTGTCCTTGAACATGTTGATCCTGTTTTTACAATAAATGTTTTATTTTCAAAACTGCATGCTTGTGCCAATTTGATGGGATTCCTATGATAAGAAGTTTACTAGCTTCGTTTAACCACCCTTGTCACCTGGAATACATGGTAGAGAGTCAGGAAGGGATTTTTACCTTTGCATCGCTAAATTAATTGGGATGGGGAAACCACTATACCATTTAATTATGCATTAATGAGATTGTGGTTAATATGAACTGGTTAATATGATAAGGTAATGGGTGATCTAAGCAAGCCTGGTATGTGGATGGGTTGGAAGACATGGTGGTTGCTTGCTTTAGATCTAAGGACCAGTTCATGTGAGAATATGCCAGGACAACAGTGCCACCACGAGGCCAAGTATGGGTGCGGCGTAGCTGATTAATTAGGGTATTACTAGTACTTCACGGATCATTTGGTGCACCGGGGAAGGGGAGTCGGATTAGGTTTGGATTTGTGGTGGGACTCCCTAGGATCTGAATGGCACAAGAGGGGGCCCTTGGTTGAAGATGTGCTCAGTTGGAGGCATCGCCACCGATGAAACCTTAGTAGGTCTGTACATGCTAGTAGTCCCTTTGTAAAGGCTATTTTGTGATCTCTTGGCCATACACCAAAGGAAGTGTAATTGGCATAAGAGAGGTTCTTTAGTCGCCAACGGGTGATGAAATCACAAACACGTGGGTAAAGTGGTACAAACTCTGCAGAGTATTAAAACTATCATGATAGCCGTGCTCCCGGTTAAGAGCACCTGGATGACTTACATGATTAGAGGGGTTTTTGGATTGGGATGGTTTTGTACTGGTTATGGGATGGTATTATGGTTTATGGCAATGAATATGGTTAATGGTAATGGTGAAATCTGGTATAATGATGATGGATATGAAATATGGACTTGTACTACAATAATCATTGTGGTATATAATGGGTTTACTTCACATACATATAATATACTGCTTTTCAAATGTTTTAATGTACTTTTAAGCACTTAGTCGTTATTATATTCATCATTTGTATCAGCTACATGTCATACTTTCCCACACTTGCTGAGTACAACATGTACTCACCCCTGCAATTCTCCCACCAACAGTTGCAGGTCAGGATTGGGAGTATTACGACGTTAATGAGGAGTTCTAGGCTGTGTGCTGTCGTCAGCTTGCTTGTGGTTTGATTGGAGCTGCGCTATACCCTTTTCTTAGCGAATGCACTCGTGTATGTGTATTGAACGTCCTGGGCACACATATGCGTTCACTTGGTTCATTTTCGGAATCGGGTGTCACAATGTTGCAGGCTTTGACCCGGAGGCTCGACACATGGCAGCTCCGGAGCTTCCCTCTGTGGGGAGGCAGGTCCGGAGCTGCTAAACACGTGACAGCACTGGAGCTTCCCTTTACTAGGGGTTAGGTCCGGGGCCACTGGACACATGACTTGACCGGAGCTTCCCTATGAATAGAGTCAAGTTCGGCCCTGCGATACACGTGGCAGCGCCGGAGCTACCCAAACGAGGAAGGCAGGTCCAATGCCACGGGACACGTGGAGCCTTCGAAGGTCTTCAACTCGGTTAGGTAGAACTCCATAGTTTTAATCACGGTAACAATGGGTACCTGGTATCTAGGGTACCGACAGTGGCCCCCGGGCACACCCCTCGGAGAGATTTTGATACTCGAGGTGGGGCCATCATCGATTCCCGCGCTATAGCTTCAAAGGTTTTTTCTGGGCTTTTGGGGCGACAGTCTGCAGTTAGACCATCACGACGTGGCCCCTTTTGATATGGCAGGTGAGATCCTGGCGTGTAGATCTCACACAATTGAAGGTCGTTGGTTTCCAATACGTAAAACGTATCGGTTCCAAGTGCAATCTCTACAGTCCTGTTAGGCCGCCGCTCTCGGGTTTCCAACTTCTCATCATGACAACGGTTCACCTGGTGCGACTTTTTCGCCAGAGTGGACCCAAGCCCTCTTGTCATTGATAGGGTAAAATTTTGAAATGGGATTTTGATCCCGACGCGGTTTCCATCCAAGCATTATGGAGGATTACTTAAAAAGGAAAGCCTGCACCGTTAGAGGACTCTTTACGCCTTCATTAGAACTTGCGCTCAGAACCTCTCCACCCTTGCATAGCTTTTCCAGCTTTCACTCTCCTTTGCCACAATGTAGTTGGGTCTTCCCTGTAGTAAGATCAAGGGCGACGAGGATTGTTCGAGGGTCCGAATCTACATGGTATTGTCCAGCGACTCCTTCAACAACTCGATCTGCTTTGGCAATCTTCCCTTCAAGAAGGAAAGTGTCAGAGAGATTGTCTACTTCATGGCGTACGCCATGGTGAGGCTGATCCCACCTTTTTCAAGCTTCCTCTTGATGTTGCTGAACTTCTATGAGCTCCAACTTCATCACCTCAGTCCCCACTCATTCTTGCTAGTTGCGACTTTCGTCCACTTCTGCGAGATGTGGGTGAGTGTGCCGCCAAGCATCGAGCTCTTTCGGACCTTCTTCACGGTCCACAATACTCGGACAGGGAATGAGTTGATCGGCTTCTACTACTTTGTGAAGCGCAATAACTCTCCCTTCAAGTACTTGAAGACCTTCCCCTCCGAGAAGTGGGACAACTAGAAGAAGGACTGAGTGATCATCACAGTGGATCATCACGACATGCTGGAGTTGCCTAAGAGCCTCCCCAAGGTTGACACTGATGCCTGGAATGCAGCTCCAAAATTGTCTGAAGCATACAAACCTGTCCTGACTAGGATCCGACAACGCGTGGAGGGTGGAGTGACCCCTCAGACGGTCTTCGGTAACTTCCTGGTCAATAAGTGGGCTCCGCTGAAGAAGAAGGAGTGGCCACCTGGGCTTTCAACAACGAGATGGATCACAACCAGATCAAAATTTGTCTTCAAACTAATTTGGATGATGATTATTTGAAGCTCCATCTCCAGAAGCTTCATCATGGAGCCATCACCCAAAACGCCCTAACTCCGCTAGCGGACTTCCTCCCTCTGAACATGGTTCCTGAGTTCAGGAGGGAGCTTCGAAAGGGGATGCCGAAGCTGGACGACCTCGGCTTGGTGGAGAAGCGCGTGACCTCTGGGATTTCTATTCCCGGAGCTTCGGAAAGGAGGGCTCCCACAGCTCCAAGCTAGAAGGTCGATGATGCTAGCAAGGGCAAGGGCAAGGAGCCAGCCAAATCTTCCAGCCGAAAGAGGAAGTTGAGGCATGCTGATGGGAGCTCCATTAGATCGACTCCATCCAGCTGCATCTTCCCCCTGTCCAAGTCGAGCTTCGGTGGCCAAACCTTCTTTGGAGTCGGCGTCCATGAGGGGCGCTAGCTCCAGTATATCGACCCCGACCTCAATGCCAACTACGGGCACCAGGTGTGACACCCGGTTCCGAATATGAACCAAGCGTAACGCATATGTGTGCCCAGGAAGTTCATCACACATATACGGTTGCATCACAAACGATATACAAAATTTAACCACGTCTTAACTATTGAATAAGTACTTTATTACAATAATCCAATAGTTCACGAATGATAAAACTCTAAATAATTGCAGCGGAAAGTAAACTAAGCAGTACGACTCCAATCCACAGGCAATTGACGGCGGTATGCAACCTAGTACTCCACGTGATCCTCAGGGTACTCCCAATTGTCTCAAGTAGCTGTTGGGGGGGGATTGCAAGGGTGAGTACATGTCGTACTCAGCAAGTGTGGAAAGTATGACATGTGGCTTATTCAAATGACGAATGTAATAATGGCTAAGTGCTGAAAAGTACAGTAAAACATTTGAAAAGCATTATACTACGTCTATGTGAAATAATCCCATCATAACCATCATATTAACATAATATAAACCATATCCAATTATTGCCAACATCATCATTATCCATGTCCAATTACCATAACTCAAATTCATATCCATGACCATAATCCATAAACCATAACCATTACCAACCCATAACCATAAACCAACCATAACCATTACCAGACCATAACCATCCATAACCATCCCAAATCCCAATTCCAACTCTAATCATGTAGGTCATCCAGGCGCTCATAACCGGGAGCACGGCTATCATGATAGTTTTAAACACTCTGCAGAGTTTGTACCACTTTACCCACATGTTTGTGATTTCATCACCTTTTGATGACTAAGAAACCTCCATTATGCCATCTCACACTTCCGTAGGTGTGTGGCCAAGAGATCACAAAATAGCCTTTCAAAAGGGACTACTAGTATGTACGGGCCCACTAAGGTTTCACCGGCAGGCTTGAATCTCCATTCTCCCACCCACGGGCCCCCTCGTGTGCCATGCGGATCCCAGGGCAGTCCTCCTCGACTCCCATTCCCCGCGCCATCCAATGGTCCATACAATACTAGCAGCGCTCCTAATTATTCAGCTACGCCGCACCCATACTTGGCCTTGTGGTGGCACTGTTGACCTGGCATATTCTCGCATGAACCGGTCCTTAGATCTAAAGCAAGCAAACCACCATAAAATCCAACCCATCCACATACCATGCTTGCTTAGATCACCCATCGTATTGACCAGTTCACATTAACCAGAATATCACTGATGCATAATTAAATGTGTAGTGTTATTTGCCATCCCAATTAATTAAGCGAAGCAAAAAGGTAAAAACCCTTCCCGACTCTCTACCATAAATTCCAGGTGACAAGGGTGGTCAAACAAAACTAGTAAACTTCCTACCATAGGATTCCCATCAATTTGACACAAGCATGCAAGTTCGCAAACAAAACATTTATTTTAAAATAGGATCAATATGCTTCAAGGACACTTTCCTTGCTCCGGCGGATGGGGTTGCTCAAGCGCTTCGAAGTCTTGGTTTTGGAAATCCTCGTATGCGGCCTCTTGAGCACGTTCCTCTACGCGTGATCATACATACAAGAAAACATATACAATCAACATAATGCACACAAAATAATCAACATGCAATGATATGTATGCATGCACAATTAAATAATTAATTTACTACAGTTGTTTAATAATTAGATGCAACTAGTTTATACGTGTTCATATAAGTTTACGGGGGTTTTAGGGTGGATTTATGCTGCTGAAAATAAAATTATGGTGCAACTAAAATCAATTCACGCCTATTAGATTCAATATGATCGCTAAAATTCGCATCGGGAACATGGCCTACCGTAGATGCGATGGCTTCGATGATTGCGGGATGGGGACGATGCGTAGACGAAGTAGATGCGCAGGGTCCTCCGGCGGCACGACGACAGCGGCGCGATGGCGATGTCGATCTCCGGCGAACGGTGGGGCCCTCCTCTTTTTCTTCCTCTTCTTCCCCTTCTTTTTCTCCTTTTTCTTCCCTGGGCGCAGCTCTCTGGACTCCTTTTTTTCCTCTGTTCCGGCGGTTTTCTTTCTAGAGGTGGCGGCTGCTTTCTGGTATCGAGGAACGTCCTAGGGCTTTGGTCCTTTTTTTTCATAGGCGCGGGGGAAGCGGCGATCGTGGAGTCCGGCTCGGTCGGGAGGCGGTTAGCGCGTGCGTCTCGGTCTCGGGAATCGGGGGCGGGAGCGGGATTCGCGGGAGGCAGGACGAGCGGCCGAGCGGCGGGGCGCTGGCGCGCGAGCGCGCGTCGGGGTGGGGTCGAGCCGGGGCGGCAGGCGGTTGGCGGCCTTGGCGCGGGGCGCGCTGCGGTCGAGTGGCCAGGCGGCGGTGGGGCCAGGGCCAGGCGGCGCGGGGCGGCGCGTGCAGGCGCGCTCGGTGGGGCGGGGCTGGCGGCTCGGCCGCTGGCCAGCAGCCCTTTTCTTTTTTTTTTCTTTCTTCTTTTTTTATTTAGTATTATTATTATTTTATTATTTATATTTATTTATTTTACTTTTTTATACTTTCTTTTATTATATAATTTATTATATATTTTTTATATATATTATTATTTATATTATATATACATTATTTATTATTTATTATTATTATAATATATATTATTAATATTAATATTTTATTTATTTTTATATATTGTTATATATATTATTTATATATATATTTATATATATTATTATTATTATTATACTTATTCCTTATTACAAGTTTTAGGCTATAACTATTATTTTCTTTTCCTTCTTTTGCTACACATATTTGTATATGTATGTTTTATTATTTTTTTCTTATTCTACTAGTGTTTACTGCATGATCATGTATGCAATGCATGACGCGAAAATTCAGGGTGTTACAAACCTACCCCCTTAAAGTGAATCTCGCCCTCGAGATTCGATAGCGTGGAGAAAAGGTGAGGGAATTCTGCCTTCAAGTCTTCTTCACGTTTCCATGTAGCTTCGGCTTCCGTATGGTGTTTTCATTGCACTTTGCACCAACGGATCCTCTTATTTCTCGTGACCCTTTCCTTTATGTCCAAGATCTTGATGGGTTGCTCGACATAGGATAAATCCTCTTGAAGTTCTAACTCGTCCATCGGCACTTGTTCTTCCGGTACCCTGAGACACTTCTTGAGTTGAGAGACGTGAAATATGTCGTGTACATCGGAGAGATACGTCGGCAGCTCAAGTCGATAAGCTACCTCTCCTCGCTTGTCCAGAATATTAAATGGTCCGATGTAACGTGGTGCCAGTTTTCCTTTGGTGTTAAACCGTCGCTGACCTCTGATAGGTGACACTTTGAGGTATACAAAATCTCCAACTTCAAAAGTCAGACTCCTTCGTCTATTATCAGCATAACCTTTCTGTCAAGACTGGGCAGCCTTTAAGTTTTCCCGAATTATTTGGACTTGCCTTTCAACATCTTGTAACACGTCGGGACCAAACACTTGATTCTCTCCGGTTTCATTCCAAAACAAGGGAGTCCTACACTTCCTTCCGTACAATGCTTCGTAGGGTGACATTTTCAGACTTGCTTGGTAGCTATTGTTGTAAGAGAATTCAGCGTACGACAAACTTTTATCCCAACTTTTCCCATGCTTTAATGCACAAGCTCTTAACATGTCTTCCAAAATTTGGTTGGTCCTCTCGGTTTGTCCATCTGTTTGAGGGTGATACGCCGAATTGAAGTTCAACCTTGTTCCCATTGCTTCATGCAATTTCTGCCAAAATCTGGAGGTAAACTGAGAACCTCTATCTGAGACTATCTTCTTCGGTACTCCGTGTCGGCACACAATACGTTCCATATACAATTCTGCTAGCTTCGCGGTGGTATATGTGGTCTTGACAGGGATGAAGTGAGCCGATTTTGTCAATCGATCCACAATAACCCATATTGAATCATAGCCAGACTGAGTTCGCGGTAATCCAACTATAAAGTCCATACCAATCTCTTCCCATTTCCACTCCGGGATCTTTAATGGTTGTAACAATCCGGCTGGCTTTTGATGTTTAGCTTTAACTCGTTGGCACACATCACAAAGTGCAACTTATTCGGCTATGTCCTTTTTCATGCTAGCCCACCAATAACATGTCTTTAAGTCCTTGTACATCTTCGTACAGCCAGGATGAATTGAGTAAGGCGAGTCATGTGCCTCCTTCAATATTGTTTCTCGAATATGCCTGACATTAGGTACCACAATCCTCTTTCCAAGCCATAAGGTACCCTGTTCGTCCTCATCAAATCTGAATTCTTTCCCTTCTTGGGTCCTTTCCTTGATTTCCTGTATTTCCTTGTCCTTTGTCTGTCCTTCCCGTATTTCCTGCTCTAATGTTGGGTTGAATTCCATCGTTCCCATCTCATTTATGAATCCAAGGTTCAACCGTTCAAACTCCTTGCCTAACTCGGATGGCAGCTCTCGTACTGTGAGTTGATGACTTACTCCTTTTCGGCTCAAGGCATCGGCCACTACATTGGCCTTCCCTGGGTGATAGTTGATTCCCACGTCATAATCCTTAATGAGCTCCAACCATCGGCGTTTCCTCAGATTCAGATCCCTTTGCGTAAATATGTACTTGAGACTCTTGTGATCCGTATAAATCTCACATCGGTGACCAAAAACATAGTGTCTCCATATCTTCAAGGCGTGTACCACAGCTGCGAGTTCAAGGTCGTGTGTACGATAATTCAACTCATGTTTCTTTAGTTGCCTCGATGCATAAGCTACCACTTGGCCTTCTTGCATGAGCACACATCCTAATCCTTGTCTTGATGCATCACAATATATATCAAAACTCTTGCTCACGTCCGGTAACACTAGCACCGGCGCGGTTGTCAACCTTTTCTTTAACTCCTCAAAGCTATCCTGACAAGCTTGAGTCCATCGGAATGCCTTCCCTTTAATGAGTAATTCGGTCATAGGCTTGGCTATTTTGGAGAAATCCTTTATGAATCGGCGGTAATATCTAGCCATTCCAAGGAAACTCCGAATCTCCTTGACATTCTGTGGCGGTTCCCACTTAAGCACATCTCTCACCTTCCCTGGGTCAACTGATACTCCTCCTCCGGAAATAATATGGCCTAAGAAAGAAACTTCCCGTAACCAAAATTGACATTTACTGAACTTGGCATACAATTGATGCTCCCTTAATTTCTGCAGCGTAAGCCTCAAGTGTTCCTCGTGTTCCTTCTCATCCTTCGAGTAGATCATAATATCATCGATGAACACTACAACGAACTTATCCAGATATTCCATGAAGACCTTATTCACGAGATACATAAAGTACGCAGGCGCGTTCGTCAATCCAAATGACATGACGGTGTACTCATAAGATCCATATCGTGTCCGAAATGTTGTCTTGGGTATATCCGATGGTCTAATCTTCATTTGGAAGTATCCTGACCGCAAGTCGATCTTGGAGAAAATACAGGCACCCTTCATTTGGTCGAACAAATCCTCTATACGGGGCAGTGAGTACTTGTTCTTAATTGTCACTTCGTTGAGAGACATATAGTCCACACACATCCTCTGAGTTCCATCCTTCTTATCTACGAAGAGCACTGGGGCTCCCCACAGGGATGAGCTTGGGCGTATAAAACCCTTCTCTATCTGCTCTTGAATTTGCTTCTTGAGCTCTGCTAATTCCTTAGGAGGCATCCTATACGGCCTCTTAGCTATAGGTGCAGTTCCGGGTATCAACTCAATGGCGAATTCTATATCACGATCAGGTGGCATACCTGGCAACTCATCTGGAAACACATCCGGGTACTCGCGAACGATCGGAATGCTTTCCAATGTCACTTCTTCCACGTGATTCAGCATCGCTTTCTCTCTTGCAGGTTGGGCTGCCTCAACTTTGATGCGTGTACCATGTTCACTCGTCAACTGCACAATCCTCTCGGCACATTGAATGATTCCATTATACTTGCTCAACCAGTCCATTCCAAGTATTATGTCTATTCCTTGGGAGTCCAAGACTATGAGGTTTGCGAGAAAGTCTACCCCCCTTATTTTAATGCTTACTTTCGGACATACTATATTTGTCCTCATCTCTCCGCCAGGAGAACTTACTAGCATAGTTTGCTTCATATGAGATATAGGCAAATTGTATTTGGCAACATACTTTGACGAGATGAATGAATGAGATGCTCCCGAATCAAATAAAACAGTCGCGGGGTTGGAGTTGGCGAGAAACATACCAATCACGACGTCATCAGCTTGCTGGGCTTCCTCAGTAGAGACATGATTCACATTGCCACGAGCAAAATTCTGCTATCCACGGTTGCCTTGTGGTGCTCCTCCATTTGGTCGCGGGTTATTTGGCCTTGGTGCATTGTTCATAGGTCCATAGTTTCTCTTGGGGCATTGACTTGCAAAGTGTCCGGGTTCTCCACACACATAGCATGTCTTACCACCCGTAGCATTAGGGAAGTTTGGGCGCAACTGGTTTTGAGCATTTGCCGCCATGTTAGGACGCGGCGCAGGTGGCATAGGATAGCGAGGCGCTTGCATGGCGGGGTGTTGCTGCGGTGGCTGATTTGGGCGGGGCGGATAAGCAGCGCGTTATGCAGGAGCAGATGGGTTGTAGTGTGGTGCAGTAGGTGGTGCATAGCGGGGGCGAACATTGCTTCCTTGCTGCGGTCCATGATGTGGCATCTTCCTCTTGTTGTCCTGCTCCATCTCACGAATCTTGTTCTCAACCACAATAGCCTTGTCAACCAGCTTTTGAAAGTTTGGATAATCAGTATTGAGCAATTGGACTTGAATTTCATTGTTGAGACCCCTCATAAACAAATACTGCTTCCTACTATCAGTTTTGATGTCTTCTGGAGCATATCTTGATAATTGAGTGAATTTGTTGAGATACTCACTCACGCTCATCCTTCCTTGCCTGAGATTTTCAAAGTCTTGTCTTCTCAGTATCATAACTCCTTCAGGTACATAGTTGGAACGGAAACTCTGCTTAAGCTCAGCCCAAGTGATTGCCTCCTGATTATCATGAGCGTTGCAAAGAGCTTCCCACCAGTCAGCGGCTGCTCCAACTAGTTGATGTGATGCAAAGAGAACCTTCTCCCTATCAGTGCACTGGACAATAGCAAGTTTCTTTTCAACGGACTTCAGCCAATCATCAGCTTCCATTGGGTCTGTGGCTTGTGCAAAGGTAGGTGGTCTAGTCCTCATGAACTCTCCCAAACGGTTGTGAGGAGGCAGGGGTGGCGGTGGAGGTATATGAGGCTGATTGTTGGTGTTATTGCCAGCTTGCAGCTGTCCCATTGTCTGTATCATGGTCTGCATGAGCTGGTTCCGCATAGCTAATAGTTGTTCAATATTGATAGCTCCATGAGCATGTCCCTGGTTGTTCTGAGGTACTTCATTGCGCTCCTCCTCATCGTAGGCATCCCTCTGGTTACGAGTTCTCACCATCTGTTGGCGAAAGAAGGGTGGGGACAGAAGGATTTAGAATTTGGAAAGAAACGTCCCAACTATATGCATCAAGGGATGTGACACTAAATAATCCTTTATTAATATAGACCTATATTATGAGGATGTGGACAAGTGCCGAACCATCCCACAACTCTCTACTAAGCACACAAGCACTCAAACAAGCACCAAACAAAATTGACAAAGATCCTAAAAGAAGTAACACAACTCAAGGTCACACAAGTATGTCTACGTCGCTCTTATTTAACTAATGGGGGTGTGCCTGTCCTTGAGTCGTGGCATAGGTCGAGGACTACTCGTCGTCAAGCGGGAATTCATCCGGGTCCTCGTCATCGTCGTCGTCGTCGTCGGGGTCCTCGGGGTCCTGTGGTGGTGAGGCAGCAGGCGGCGGTGGTGCGGTAGACGCCACACTGGAAGACTCCTCGTCAGAGGACTCCTCAGAAGACGACTCACGCTGACCGTTGCGACAGTCTGGAGAGTCTGGGGTCCATGTCGAGGTGTCGAACGCGTAGTCGTTCGGGTCCTCGTCGGTGATCCGACGATACCTCCTGATTATCGCCTCGTGGCGCTGGGCGAGGTCACGTCCATCCTGAATCTCCTGATGCGCCCTCTGAAGTCGGGCACTGAGTTGGGCCACGTCGTAAACAGTCTGACGAGACTGCTGGAGTTCCAGGGGTCCCTCCACGTGCCTGGAGACGAAGATCGCAGTACCACTGGGACACTGCGGAACGAAGGCATGCACCGTGTCCTCCAGATGGAAACGGCGGGCGTGACTCCAAAAGGTGGCTGCTTCCCAGCTAGCATCCTGCTCCGCAGATCGGCGGGAGCTCCTCCAAGCAGGACTGCTGTGGGTCTTCACCAACTCATCACCATAGTAGATATAGATCTTGCAGCTCCACTCCTTCCTGCCGGGGCGCTGCACTCCAGTGGTGTGGTAGGAGAGCGAGAGGCTGTGGTGACGGTAGCCAGCCTCACGGAGTAGGGCACGGAGACGATGTCGCAGTTGTCCTGCGGCCCTGCCGTCAGAACGGATCACCACGGGGTGACGGGGGTCGATGGCCGGAGAGCGACTGGCCAACCTACGCGGGGGCACAAGTCCACCGGTCGACTTACGGGGAGTTGTCTTGGTGCGGGCCATCTACAGAAAACAAGAATACATTAGAGGAAAAAATATGAAAAACAAATCTGAAAATTTCAGCAGTTAAAATGGCGGAAAAAGAGCGGTGCAGCGGTTCCAAAAGAACGAAAAATAGAGAGAAAAAAAATGCAGCAGCCAACACAATAATTTTACCCACACATAACAGCAGCAAAGCACACTTTTTTCGTGAAAATTTACGCAGCAAAACAGCAGCACTTAATATTGCTCACTTCTGAAAATTTTTATCAAAAATGCAGCAGCGATCAATACTTTTTGCGGCTGAAAAAAAGGGAACAAAACAGCAGCAAAATTTTTCGAAAATAGCAGATTAGAAGGGTGTTCCTAAGTGCTCTAGAGTGTCCATTCTACCTAGGCTTGCGTCCTACGGTCAACGCGGCTCTGATACCAATTTGTGACACCCGGTTCCGAATATGAACCAAGCGTAACGCATATGTGTGCCCAGGAAGTTCATCACACATATACGGTTGCATCACAAACGATATACAGAATTTAACCACGTCTTAACTATTGAATAAGTACTTTATTATAATAATCCAATAGTTCACGAATGATAAAACTCTAAATAATTGTAGCGGAAAATAAACTAAGCAGTACGACTCCAATCCACAGGCAATTGACGGCGGTACGCAACCTAGTACTCCACGTGATCCTCAGGGTACTCCCAATTGTCTCCAGTAGCTGTTGGGGAGGGGATTGCAAGGGTGAGTACATGTCATACTGAACAAGTGTGGAAAGTATGACATGTGGCTTATTCAAATGACGAATGTAATAATGGCTAAGTGCTGAAAAGTACAGTAAAACATTTGAAAAGCATTATACTACGTCTATGTGAAATAATCCTATCATAACTATCATATTAACATAATATAAACCATATCCAATTATTGTCAACATCATCATTATCCATGTCCAATTACCATAACTCAAATTCATATCCATGACCATAATCCATAAACCATAACCATTACCAACCCATAACCATAAACCAACCATAACCATTACCAGACCATAACCATCCATAACCATCCCAAATCCCAATTCCAACTCTAATCATGTAGGTCATCCAGACGCTCATAACCGGGAGCACGGCTATCATGATAGTTTTAAACACTCTGTAGAGTTTGTACCACTTTACCCACATGTTTGTGATTTCATCACCTTTCGATGACTAAGAAACCTCCATTATGCCATCTCACACTTCCGTAGGTGTGTGGCCAAGAGATCACAAAATAGCCTTTCAAAAGGGACTACTAGTATGTATGGGCCTACTAAGGTTTCACCGGCAGGCTTGAATCTCCATTCTCCCACCCATGGGCCCCCTCGTGTGCCATGCGGATCCCAGGGAAGTCCTCCTCGACTCCCATTCCCCGCGCCATCCAATGGTCCATACAATACTAGCAGCGCTCCTAATTATTCAGCTACGCCACACCCATACTTGGCCTTGTGGTGGTACTGTTGACCTGGCATATTCTCGCATGAACCGGTCCTTAGATCTAAAGCAAGCAAACCACCATAACATCCAACCCATCCACATACCAGACTTGCTTAGATCACCCATCGTATTGACCAGTTCACATTAACCAGAATATCATTGATGCATAATTAAATGTGTAGTGTTATTTGCCATCCCAATTAATTAAGCGAAGCAAAAAGGTAAAAACCCTTCCCGACTCTCTACCATAAATTCCAGGTGACAAGGGTGGTCAAACAAAACTAGTAAACTTCCTACCATAGGATTCCCATCAATTTGACACAAGCATGCAAGTTCACAAACAAAACATTTATTTTAAAATAGGATCAATATGCTTCAAGGACACTTGCCTTGCTCCGGAGGATGGGGTTGCTCAAGCGCTTCGAAGTCTTGGTTTTTGAAATCCTCGTATGCGGCCTCTTGAGCACGTTCCTCTACGCGTGATCATACATACAAGAAAACATATAAAATCAACATAATGCACACAAAATAATCAACATACAATGACATGTATGCATGCACAATTCAATAATTAATTTACTACAGTTGTTTAATAATTAGATGCAACTAGTTCATACGTGTTCATATGAGTTTACGGGGGTTTTAGGGTGGATTAATGCTGCTGAAAATAAAATTATGGTGCAACTAAAATCAATTCACGCCTATTAGATTCAATATGATCGCTAAAATTCGCATCGGGAACATGGCCTACCGTAGATGCGATGGCTTCGATGATTGCGGGATGGGGACGATGCGTAGACGAAGTAGATGCGCAGGGTCCTCCGGCGGCACGACGACAGCGGCGCGATGGCGACGTCGATCTCCGGCGAACGGTGGGGCCCTCCTCTTTTTCTTCCTCTTCTTCCCCTTCTTTTTCTCCTTTTTCTTCCCTGGGCGCAGCTCTCTGGACTCCTTTTTTTCCTCTATTCCGGCAGTTTGCTTTCTAGAGGCGGCGGCTGCTTTCTGGTATCGAGGAACGTCCTAGGGCTTCGGTCCTTTTTTTTATAGGTGCGGGGGAAGCGGTGATCGTGGAGTCCGGCTCGGTCGGGAGGCGGTTAGCGCGTGCGTCTCGGTCGCGGGAATCGGGGGCGGGAGCGGGATTCGCGGGAGGCGGGACGAGCGGCCGAGCGGCGGGGCGCTGGCGCGCGAGCGCGCGTCGGGGTGGGGTCGAGCCGGGGCGGCAGGCGGTTGGCGGCCTTGGCGCGGGGCGCGCTGCGGTCGGGTGGCCAGGCGGCGGTGGGGCCAGGGCCAGGCGGCGCGGGGCGACGCGTGCAGGCGCGCTCGGTGGGGCGGGGCTGGCGGCTCGGCCGCTGGCCAGCAGCCCTTTTCCTTTTTTTTCTTTCTTCTTTTTTTATTTAGTATTATTATTATTTTATTATTTATATTTATTTATTTTACTTTTTTATACTTTCTTTTATTATATAACTTATTATATATTTTATATATATATATTATTATTTATATTATATATACATTATTTATTATTTATTATTATTATAATATATATTATTAATATTAATATTTTATTTATTTTTATATATTGTTATATATATTATTTATATATATATTTATATATATTTTTGTTATTATTTTTATACTTATTCCTTATTACAAGTTTTAGGCTATAACTATTATTTTCTTTTCCTTCTTTTGCTACACATATTTGTATATGTATGTTTTATTATTTTTCTCTTATTCTACTAGTGTTTACTGCATGATCATGTATGCAATGCATGACGCGAAAATTCAGGGTGTTACACCAGGTCCGGGGGTCCTTCTCAGCCGAGGGAAGTCCCGACTCAGGCGACTCCAACTCCTGTGGTAAGCTCCCAACCTAGGTCCAGAGTCTCTGCCTCACCAGGCCCGGTGAACTCTGACTCCGGGCCACAGAAGAAGAATTTCCGCGGCGACTGGAGCGGAAGCCTCCCAAGGTAAGCATTGTCTTTGCACCTTGAGTTGTTATTTTTATCTTTACCATGTTTTGATTTTTTTGATCCTTTGTTTCTAGGGTGTCGAAAAAGAAAACTAAAGCTCTGGCCCCTAATGCAGTAACTGAGGATGTGCAGGCAGAGGCTCCTGCTTCGACCCCTGCGCCTCCCCTAGTGGTGGCTGAGGACACGATAGCTCCGGCGCCAGCTGTCATAGAAACAAGTCCAGCGACAATGCCAGAAGTTCTCGTGGTAGCGTCGGACCACGGGGAAGAGACTCGTGAAGAAGTACCAGCAGTCTCAGTGCTGGCGGCTGAGGCTCCGACATCAGAGCCGAAGATGGCAGAAGCTTCGGCATTTGAGCAAGAAGTAACTGAAGCTCCAACATTCGAGACGGAAGTAGTTGAAGCTCCGGCATCTGAGCCGGAGGTAGTTGACGTTCCGACGTCTGAGCTGGAGGTGGTGAGAGCTTCGTAGAAGCTACAATGCTAACCCCGGATGTGATTACTTTGGAGGTGTCCATGTCCGAGCCGGAGCACCCAGAGGAGTCGGTTGCGGGTCCTCCACCCAACAAGCAAACAATTGAAGATCCGACTGAGGGACCCTCCACCTCGGTTCAGGAAGTCGAAGTTCCCGCTGCGGGACCTTCCTCGGCCGTGCTCGATACAGAATAGCTCCCAGAAAGTGGCCCCAATACCGTGGATCCGTAGAGGATCACACTAGTGCAGTGGGACCCATTATTTGTTTTTTAAGACCCACTGGAGCCTGCGAAGGCACTTCAGGCAGGCCCAGAGCCAATTCCCCTGATGTTGTCTATTAACAACGCGTGCTCAAGTCTCCGCCAAGTCCAGCTCGCCTTAGACTATGAAAGTAAGACTCTCGAAGAAGAGCGCAACACCTTAAGGCGTTGGTGCAATAGGCTTCATTTCGAGATGAAGCTAACACAATCGAGGCTGGCAGACCAGCGGGAATGGGTAGAGAAGGAGAAGGCTCGGCTGGCGCGGTTTGGCCGCATGCTGAATGAAAAGGAGACCATGATCAAGGCCCTCAATGAGAAAACACGGGATGTGTTCAAGCAGGCCAAGGAGGCCAATGAAGCAGCTCATAACCGCTCAGACAGCCTCGACGAGTTAAATGAGGAACTCCTAGAGCGTCAGAAAGCTCTCGATGATAAGTAGGAAAAGCTACTAGAATAAGAGGAGGACCTCTTGAAGCGGGAGGATGAAATTGCCTAGAAGCTGTCTCTCGGCATGCAAAGCTTAGCTGATCGCGTCGAGCAATTTAGGCTCTGGAGTGAACAAGAAAAAGAGAGGATTTGGCTGATTGGGGAGAGTGTCTCCAAGAGAGAGACTGACATCTCCACTCGTCAGGAAAAAGGTGAGAGGCTGGGAAAAAGACCTGGTGGACTGGCAAAACCTCATCCACCTCCGAGAGACGGAGCTTGCTGACCGGGAAAAGCAGCTGGCCGAAAGTATCCAGTAGCATGCCAAGGAGGTCGAGCGCTTCGCCCGGGAAGGTTCAAAGCTTGCTGCTGCCAGAAGGTTGCTGGAGGAATTAAGGAGCTTGAGAGCAACTGGATTCCAGTGAGTCTGGGACTTCTTGGGGCGATTTAACGAAGCTCTGGTGCCACTTGGCTTAAGTTCGGTACGTCCGGCTGACCCGGGGCCAGAGCTAGACAAGGCACCGGTGGCATTGGGCTCTACCAGCAACAAGCTGGATGCAATGGGTGACATCATCATCGACCAACTGGAGACAGAGAGGAATTTCCTGGCCAAGAGCGTCGCTGTAACACCCTCATTTTCATCCATCATGCATTGCATACATTCTTAAACATGTTTAATATTAAGTAACATAAAAAAGAACATGTTTAAAATGAATTAGAATAAAAAATGCGCTTAAAAAGTCTGAGAAGTGCGGACTTGTCTGATTTGCCCCGGACTAGTCCGAATTTCTCAGTGAACCCATTTCAGACATGTCTGTTTTCCTGCGGACTAGTCTATTTTTCTCTCTTTACTGGTTTCGGACTTGTCCGGTCCATTACAGACTAGTTTGGTAATCTCATCCTTGAAAATTTTGCTAAGTCCCTAGACTTGTCCGTTTTCTGCCGGACTTGTCCGTGTCCCTCTCTGACTAAGTTCGGACTTGTCCGATTTCGTCTGGACTTATCCGTTCTTCTCTCTGACTAGCTATCGGACTAGTCTGGTCTAGTGCAGACTTGTCCGGTATTCGTGACTCCGATTCAATCTTTTCCTCCACAACTTGTTATGAGTTTTTACCTTAAATGGGCCCAAGGACATTGTGTCTAACCTTTTTGTAGCCCATGTGGTACCCCACAGCGGCCTCCACCTACCCCCAAACTCAAAATCCATCAAACCCTACACCTCCACCCCTATATAAACAACCCAACACCCCAATTTCTCATCTATTTTCCACTTTTGAAAGACCTCCAAACCCTAGTTCGTGGGGAGCCACCATCAAGAGGAGATCCAACAGCAAGAAGAAGAGGAGAAAACGAAAGAGGATCAAGAGAACAAGATCTTCATCGAGTTTTCGTTCTTCATCACCAATCCTAGATCGTCAAGATCCAAGTGTTGCCTCCGAAATCTTGATCCTTGGAGTTCTAAACACATGGTACACCTTCTACTTTATCTTTTTTCCACGTGAATTTAACCCCAATTCTCCAGATTCTCGTAGATAAAGAAAACCCTAATTCGCTGGTTCTGCGTAGGGCGGACCGCTCCGGCCCCTAGCGGACTTGTCCGGCCTCTAGATTCGTTTAATCATGAATTAATTCCAGATTGATGTAAATAAGTTTGAAACCTGTTCAAACTTGTCAAAAACCATTGTAACTAATTTATGAACAATAATAGTAACTCATTAACTAGTTTCACTTCGCATTTGCATTGATCAGGCATGCCATGTCATATTGAGTAACATATGAGCGTCTATTGATTGTAATCATTGTTTTTTATGTTTGTTGCGCGGAATAGAAGAATTTGCTCTAGAGGGTGCTCCCGAGGACCTCCAGCACCAGCATTTTGAAGTGTTTGACCCTAACCATGCTCAGGAGCAAGGCAGGTGTCCTTGATCATATTGACCCAGTTTTTAAATGTTTTATTTTCAAAATTGCATGCTTGTATCAATTTGATGGGACTCCTATGATAGGAAGTTTACTAGACTTGTTTTACCGTCCTTGTTGCTTGGAATACATTGTAGAGAGCCGGGAAGGGCTTTTTACCTTTTTGCTTCGCTCTAAATTAATTGGGATGGGAAAAGAACCAAATGGCTTAATTATGAATTAATGAATCTATGGATGATATGAATTGATGAACATGGATAATTGGTAACATGAGACTTGGGAGATCTAGGCAAGCATGATTTGTGGATTGGGTTGGATGATATGGTGGTTTGCTTGCCTTGGATCTAAGGACCGGTTCATGAGAGAATAGGCCGGGACTACAGTGCCACCACGAGGCCAAGTATGGGTGCGACATAGCTGATTAATTGTGGTATTGCTAGTATTGTGCGGACCATTTGAAAGAGCGGGGAAGGGGAGTCGGATTGGGTTTGTATGAGTGGCGGGACTACGTGGGATCCAAACGGCACAAAAGGGGCCCTTGGTTTAGGATGTACTCATTTGGAGGCATCACCACAAGAGAAACCTCAGTGGGTTTGTACATGCTGGTAGTCTCTTTGTAAAGGCTATTTTGTGATCTCTTGGCCATACACCTAAGAAAGTGTAATTGGCATAAGGGAGGTTTCTTTAGTCGCCAACGCGTGATGAAATCATGAACTTGTGGGTAAAGTGGTACAACGTCTGCAGAGTGTTAAAAACTATCATGATAGTCGTGCTCCCAGTTAAGAGCACCTGGATGACCTACATGATTAGAGGAAACTTGAGATTTGAGATGGTTATGGTTATGGATTGAGTTATCATAAATGGACATGGATGATGATGGTAATAATCTGGTATACGGATGGATAATTGATTATGGTTTTGTATTATGTTAATTATGTGGGATATGATGGGATTACTTCACATAGACATAGTATAATGCTTTTTACACGTTTTAATTGTACTTTTCAGCACTTAGCCATTATTTATTATCATGCCTTCTTTAAGCTACATGTCATACTTTCCACACTTGCTGAGTACGAAATGTACTCACCCTTGCAATTCCCCCACCAATAGTTTCAGGTTAGGATTGGGAGTATCATGATGATAAAGCGGAGTACTAGGCTTTGTGCTGCCGTCGACTTGCCTGTGGTTATGCTTGGAGCCGTGCTACCTTTTAAACTCACTTTGCTCAGTTTGCTTAATTAGAATATCTTCACCATAGTTATAGTTTAATAATGATCATTAGAGTTGTAATTTGAGGATTACTTTAATAATGTAATAAAGGTACTTATTTAACTTGTGTTGTGGTAAATACATGTTTATTATTTCTGAATCACTTGCGTATGTGTGTTAAACATCCTGGACACACATATACTGCACTTGGTTAATTTTTCGGAACCGGGTGTCACAGTCGCTAAATATGTGCTGACGTGTTTCAAAAGCCAATGCCCCCAACTGTCCCTAGCTCCGGTAGTCGAAAGACATGTTGCTGAGGAGGAAGATGCCGTCAGGGCCAGCGTTCAAGAAGCTGCCCAAACAATTGCCTCGTTCTTCCATAGGACCCCTAGTAGCTAGGGATTTTGTTCTTCTGCCTTCACTTGTAATTCTCCAATTTCGAATCAATGAAATCCAATCTTTTTAATGAATGAATTCCATTTTGTATATGTCTTCAATGCATTGCCCTTTATATTGTTGGCCCCCTGGTAGATGTACACAATTTGATTGCGAACATGTACTAAAAGGATTTTACAATGTCTTGATGACTTCACTTCTCGCTCGTAGACGAAATGATAGCTCCGAGGTCCGAATTTTACCTCCGACATCTCTAGGGACCCTTTGCTACAATGATAGCTTGCCCTCTGGGGATTGTCGAAGCTAGGTAGCTTCGACGGCGCCCACTTCCAACACGTAGAACGTCGATGGCGGGGCCCTTAGGGGTTGATGAAGCTTAGTAGCTGCGACGGCGCCCACTGTCAACGCGTAGAACATAGACGGCAGGCCCACTGGGGGTTGTTGGAGCTTTGTAGCTTCGACGGTGCCCACTGTCAACGCGTAGAACGTCGACAGCGGCCCCCTGGGGGTTCACGGAGCTTTGTAGCTTCGACGGTGCCCACTTTCAACGCGTATAACGTCGACGGCGGGCCCCCTTGGGGTGATTTCTTCACCATCTTCGTTTAGATCGCCATTAATTGTTCACGTCGACGGCTGGCTTTTTGGAGCTTGTTAGCTCCGATGACACCCACTTTCAACATATAAAACGTCAAGGTGGGCCCCCTGGGGGTTGTCGGAGCTTAGCAGCTCTGACTTCGTCCGCCATCACCATGAATTTTTCATTTTTCCTGCGCATTGAAGACAAGAAAAGCAGTAAAATTCATCCTCCTGTCTATAATTTGTTTGCGGCTTATTATCCTTATTTGAATTTTAGGTCCTAAGGAATTCAACATGATAATAAGTACATTGATAAAATCTCTTTAGATCTGAATGCTTTCCGGACCCGCCCTACTGGAACCTGCCAGGATATAGATAGAGTAGCGTACATAGGGTATCTGACCAGTCTAAGTCGATAGCACACTCCAGACCTTTCATTGGCTTTGGTTTTTAAGCGAGTAGACCATCTAGCAATGCTAAGATCCAAACAAAGATCAACAATATAACTTATATACCGCATGAATAACCCGGACTAAATTTCAAAAAAAGGAATGCACTACTTCGTTATAGACAAGAAGGAAAAGATAATAAAAGAAATGAGCCTGTACAAAATTAATGCACGTGGAGTCTAATTTCACACAAAAATGTTTTTCATTATAGGTACGAATTACAGGGGAGACAAGGACACACTTAGAGTACAAAACCAAGCTAAGTGTGATATTCATCTTCTTCTAACCCAGGGTAGGTAAGCTGCCCTTGAAGTACAATGACCAAGTTAAGTGTGCTTTTTGTCAAGGACCTACCCGACTCTTTCCATAGACTCTATAGTTTACATTATGTGTAAGTACAGACTCACCTCCGTGAAACTAAGCATAAAACTTACGGAGGTGCTCAATATTCCATAGATTGGGAAGCGGGGTCCCATCCTCTGTTGCCAAGCGGACGCATCCGGGATGTGAAACTTTAATCACTCGGAAAGGACCTTCCCAGCTGGGGGAGAGTTTGTTCATCCCTTCTTGAGTTAGTATCCTCCGTAGGACCAGATCGCCTTCTTGTAGCTGTCGGTTGCGCACATGCCTTTGATGATAGTGCCGGAGCGCCTGGCGATATCGTGCATTCTGAACAGCTGCATGGCACCTCCCCTCATCAACGAGGTCAAGGTCTTCACGCCAGAGCTTGTCTAGAGCGGCTTCGGTTAAGGTCCGGACCCGGAGTGACACCATGGTGATCTCTGGAGGAAGGACCGCTTCAGCTCCGTACACCAAGAAGAAGGGTGTCTCTCCAGTTGACCGGTTATGTGTTGTCCTGCTCGCCCATAGTGAAGACGGAAGCTCCTCTATCCAGTTGGCACCATATTTATTCAGTCGCTCATATGTGCGCATCTTGAGTCCTTTTAGTATCTCTGCATTTGCTCTCTCAGCTTTGCCATTACTTGTCGGGTGAGCTACTGATGCGTAGCTGACTTGTATGTCGAGATCTTTGCAATACTCTTGAAATGCTGCACTTGTGAATTGGGTTCCTTTGTCAGTTATGACTCTGTTCAGAACTCCAAATTTGCAGAATATAGACTTCAAGAATTTGATAGCGGATTGCTTGTTAATTGTCACAACTAGAGTATCTTTTGGCTACTTAGTGAACTTGTCGATGGCGACGTACAGGAACCTATAACCTCCGATGGCTTTTGGGAAAGGTCCCAAAATGTCCATCCCCCACACAGCGAATGGCCATGTAGGAGGTACCATTTTGCAGCGACTGAGCCGATGTGTGAATTTGTCTTGCGTGGAACTGGCATGCTTCACACTTCTTTACCAGCTC
Source organism: Tuctoria greenei (assembly GCA_036927565.1). Classification (NCBI taxonomy): domain Eukaryota; kingdom Viridiplantae; phylum Streptophyta; class Magnoliopsida; order Poales; family Poaceae; genus Tuctoria; species Tuctoria greenei. The sequence continues at coordinate 7,314,723 of JAYESD010000001.1, read as the reverse complement.
GACTACATCCTGGAGTGTTGTAGGCCAGTAGAAACCATGTCGGAAGGCTTTACCAACCAACGTGCGAGAAGATGCTTGGTTCCCAAACTTGCCTCCATAGATTTCTACAAGGAGCTCGCGGCCTTCTTCCTGGGCAATGCACCAAATTAGAATGTTATTGGCACCACATCGGTAGAGATCCCCTTCTACCAGCGTGTATCTTTTAGCCAATCTGACGATTCGGTCAGCGGAAGCACCATCTTCAGGAAGGATGTTGTCTTTCAAGTAGCTTCGGATCTCTGGGATCCATGCATCAGAGCTAACTTGAGCTTCCGAATCTTGCGCGCTGGGTTGCTCGGAGTTTCCTACAGCGCCTACAGTCCTTGGTGGACGCCATGGTAAAAGGGCCACCGGGACCGCTAGCTTCTGTGTGTTGGTCTCACCCCCCCCCCCCTCATTTAGTTCATCAGGCTGAGTTGCAGGTCCTGACAAAAACTCCATCGGGAGCTTGAGCTCCGGGTGAAGCTTTCATCGAGAGTTCATCAGCTTCAGCGTTGTTGAGATGCTAGACATGGCAGAGGTCGAGGACGTGGAAGTCCTACAGCTTCCGGACTTCAAGGAGGTAAGCAGCAAGTTAACGGCTGTTGCAACTGCATTCACCTTTGACTTGCTTGATAATGAGTTGTGAGTCACACTTCACCAGCAACTGCTTGACGCCATATGATAGCGCCACCTTGAGTCCGTACATAAGAGCTTCATACTCCACCATGTTGTTGGTTGCCTTGAAGTCAAGGTGTACCATGTACTTGACCTTCTCCCCGGTCAGAGTGAGGAAAAGGATTCCAGCTCCGACCCCTTGCTTTTGCACGGAGCTGTTGAAGTAGAGAGTCCAGTGAGGCTTGGTGAAGACCGGGACCATGTGTTCCGGCTTCTACTCACTGTGGCTCTGGATTTAATGAAGAAGTGGTTCACTCTGCCACGAAGTCATCGAATGCCTGACTCTTGATAGCATGTCGAGGCATGCCAGCTCCGCTGCCCACTTTACAATATTTCCTGTAGAGTTGGGGTTATGAAATATAGGACATAGTTGATAAGAAGTTACCACTGATATTTTGTGGGCTTGGAAGTAGTGATGAAGCCCCCTTGAGACAATAAGAACTGCATAGAGCAGTTTATGCACCTCAATGTACCGAGTCTTGGCATCATGTAGTACTTCGTTGATGAAGTACACTGGTCGTTGGACAGTCCGAACCTTCTCAAAAGGGCCTGAATCTTCTTCTTCATCAACCCCAACCCTCTCGGAGAGGTCCGAACCTTTTTCTTGAGCTACCCAGACCCTCCCGGAGGGGTCCGGATCTTCTTCTTGATCAGTCGTGAGAACTCCCTCAGATGAGAGAGGTTGATCCTCGAGCAGCTTGCCTTTAGGATCCGCGCCTGGGGGCTGGGACCCACACTCACCTTCAGGTAGCTCCGGACCTTCCTGAAGGGGTCTGGTCTCCTGAACTGAAGATGGCTCTGGTCTCTTCAAGACTAGGACCATGCTCACAACCTCCATAGTTATCAAAATGTAAAGCAAAAGAGGCTCACCTAGATCCGGAGCTACCAAGATTGGTAGTGCGGTGAGGAGCTGCTTGAGCTCTTGGAATGCCTTTTCTGCTTCTTAAGACCATTGGAATGGCCCAGACTTCCTCAGTAACTTGAAGAAGGGAAGTGTCCACTCTGCCAGTCTTGAGATGAACTGGCTGAGTGAAGCTAGATATCCAGTTAGCTTATGGACATCCTTGACGCGGGCTGGGGGCTGCATCTCTTCAACAACCTTGATTGTCACCAGATTTGCCTCAATTCCTCTGTGAGTCACCAAGAATCCAAGGAGCTTCCCGGAGCTAACCCCAAAGACACATTTGTCTGGGTTTAGCTTGGTGCGCATTATGCGCAGCTTGACAAAGACGGCTTGCAGGTTGTCAAGGAGTGATTCCTTGTTCTTCACCTTCACGATGGTGTCATCGACGTAGACTTCCAACAAGTCCCTAATGAGCTCTCCAAATGTTTTGTGCATGGCTTGCACAAAAGTTGAAGCAGCGTTTTTGAGATCAAAAGACATAGCAGTATAACAATACAACCCATCTACTGTTATGAAGGCAGTATGCTCTTCATCTTCCCTAGACATTTGAATCTGATGATATCCATAATACGCATCTAGGGAACACAGTAGCTCACACCCGGAGGTGGAATCCACTATCTGATCTATCCTAGGTAGTGGAAATGGGTCTTTTGGACATGCCTTATTCAAGATGGTGTAGTCGATGTACATTCGAAGCTTCCTGTCATCCTTTGGTACAACGATTGGGTTTGCCAGCTACTGAGGATGATGAACCTCCCGGATGAAACCAGCTTCGAGTAGCTACTTGATTTCTTATCTGATGAAGTTCTGTCGCTCGACTGATTGCTTCCAGGGCTTCTGATTTACTGGTCGTGCGTTAGGATATATCTTCAGGTTGTGCTAAATCACCTCCCTAGGGATCCTAGACATGTATGACGGTTGCCATGCAAACACGTCGACATTTGCCCAGAGGAAAGTGATAAGCGTGAGTTCCTATTTGTTGTCCAGGCCTCCCGATGTACGGGTGGTCTGGGCAGCATCAGAACCGATTTGGACGACTTTGACGGGAATGTCAGTGTTGCCGCTTGGTTGCACATGTGGTGTAGAAGTTGAGCCTTGTTGGCGAGAGCTCGGAGGTTGAGCAGCTTGCTCCTTGCCGGATCCTTCCTCCTGCGTTGTTGCAAGCACGTGGAGTTCTTCCAGTGCGATGACTCCCGCAAGCGATCCCCGCGGATCCGAAGAACGCCTGAAGGAGTTGGCATCTTCAACACCAAGTAGCCGTAATGAGCTATGACCATAAACCTATCCAGGGCTAGCCTGCCTAGGATGGCGTTGAAGAGAAGACTGATGTGCGCTATGTCGAAGACCAACTTCTCGGACCTATACTTGTCCCGAGTCCTGATGGTCACTGGGACTGTAATTGATCCAAGAGGAGTGATAGCTCTTAGACCTACTCTGGAGAAGGGACGTGAGGGACGAAGGTCCGAGATGCTGAGCTGGACCTTCATGAACGCTGCATAGCTGCGTGCCACACCTCCATCCACCAAGACATGATAGAGTTGGACGTTGTTGATGGCAGGAGAAACCATCAATGACAACTGACCAACTACGATCATGTTTCTCAGGCAATCCGAAGCATCGTAAGTGATGGCAGTGTGCATCCACTCCTGATGGGGTTCTGCCTTGATGATGGGAGTTGCAGCAGCCATCTCTCGACGCATGGTGTTGAGGATGCACCGAGAGGTAATATCCCAGGACCCTCCATATATCGTATGGAGAGTCTTCTGATGCTCGTTTTCAGAGATGTCAGAATCATCGTCGATGGTATTGTATACAGCCTTCATGACCTTCTTGGGGTCCTAGAAACCTAGCTCCTGATCAGTCGGAGCTTCATCGACCTTATGCTTTCCTTCCGGTTGACGGAAAGTAGCTTCTTCCTCGCGCCTGTTGTTACGTTCAACAAGGCACTTGACCTCGCGGCAGTCTTCAAGATTGTGGGTGTCCGTTTTATGGATCAGACACCACATCTTTTCACCGCCACCATCTTCAACGATAGTCGTGAATGTTTTTCAGGGCGTGGCCCCCGGCCACCTAGAGCTGCAGCTGCAGCAGCAGTAGGCGTGCCGGCCGACGACTTCTTCTTGCCGTTGGACTTTTTCTTTTTTTCCACTGCCGGAGGCAGTAGATTCAACCTTGGAGGAGGATTTACGAGCCTCCAGAACTGGTTTGGAGTGTATCTCTCAGCCCTCTGTAGCCCTAGCACATTTGTCAGCTAGGCTGAAGAGCTCCATGACGCTGCTGACTTCTTTTGTTGTCAGCTTCTCCATTATCTTCTTATCTCTAACTCCCTATCGAAATGCGACAATGACAGAAGCGCTGGAAATTGAAGGAATAGTATTTTGTACCTGAGAAAACCGTTGGATGAATGATCGCAGCTATTCTCTAGTTTTCTGTTGTACGACAAACAGATCCAGCTCTGTGCCAGGTCGGGTGTAGGAGCTCCCGAAGTTGGCGGTGAAATGGCGGCAAAGCTCCGCCCAACTGTTGATGGAGTCAGGCGGAAGACTCATGATACAAGACCTCGCTGTCCCGGTTAGAGCTACTGGGAAGTAATTGGCCATCACAGCCTCATTGCCTCCCGTCGTGAGGATAGTGGTAGAGTATATCTGAAGTAATTCGACGGGATTGACAGTCCCGTCGTACTTCTCTGACAGATGAGGTCATAACTTCGGATACCATTCGACCATGTGAAGATGCATGGCTAGGGAGAAGGGTTTTCATGATAGAAGGGTTTTCACGGGCAGCTCCCTTCTCGCGAGCATGCTCCATGTGGACCCGGTCGTCCTACTGCCTATATTGGCGATCGAGCTCCGACCGGAGATCATGCGTCGAAAGCCTCGACACCGTATGAGTGTGGCATGCTCCGGAGGGCAGCGATGTCACTTGCTGGGATGTAGCATGACTCCTGTTTTGTGACACCTGAGGACCAAGTCTGCCAGACAAGGTTCTGTTTCTTGAAGGTGCCTACCCAGCAGGGGATGGACCTTGGTTGCTGATGGCATCGGCTGTGTCTACAACCAAATGCTTCTTATTAGCGCGCCACTGTTCCATCGCACACTGAGGTCCTCCGGGCGCCGGTGAACGCTGAAGAAGAGTTCGTGCTTCATTCAACGCGTTCTCAGGGTTGTTTGTCGATGAAGTGACCGACACGAGGACACCATCCTGATGTCCGACGTTGGCTGCCAGAGCAGGTAGTGGTGGTGGTGCGACAACACCTACCGAGAAAACAGCGCCAGCTGGCTGTTGCACATTGGAGGGATTCCCTCCATCAGGATGTTCAGCATGGTCGTTGGACGATGCTGTTGTGACACCCGGTTTCGAAAATGAACCAAGTGCAGTATATGTGTGCCCAAGATGTTTAACACACATACAGGAGTGATTCACAAATGATAAATAGATAATTACCACAACTCAAGTTATTAAATAAGTACTTTAGTTACACAATTCAAAATATCCTCGAATACAAGCTCTAATGATTATTAATGACAAGTTTAACTAATGCAGTGGAAATACTCTAATTAAGAACTAAGCAACTAAACATAAGGGATAGCGCGGCTCCAATAACACCACAGGCAAAGCAGACCGCAGACACGGCCTAGAACTCCGCATTATTAATGTAATACTCTCAATCCTGACCTGCAACTGTTGGGGGGGGGGATTGCAAAAGTGATTACATGTCGTACTCAACAAGTGTGGAAAGTATGATATGTAGGTGATTCAAATGACGAAATGTAATAAAGGATAAGTACTGAAAAGTACATTAAAACATTTGAAAAGCAATATGTTATACGTATGTGAAGTATTCCCATCATAAACCATAATTAATAACATAGCACCAATCCATATTCCATATCCATCACCATCGTACCATTAACCATATTCAATGTCATAGTTTAATCCATATCCAGCCATAACCAGTACCAAACCATAATCTTCCCAGAAACCATCCCAATACTAGGTTACCTCTAATAATGGAAGTTGTCCAAGTGCTCACAACTGGGAGCATGGTCATCATGATAGTTTTATTAGACTCTGCAGAGTTGTACCACTTTACCCACGTGTTCATGATTTCATCACCTTTTGGTGACTAAGAACCTCCCTTATGCCTGTGACCCATCAATCGCATTACACACTTCCATTGGTGTGTGGCCAAGAGATCACAAAATAGCCTTTACAAAGGGATTACTAGCCTATTTAGACCCCACTGAGGTTTCACCGATAGCGATGTCTCCGACAGAGCACATCTTCAACCAAGGGCCCCCTCTTGAGCCATTTGGATCCCAGGGTAGCCCCACCAATCATCAACAAACCCAATCTGACAATCCCTTCCCCGAGCATCTTTAATGGTCCAAATAGCACTGGCAAAGCCCTAATTAATCAACTACGCCGCACCCATACTTGGCCTCGTGGTGACACTATAGTCCTGGCTTATTCTCACATGAACCGGTCCTTGGATCTAAAGCAAGCAAACCACCATGACATCCAACCCATCCACATACCAGGCTTGCTTAGATCACCCATTACCATATCATATTGACCAGTTCACATTAACCAAATATCATTAATGTATAATTAAATGTGTAGTGTTGTTTTCCCATCCCAATTAATTAAGCAAAGCAAAAAGGTAAAAAGCCCATCCCGACTCTCTACCATAATTCCAGGTGACAAGGGTGGTTAAAAAAAATCTAGTAAACTTCCTACCATAGGATTCTCATCAAATTGACACAAGCATGCAGTTTTGCAAACAAAACATTTATTTTAAAATAGGATCAATATGCTTCAAGGACACTTGCCTTGCTTCGACGAATAGGGTTGCTCAAGCGCTTCAAAGTCTTGGTTCTGGAAATCCTCGTACACGACCTCTTGAGCACTTCCCTCTAATCGTGATCACACATACAAGAAAATATATACAAATCAACATGATGCACACACATTAATCAACATGCAATCAGAGGCATGCATGCAAAGTTCAATAATTAATTAACTACGGTTGTTTATTAATTAGATGCAACTAGTTTATACGTGTTCATACGAGTTTACGAGGGTTTTAGCGAGAATTAATGCCGCTGAAAATAAAATTATGGTGCAACTATGATTAAATTATGTCTACTAGATTTAATACGTCGCTAAAATTCGCATCGGAAAAACAAATCTACCGTAGATGCGACGGCTTCGAAGATCGCAGAACGATGGCGACGTGTGACAAAGCGGATGGCGCAACGGTCCTCCGACGGCATGACGACGGCGGAGCGATGATCTCTGGCGGACGACGATTTCCTCCTCCTTTTCTTTTTCTTCCTCCTTTTTCCTTCCTTTTTTTCTCTCTGGTGGCGCAGCCTTGGTCCCTTTTTTTTCTACCGGTGGCGCTAGGGCTTTTTGGTGACGGCTGCTTCTGGTGTCGGGGAAAATATGAACCATACGATCCCTTTTATAGCCGGGGCAGCAGTCGGTACTGACTCGGCCACGGGGCTCAGGAGCACGGGGCGCGCAGGGCTTGGTCGGGCGCGCGGGGACGCGCGGCACGCTTGGGGCACGGGAGGGGCAGGCGCGCTGCGCGCGGGCGCGGTGCGGGGTGGGACGCGCGGGGCTGGCGGCACCGGGTGGGTGGGGTCGCGGGGCGGGGTGGCCGCCTCGGGCGGCTTGGGCACGCGGGGCGCTCGCGCGCTGGTGGACCGGCCGCTCGGCCTGGCCGGCGGTGCTGCCTTTTTTTCTTTACATATATAAATATTATTATTATATATATTATTATTTATTATTTATATATTATTATTATATATATTATTTATTTATATATATATTTTTATTTGTTTCTTTAGGTTTCACAAATATATATATATATATATTATATATTATTATTAATATTTTTATATTTATTCCCTAATACATGTTTTATGCTATTATTTTTTTTCTTCTTTTGCTACACATATTTGTATATGTATGTTTTATATTTTATTGTCTTTCTTTTATTCTATTAATGTTTAATGCACGAACATGTATGCAATGCATGATGCAAAAATTAGGGTGTTACATTGCACTTTGCTACTGTCGGTACCCTGAGTACCGTATACCCCTTGAGATTTCAAAGATCTCAAGGAAATGTCATCTACTTGATTTGAAGACCTTCGGAGGCTCACATGTCAGACATAATCGGAACCGCTTCCCCAACATGGTTAGTCCTAGGGTCGCCACGTGTACCATCAAACCGGAGCTACAGCCCACAAGGGGGAAACTCCGGGCTATGTACCATAACGGCACCCCCGGACCTAACCCCAGACTGAGGGAAGCTCCAGAACTGACACGTGTCTGGTGGCACCGGACCTATCTGTTCCCCACAGTATGCTCCGGAACTGCCATGTGTCCAACCGTCGGATCTTCAGCCTCAAACCTCCGGTAGAATCCACAACGGCTCCGGATCTTCAAAGGGGAATCAAGGACTTCAAGACCCTATTAAGTGTCATTAATACTATGTTAATGACACACGATCGGACGACCCTTATTACCAGTAACGGTGTTGTCAAAGCCTGTAACTCGGTCATTAAGGGTAATTAAGCGCATCAAATGTGTATCAATATTAGTAGCCGTCGGGGCCACATGTCAGGCCAGACCAACTTGTAACGGCCTGTCCTTGTACTATAAAAGGACAGGCCGACGATACATAGAGTATATCTGATAACATCTGATCTGATCTGGTCTGATCGGCTCACACGCGCTCTCAACTCACGTCACCTGAGTTGAGTTCATACATCCAATACAACACCAACACACCCCGTGGAGTAGGGTATTACGCTCAGGCGGCCCAAACCACGTAAATATTTGTGTCTCCTGTGTCACTTTACATTTCACCTTCTTGAATCTCCGCGCGCCCACACCGAACTTCAAACTCCGCAAACACTTTTAGTAGTGTCGGGAGATCTGTCGGATCAAAACCACTCACAGCTACCCCCCTTAAAGTGAATCTCGCCCTCGAGATTCGACAGCGTGGAGAAAAGATGAGGGAATTCGACCATCTCTGTAGCTCCCACTTATATTCTCTCTTTTTCTTCCCCAATTTTGTAATCCCTTGTCTTCAGATGAATGAAATCCACAATTTGTTAATGAATTTCATTTTTTGTCTTCAACACTTCTGTCTTCACTTGGCCCCCTGGTAGATGTACATAATTTGATTGTGAACATATACCAAGAGGATATTGTGTTTTGTTGAAGACTCGTTTGCTTCGAACTTGTAGAGTGTAGGTCCGAAGTCTTCGATAGTGAAGGCCCCCTAAGGTTGTCAGAGCTCAGAAGCTCCAGTATTGACTACCGTCGGAGCTTAGTAGCTCCGGCAATAGCCCCTATCAATGCGTAGAGCATCGATAGTTAGCCCTCCGGGGTGTCAGAGCTTAGTAGCTCCGGCAGTGACCTTTGCCAACGCGTAGCTTGTTGGCAGTAGACTCCGCTTGTGGGGTCTTCTCACCATCTTTTATTTTGCGTCGATGGCTGGCCCCCCTAGCTTTGCTGGAGCTTGGTTGCTTCGGTAATGCTCGTTTTCAATGTTTAACATTGATCACAAGCCACCTAGGGGGAGTCGGAGCTTTGTTAGCTCCAGCTTTTCTCCATCAACGTGGATTCTTTATTTTTTCTACACACTGAAGCCAAGAAAAATAGTAAAATTCGCTCCTTGCCTATAACTTCATCGCGGCTTACGATTCCCAAGAAAGTTTTAGGTCAAACACAATTCTGAATACAACCGAATGCGTTGCCTTCTTTCTTCCAGATCCAATTGTACTTGGACCCGCCTTACTTCGGCCTGCCGGGGTGTAGGTAGAGTGGCGTACTTAGGGTGCTTGACCAGGCTAAGTCGATAGCATACTCCGGCTCTAGATTGGCTTGGCGGCATTCAGGCGAGTGGGCCATGAACAATTCTTGGATCGAAAAGAATTGACAATACAGCTCGAATCGTACATGAACTGGTCGAACTAAAATTTCTTAAGAATTGCACAACTTTGTTATAGACAAGAAAGAGAAAAATAAAAAAATGTTGAGCCTGTACAAAATAAATGCATGTGGAGTCTGTTTCACCTGAAGATGTCTTTCATTATAGGTCCGGGGTACAGGGGAAACAAGTACACTCTTAGGGTACGGAACCAGGCTAAGCGTGTTTCATTTCTCGTTTGACCCAGGGTAGCTAGCCACACTTTTAGTTCTGAGACTGTGACAAGTGTTGCATGAACTTTGCGAACCTTTCGGGAAAGGTCCGGCTGTTCTCCTGGAGGAACTACCCGACTCTGTACAATGACCCTATAACATACACCTCAAGTTAGTACAGACTCACCTTCGTGATATTAAGTGTAGAACTTACAGAGGTGCTCAATATTCCAAGGATTTGGGAGAGGTGTCCCATCCTCGTTAGCCAAGCGAACACTTCCAGGACAGGATACTTTAATCACTCGGAAGGGTCCCTCCCAGCTGGGGGAGAGTTTGTTTAACCCTTCTCTGGTTTGTATTCTCTGTAGCACCAGATCGCCTTCCTCGAGCTGTCGGTTGTGTACATGCCGCTGATGATAGCGCCGAAGGGCTTGGCGGTATAGGGCATTCCGAACAGCTGCTTGGCACCTTCCCTCCTCAAGGAGGTCTAGGTCTTCACGCCGGAGCTGGTTCTGCGTGGCTTCGTCGAAGGTCCGGACCCGGAGTGACCCCAAGGTGATTTCCGGAGGAAGGATTGCTTCAGCTCCGTACACGAGGAAGAAGGGTGTCTCTCCAGTTGACCGGTTTGGAGTTGTCCGGTTGGCCCATAGAGGAGCCGGTTTGGACGACTTTGACGGGAATGTCGGTGTCGCCGCTTGGCTGCACACGAGGTGCAGAAGTCGAGCCTCGTTGATGAATGCTCGGGGGTTTTGGAGCTTGCTCCTGCCTGGAGTCCTCCTCTTGCGCCGTAGTAAGCGCATGAAGTTCTTCCAGAGCGGTTACTCCGGTAGTGCGATCTCCGCAGATCCGGAGAACGCCTACTGGTGTTGGCATCTTTAACACCAGGTAGTCATAATGAGCGGCTGCCATAAATTTGTACAAGGCAGGCCTACCCAAGATGTCGTTGAAAGGTAAGTTAATCTGAGCAATGTCAAAGACCAACTTCTCAGTGCGATACTTCTCCCGGGTCCCGACGGTAACGGGGAGAGTAATAGCACCAAGTGGAGTAATGGCTCTCGGACCTACTCCGGAGAAAGGTCAGGAGGGGTTAAGATCCGAAGGTCGGAGCTGAAGCTTGATAAAAGCTTCGAAGCTTATGAGGTTCAGCCCCGAACCCCCGTCTACCATAACGTGGTGGAGCTGAATGTTATTGATGGTAGGAGATACCATCAAAGGTAACTGGCCTGCTCCAACCATGCTTCGAGGGCAGTCCGAAGCATAAAAAGTGATGGCTGTGTCCATCCACTTCCGATGAGGCTCCGCCCTGGATGTAGGAGCTACAACAGCCATGTCCCGGCGCATTGTCTTGAGGACGCGGCGGGAGGTGATGTCCCATGATCCACTAAAAATGGTGTTCATGGTCTTTCGACACTCGTTGTCAGAGACGTCAGAATCGTCATCGACGGAGGTGTAGGCGGCCTTAAGGACCTTTTTAGGATCCTGAAAACCTAACTCCTCTTTAGTCGGAGCTTCGTCAACTTTTTGTTTTCCTTCTCTCCGTCGGAAACGAACTTCTTCCCGGCGCTTGTTGTAGCGCTTGACAAGGTTTTGGACCTCTCAGCAGTCTTCCAAACTGTGGCTGTCCGTCTTATGAATTGGACACCACACCTTGGGTTTGCCACCGTCTTCAGAAGACGGTCGAGGTCACTTCTCGGGGCGTGGCCCCCAACCACCCGGAGCTACAGCAGCTACAGCATTAGATGTGTCGGCCGACAGCTTCTTCTTGTCGTTGGTCTTTTTCTTATTTTTGCCACTCCCGGAGGTAGTGGCTTCGCCTTTGGAGGATTTCTTACGATCCTCCTGAGGTGGTTTGGAGTGCATTTCACGGCCCTCCGCAGCTCTGGCACATTTGTCGGCCAAGCTGAAGAGTTCCGTGACACTGGTGATCTCCTTGATCGCCAGTTTCTCCAACATCTTCTTATCCCGTACGTCCTGTCTAAATGCCACAATGACAGAAGCGCTAGAGATAGAAGGGATAGTGTTTCGTACCTGAGAGAATCTTTGGATCAATGATCGCAGGGATTCCCCCTTTTTGCAGGACTGCAAAAAGGTCCAGTTCGGTGCCTGGTCGGGTGTATGAACTCCCGAAGTTGGCGGTGAACTGTCGGCACAACTCCTCCCAATTGTTGATGGAGTTGGGTGGAAGGCTCATAAACCAGGACCGGGTGGTCCCAGTTAAAGCCACTGGAAAATAGTTGGCCATTACGGCCTCATTTCCTCCAGCTGCTAGGATAGCAGTGGAGTAAATATGAAGAAATTCGACGGGATTAACGGTCCTGTCAAACTTCTCTGGCGGGTGTAGGCCGGAATTTCTGTGGCCACCTGATCATACGTAGATGCATGGCCAGGGCTGAACAGCCTCCTCCTACTCCTTCAGGGGCAGGAATGTCCTGAGCTTCTCGTCTTTCACGAGCACGCTCAATATGGACTCGGCCGTCTTGTTGACGGTATCGGCGATCAAGCTTCGCCCGGAGGTCATGAGTTGAAAGCCTTGATACCGTGTGAGTGCGTCGCGCCCCGGAGGGCAATGACGTCACTTGTTGTGACGCAGCACGTCTCCTGTTGTTGGAAACATGCGGACCAAGTCTACCAGACAAGGTCCGTCACTGCGACGGGGCCCGTCCTGAAGGAGGATGACCCTATTTACTGATGCGGTCGGCTGCTGCTGCAACCAAGTGTTCCACATCGGCCCTCCACTGCTCCATTGCATCCCGGGATGCATCCGGAGGTGGTGGGCGCTGAAGGAGAGCACGTGCTGCATGGAGCGCGTGTTCTGGGTTGTCATGATTCGCCGACGCAGTGATTGACGCCGGTGCACCATCGCGCTGCCCACCTTGATTTGCTGGTGAAGGCGGCGGTGGTGGAAGTGTGACTCCTGCTCGAACTGAGGTTCCTGCTGGTGGCTGCATATTGGAGGGATTGCCCCCAGCAGCTTGAACAGCGGGGACCATTGGATGATTCAGCAGCTGAGTTCACCATTCTTGAAATCTCAGGCGCCCCCCTACCTGGCGCGCCAACTATCGGTGGTTTTGATCCGGCAGATCTCCCGACACTACTAAAAGTGTTGTGGAGTTTGAGGTTCGGTGTGGGTGCGCGAAGATTCAAGAAGGTGAAATGTAAAATGATACAGGAGACACAAAGATTTACGTGGTTCAGGCCGCCTGAGCGTAATACCCTACTCCACGGGGTGTGTTGGTGTTGTATTGGATGTATGAGCTCAACGTGAGTTGAGAGCGCGTGTGATTCGATCAGACTAGATCAGGTCAGATCAGTCAGATGTTCTCAGCTCAGAGGTCAACGAGCAGAGCCCCCCTATGTATCGTCGGCCTGTCCTTTTATAGTACAAGGACAGGCCGTTACAAGTTGGCCTGGCCTGACATGTGGCCCCAGCAGCTAATAATATTGATACACATTTGATGCGCTTAATTAACATTAATGACCGAGTTACAGGCTTTGACAGCGCCGTTACTGGTAATTAAGGTCGTCCAATTGTGTCTCATTAACATAGTATTAATGACACTTAATCGGGTCTTGAAGTCCTTGATTCCCCTTTGAAGATCCGGAGCCGTTGTGGATTCTACCAGAGGTTTGAGGCTGAAGATCCGATGGTGGGACACGTGGCAGCTCCGGAGCATACTGTGGGGAACAGATAGGTCCGGTGCCACCAGACACGTGTCAGTTCCGGAGCTTCCCTTGGTCTGGGGTTAGGTCCGGGGGTGCCGTTATGGTACATAGCCCGGAGCTTCCCCCTTGTGGGCGGTAGCTCCGCTTCGATGGTACACGTGGCGACTTTGGGACTAACCATGTTGGGGAAGCGGGTCCGATTATGTCTGACATGTGGTCCTCTGAATATCTTCAAATCAAGTAGATGACATTTCCTTGAGATCTTTGCAATCTCAAGGGGTATACGGTACCCAGGGTACCGACACGGGTAGTTCTTTCGGGAGAACAGCCGGACCTTTCCCGGAAGGTCCGCGAAGTTCATGCAACACTTGTCACAGTCTCAGAACTAAAAGTGTGGCTAGCTACCCTGGGTCAAACGAGAAATGAAACACGCTTACCCTGGTTCCGTATCCTAAGAGTGTACTTGTTTCCCCTGTACCCCGTACCTATAATGAAAGACATCTTCAGGTGAAACAGACTCCACGTGCATTTATTTTGTACAGGCTCAACATTTTTTTTATTTTTCTCTTTCTTGTCTATAACAAAGTTGTGCAATTCTTAAGAAATTTTAATTCGACTAGTTCATGTACGATTCGAGCTGTATTGTCAATTCTTTTGGATCCAAGCATTGTTCATGGCCCACTCGCCTGAATGCCGCCAAGCCAATCTAGGGTCGGAGTGTGCTATCGACTTATCCTGGTCAAGCACCCTAAGTACGCCACTCTACCTACACCTCGGCAGGCCGAAGTAAGGCGGGTCCAAGTACAATTGGATCTGGAAGAAAGAAGGCAACGCATTCGATTGTATTCAGAATTGTGTTTGACCTAAAACTTTCTTGGGAATCGTAATCCGCGACGAAGTTATAGGCAAGGAGCGAATTTTACTATTTTTCTTGGCTTCAGTGTGTAGTAAAAATAAAGAATCCACGTTGATGGAGAAAAGCCGGAGCTAACAAAGCTCCGACTCCCCCTAGGTGGCTTGTGATCGATGTTAAACATTGAAAACGAGCATTACCAGAGCAACCAAGCTCCAACAAAGCTAGGGGGGCCAGCCGTCGACGCAGAATAAAAGATGGTGAGAAGACCCCACAAGCGGAGTCTGCTGCCGACAAGCTACGCGTTGGCAAAGGTCACTGGCGGAGCTACTAAGCTCCGACACCTCGGAGGGCTAACTATCGATGCTCTACGCGTTGATAGGGCCTATTGCTGGAGCTACTAAGCTCCAACGGTAGTCAATGCTGGAGCTTCTGAGCTCCGACAACCTCAGGGGGCCTTCACTATCGAAGACTTCGGACCTACACTCTACAAGTTCGAAGCAAACGAGTCTTCAACAAAACACAATATCCTCTTGGTACATGTTCACAATCAAATTGTGTACATCTACCAGGGGGCCAAGTGAAGACAGGAGTGTTGAAGACAAAAAATGAAATTCATTAACAAATTGTGGATTTCATTCATCTAAAGACAAGGGATTACAAAATTGGGGAAGAAAAAGAGAGAATACAAGTGGGATCTACAGAGATGTTCCTAGACCCTATGGAAGAACTGGGCGACCTACTGAGCAACCTCCGACACGTTGGCTCGGGTGGCTTCACCTTCTCCCTCGACGGGACCTTCAAGCACCGGGTCCAGAGGAAATTGGGGATCCCGGCTGGTGTAGCACGTCAGCACATACTCTGCGACGTTCTTCGCCAGGGACTGCCCCTCAGCCTCCAACTGGTCCGCGATGGCGTCACCCACCTTGGAGAGTTTGTCACCCGCCGAGCTCAACGCTTGCAACGCCAGGTCCGGCTCCGGCTCCGGATCATCCGGACGCATGGTACTGAAGCCCATTGGTGTCAGCGCGTCGTTGGCTTTGCTCAGGAACTCCCAAACCTGTAGGGAGTCCGCAGTACTCAAGCCCTCCAGTTCCTCCAAGGATCTTTTGGCCGCCGCCAGTTAAGAATTCTCACGAGCAAGGCGCTCAACCTCTTTGGCATTTTGCTGAATCATTTCAGCAACCTGCTTCTCGAGTTTTCCGAGCTCCTCCTCCCGGAGGTGGATCTTGTTCTGGCGGTCGACCAGGTCCTTCTCCCGGCCCCTAACTTTCTTCTCCCTGGCAGCGATGGCACACTCTTGCTTGTAGAGTTCCTACCCTCGCACCCAGGCCTTCTCCTCCTCCTCAATGCAATGCTCCTCCAATTTCTTGGTGTGTTCCTCGAGGCCCTTGTCAGACTGTGATGCCCGGTTCCGAAAACTGAACCAAGCTAACGCATATGTGTGCCCAGGATGTTCAACACACATACACGAGTGCAATCACAAAAGAGTATACAGAAAATTACCACAGAACAAGATTAATTATCAAATTTTATTACACAAACCATATTATCCTCGAATACAAGCTCTATTGAATATTAATGACAAGTTCAACTAATGCAGCGGAAATAAACTAATTAAGCAACTAAGCAAACTAAGCAAAAGGGATAGCGCAGCTCCATGCAACACCACAGGCAAAGCTGACGGTAGACACGGCCTAGAACTCCACATTATCGCCATTAAACTTACAATCCTGACCTGCAGCTGTTGGGGGGGGGGATTGCAAGAGTGAGTACATGTCGTACTCAGCAAGTGTGGAAAGTATGACATGTGGCTGATTCAAATGACGACAATAATAATGGCTAAGTGCTGAAAAGTACAGTAAAACATTTGAAAAGCAATGTATCATATTTATGTGAAGTAAATCCATCATAAACCATGTAACCATCATAATACCAGTCCACAATTTACCATTACCAATAACCACAATCATTGTCATAAACCATGATTCCATCCCATAACCATAACCATAACCATAACCATTACCAAACCATAACCATCCCAAATCCCAATTTCCCTCTAATCATGTAGGTCATCCAGGCGCTCATAACCGGGAGCACGGCTATCATGATAGTTTTAATTAACTCTGCAGAGTTTGTACCACTTTACCCACGTGTTTGTGATTTCATCACCCGTCGGCGACTAAAGAAACCTCTCTTATGCCAATTACACTTCCTTTGGTGTATGGCCAAGAGATCAAAAAATAGCCTTTACAAAGGGATTACTAGCCTATTTAGACCCCACTGAGGTTTCACCGGTGGTGATGCCTCCAACTGAGCACATCTTCAACCAAGGGCCCCCTCTTGAGCCATTCGGATCCCAGGGTAGTCCCACCAATCATCAACAAACCCAATCCGACTACCCCTTCCCCGAGAATCCACAATGGTCCAAACAGCACTAGCAAAGCCCTAATTAATCAGCTACGCCGCACCCATACTTGGCCTCGTGGTGGCACTGTAGTCCTGGCTTATTCTCGCATGAACCGGTCCTTAGATCTAAAGCAAGCAAACCACCATGACATCCAACCCATCCACATACCAGGCTTGCTTAGATCACCCATTACTAAACCGTATCGACCAGTTCACATTAACCAGAATATCATTAATACATAATTAAATATGTAGTGTTGTTTTTCCATCCCAATTAATTAAGCGAAGCAAAAAGGTAAAAACCCTTCCCAACTCTCTACCATAAATTCCAGGTGATAGGGGTGGTTAAACAAATCTAGTAAACTTCCTACCATAGGATTCCCATCAATTTGACACAAGCATGCAATTTTCAAACAAAACATTTATTTTAAATCAGGATCAATATGCTTCAAGGACACTTGCCTTGCTCCGGCGGATAGGGTTGCTCAAGCGCTTCGAAGTCTTGATTCTGAAAATCCTCGTACACGATCTCTTGAGCACTTCCCTCTACTCGTGATCACACATACAAGAAAATACATACAAATCAACATGATGCACACACATTAATCAACATGCGATGATATGCATGCTTGCAAAGTCAAATAATTAATTTACTACGGTTGTTTATTAATTAGATGCAACTAGTTCATACGTGTTCATATGAGTTTACGGGGGTTTTAGCGAGAACTAATGCTGCTGAAAATCAAAATACGTCTATTAGATTCAATATGGTCGCTAAAATTCGCATCGGGAACATGGCCTACCGTAGATGCGATGGCTTCGATGATCGCGGGATGAGGACAATGCGTAGACAAAGTAGATGCACAGGGTCCTCCGGCGGCACGACGACGGCGACGCGATGGCGACGACGATCTCCGGCGGACGGCGGCGCCCTCCTCTTTTTCCTCCTCTTCTTCCCCTCATTTTTCTTCTTTTTCTTCCCTGGGCGCAACCCTCTGGTCTCTGGTTCCGGCGGCTAGGGCCTTTTTACCGTGGAATTGGCGGCGGCGGTTCTGGGATCGTGGGAAAAACCTACGGAAGGCGTTTTTATAGGCGCGGACGCACGGTATCCAGGGACCGTGTTGGTCGGGACTCGATCGCGCGTGGGTGTGTCGGCCGGGAGTGCGGGGTGGGGTCCAGCGCGCGTATCGCGGCGGGATCGCGCGGATCGGGGCGAGGCATCGGGGGGTGCGTGCGGCGCGCGCGGGGGCCAAGGCAGGTGGCGGGCGGGGCTGCGGGGCGTGGGGCGCGTGGGGCCGGTTGGCTGGCACGTGGGCAAGCGGGAGGCTCGGTCGGCGAAGGGGGGGGGGTCCAGCGGGAGTCGCGGGAATCGCGGTGGCCGGGGTGCAGGAATCGCGCGCGGGAGGGCGGCGGGAATCGGCGCGGGAGGCGCGTGGGATTCGGCGCGGGAGGCCGGGGCGTCGGGGCCGGTCGGGGCAGCGCGTCGGGGCCGCGTGGGTGCGTGGCCGGCTGGGCCGTTTGGCCTGGCCGGCGGCTGTTTGTTTTTTTTTTCTTTTCTCTTTTTTTTCTTTTTATATTATTATTATATATGTTATTATTTCATTTATATTATTCATTTTATTTATTATTATATATATATATTATTATATAATTTATTTATA
The DNA here is from genome assembly GCA_036927565.1 of Tuctoria greenei. Taxonomy (NCBI): domain Eukaryota; kingdom Viridiplantae; phylum Streptophyta; class Magnoliopsida; order Poales; family Poaceae; genus Tuctoria; species Tuctoria greenei. The sequence goes on along the minus strand of JAYESD010000001.1, from coordinate 7,296,374 downwards.
TATATTTCTTTTTATATATTATTATTATTATTTTATATTTATTCCCTAATACATGGTTTAGGCTATAATTATTATTTTCTTTTTCTTCTTTTTGCTACACCATATATGTATGGTTTATCTTTCTTTTATCCTACTAATGTTTAATGCATGATCATGTATGCAATGCATGATGCGAAAATTTAGGGTGTTACAAACCTACCCCCCTTAAAGTGAATCTCGCCCTCGAGATTCGATAGTGTGGAGAAAAGATGCGGGAATTCTGCCTTCAGGTCTTCTTCACGTTCCCACGTAGCTTCGGCTTCTGTATGGTGCTTCCATTGCACTTTGCACCAACGGATCCTCTTATTCCTTGTGACCCTTTCCTTCATGTCCAAAATTTTGATGGGTTGCTCGACATAGGACAAATCCTCCTGAAGTTCTAACTCGTCCATCGGCACTTGTTCTTCCGGCACCCTGAGACACTTCTTGAGTTGGGAAACATGAAACACATCATGTACGTCTGAAAGATGAGCTGGCATCTCCAACTTATATGCTACTTCTCCTGTCTTGTCCAAAATCTTGAATGGTCCAATATAACGAGGTGCGAGCTTGCCTCTTATGTTAAACCTCTTATGATGTGACACCCGGTTCCGAATATGAACCAAGCGTAACGCATATGTGTGCCCAGGAAGTTCATCACACATATACGGTTGCATCACAAACAATATACAGAATTTAACCACGTCTTAACTATTAAATAAGTACTTTATTACAATAATCCAATAGTTCACGAATGATAAAACTCTAAATAATGCAGCGGAAAATAAACTAAACAGCACGACTCCAATCCACAGGCAATTGACGGCGGTACGCAACCTAGTACTCCACGTGATCCTCAGGGTACTCCCAATTGTCTCCAGTGGTTGTTGGGGGGGGGGATTGCAAGGGTGAGTACATGTCGTACTCAGCAAGTGTGGAAAGTATGACATGTGGCTAATTCAAATGTCGAATGTAATAATGGCTAAGTGCTGAAAAGTACAGTAAAACATTTGAAAAGCATTATACTATGTCTATGGGAAACAATCCCATCATAACCATCATATTAACAAAATATAAACCATGTCCAATTATTGCCAACATCACCATTATCCATGTCCAATTACCATAACTCAAATTCATATCCATGACCATAATCCATAAACCATAACCATTACCAACTCATAACCATAAACCAATCATAACCATTACCAGACCATAACCATCCCAAATCCCAATTCCAACTCTAATCATGTAGGTCATCCAGGCGCTCATAACCGGGAGCACGGCTATCATGATAGTTTTAAACACTCTGCAGAGGTTGTACCACTTTACCCACATGTTTGTGATTTCATCACCTTTCGATGACTAAGAAACCTCCATTATGCCATCTCACACTTCCGTAGGTGTGTGGCCAAGAGATCACAAAATAGCCTTTCAAAAGGGACTACTAGTATGTACGGGCCCACTAAGGTTTCACCGGCAGGCTTGAATCTCCATTCTCCCACCCACGGGCCCCCTCGTGTGCCATGCGGATCCCAGGGCAGTCCTCCTCGACTCCATTCCCCGCGCCATCCAATGGTCCATACAATACTAGCAGCGCTCCTAATTATTCAGCTACGCCGCACCCATACTTAGCCTTGTGGTGGCACTGTTGACCTGGCATATTCTCGCATGAACCGGTCCTTAGATCTAAAGCAAGCAAACCACCATAACATCCAACCCATCCACATACCAGCCTTGCTTAGATCACCCATCATATTGACCAGTTTACATTAACCAAAATACCATTGATGCATAATTAAATGTGTAGTGTTGTTTGCCATCCCAATTAATTAAGCGAAGCAAAAAGGTAAAAACCCTTCCCGACTCTCTACCATAAATTCCAGGTGACAAGGATGGTCAAACAAAACTAGTAAACTTCCTACCATAGGATTCCCATCAATTTGACACAAGCATGCAAGTTTGCAAACAAAACATTTATTTAAAAATAGGATCAATATGCTTCAAGGACACTTGCCTTGCTCCGGCGGATGGGGTTGCTCAAGCGCTTCAAAGTCTTGATTTTGGAAATCCTCGTATGCGGCCTCTTGAGCACGTTCCTCTACGCGTGATCATACATACAAGAAAACATATACAATCAACATAATGCACACAAAATAATCAACATGCAATGACATGTATGCATGCACAATTCAATAATTAATTTACTACAGTTGTTTATTAATTAGATGCAACTAGTTCATACACATTCATAAGAGTTTACGGGGGTTTTAGGGTGGATTAATGCAGCTGAAAATAAAAATACGACGCAACTGCGATCAATTTACGTCTATTAGATTCAATATGGTCGCTAAAATTCGCATCGGGAACATGGCCTACCGTAGATGCGATGGCTTCGATGATCGCGGGATGGGGACGATGCGTAGACGAAGTAGATGCGCAAGGTCCTCCGGCGGCACGATGAAGGCGACGCGATGGCGACGACGATCTCCGGCGAACGGTGGGGCCCTCCTCTTTTTCCCTGGCGGCGCAGCTCCCTGGTGTCTCTTTTTTTTTGCTTCTGTGCCGGCGGCGGCGGCTTTCACCGTGGAGGCGGCATTTCCTGGGAAAACCTACGAAACCGTACGTTTATATAGGTGTGGCCTACGCTCGTGATCGGCCAGAGACCGGATCGGTCACGAGCGGGCGCTGCGCTCAGTGCGGGTTAGGCATCGGCCTCGGGGCTGAAGCGCGTGCGGGAATCGGGCGTGGGGCCAGGGGAGTCGGGGCGGGGTCGCGTTGGCGCGCGGGGCGGGGTCGGACGTGGGGGCGGGCGGCCGAGCCGGCGCGGCGCTGGCTCGCACGGGGCGCGGTCGCGGTGCGGGGCGTGCGGGGTCCAGGCAGGAGGCGGGAGCGGGAGGCGGGATTTTTTCGGCGAGGCAGGGCGGCCGAGCCGGGGCGGGGTCGCGCGCTGGCGGCGCGGGAGGCCGGGGCTGCCCGGCTGGGCCGTCGGCCTGGCCAGCGGCAGACCCTTTTTTTCTTTTTTTTTCTCTCCTTTTTTATACTTTCTTTTATTATATGATTTATTATTTATATTATATATATATTATTATTCATATTATATATATTATTTATTATTTGTTATTATTATAATATATATTATTAATATTAATATTTTATTTATTTTTTATATATTGTTATATATATTATTTATATATATACTTATATATATTTTTATTATTATTATTTTTATACTTATTCCCTATTACAAGTTTTAGGCTATAACTATTTATTTTTTTCTTCTTTTGCTACACATATTTGTATATGTATGTTTTATTATTTTTCTCTTATTCTACTAGTGTTTAATGCATGATCATGTATGCAATGCATGATGCGGAAATTGAGGGTGTTACAAACCTACCCCCCTTAAAGTGAATCTCGCCCTCGAGATTCGATAGCGTGGAGAAAAGATGAGGGAATTCTGCCTTCAGGTCTTCTTCACGTTCCCATGTAGCTTCGGCTTCCGTATGGTGTTTCCATTGCACTTTGCACCAACGGATCCTCTTATTTCTCGTGACCCTTTCCTTTATGTCCAAGATCTTGATAGGTTGCTCGACATAAGACAAATCCTCTTGAAGTTGTAGCTCGTCCATCGGCACTTGTTCTTCCGGTACCCTGAGACACTTCTTGAGTTGAGAGACGTGAAACACGTCGTGTACATCGGAGAGATACGTCGGCAGCTCAAGTCGATAAGCTACCTCTCCTCGCTTGTACAAAATCTTGAACGGTCCGATGTATCGTGGTGCCAATTTTCCTTTGACGTTAAACCGTCGCTGACCTCTGATAGGTGACACTTTGAGGTATACAAAATCTCCAACTTCAAAAGTCAGACTCCTTCGCCTATTATCAGCATAACCTTTCTGTCGAGACTGGGCAGCCTTTAAGTTTTCCCAAATTATTTGTTCCTGCCTTTCAGCATCTTGTAACACGTCGGGACCAAACACTTGATTCTCTCCGGTTTCATTCCAAAACAAGGGAGTCCTACACTTCCTTCCGTACAATGCTTCGTAGGGTGACATTTTCAAACTTGCTTGGTAACTATTGTTGTACGAGAATTCAGCATACGGTGAACTTTTATCCCAACTTTTCCCATGCTTTAAAGCACAAGCTCTTAACATGTCTTCGAAAATTTGGTTGGTCCTCTCGGTTTGTCCATCTGTTTGAGGGTGGTACGCCGAACTGAAGTTCAACCTTGTTCCCATTGCTTCATGCAATTTCTGCCAAAATCTGGAGGTAAATTGAGAACCTCTATCCGAGACTATCTTCTTCGGTACTCCGTGTCGACACACGATATGCTCCATATACAATTCTGCTAGCTTCGCGGTGGTATATGTGGTCTTGACAGGGATGAAGTGAGCTGATTTTTTCTACCGATCCACAATAACCCATATTGAATCATAGCCAGACTGAGTTCGCGGTAATCCAACTATAAAGTCCAAACCAATCTCTTCCCACTTCCACTCTGGAATCTTCAATGGTTGTAACAATCCGGCTGGCCTTTGGTGTTCAGCTTTAACTCGTCGGCACACATCGCAAAGTGCAACATATTCGGCTATGTCCTTTTTCATACTATCCCACCAATAGCATGTCTTTAAGTCCTTGTACATCTTTGTACAACCGGGGTGAATTGAGTAAGGCGAGTCATGTGCCTCCTTTAATATTGTCTCCCGAATATGCCTGACATTAGGTACCACAATCCTCTTTCCAAGCCATAAGGTACCCTGTTCGTCCTCATCAAATCTGAACTCTTTCCCTTCTTGGGTCCTTTCCTTGATTTCCTGTATTTCCTTGTCCTTTGTTTGTCCTTCCCGTATTTCCTGCTCTAATGTTGGGTTGACTTCCATCGTTCCCATATCATTTATGAATCCAAGGTTCAACCGTTCAAACTCCTTGCATAACTCGAATGGCAGCTCTCGAACTGTGAGTTGATGACTTACTCCTTTTCGGCTCAAAGCATCGGCCACTACATTGGCCTTCCCTGGGTGATAGTTGATTCTCACGTCATAATCCTTGATGAGCTCCAACCATCGGCGTTGCCTCAGATTCAGATCCGTTTGCGTAAATATGTACTTGAGACTCTTGTGATCCGTATAAATCTCACATCGGTGACCAAAAACATAGTGTCTCCATATCTTCAAGGCATGTACTACAGCTGCGAGTTCAAGGTCGTGTGTAGGATAATTCGATTCATGTTTCTTTAGTTGCCTCGATGCATAAGCTACCACTTGGCCTTCTTGCATGAGCACACATCCTAATCCTTGTCTTGATACATCACAATATATATCAAAACTCTTGCTCACGTCTGGTCATACTAACACCGGCGCGGTTGTCAACCTTTTCTTTAACTCCTCAAAGCTATCCTGACAAGCTTGAGTCCATCGGAATGCTTTCCCTTTAATGAGTAATTCGGTCATAGGCTTGGCTATTTTGGAAAAGTCCTTGATGAATCGGCGGTAATATCCAGTCATTCCAAGGAAACTCCGAATTTCCTTAACATTCTGTGGCGGTTCCCACTTGAGCACATCTCTCACCTTCCCTGGGTCAACTGATACTCCTCCTCCGGAAATAATATGGCCTAAGAAAGAAACTTCCCGTAACCAAAATTGACATTTACTGTACTTGGCATACAATTGATGCTCCCTGAATTTCTGCAGCGTAAGCCTCAAGTGTTCCTCGTGTTCCTTCTCATCCTTCGAGTATATCATAATATTATTGATGAACACTACAACAAACTTATCTAGATATTCCATGAAGACCTTATTCATGAGATACATAAAGTACGCAGGCGCGTTCGTCAATCCAAATGACATGACGGTGTACTCATAAGATCCATATCGTGTCCGAAATGCTGTCTTGGGTATGTTCGATGGTCTATTCTTCATTTGGAAGTATCCTGACCGCAAGTCGATCTTGGAGAAGATACAGGCACCCTTCATTTGGTCGAACAAATCCTCTATACGGGGCAGTGAGTACTTGTTCTTAATTGTCACTTCGTTGAGAGACCTATAGTCCACACACATCCTCTGGATTCCATCCTTCTTATCTACGAAGAGCACTGGGGCTCCCCACGGGGATGAGCTTGGGCGTATAAAACCCTCCTCTAGCTGCTCTTGAATTTGCTTCTTGAGCTCTGCTAATTCCTTAGGAGGCATCCTATACGGTCTCTTAGCTATAGGTGCAGTTCCGGGTATCAACTCAATGGCGAATTCTTAGCTATAGCTGCCTCAACTTCGATGCGTGTACCATGTTCACTTGTCAACTGCACAATCCTCTCGGCACATTGAATGACTCCATTATACTTGCTCAGCCAGTCCATTCCAAGTATTATGTCTATTCCTTGGGAGTCCAATACTATGAGGTTTGCGAGAAAGTCTACCCCCCTTATTTTAATGCTTACTTTCGGACATACTATATTTGTCCTCATCTCTCCGCCAGGAGAACTTACTAGTATAGTTTGCTTCATATGATATATAGGCAAATTGTATTTGGCAACATACTTTGACGAGATGAATGAATGAGATGCTCCCGAATCAAATAAAACAGTCGCAGGGTTGGAGTTGGCAAGAAACATACCAATCACGACGTCATCAGCTTGCTGGGCTTCCTCAGTAGAGACATGATTCACATTGCCACGAGCAAAATTCTGCTGTCCACGGTTGCCTTGCGGTGCTCCTCCATTTGGTCGCGGGTTATTTGGCCTTGGTGCATTGTTCATAGGTCCATAGTTTCTCCTGGGGCATTGACTTGCAAAGTGTCCGGGTTCTCCACACACATAGCATGTATTACCGCCCGTAGCATTAGGGAAGTTTGGGTGCAACTGGTTTTGAGCATTTGCCGCCATGTTAGGACGCGGCGCGGGTGGCACAGGATAGCGAGGCACTTGCATGGCGGGGCGTTGCTGCGGTGGTTGATTTGGGTAGGGCGGATAAGCAGCGCGGTATGCAGGAGCAGATGGGTTGTATTGTGGTGCAGTAGGTGGTGCATAACGGGGGCGAACATTGCTTCCTTGCTGCGGTCCATGATTTGGCATCTTCCTCTTGTTGTCCTGCTCCATCTCACGAATCTTGTTCTCAACCACAATAGCATTGTCAACCAGCTTTTGGAAGTTTGGATAATCAGTATTGAGCAACTGGACTTGAATTTCATTGTTGAGACCCCTCATAAACAGATATTGCTTTCTACTATCAGTTTTGATGTCTTCTGGAGCATATCTTGATAATTGAGTGAATTTGTTGAGATACTCACTCACACTCATCCTTACTTGCCTGAGATTTTCAAAATCTTGTCTTCTCAGTATCATAACTCCTTCAGGTACATAGTGGGAACGGAAACTCTGCTTAAACTCAGCCCAAGTGATTGCCTCCTGATTATCATGAGCGTTGTAAAGAGCTTCCCACCAGTCAGCGGCTGCTCCAACTAGTTGATGTGATGCAAAGAGAACCTTCTCCCTATCAGTGCACTGGACAATAGCAAGTTTCTTTCCAATGGACTTCAACCAATCATCAGCTTCCATTGGGTCTGTGGCTTGTGCAAAGGTAGGCGGTCTGGTCCTCATGAACTCTCCCAAACGGCTGTGAGGAGGCAGGGGTGGCGGTGGAGGCAGGTGGGGCTAATTGTTGTTATTGTCAGCCTGCAGCTGTCCCATAGTTTGTATCATGGTCTGCATGAGCTGGTTCTGCATAGCTAACAGTTGTTCAATATTGATAGCTCCATGAGCATGTCCCTGGTTGTTCTGAGGTACTTCACTGCGCTCCTCCTCATCGTTGGCATCCTCTGGTTACGAGTTCTCACCATCTGTTGGCGAAAGAAGGGTGGAGGCAGAAGGATTTAGAATTTGGAAAGAAACGTCCCAACTATATGCATCAAGGTATGTGACACTAAATAATCCTTTATTAATATAGACCTATATGAGGATGTGGACAAGTGCCGAAGCATTCCACAACTCTCTACTAAGCACACAAGCACTCAAACAAGCACCAAACAAAATTGACAAAAATCCTAAAAGAAGTAACACAACTCAAGGTCACACAAGTATGTCTACGTCGCTCTTATTTAACTAATGGGGGTGTGCCTATCCTTGAGTCGTGGCATAGGTCGAGGACTACTCGTCGTCAAGCGGAAACTCCTCCGGGTCCTCGTCGTCGTCGTCGTCGTCGTCGTCGTCGGGGTCCTCGGGGTCCTCGGGGTCCTGTGGTGGTGAGGCAGCAGGCGGCGGTGGCGCGGTAGACGCCACACTGGAAGGCTCCTCGTCAGAGGACTCCTCAGAAGACGACTCACGCTGGCCGTTGCGACGGTCTGGAGAGTTTGGGGTCCACGTCGGGGTGTCGGACGCGTAGTCGTCCGGGTCCTCGTCGGTGATCCGACGATACCTCCTGATTATCGCCTCGTGGCGCTGGGCGAGGTCACGTCCATCCTGAATCTCCTGCTGCGCCCTCTGAAGTCGGGCAATGAGCTGGGCCATGTCGTCAACAGTCTGACGAGACTGCGGGAGGTCCAGTGGTCCCTCCACGTGCCTGGAGACGAAGCGCGCAGTGCCACTGGGACGCTGCGGAATGAAGGCGTGCACCGTGTCCTCCAGACGGAAACGGCGGGCGTGACTCCAAAAGGTAGCTGCTTCCCAGCTAGCATCCTGCTCCACAGATCGGCGGGAGCTCCTCCAAGCAGGACTGTTGTGGGTCTTCACCAACTCATCACCATAGTAGATATAGATCTTGCAGCTCCACTCCTTCCTGTCGGGGCGCTGCACTCCAGTGGTGTGGCAGGAGAGCGAGAGGCTGTGGTGACGGTAGCCAGCCTCACGGAGTAGGGCACGGAGACGATGTCGCAGTTGTTCTGCGGCTCTGCCGTCAGAACGGATCACCACGGGGTGTCGGGGGTCGATGGCTAGAGAGCGACTGGCCAACCTACGCGGGGCACAAGTCCACCGGTCGACTTACGGGGGGTTGTCTTGGTGCGGGCCATCTACAGAAAACAAGAATACATTAGAGGAAAAAAAATAATGAAAAACAAATCTGAAAATTTCAGCAGTTAAAATGGCGGAAAAAGAGCGGTGCAGCGGTTCCAAAAGAACGAAAAAAATAGAGAGAAAAAATACAGCAGACAACACAATAATTTTACCCACACATAACAACGGTAAAACACACTTTTTCCGCGAAAATTTACGCAGCAAAACAGCAGCACTTAATATTGCTCACTTCTGAAAATTTTTATCAAAAACGCAGCAGCGATCAGTACTTTTTGCGGCTGAAAATAAGGGAACAAAACAGCAGCAAAATTTTTTTTCAAAAATAGCAGATTAAAAGAGTGTTCCTAAGTGCTCTAGAGTGTCCATTCTACCTAGGCTTGCGTCCTACGGTCAACGCGGCTCTGATACCAATTTGTGACACCCGGTTCCGAATATGGACCAAGCGTAACACATATGTGTGCCTAGGAAGTTCATCACACATATACGGTTGCATCACAAATGATATACAGAATTTAACCACATCTTAACTATTAAATAAGTACTTTATTACAATAATCCAATAGTTCACGAATGATAAAACTCTAAATAGTGCAGCGGAAAATAAACTAAACAGCACGACTCCAATCCACAGGCAATTGACGGCGGTACGCAACCTAGTACTCCACGTGATCCTCAGGGTACTCCCAATTGTCTCCAGTAGCTGTTGGGGGGGGGATTGCAAGGGTGAGTACATGTCGTACTCAGCAAGTGTGGAAAGTATGACATGTGGCTAATTCAAATGTCGAATGTAATAATGGCTAAGTGCTGAAAAGTACAGTAAAACATTTGAAAAGCATTATACTATGTCTATGTGAAACAATCCCATCATAACCATCATATTAACAAAATATAAACCATGTCCAATTATTGCCAACATCACCATTATCCATGTCCAATTACCATAACTCAAATTCATATCCATGACCATAATCCATAAACCATAACCATTACCAACCCATAACCATAAACCAATCATAACCATTACCAGACCATAACCATCCCAAATCCCAATTCCAACTCTAATCATGTAGGTCATCAAGGCGCTCATAACCGGGAGCACGGCTATCATGATAGTTTTAAACACTCTGCAGAGGTTGTACCACTTTACCCACATGTTTGTGATTTCATCACCTTTCGATGACTAAGAAACCTCCATTATGCCATCTCACACTTCCGTAGGTGTGTGGCCAAGAGATCACAAAATAGCCTTTCAAAAGGGACTACTAGTATGTACGGGCCCACTAAGGTTTCACCGGCAGGCTTGAATCTCCATTCTCCCACCCACGGGCCCCCTCGTGTGCCATGCGGATCCCACGGCAGTCCTACTCGACTCCCATTCCCCGCGCCATCCAATGGTCCATACAATACTAGCAGCGCTCCTAATTATTCAGCTACGCCGCACCCATACTTGGCCTTGTGGTGGCACTGTTGACCTGGCATATTCTCGCATGAACCGGTCCTTAGATCTAAAGCAAGCAAACCACCATAACATCCAACCCATCCACATACCAGGCTTGCTTAGATCACCCATCATATTGACCAGTTCACATTAACCAGAATATCATTGATGCATAATTAAATGTGTAGTGTTGTTTGCCATCCCAATTAATTAAGCGAAGCAAAAAGGTAAAAACCCTTCCCGACTCTCTACCATAAGTTCCAGGTGACAAGGGTGGTCAAACAAAACTAGTAAACTTCCTACCATAGGATTCCCATCAATTTGACACAAGCATGCAAGTTTGCAAACAAAACATTTATTTTAAAAATAGGATCAATGTGCTTCAAGGACACTTGCCTTGCTCCGGCGGATGGGGTTGCTCAAGCGCTTCAAAGTCTTGATTTTGGAAATCCTCGTATGCGGCCTCTTGAGCACGTTCCTCTACGCGTGATCATACATACAAGAAAACATATACAATCAACATAATGCACACAAAATAATCAACATGCAATGACATGTATGCATGCACAATTCAATAATTAATTTACTACATTTGTTTATTAATTAGATGCAACTAGTTCATACGCGTTCATAAGAGTTTACGGGGGTTTTAGGGTGGATTAATGGAGCCTGAAAATAAAAATACGACGCAACTACGATCAATTTACGTCTATTAGATTCAATATGGTCGCTAAAATTCGCATCGGGAACATGGCCTACCGTAGATGCGATGGCTTCGATGATCGCGGGATGGGGACGATGCGTAGACGAAGTAGATGCGCAAGGTCCTCCGGCGGCACGACGAAGGCGACGCGATGGCGACGACGATCTCCGGCGAACGGTGGGGCCCTCCTCTTTTTCCCTAGCGGCGCAGCTCCCTGGTGTCTCTTTTTTTTCTTCTGTACCGGCGGCGGCGGCTTTTACCGTGGAGGCGGCGTTTCCTGGGAAAACCTACAAAACCGTACGTTTATATAGGCGGGGCTACGCTCGGCGATCGGCCAGAGACCGGATCGGTCACGAGCGGGCGCTGCGCTCGGTGCGGGTTCGGCATCGGCCTCGGGGCTGGAGCGCGTGCGGGAATCGGGCGTGGGGCCAGGGGAGTCGGGGCGGGGTCGCGTTGGCGCGCGGGGCGGGGTCGGACGCGGGGGCGGGCGGCCGAGCCGGCGCGGCGCTGGCTCGCACGGGGCGCGGTCGCGGTGCGGGGCGTGCGGGGGTCCAGGCGGGAGGCGGGAGCGGGAGGCGGGAATCGGGAGGCGGGATTTTTTCGGCGGGGCAGGGCGGCCGAGCCGGGGCGGGGTCGCGCGCTGGCGGCGCGGGAGCCGGGGCTGCCCGGCTGGGCCGTCGGCCTGGCCAGCGGCAGGCCCTTTTTTTCTTTTTTTTCTCTCTTTTTTTATACTTTCTTTTATTATATGATTATTATTTATATTTATATATATATATTATTATTCATATTATATATATTATTTATTATTTATTATTATTATAATATATTTTATTAATATTAATATTTTATTTATTTTTTATATATTGTTATATATATTATTTATATATATACTTATATATATTTTTATTATTATTATTTTTATACTTATTCCCTATTACAAGTTTTAGGCTATAACTATTATTTTCTTTTTCTTCTTTTGCTACACATATTTGTATATGTATGTTTTATTATTTTTCTCTTATTCTACTAGTGGTTAATGCATGATCATGTATGCAATGCATGATGCGGAAATTGAGGGTGTTACAAATGATCCTCTCATTGGTGACACCTTGAGGTAAACAAAATCTCCTATTTCAAAGGCTAATTTCCTTCTCCTATTATCCGCATAGCCTTTTTGTCTTGATTGGGCAGCCCTCAAGTTTTCTCGTATTATTTGGACTTGCTTTTGGCTTCTTGCAACACATCCGGATCAAATACTTGATTCTCTCCTGTCTCATTCCAGAATAAAGGTGTCCTACACTTCCTCGCATAAAGCGCTTTATATGGTGACATTTTCAAGCTTGCTTGGTAACTATTGTTGTATGAAAATTCCGCGTATGGCAAGCTTTTGTCCAACTTTTCCCATGCTTTAAAGCACAATCTCTTAACATTTCCTCCAAAATCTGACTGGCCCTCTCGGTTTGTCCATCCGTTTGAGGATGATATGCCGAACTGAAGTTCAACCTTGTTCCCATTGCTTCATGCAATTTCTGCCAAATCTGGAGGTAAATTGAGAACCTCTATCCGATACTATATTCTTCGGTACTCCATGTCGGCACACAATATGCTCAATATACAATTCTGCTAGCTTCGCGGTGGTATATGTGGTCTTGACAGGGATGAAATGAGCTGATTTTGTCAACCGATCCACAATAACCCATATTGAATCATAGCCAGACTGAGTTCGCGGTAATCCAACTATAAAGTCCATACCAATCTCTTCCCACTTCCATTCCGGAATCTTCAACGGTTGCAATAATTCGGCTGACCTTTGATGTTCCGCCTTGACTCGTTGGCACACATCACACAATGCTACGTATTCAGATATGTCCTTCTTCATGCTATCCCACCAATAGCAGGTCTTCAAGTCTTTGTACATCTTTGTACAACCAGGGTGAATTGAGTAAGGCGAGTCATGTGCCTCCTTTAATATTGTCTCCCGAATGTGCTTTACATTAGGCACAACGATCCTCTTTCCAAGCCATAAGGTACCATGTTCGTCTTCATCAAATCTGAATTCTCTCCCTTCCTCGATCCTTTCCTTGATTTCCTTGATCTCCTCATCCGTGGTTTGTGCTTCTCGAATTTTTTGCTCCAAGGTTGGGTTTAACTCCATCATCTCCATCTCATTTACAAATCCGAGGTTTAACCTTTCAAACTCCTTACATAACTCGAATGGTAACTCTTGAACCGTGAGTTGATGACTTACTCCTTTTCTACTCAAGCATCGGCCACTACATTGGCTTTTCCCAGATGATAGTTGATCCCCGAATCATAATCTTTGATGAGCTCCAACCATCTTCGTTGCCTCAAGTTCAGATCCATTTGTATGAAAATATACTTCAAACTCTTATGATCCGTGTAAATTTCACACCTATGTCCAAGGATGTAGTGTCTCCAAATCTTCAACGCATGCACCACGGCTGCAAGCTCCAAATCATGCGTTGGATAATTCTGCTCATGTTTCTTCAATTTTCTCGATGCATAGGCGACCACTTGACCTTCTTGCATGAGCACACATCCAAGTCCTTGCCTTGATGCATCACAAAATATATCAAAAACTCTTGCTCACGTCCGATAATACTAACACCGGCGCGGTTGTCAACCTTTTCTTTAACTCCTCGAAACTGTTTTGACAAGCTTCAGTCCATTGGAAAGCCTTCCCCTTCGTTAGCAATTCCTTCATGGGCTTGGCTATTTTGGAGAAATCCTTGATGAATCGGCGGTAATATCCAGCCATTCCAAGGAAACTCCGAATTTCCTTGACATTCTGTGGCAGTTCCCACTTAAGCACATCTCTCACCTTCCCTGGGTCAACTGATACTCCTCCTCTGGAAATAATATGGCCTAAGAAAGAAACTTCCCGTAACCAGAATTGACATTTACTGAACTTGGCATACAATTGGTGTTCCCGTAGCTTCTACAATGTAAGATTCAAATGTTCTTCATGTTCTTCCTCGCTTCTCGAGTATATCATAATGTCATCGATGAACACTACAACGAACTTATCCAGATATTCCATGAAGACCTTATTCATGAGATACATAAAGTACGCAGGCGCGTTCGTCAATCCAAATGACATGACGGTGTACTCATAAGATCCATATCGTGTCCGAAATGCTGTCTTGGGTATATCTGATGGTCTAATCTTCATATCTGATGGTCTAATCTTCATTTGGAAGTATCCTAACCACAAGTCAATCTTGGAGAAGATACAGGCACCCTTCATTTGGTCGAACAAATCCTCTATACGGGGCAGTGAGTACTTGTTCTAAATTGTCACTTCGTTGAGAGGCCTATAGTCCACACACATCCTCTGGGTTCCATCCTTCTTATCTACGAAGAGCATTGGGGCTCCCCACGGGGATGAGCTTGGGCGTATAAAACCCTTCTCTATCTGCTCTTGAATTTGCTTCTTGAGCTCTTCTAATTCCTTAGGAGGCATCCTATACGGCCTCTTAGCTATAGGTGCAGTTCGGGTATCAACTCAATGGCGAATTCTATGTCACGATCAGGTGGCATACCTGGCAACTCATCTGGAAACACGTTCGGATACTCGCGAATGATCGGAATGCTTTCCAATGTCACTCCTTCTACGTGATTCAGCATCGCTTTCTCTCTTGCAGGTTGGGCTGCCTCAACTTCGATGCGTGTACCTTGTTCACTTGTCAACTGCACAATCCTCTCGGCACAATTAATGACTCCATTATACTTGCTCAGCCAGTCCATTCCAAGTATTATGTCTATTCCTTGGGAGTCCAATACTATGAGGTTTGCGATAAAGTCTACCCCCCCTTATTTTAATGCTTACTTTCGGACATACTATATTTGTCCTCATCTCTCCGTCAGGAGAACTTACTAGCATAGTTTGCTTCATATGAGATATAGGCAAATTGTACTTGGCAACATACTTTGACGAGATGAATGAACGAGATGCTCCCGAATCAAATAAAACAGTCGCGGGGTTGGAGTTGGCGAGAAACATACCAATCACAACGTCATCAGCTTGCTGGGCTTCCTCAGTAGAGACATGATTCACATTGCCACGAGCAAAATTCTGCTGTCCACGGTTGCCTTGTGGTGCTCCTCCATTTGGTCGCGGGTGATTTGTCCTTGGTGCATTGTTCATAGGTCCATAGTTTCTTTTGGGGCATTGACTTGCAAAGTGCCCGGGTTCTCCACAAACATAGCATTCTTACCGCCCGTCGCATTAGGGAGGTTTGGGCGCAGCTGGTTTTGAGCATTTGCCGCCATGTTGGGATGCGGCGCAGGTGGCACAGGGTAGCGAGGCGCTTGCATGGCGGGGCGTTGCTGCGGTGGCTGATTTGGGCGGGCGGATAAGCAGCGCGTATGCAGGAGCAGATGGGTTGTAGTGTGGTGCAGTAGGTGGTGCATAGCGGGGGCGAACATTGCTTCCTTGTTGCGGTCCATGATGTGGAATCTTCCTCTTGTTGTCCTGCTCCATCTCACGAATCTTGTTCTCAACCACAATAGCCTTGTCAACCAGCTTTTGGAAGTTTGGATAATCAGTATTGAGCAACTGGACTTGAATTTCATTGTTGAGACCCCTCATAAACAGATATTGCTTCCTACTATCAGTTTTGATGTCTTATGGAGCATATCTTGATAATTGAGTGAATTTGTTGAGGTACTCACTCACGCTCATC
The DNA here is from genome assembly GCA_036927565.1 of Tuctoria greenei. Classification (NCBI taxonomy): domain Eukaryota; kingdom Viridiplantae; phylum Streptophyta; class Magnoliopsida; order Poales; family Poaceae; genus Tuctoria; species Tuctoria greenei. The sequence goes on along the minus strand of JAYESD010000001.1, from coordinate 7,280,505 downwards.
CTTCCTTGCCTGAGATTTCAAAATCTTGTCTTCTCAGTATCATAACTCCTTCAGGTACATCGTGGGAACGGAAACTCTGCTTAAATTCATCCCAAGTGATTGCCTCCTGATTATCATGAGTGTTGCAAAGAGCTTCCCACCAGTCAGCGGCTGCTCCTCCAACTAGTTGATGTGATGCAAAGAGAACCTTCTCCCTATCAGTGCACTGGACAATAGCAAGTTTCTTCTCATCGGACTTCAGCCAGTCATCACCTTCCATTGGGTCTGTGGCTTGTGCAAAGGTAGGCGGTCTGGTCCTCATGAACTCTCCCAATCGGTTATGAGGAGGCAGGGGTGGCAGTGGAGGCATGTGGGGCTGATTGTTGATGTTACTGCCAGCCTGCAGCTGTCCCATAGTCTGTATCATGGTCTGCATGAGCTGGTTCTGCATAGCTAGTAGCTGCTCGATATTGATGGCTCCATGAGCAGGTCCTTGTCCGTTGTTGTTCTGAGGTACTCCATGGTTCTCCTCCTCATCATTGACATCCCTCTGGTTGCGAGTCATCACCATCTGAAGAAAAGCAATAGGTAAGAATTTAGAAAACGTCTCCAACTATATGCATCAAGGGATATGAAGCTAACCAACTAGCTATACTAGCCTAGGTGGACATGGCAATGCTAAAGCATCCCAAAATCCTCTATTAAGCACACAAGCAAACAATATATATATAGCAAACAGCACACAAAGCAAAAACACATCGATTCCAGAGTGCTCCTTATGTGCTCTAAAGTGTCCATTCTATCTAGGTTGCGTCCTACGGTCAACCTGGCTCTGATACCAATCTGTGACGCCCGGTTCCGAAAACTGAACCAAGCTAACGCATATGTGTGCCCAGGATGTTCAACACACATACACGAGTGCAATCACAAAAGAGTATACAGAAAATTACCACAGAACAAGATTAATTATCAAATTTTATTACACAAACCATATTATCCTCGAATACAAGCTCTATTGAATATTAATGACAAGTTCAACTAATGCAGCGGAAATAAACTAATTAAGCAACTAAGCAAACTAAGCAAAAGGGATAGCACAGCTCCATGCAACACCACAGGCAAAGCTGACGGCAGACACGGCCTAGAACCCCGCATTATCACCATTAAACTCACAATCCTGACGTGCAGCTGTTGGGGGGGGGGGGATTGCAAGAGTGAGTACATGTCGTACTCAGCAAGTGTGGAAAGTATGACATGTGGCTGATTCAAATGACGACAATAATAATGGCTAAGTGCTGAAAAGTACAGTAAAACATTTGAAAAGAGCAATGTATCATATTTATGTGAAGTAAATCCATCATAAACCATGTAACCATCATAATATCAGTCCACAATATACCATTACCAATAACCATAATCATTGTCATAAACCATGATTCCATCCCATAACCATAACCATAACCATAATATCAACCATAACCATTACCAAACCATAACCATCCCAAATCCCAATTTCCCTCTAATCATGTAGTTCATCCAGGCTCTCATAACCGGGAGCACGGCTATCATGATAGTTTTAATTAACTCTGCAGAGTTTGTACCACTTTACCCACGTGTTTGTGATTTCATCACCCGTCGGCGACTAAAGAAACCTCTCTTATGCCAATTACACTTCCTTTGGTGTATGGCCAAGAGATCACAAAATAGCCTTTTACAAAGGGATTACTATCCTATTTAGACCCCACTGAGGTTTCACCGGTGGCGATGCCTCCAACTGAGCACATCTTCAACCAAGGGCCCCCTCTTGAGCCATTCGGATCCCAGGGTAGTCCCACCAATCATCAACAAACCCAATCCGACTACCCCTTCCCCGAGCATCCACAATGGTCCAAACAGCACTAGCAAAGCCCTAATTAATCAGCTACGCCGCACCCATACTTGGCCTCGTGGTGGCACTGTAGTCCTGGCTTATTCTCGCATGAACCGGTCCTTAGATCTAAAGCAAGCAAACCACCATGACATCCAACCCATCCACATACCAGGCTTGCTTAGATCACCCATTACCAAACCGTATCGACCAGCTCACATTAACCAGAATATCATTAATACATAATTAAATATGTAGTGTTGTTTTTCCATCCCAATTAATTAAGCGAAGCAAAAAGATAAAAACCCTTGCCGACTCTCTACCATAAATTCCATGTGACAAGGGTGGTTAAACAAATCTAGTAAACTTCCTACCATAGGATTCCCATCAATTTGACACAAGCATGCAATTTTCAAACAAAACATTTATTTTCAATCAGGATCAATATGCTTCAAGGACACTTGCCTTGCTCCGGCGGATAGGGTTGCTCAAGCGCTTCGAAGTCTTGATTCTGAAAATCATCGTACACGATCTCTTGAGCACTTCCCTCTACTCGTGATCACACATACAAGAAAATACATACAAATCAACATGATGCACACACATTAATCAACATGCGATGATATGCATGCATGCAAAGTCAAATAATTAATTTACTACGGTTGTTTATTAATTAGATGCAACTAGTTCATACGTGTTCATATGAGTTTACGGGGGTTTTAGCGAGAACTAATGCTGCTGAAAATAAAAATATGACGCAACTACGATCAATTTACGTCTATTAGATTCAATATGGTCGCTAAAATTCGCATCGGGAACATGGCCTACCGTAGATGCGATGGCTTCGATGATCGCGGGATGGGGACAATGCATAGACGAAGTAGATGCGCAGGGTCCTCCGGCGGCACGACGACGGCGACGCGATGGCGACGACGATCTCCGGCGGACGGCGGCGCCCTCCTCTTTTTCCTACTCTTCTTCCCCTCCTTTTTCTTCTTTTTCTTTCCTGGGCGCAGCCCTCTGGTCTCTGGTTCCGGCGGCTAGGGCCTTTTTACCGTGGAATTGGCGGCGGCGGTTCTGGGATCGTGGGAAAAAAACTACAGAAGGCGTTTTTATAGGCGCGGACGCGCGGTATCCAGGGACCGAGTCGGTCGGGACTCGATCGCGCGTGGGTGTGTCGGCTGGGAGTGCGGGGTGGGGTCCAGCGCGCGTATCGCGGCGGGTTCGCGCGGATCGGGGCGAGGCATCGGGGGGTGCGTGCGGCGCGCGCGGGGGCCAAGGCAGGTGGCGGGCGGGGCTGCGGGGCGTGTGGGGCCGGTTGGCTGGCACGTGGGCGAGCGGGAGGCTCGATCGGCGGGGGGGGGGGGGGGGGGGGGGGTGTCCAGCGGGAGTCGCCGGAATCGCGGTGGCCGGGGCGCGAGAATCGCGCGCGGGAGGGCGGCGGGAATCGGCGCGGGAGGCGCGTGGGATTCGGCGCGGGAGGCCGGGGCGTCGGGGCCGCGTGGGTGCGTGTCCAGCTGGGCCGTTTGGCCTGGCCGGCGGCTGTTTGTTTTTTTTTCTTTTCTCTTTTTTTTTTCTTTTATATTATTATTATTATATATTTTATTATTTCATTTATCTTATTCATTTTATTTATTTATTATTTTATATGAGGTAGACTTCTCCACCAACCTCATTGTTTTGGATTCACAAGGAATGAGAGGATCCGTTGGTGCAAAGTGCAATGGAACCACCATACGGAAGCCGAAGCTACGTGGAAACGTGAAGAAGACTTGAAGGCAGAATTCCTCACCTTTTCTCCACGCTATCGAATCTCGAGGGCGAGATTCACTTTAAGGGGGTAGGTTTTAACACCCTAGATTTTCGCATCATGCATTGCATACATGATCATGCATTAAACATTAACAGGATAAAAGAAAAATAATAAAACATAAAAGATGGAGCATATATATACAAATGTATGTAGCAAAAGAAGAAATAGAAAATAATAATTATAGCCTAAAACATGTATTAGGGAACAAATATAAAATAATAATAATAGATAAAAAGAAATATATATAAATAAATTATATAATAATAAATATATATATAATAATAAATAAATAAAATGAATAAGATAAATAAAATAAATAAAATATAAATAATAAAATATATTATAATAATAAAAATATAAAAAAAAGAGAGAAGAAGAGAAAAAAAAGCAAAACTCAACCGCCGGCCCGGCCGCCGACCACGCACCCCGCCAACCGCTCCCGCGCTCGGTCGCCCGACCGGCCCCGCCGCCTGGCCCCCCGCCTCCACGCGCCCCACCCCGAATCGCGCACCGCGGTCCCGCCCATCCCCCGCACCGACGCCGCCTGGACCCCGCCTCCTGCACCCCGCCGCCCCGGGCCCCACGCCCCGCTCGCCCTCCCGCGCGCCTGCGCGCTCGCCCACCCCGCCTGCCCTGCGACCGCCTGGCCTCACCCGCACCGCAGCACGCCGGGCCCCACCCCGCTCGCCCCGCCCAGCCCCTGCGCGCCGCCTGCCCCGCCTGCCGCGCACCGTGCCGAAACGCGCGCCCAAGCCACCCAGCGCCCGAGGCGCCTGGGCCCCGCGCCACCCGCACCTCCCGCCGAGCGCCCCGGCCCCGCTCCCACCCGCACCGCGCCGGCCCTAGCGGTCGTGTCCCGCCGGCTATAAAAAGCCACAAAGGCATCGTAATCCCCAGCGCCCAGAAAGCCACGCCGCCAGAAACAGCGCCGTCAGGGACGCCCAGAAGAGAAGACCTAGCCGCCGGCTAGGAAAAAAGGCACCAGGAGCAGCCGCCAGGAAGGAAAAAAAAAGAAGAAAAAAAAGGGGAAGAAGAGGAAGAAAAAGAGGAGGGTGCCACCGTCCGCCGGAGATCGTCGCCATCGCATCGCTGTCGTCGTGCCACCGGAGGACCTTGCGCATCTACTTCGTCTACGCATTGTCCCCATCCCTCGATCTTCGAAGCCATCGCATCTACGGTAGGATTCGTTTTTCCGATGCGAATTTTAGCGACGTATTAGATCTAATAGACGTAAATTAATTTTAGTTGCACCATAATTTTATTTTCAGCAGCATTAATCCACTCTAAAACCCCCGTAAACTCGTATGAACGTGTATGAACTAGTTGCATCTAATTAATAAACAACCATAGTTAATTAATGATTGATCTTTGCATGCATGCATATCATCGTATGTTGATTAATGTGTGTGCATCATGTTGATTTGTATGTATATTTTTGTATGTGTGATCACGAGTAGAGGAAACTGCTCAAGAGATCGTGTACGAGGATTTTCAGAACCAAGACTTCGAAGCGCTTGAGCAACCCTATCCGCCGGAGCAAGGCAAGTGTCCTTGAAGCATATTGATCCTATTTTAAAATAAATGTTTTGTTTGCAAACTGCATGGCTTGTGTCAATTTGATGGGAATCCTATGGTAGGAAGTTTACTAATTTTGTTTGACCACCCTTGTCACCTGGAATGTATGGTAGAGAGTCGGGAAGGGTTTTTACCTTTTGTTTCGCTTAATTAATTGGGATGACAAACAACACTACATATTTAATTATGTATTAATGATATTCTGGTTAATGTGAACTGGTTGATACGGTATGGTGATGGGTGATCTAAGCAAGCCTGGTATGTGGATGGGTTGGATGTTATGGTGGTTTGCTTGCTTTAGATCTAAGGACCGGTTCATGCGAGAATAGGCCAGGACTACAGTGCCACCACGAGGCCAAGTATGGATGCGGCGTAGCTGATTAATTAGGGCTTTGCTAGTGCTGTTTGGACCATTGTGGATGCTCGGCGAAGGGGTAGTCGAATTGGGTTTGTTGATGATTGGTGGGACTATCCTGGGATCCGAATGGCTCAAGAGGGGGCCCTTGGTTGAAGATGTGCTCAGTTGGAGGCATCGCCACCGGTGAAACCTCAGTGGGGTCTGAATAGGCTAGTAATCCCTTTGTAAAGGCTATTTTGTGATCTCTTGGCCATACACCAAAGGAAGTGTAATTGGCATAAGGGAGGTTCTTTAGTCGCCGACGGGTGATGAAATCACAAACATGTGGGTAAAGTGGTACAAACTCTGCAGAGTCTATTAAAACTATCATGATAGCCGTGCTCCCGGTTATGAGCACCTGGATGACCTACATGATTAGAGGGAATTTGGTAATGGGAGGGTTATTGGGATGGTTATGGTTTGGTAATGGGTATGGTTGATATTATGATTATGGTTATGGTTATGGATGAAATTATGGTTTATGACATTGATTATGGTTATTGGTAATGGTGAATTATGGACTGGTATTATTATGGTTACATGGTATATGATGGGTTTACATCAAATAATATATATATATATATTGCTTTTCAAATGTTTTACTGTACTTTTCAGCACTTAGCCATTATTATTGTCGTCATTTGAATCAGCCACATGTCATACTTTCCACACTTGCTGAGTACGACATGTACTCACTCTTGCAATCCCCCCCCAACAGTTGCAGGTCAGGGTTGTGAGTTTAATGGTGATAATGCGGAGTTCTAGGTCATGTCTACCGTCAGCTTTGCCTGTGGTGTTATTGGAGCTGCGCTATCCCTTATGCTTAATTGCTTAGTTGCTTATTAGTTTATTTCCGCTGCATTAGTTGAACTTGTCATTAATATCTATTAGAGCTTGTATTCGAGGATATAATGAATTATGTAATAAGAGTACTTATTTAATAATTTGAGCTGTGGTAATTATCTGTTTATCATTTGTGAATCACTCGTGTATGTGTGTTGAACATCCTGGGCACACATATGCGTTAGCTTGGTTCATTTTCGGAATCGGGCGTCACAGGATCCTCGTCAGAGCAGGTTTGAAGGCATCCGACAGCACCGGAGCTTCACTCCAGACTGCAGTGTCGATGTTGGGGAGGCCTTCGGGTAGCTCCAGCTTCTCGTGGTCCTCCACCCGAATGACTATCCAGTCTTTCTTCCAATCGTCCCACTTTCCAGAGGGAAACGACCGGAGGTACTTGAATGGGCACTTCTTGCGCTTCACAAAGTAGTAGAAGTCAAGGTACTCATCACTCCTTCAGGAGGTATGGACGGTGAAGAAGGTCCGGAAAAGCTCAATGCAGGGGGATGCCCACCCACATTTCACAGAAGTGGACGAAGACAGACACTAGAAGAATGGAATGGGGGCCAAGGTGGTACAGCTGCAGACCATAGAAGTCTAGCAGCATCAAGAAAAAGGAGGAAAAGGGTGGGATCAACCCCGCCATGGCGTACGCAGAAAAGTACACCATCTCGCCGACGTGCTCCTTCTCAAATGGGAGCTTTCCCCCGGCGCAGACCAGGTGGTTGAAGAAGTCCGGGGACCACCCCATGAGGGCCCGGACCTTCTTCAGGTCACTTTTGGTCTTCAAGCGGCTCTCGCGGAGACCCAACTCCATCGCAGCACAGCGAGGCAAGGGAGGAAAAGTAAGCACAAGTTTGGGAGTTCGAGCGCAAGTTCATATGAGAGGCGTAAAGAACCCTAGACGGTGCGCGCTTTCCTTCTTAAGTAAGCCCCCGCAAAGCTTGGATAGAAACCGCAGGGAAGCCGAAGATACTATTCAAAAAATTCACCCTGCCGATGACAAGAGGGCTCGGGACCACCTCGATGATCAAGTCGAGGTTCTTACCCAGGCGAACGGTTATCATCATGAAAGGCGGGAAGCCCGAAGGCGGCGGCCTGACAAGGCACGCGGAACCGATACAATTTTAGTATCGGGAACCGGCGACCTTCAATTGCGTGAGATCCGCCCGCCAGAGATCTCATTTGCCGCACCCGGGATATGCCACGCGGTGAGGATTTAACTCCAAAACTATCGCCAACGGCACATCTGAAGACCTTTGAAGACTCGGCTCAAAAGTCAAAGGATGGACCCACCTCCGGCGGAATGACTTCACCCAAGGGGTCTTCCCCAGAGGTGGGCCCAGGGGGCCACTGTCGGTACCCTGAGTACCGTATACCCCTTGAGATTGCAAAGATCTCAAGGAAATGTCATCTACTTGATTTGAAGACCTTCAGAGGCCCACATGTCAGACATAATCGGACCCGCTTCCCCAACATGGTTAGTCCCAGGGTCGCCACGTGTACCATCAAACCGGAGCTACCGCCCACAAGGGGGAAGCTTCGGGCTATGTACCATAACGGCACCCCCGGACCTAACCCCAGACTGAGGGAAGCTCCAGAACTGACACGTGTCTGGTGGCACCGGACCTATCTGTTCCCCACAGTATGCTCCGGAGCTGCCACGTGTCCAACCGTCGGATCTTCAGCCTCAAACCTCCGGTAGAATCCACAACGGCTCCGGATCTTCAAAGGGGAATCAAGGACTTCAAGACCCGATTAAGTGTCATTAATACTATGTTAATGACACACGATCGGACGACCCTTATTACCAGTAATGGCGCTGTCAAAGCCCGTAACTCAGTCATTAAGGGTAATTAAGCGCATCAAATGTGTATCAATATTAGTAGCCGCCGGGGCCACATGTCGGGCCAGGCCAACTTGTAACGGCTTGTCCTTGTACTATAAAAGGACAGGCCGACGATACATAGAGGACACCTGATAACATCTGATCTGATCTGATCTGGTCTGATCGGCTCACACGCGCTCTCAACTCACGTCACCTGAGTTGAGTTCATACATCCAATACAACACCAACACACCCCGTGGAGTAGGGTATTACGCTCAGGCGGCCCAAACCACGTAAATCTTTGTGTCTCCTGTGTCACTTTACATTTCACCTTCTTGAATCTCCGTGCGCCCACACCGAACTTCAAACTCTGCAAACACTTTTAGTAGTGTCGGGAGATCTGCCGGATCAAAACCACCGACAGCTACCCCCCTTAAAGTGAATCTCGCCCTCGAGATTCGACAGCGTGGAGAAAAGATGAGGGAATTCTGCCTTCAGGTCTTCTTCACGTTCCCACGTAGCTTCGGCTTTCGTATGGTGGTTCCATTGCACTTTGCACCAACGGACCCTCTTATTCCTCGTGACCCTTTCCTTCACGTCCAAGATCTTGATAGGTTGCTCGACATAGGAAAAATCCTCCTGAAGTTCTAACTCGTCCATCGGCACCTGTTCTTCTGGCACCCTCAGACACTTCTTGAGTTGAGATACGTGAAACACGTCGTGTACATCGGAGAGATACGCTGGCAGCTCGAGTCGATAAGCTACCTCTCCCCGCTTGTCCAGAATCTTAAATGGTCCGATGTAACGAGGTTCCATTTTTCCTTTGACGTTAAACCGGCGTTGCCCTCGAATAGGTGACACTTTGAGGTATACGAAATCTCCTACTTCAAATGCCAGATTCCTTCGCCTATTATCCACATAGCCTTTTTGCCGCGACTGAGCAGCCCTTAGGTTTTCACGAATTATTTTAACTTGCCTTTCGGCATCTTGTAACACATCAGGACCAAATACTTGGTTCTCTCCTGTTTCATTCCAAAACAAAGGTGTTCTACACTTCCTTCCGTATAGTGGTTCATAAGGTGACATTTTCAAACTTGCTTGGTAACTATTGTTGTATGAAAATTCTGCATATGGCAAGCTCTTGTCCCAACTTTTCCCATGCTTCAAAGCACAAGCTATTAACATATGTTCCAAAATTTGATTGGTCCTCTCGGTTTGTCCATTCGTTTGAGGGTGATATGCTGAACTGAAGTTCAACCTTGTTATTGATGCTTCATGAAATTTCTGTCAAAATCTGGAGGTAAACTGAGAACCTCTATCCGAGACTATCTTCTTCGGTACTCCGTGTCGACACACAATATGCTCCATGTATATTTCGGCCAATTGTGCAGCTGTATATTTGGTCTTCACGGGGACAAAATGAGCTGACTTGGTTAATCGATCCACAATTACCCAAATTGAGTCGTAACCGGACTGAGTACGTGGTAACCCAACTATCCATTTCGATTTCTTCCCACTTCCATTCTGGGATCTTCAATGGTTGCAATAACCCAGCTGGCCTTTGGTGTTCAGCTTTAACTCGTTGGCACATATAACACAACGCAACATATTCGGCTATGTCTTTTTTCATGTTGGCCCACTAATAGCATGTCTTCAAATCCTTGTACATCTTTGAACAACCAGGATGAATTGAGTATGGTGAGTCATGTGCCTCCTTTAATATTGTCTCCCGAATATGACTTACATTAGGCACAACGATTCTCTTTCCAAGCCATAAGGTACCATGTTTGTCTTCATCAAATCTGAATTCTCTCCCTTCTTCGGTCCTTTCCTTGATTTCCTTGATCTCTTGATCCGTGGATTGTGCTTCTCGAATTTCTTGCTCCAGGGTTGGATTTAACTCCATTATTCCCATCTCATTCACAAATCCGAGGTTCAACCGTTCGAACTCCTTGCATAACTCGGATGGCATCTTCCAAACCGTGAGTTGGTGGCTTACTCCTTTCCGATTCAAGGCATCGGTCACTACATTAGCCTTTCGTGGATGATAGTTGATTCCCAACTCATAATCATTAATGAGTTGCAACCATCTTTGTTGCCTCAAATTAAGATCCATTTGTGTGTAAATATACTTAAGACTCTTGTGATCCGTATAAATTTCACACCTATGTCCAAGGATATAGTGTCTCCAAATCTTCAACGCATGTACCACGGCTGCAAGTTCTAAATCATGTGTTGGGTAATTCTGCTCATGTTTCTTCAATTGTCTTGACGCATAGGCGACCACTTGACCTTCTTGCATGAGCACACATCCAAGTCCTTGCCTTGATGCGTCGCAATAAATATCAAAACTCCTGCTCACATACGGCAGTACCAAAACTGGGGTTGTTGTTCACCTCTTCTTCAACTCCTCAAAACTGTTTTGACAGGCTTGAGTCCATTGGAAAGCCTTTCCCTTCATTAGCAATTCCGTCATTGGCTTAGCTATCTTGGAAAAGTCCTTGATGAATCGACGGTAATATCCAACCATCCCAAGGAAACTCCTTATTTCCTTTACATTTTGCGGTGGTTCCCACTTCAACACGTCTCTCACTTCTTGGGGGTCAACCGATACTCCTCCTCCTGAGATGATATGACCCAAAAACGATACTTCTCTCAACCAAAACTGACACTTGTTGAACTTGCCTACAATTGATGCTTCCTCAATTTCTGCAACGTAAGCCTCAAGTGTTCCTCATGTTCCTTCTCATTCTTCGAGTAGATCATAATGTCATCAATGAACACCACAACAAACTTATCCAAGTACTCCATGAAGACCTTATTCATTAGGTACATAAAGTAGGCAGGCGCATTTGTCAATCCAAAAGACATCACGGTGTACTCTTAAGATCCATACCGTGTCCTAAAAGCTGTCTTGGGTATGTCCGATGGTCTAATCTTCATTTGAAAGTATCCCGACCTCAAATCAATCTTAGAGAAGATACAAGCACCCTTGATCTGATCAAACAAGTCTTCTATGCGTGGCAAGGTGTACTTGTTCTTGATTGTTAACTCGTTGAGAGCTCGGTAATCTACGGACATCCTTTGGGCTCCATCCTTCTTGTCCACAAATAGAACGGGCGCTACCCAAGGTGAAGAGCTTGGACGAATAAAACCCTTCTCTAATTGCTCTTGAATCTGCTTCTTGAGCTCCGCTAATTCCATAGGAGGCATCCTATACGGCCTCTTAGCTATAGGTGCAATTCCAGGTATTAAATCAATAACAAACTCAATGTCTCGATCAGGTGGCATACCTAGCAACTCGTCCAGAAAAACATCCAAAAATTCATACACCACCGAAATCTCCTCAATTGCGACACCGTCCATATGATTCAGCTCCAATTGCTTCGATGCGGTTTGAGATGCTTCAAATTCTACGGTGATCCCTTCTTCATTGTTCAACTTCATCGTCTTTGTGGCACACTCAATAACCCCATTGTGCTTCCTCAACCAGTCCATACCAAGTATAATGTCCAATCCTTGAGAATCCAAAACAATGAGGTTGGCGGAGAAGTCTACCCCCCCTTATTCTAAGACTTACTTTTGGACATACTATATTTGTCCTCATCTCTCCTCCAGGAGACTTAACCAATAGAGTAAACTTCATATGAGAGATAGGCAAACTATACTTGGCAACATATTTCGATGCAATGAATGAATGCGATGCTCCAGAATCAAACAGCATAGTCGCGGGGTTGGAGTTGGCAAGAAACATACCAATGACCGCGCCATCCGCTTGTTGAGCATCCTCCGTAGAGACATGGTTCACATTGCCACGAGCAAAATTATGCTGGCTGCGGTTTCCTTGCGGCGCTCCTCCATTAGGTCTTGGGTTTTGCCTCGACGCATTGCTTCCTTGACCAAGGCCTGACTTAGGACATTGATGTGCAAAGTGTCCAGCTTCTCCAAAAGTATAGCACTTCTTAACTCCACTAGAATTTGGACGGACTTGATTTTGCGCATTGGCTCCAGAAAAGTTGGCACGAGGTGCAAAAGGCATTGGAGGCCTAGGTGCTTGCATGACAGGGCGCCGCTGCAAAAACTGAGCTGGGCGCGGTGCATAACCAGGACACTGTACAGGAGTAGAGGAGCTGTAGTATGGCGCATTAGGAGGTGCAAAGCGAGGGCGCACATTACTTCCTTGTTGTTGTCCTTGATATGGCGCCTTCCTCTTATTGTCTTGCTCCATCTCACGGATCTTATTCTCCACCACAATTGCTTTGTCCACAAGCTTCTGAAAATTGGCATAATTACAATTGAGCAATTACACTTGGATCTCATTGTTCAAGCCTCTCATGAACAAGTATTGTTTCTGGTTGTCCCGGCTCTCATCCTCAGGGGCGTACCTTGAGAGTTGAGTGAACTTATTGAGATATTCACTGACGCTTGATTTTCCTTGCCTCAAGTTCTCAAATTCTTGCCTCTTCAAGATCATAACTCCCTCGGGCACATAATGAGAATGGGAGTTCTCCTTGAATTCTGCTCAAGTGATCCTCTCTTGATTCTCATAAGCATTGCAATAAGCATCCCACCAATCCGCAGCTGCTCCAACGAGTTGATGAGAATCAAATAGCACCTTCTCTCGGTCACTGCATTGGACAATAGCAAGTTTCTTCTCCACGGACTTGAGCCAATCATCAGCATCTATAGGGTCGGCAGCTTGAGCAAAGGTTGGCGGCCTAGTCCTCATAAACTCTCCCAATGGGTTATGAGGAGGCGGGGGTGGCAGTGGAGGCATGTGGGGCTGTTTGTTGATGTTAACAACCTGCAGCTGTCCCATAGTTTGTATGATGGTCTGCATGAGTTGGTTCTGCATAGCCAGTAGCTGCTCAATATTGATAGCTCCATGAGCGGGTCCTTGTCCAATGTTGTTCTAAGGCACTCCATGGATCTCCTACTCATTATTGACATCCCTCTGGTTGCGAGTCCTCACCATCTGAAGAAAAGCAATAGGTAAGAATTTAGAAACATCCCCAACTAAATGCATCAAGGGATATGAAACTAACCAACTAGCTACACTAGCCTAGGTGGACATGGCAATGCTAAAGCACCCCAAGATCCTCTATTAAGCACACAAGCAAATAATATATATATATATATATATATATATATATATATATATATATATATATATATATATATATATATATATATATATATATATAGCAAACAACACTTCAAGCAAAAACACATCGATTCCTAAGTGCTCCTATGTCCTCTAAAGTGTCTATTCTATCTAGGTTGTGTCCTACGGTCAACCTGTGGCTCTGATACCAATTCGTGACACCTGGTTTCGAAAATGAACCAAGTGCAGTATATGTGTGCTCAGGATGTTTAACACACATACACAAGTGATTCACAAATGATAAGCAGATAATTACCAGAACTCAAGTTATTAAATAAGTACTTTAATTACACAATTCAAAATATCCTCAAATACAAGCTCTAATGATTATTAATGACAAGTTCAACTAATGCAGCGGAAATACTCTAATTAAGCAACTAATCATAAGGGATAGCGCGGCTCCTAACACCACAGGCAAAGCTGACGGTAGACACGGCCTAGAACTCTGCATTATTAATGTAATACTCCCAATCCTGACCTGCAACTGTTAGGGGGGGGGGGGGTGGGGGTTGCAAGAGTGAGTGCTTGTCGTACTCAGCAAGTGTGGAAAGTATGACATGTAGCGGATACAAATGACGAAATGTAATAAAGGCTAAGTGCTGAAAAGTACATTAAAACATTTAAAAAGCAATATGTTGTACGTATGTGAAGTATTCCCATCATAAACCATAATTAATAACATAGCACCAATCCATATTCCATATCCATCACCATCATACCATTAACCATATTCAATGTCATAGTTTAATCCATATCCAGCCATAACCAGTACCAAACCATAACCTTCCCAAAAACCATCCCAATATCAGGTTCCCTCTAATCATGGAAGTTGTCCAGGTGCTCATAACCGGGAGCACGGCTATCATGGTAGTTTTATTAGACTCTGCAGAGTTTGTACCACTTTACCCACGTGTTCGTGATTTCATCACCTTTCGGTGACTAAGAACCTCCCTTATGCCCGTGACCTATCGGTCACATTACAAACTTCTGTTGGTGTGTGGCCAATAGATCACAAAATAGCCTTTACAAAGGGATTACTAGCCTATTTAGACCCCACTGAGGTTTCATCAGTGGCGATGTCTCCTACAGAGCACATCTTCAACCAAGGGCCCCCTCTTGAGCCATTCGGATCCCAGGGTAGCCCCCCAATCATCAACAAACTCAATCCGACTATCCCTTCCCCGAGCATCCTTAATGGTCCAAATAGCACTGGCAAAGCCCTAATTAATCAGCTACGCCACACCCATACTTGGCCTCGTGGTGACACTATAGTCCTGGCTTATTCTCGCATGAAACGGTCCTTAAATCTAAAGCAAGCAAACCACCATAAAATCCAACTCATCCACATACCAGGCTTGATTAGATCACTGAATGTGGCCAAGAGGGGGGTGAATAGGCCTTTAAAATTCCCTGGACACTTAATAGAGTCGTCAAAAACTTGTTTGACCGCACTAGTCCGATTGTGTGGGCGGACTAGTCCGATGTGCTGAAATATGTGAATTGGTTAAATGTTATTTGGGAAACTAGATTCTTTTGGCAGCGGAAATGAGAATAACAGATACTTTGATTTAAGATTATTTTAAGAATGCACGTGAAAACTTATAAGCAACTTAAATTGATGTTTAGCAATCAAGTGATCTAATGAACAAAATGTAAAAGAAATAAAGGCACAAGAGACACGAATTTTTACCGAGGTTCGATCTCACCACGAGATCTACGTCCTCGTTGAGCAAGCTCACACAGAGCCGGGTCTCCAACCCTTTCCCTCTTCAAGTCACCACAAAGGCCGACTTGATTCCACTAGCACGGGTAATCACCGAGTTTGTGGGGCAACCTCACACGTTGAGGGCTCCCACGAGAATTACAACGAAGAAAGCGATCAAATACACTTGAAAGTATTACAATGCAGAGTATGAGTGTAGAAAGATCAAACCCCAAGAGCTCACAACGAAGGAACGACAATCTCCCAATCCCGAATCCAAGTGTTCAATTGATTTTACTCTTTTTGCACTTTAGATGTGTGGGGAGATGTGTTTTGGGCTCTTGGGACAAGGTGGCGGCGCTAGGGTTTGTATTTTCAGTAGTATTCGACGTGTGTAAACTGAGGAAGGCCGTGGATCCTCTTTTTATAGGGTTTCCAAAAAGTTACCGTTGTAAAACCCTAATACCGGACTAGTCCGGTGCAAGTCCGGACTTGTCCGGTCACAGTGCAACTCGATGTCCACAAAGTTTGGCGGACAAGTCCGGTTGGAAATGGACTTGTCTGGCCCTATGTGAGGATAGACTCCAGAAAGTCTGGCGGACTAGTCCGGTTGGAAAATGGACTTGTCCGGCCCTATGTGAAGATGGACTCCAGAAAGTCTGGCAGTCTAGTCCGGTTGGAAAACGGACTTGTCTGGCCCTATGTGAAGATGGACTCCAGAAAGTTTGGCGGACTAGTCCGATCCATAATCGGACTAGTCCGGTGCACTGTGAGATGTTAGGTTAATTTTAAAACCCTTACCCCAGCGCAAGGTCGTGAGCTCTTGGAGTGTGTTTTCATACACACCCTATACATTTAAAATATAATTTGTTCTTATAAATTCCATCAAAGTATTCCTATTTGGACACCACTCCATTTTTCACCTTTTTGTGTGCATCGAGCTATTTCACTTTGTTTGTCCTGCAATCATCTCAATAGTTTCATTAGGATCTCATATGTTCGTCATCAATTAGCCAAAACCCACAAGGGATATCCTAGATGCACTTACAATCTCCCTCTTTTGGTGATTGATGACAACCATTTGAGATATCACAATTGAGAATAAAACTTGATTTTCATAAGGTGTGCACATATGAGAATAACGATTAATTCACAAAAAGCTTCTCACATATGCACACACCTTATGGTGGGGTGCCTAACAGGTGTGTGATCAATAAAATGTGATGAACCAAAGATAAACAATAATGAACATAGAAGTAAGCATTAGAGCAACAATAAGCATCACACATAGGAAAGGAAATATTGCATTACAAAGTTTTAAAAACAGGTACATGTCCTCGATCACAAAAGCTTAATAACTAATGCTAGAGATAGTTTGAGTCTCAATCTAGTCTCAATCTATCCCCCTTTGGCATCAAGGCACCAAAAAGGGAAAAATCGAGGGGAATCACTCATCGCTGCTCCCTTCTTCAGTTTTAGTCCGATCTTCATCTTCACCCTCATCGTCATTCACCGGAGCAGGATCTTCCTCTGAGTCCTCGTAGGCGGGCGGTGATCCAACCGGCTCAATCTCAAGCTTTTCACAGATAGACTTGATATTGGTATTCAGATACTGTTGATGTTTACGTTGCCTGTCTTTGATCTTGCGGCAACAGGCAAAGATGGAGGAGAGCATTTTGAGGATGCCACCGGAGGGTTCATGGACAGGAGAGGAGCCAGGAGGAGCAGCTGCATCATGAGATTGTTTAGACCTCCTCTCTGCTGCGGGGGAGGAAGGAGCAGTTGGTGCTGAGGGAAGGGTGTACTCGGTGGGCTTTTGTGGCTTCAACCCCGTATGACAAACATCCTTGACAAACTCGAGTCCGGTCACTTTCTCAATCATGAACATGATGTACGGTGCATACCCGCAAGACCTATTTGGAGTGATTGAGATGTTCACAATGTCGTTGTAGATGTACTCAGAAACATTGAACGGTCTCCTTCCACTGATTACCTTCATTAGGGTCCTCAAGGTTCCTTGGATAGTCCCCGCATGTCCATCTTTCGAGGCTATTGTCTTTTCAACACTCTGTTGAGGACCACAAAGAAGGGCTTCAGATATTTGATGGTGGGGGGAACATAGGGCATCCTTGTGTCATAGAGGAACTTAAGCTCATCCTTCTCCAAAGGTTGCAGATTGTGGATGACAAGCTCATGATCCAGAGTGTGTTCAAGGTGAAGAATCCTTGCAAATTCATCATAGGTGACACAATACTTGGAACCATGAGTCATCCAAGTAAGATTGTCTCCATCACCACGGGCAAAGTAGAGGGTGGAGTAAAATTGGGTAATAACTTCATTGTTCCAGTTATACTCAAAGGAGAGCAGTTCCTTCAGACCGTGCCTCTCCAAAGCCTCAACCACCTCATGAAAAGCAGGATACCTCTTCAACTGCAGGTATCCAACATTCAGCCATTGACTCTCCACTACAGGATTCTTCATGTTCATGTACACGTGCTCGTAGTAGTCTACATGGAAGTTTCTCCAGAATCTTGGGTTAGAGCATTGTTTAGGTTGATTATACACTTCAATCTTTCTGAAGTTATCAGCTATCTCACCCCCTTTCCCAGTGAAATCCTCACTAGAAGGATGCATGTTGCGGTGACTGGGGTTTTTCATCTTCAAGGGCCCAATGGGACCACTAGCAAGTCCCTTCCCTTTGTTGAGAGCCCTTTTTGGCCCTGATAAGCTCTCAGCAGCAGCTTTTCCTTGAGACTTTTTGACAATAACCCTCCTCTTCTTAGGCAGATTGTCGTAGAAGGCTGGAGAGTGGACATTGACATCATGTCTTTTCTTCATAACTCTCTCCTTGGCTCTCCTCACTCTTTTGCGTTGAACTTCTTCATCAATGTGGAAGGAGCTGTCATCTGAGCCTGAAGACATCATGCCTAATAGGGAGTTCACGGATTAGATAAGAATGAACCAAGGATTGAAGGCAATGTAGGGATTCAGATGTCAGAGACTGGACTTGTCCGGTTTCAGAGTGCGGACTTGTTACCAGCCTTGTCCGTATCTGAGCGCCGGACTAGTCCGGCCTGGCATAAGAACCCTAACAATTTCCTTCAAAACTTCTATCTAAAGATACAAAAGGGCAGGAAAGTGGTAGGAATACATCTATGAAGCCAATGTACAACCTTGGAATCAAGGGAATCGAGCTAGAATGAGAAAAGTTGAGAATTTGGTTTTAGGGTGAAATTTACCGAGATTTGAAGATTCGCTTTGTAAGATAAAGAATCTGTCCGGATGAGTCCAGAGGGGAGAATCCACTCGTCGAGGAGAGGATTTGCCACGAAAAAGGCTTCGATTTTGAGGGCTCAACCCGAAAATCACTTTGGAGGCTAGGGTTTAGGAGAGGAGAGGGAGACTTAGGGTTTAGGGTTTTGGACCTCTTGGTCGGCCAACCGCTTATATACGCAACGGACCGGACTAGTCCGGTCAAGGTGGCGGACTAGTCCGGTGCCCCTGGAAAACCTAAGTATTTCGTCTGTCCGGACTAGTCCGGTGGTAAATCGGACAAGTCCGGTTTCAAGAGACCATATACATATAGAGATGATTAATAGTGATCCAAGGACAATAATTTTGCAAATAATCTTGGTAATTATGACCAGAAGGCAAGCAACAATGAAAGTGGTCATAAACTGCAAGATTTCTTCATTAAAATAGTTTTCCTAGAAGAAAAAGAGGTGAGGAGCAGTTTTAACAATAAAATGTAACATTTGAAGTTTCAACCAGGTATGCAATGTTTCAAGCCACATTTCTAGAGTCAAGAATGTTAAACTCATTCCTAAGCTCACAAAACCTTTTCTCATCTAATGGTTTGGTAAAAATATCCGCAAGTTGTTTTTCAGTCCTAACAAGTGAAATAGCAATGTCACCTTTTAATGAATGATCTCCAAGAAAGTGATGACGGATATCTATGTGCTTAGTTCTTGAGTGCTCTACAGGGTTGTGTGCAATTTTTATGGCACTTTCATTATCACATAGAAGCGGGATATGGCTTAGATTGTAGCAGTAGTCCCTAAGAGTCTGTCGCATCCAAAGTAGTTGTGCGCAACAACTACCGGCTGCAACATACCCTGCTTCCGCTGTGGAGAGAGCAATGGAGTTTTGCTTTTTAGTGACCAAGAAACTAGGGACCTACCAAGAAATTGACAAGTTCTTGACGTGCTCTTTCTATCGACTTTGCATCCTGCATAGTCGGCGTCGGAATAGCCTATCAAGTTAAACTTGGATTCTTTGGGATACCAAAGGCCCAAGTTGGGTGTGTGCACAAGGTACCTTAGGATTCTTTTTACAGTAATTAAGTGACACTCTTTAGGTGCGGCCTGAGACCTTGCACACAAGCAAACACTAAGCATAATATCTGGCCTAGATGCACATAAAACATTTACAACCAAAGACTTTGAAATAAGAAACATTAGGATTTTTACTGGTAAGAAGCTCATATGGAGTTTTCTTTAGTAGTCGGCGAAGGTACAACCGATTTGTGGCATGACAAGCGGTGTTCACCGCTTCTGCCCAAAATCGATCTGATGTCTTGTATTCATCCAACATAGTTCTTCCAATTTCGATCAATGTTCTGTTCTTCCTTTCGTCCACTCCATTTTGTTGAGGGGAGTAGGGTGCCGAGAATTCATGCTTTATTCCTTCTTCATCGAGATACTCTTCAACTTTGGTTTCTTGAATTTTGTCCCGTTGTCACTTCTGATATTCTTTATAGTTGATGAAAATTTGTTCTGAGCTCTTTTCAAGAACTTCTTGAGGATTCCCTGAGTTTCTAATTTATCATACAAGAAAAATATCTAGGTAGATCTTGAAAAATCATCAACGATTACTAAACCGTATTTGTTACCGCCGATGTTGATGTACGCAATTGGACCAAAGAGATACATGTGGAGAAGTTCTAGCGGTCTTGTGGTAGTCATCACATTCTTGGCGGGGTGTGGTGCTCCGACTTGTTTTCCTGCTTGACAAGCGTTGCACGACATGTCTTTTTCAAAAACCACATCCTTAAAACCACGGATGTGACCACCTTTCAGAAGTTTCTACAGATTTCTCATCCCAACATGGGCTAGCCGTCTATGCCACAACCATCCATGTTAGTCTTAGCAACCAAGCAAGTGTTGAGTTCGGCTTTATCTTTGTTGAAGTCAACAAGATAAAGCTTTCCCTTCAACATTCCCTTGAATGCAATCAAGCCATCGCTTCTTCTAAAAATGGTCACACCCTCATTAGTGAACAAACAGTTTTAACCTTTGTCGCATAGTTGAGATATTGACAAAAGATTATAATCTAGAGAGTCTACATGTAAAACATTAGATAAGATGTGTTGAGAGGATATTTCAATGTTACCGCTACCAAGGACCTTTCCTTGGCTGTTGTCTCCAAAGTATATGCCTTCACTTGGATCCTTGTTGTACTCGTACTCCACAAACATACCTCTCTCTCCGGTCATGTGATTAGTGCATCCGCTATCTAGCACCCATTTAGATCCACCGGAGGAGTAAGACTGCAAAACAGAATTATTCCTTGTTTTTAGATACCCAAGCTTGCTTGGGTCCTCTCAGGTTAGTCACAAGAGTCTTGGGCACCCACACACAAGTTTTCAAGTTCTTGTGGCATGGCCCTGTATATTTAGCAATGACTTTTCCATATTTATTTTTCATAAGAACATAGGAAGCATCAAATGTACGAAATAGTATTTGTAAATCAGATTCATGGGACTTTTCCTTAACAAAAGCGATTATATTCTTAGCATGATTAGGAGTAGACATGTGTTTGTTCCTGTCAAAACCAAGACCATCTTTGACATTAGGAGGTCTAGTGATCATATATGCACTGCGTGCATATTTGATCTTCTCCTTATCAAAGATGCTGCTTGTAGGAGGATGCATATTATGAGAAGTTGAAGCATTAGGAATAACATTCTTCTTACTAGAGCAAGTGCAGGTTCCGATTGTTGTCGAACTCATATCTTTGGAGGAAGAGCTCTTGGAGGAAGAGGAGTCACTTTGCTTGAGCGACTCAACTTGCACCTCAAGGATCTTGTTAACTTTTGACAAGTTAGCAAGTTCTTCCTTGATTGCAATATGCGAGTACTCTAGCTTTGAGTAAGTTTCCTTACTCAAGGCTAGCTCAAACTCAAGTGATTCATTCTTCTCTCTTTCAAGCTCAAGAAGCTTTTCAACTTCTTGATATCTCTTCCTTTCACGGATGAGCATATCTTCTTGTCGGTTATCAAGTTCCTCCTTTTCAAAGATTTCATTCGACAACATTTCTATTTTCTTTAGAACAATTTTACTTAATCCTCTAAACATTTCTTCATTATCACTAGAGCTATCAAAGTTATCAATAGAGGAATTTAGCGTAGGAGGAGTAAGTCGAACCTTTTTCTTGCCTTCCTTAGCCATAAGGTAAGTATGGTTGTTCATATCCCGTTCTCCCATGTTGGGGAAGAGTGTGGCTCTCATAGTAGGTTTCTTGACTATGATAGTGGCCATCTCTTCTTCTTCATCGGAGGAGGACTCGTCGTTTGAGTCCCACTCCTTGCCGATGTGAGCTTGATGGGCTTGTCTTCTTTTTCTGAAATTTTTCTTTTCTTGAGGTTTTGTTTCCTGCTTCTTTTTGTTTTCTTCATAAGGGCAGTCCACCATGAAGTGACCATACTCTCCGCGGTTGTAGCAAGTGCGTCGAGCCTTGGATTTCCTTTTATCCTTGCTTTTGCCTTCATTTGAATTGTTGTCGTGTCTTCTTTTCATCATGCGCTTGAACTTCTTGATAAAGAGTACCATTTCTTCATCATCAAGATCGGTACTCTCGTCGCTTGTATCTCCGTCGTCTTGGTCTTCACGAGTTTCTTTGAGTTTGGGTGTGCACGTTGCTTTGAGAGCAACTTCTTTCCTTTTGGAAGAGGTGAGTTCGGTGTGACACCCGGTTCCAAAAATGAACCAAGTGAACGCATATGTGTGTCCGGGACGTTCAACACACATACACGAGTGCATTCACAAAAGAGTATACAGAAAATTACCACAGAACAAGATTAATTAACCAAATTTTATTACACAATTCAAAATGTTCTCGAATACAAGCTCTAATGAAGATTAATGACAAGTTCAACTAATGCAGCGAAAATAAACTGATTAAGCAGCTAAGCAAACTAAGAAAAAGGGATAGCACAGCTCCAATAACACCACAGGCAAAGCTGACGATAGACACGGCCTAGAACTCCGCATTATCACCATTAAACTCACAATCCTGACCTGCAACTGTTGGGGGGGTTGCAAGAGTGAGTACATGTCGTACTCAACAAGTGTGGAAAGTATGACATGTGGCTGATTCAAATGACGAATGTAATAAATGCTAAGTGCTAAAAAGTACAGTAAAAACCATTTGGAAAAGCAATGTATCATATTTATGTGAAGTAAACCCATCATAAACCATGTAACCATCATAATACCAGTCCATAATTCACCATTACCAATAACCATAATCAATGTCATAAACCATGATTCCATCCCATAACCATAACCATAACCATAATATCAACCATAACCATTACCAAACCATAACCATCCTAAATCCCAATTTCCCTCTAATCATGTGAGGGTCCAGGTTTCTCATAACCGCGAGCACAGCTATCATGATAGTTTTTGACACACTCTGCAGAGGTTGTACCGCTTTACCCACGTGTTTGTGATTTCATCACCTTTCAATGACTATAGAATCTCAATTATGGCGTCTCAAACTTCCTTAGGTGTGTGGCCAAGAGATCACAAAATAACCTTTACAAAGGGATTACTAGCCTATTTAGACCCCACTGATGTTTCACCAGTGGCGATGTCTCCCACTGAGCACATCTTCAACCAAGGGCCCCCTCTTGAGCCATTCGGATCCCAGGGTAGTCCCACCAATCATCAACAAACCCAATCCGACTAACTCTTTCCCGAGCATCCTTAATGGTCCAAATAGCACTGGAAAAGCCCTAATTAATCAGCTACGCCGCACCTATACTTGGCCTCGTGGTGGCACTGTAAATCCTGGATGGTCGCTCCACAAACTGGTCCTTAGATCTAAAGCAAGCAAAACCACCATACATCCAACCCATCCACATACCAGGCTTGCTTAGATCACCCATTAACATATCATATTAACCAGTTCATATTAACCATAATCTCATCCATGCATAATTAAGTTGAGTAGTATAGTTGTTTTCCCATCCCAGTTGATTAAGCAAAGCAAAAAGGTAAAAATCCCATCCCGACTCTCTACCATGTGTCCCAGGTGACAAGGTTGGTTAAACAAAGCTAGTAAACTTCCTATCATAGGATTCCCATCAAATTGACATAAGCATGCAGTTTTGCAAACAAAATATTTATTCCAAAACAGGATCAATATGCTTCAAGGACACTTGCCTTTCTCCGACGGATAGGGTTGCTCAAGCGCTTCGAAGTTTTGGTTCTGGAAATCCTCGTACACGACCTCTTGAGCACTTCCCTCTACTCGTGATCACACATACAAGAAAATACATACAAATCAACATGATGCACACACATTAATCAACATGCGATGACATGCATGCATGCAAGGTTCAATTATTAATTAACTATGGTTGTTCATTGATTAGATGCAACTAGTTCATATGTGTTCATATGAGTTTACGGGGTTTTAGCGAGAATTAGTGCTGCTGAAAATAAAAAGACGATGCAACTAAAATCAATTTACGTCTATTAGATCTAATACATCGCTAAAATCCGCATCGTAAAAACGAATCCTACCGTAGATGTGACGGCTTTGAAGATCGCGGAACGATGGTGATGTGTAGACGAAGTGTATGGCGCAGCGGTCCTCCGGCGGCACGACGACGACGATCTCCGACGGACGACGGCGCCCTCCTCTTTTTCTTCCTCTCCTTCCCCTCTTTTTCTTCCTTGGCGGTGCCTCTGTTCCTCTCCTTCTTATTTCCTGGCGGCTAGGGTTTTTCCCTTTTTCCCTGGCGGCGGCGTTGTGGTTCTGCTGCCAGGAAAAATTACGAAGCCACTGGGGGTTTTATAGCTGCAGCGGGGCTGTTCTGGCGGGGCACAGCGCTAGGGCCAGCGCTTCCCCATGACCGACTCGGCCTGGGCGAGCGCGCGATCGGGCGGGGATGCATGGCGCAGCGCGGGGTGGGGTCGCGTGGTGCTGCGTGTTGGGGCCAGGCGTGCGGGAGGCGCTCGCGTGGGCAGGGTCAACGCGGGTGGCGGGGCCAGTCAGGCGCGCTGCGGCACGGGAGCGCTCGGGGTGCAGGGCTGGCGCACGTGCTGGCGGCGCGCGGTGGGGCCAATGGGCGGGGCGCAGGGGGTCGTGCGCTGGGGCGCGTTGGCTGAGTCGTCGGCCTGGCTGGCGGGTGCTGCTCCTTTTCTTTTTTTCTTTTTTTCTTTTTTTACATATATTATTATATATATTATGTATATATACATTATTTTATATATTTCATTATTTATATTTTATATATATATTATTTGTCTATATATATTTTTTATATTGTTAATTATTATTTATTTCTCTTTTTATGTATATATATATTTATCTTTTATTTTCCTATTATTTGTTATTCTTTTATTTTATTTATTTAGTTATTTACTTAGTTAAAGTTATATTTTTTCTTTCTTTATGTTTGTTATTTATTAAATTATTCTTAGCAACTTATTGTTTCTTTCTTTCATAATAAATTTTCTTTTCCTTATTTCTTTTCTTCCATATTCGTTATGCTAATTTAATTTATTATAATGTACTTACTCTGGTAAATAAATTTCTTTTAGCTTGTTTATTTTTGTAATAAATTTTCAATACATGAGGATGAATGCAAAATGCAATATGAGATGCATATATTTTATATTTTTTTATAAAAACAATTTCCTCCCATTATTAACTCTAAATTCCCCTTTAAATTTTTAATTTGCCAAAACTCAAAAATCAGGGTGTTACATCCGGCTAAGTCTTTGACGTATTGAGCCTCTTTCTCCATCATTTCATGATTTATGATCTTCCCCAATAACTCTTCGGGAGTCATTTTGTGAAATTCGGGGCTTTCTCTAATCATTGAGCAAAGTGTGACATTTCTTGGCATGAAGGCTCTAATCATTCTTTTGACCACATTGTGATCCGTCCATTTCTTACTTCCATAGGTACAAATTTTGTTGATGAGTGCCTTCATCCGGTTGTACATGTCTTGAGGTGATTCGCCTTCTTCAATAGCAAATCTCCCCAACTCTCCTTCAAGCATCTCAATTTTAGCTTCACGAACTGACATATTTCCTTCGTGAGCTGTCTTAAGTGTATCCCAGATTTTTGCACTTTCTAATCCATCGATCTTGGTAAATTCCTCTCTGCTTGGTGATGATGTGATCACCGCGACGGCTTGTGCGTTTCTGTGAATCTCTTGTTCTTGTTCTAGAGTGAGTTCCTCATCCGTGTCCAGGATATCTATGCCTGTGCAAACAATGTGCCACAGACTAGGATTCAGAGATATTAGATGCATTTCCCATGGGAATAGAGAGATAGTGATTGTTTGAATTGAGACAGTTGTAGTTGTAAGGATATCGGGAGTAGTCGTGATGACCACTCGCAGTCGTCTTCTCTTCTTCTTTTCATTTTTATGCCAGCAGTTTCTTTCTCAAGAGTGCATTTAGCTGTCACACTTCTTCATCATCATGTGGGCTTTCTTTCAGCACATCGAAGGCTTTAGCTTCTTGTTCCTCCATATTGATGTTCATCTTTGGGATATCGTTGTTCTTCTCAGAGGCCATTGATCTCTCCGAGATGTGAGTCTCGTTGATGGAGAATCTTGCTCTGATACCAATTGAATGTGGCCTAGAGGGGGCGTGAATAGGCCATTAAAATTTCCTGCACACTTAATAGAGTCGTCAAAAACTTGTTTGACCGGACTAGTCCGGTTGTGTGGGCGGACTAGTTCGGTGTGCTAAAATATGTGAATTGATTAAATGTTATTTGGGAAACTAGATTCTTTTGGCAGCGGAAATGAGAACAATAGATACTTTGATTTAAGATTATTGTAAGAATGCACGTAAAACTTATAAGCAACTTAAATTGATGTTTAACAATCAAGTGATCTAATGAACAAAATGTAAAAGAAATAAAGGCACAAGAGACACGAATTTTTACCGAGATTCGATCTCACCATGAGATATACGTCCTCGTTGAGGAAGCTCACACAGAGCCGGGTCTCCAACCCTTTCCCTCTTCAAGTCACCACAAAGGCCGACTTGATTCCACTAGCACGGGTAATCACTGAGTTTGTGGGGCAACCTCACACGTTGAGGGCTCCCACGAGAGTTACAACGAAGAAAGCGATCAAATACACTTGAAAGTATTACAATGCAGAGTATGAGTGTAGAAAGATCAAACCCCAAGAGCTCACAACGAAGGAACGACGATCTCTCAATCCCGAATCCAAGTGTTCAATTGATTTTACTCTTTTTGCACTTTAGATGTGTGGGGAGATGTGTTTTGGGCTCTTGGGACAAGGTGGTGGCGCTAGGGTTTGTATTTTCAGTAGTATTCGACATGTGTAAACTGAGGAAGGCCGTGGATCCTCTTTTTATAGGGTTTCCAAAAAGTTACCGTTGTAAAACCTTAATACCGGACTAGTCCGGTGCAAGTCCGGACTTGTCCGGTCACAGTGCAACTCGATGTCCAGAAAGTTTGGCGGACAAGTCCGGTTGGAAACGGACTTGTCCGGTCCTATGTGAGGATAGACTCCGGAAAGTCTGGCGGACTAGTCCAGTTGGAAAATGGACTTGTCCGACCCTATGTGAAGATGGACTCCAGAAAGTCTGGCGGACTAGTCCGGTTGGAAAACGGACTTGTCCGGCCCTATGTGAAGATGGACTCCAGAAAGTCTGGCGGACTAGTCCGGTCCATGATCAGACTAGTCTGGTGCACTGTGAGATGTTAGGTTAATTTTAAAACCCTTACCCCAGCGCAAGGTCGTGAGCTCTTGGAGTGTGTCTTTCATACACACCCTATACATTTAAAATCTAATTTGTTCTTCTAAATTCCATCAAAGTATTCCTTTTTGGACACCACTCCATTTTTCACCTTTTTGTGTACATCGAGCTGTTTCACTTTGTTTGTCCTGCAATCATCTCAATAGTTTCATTAGGATCTCATATGTTCATCATCAATTAGCCAAAACCCACAAGTATATCCTAGATGCACTTACAATCACCCATTACCATATCATATTGACCAGTTCACATTAATCAGAATATCATTAATGCATAATTAAATGTGTAGTGTTGTTTTCCCATCCCAATTAATTAAGCGAAGCAAAAAGGTAAAAAGCTCATCCCAACTCTCTATCATAATTCCAGGTGATAAGGGTGGTTAAACAAATCTAGTAAATTTCCTACCATAGGATTCCCATCAAATTGACACAAGCATGCAGTTTTGCAAACAAAACATTTATTTTAAAATAGGATCAATATGCTTCTAGGACACTTGCCTTGCTTCGAAAGATAGGGTTGCTCAAGCGCTTCAAAGTCTTGGTTCTGGAAATCCTCGTACACGACCTCTTGAGCACTTCCCTCTAATCGTGATCACACATACAAGAAAATATATACAAATCAACATGATGCACACACATTAATCTACATGAAATGACATGCATGCATGCAAAGTTCAATAATTAATTAACTACGATTGTTTATTAATTAGATGCAACTAGTTCATACGTGTTCATATGAGTTTACGGGGGTTTTAGCGAGAATTAATGCTGCTGAAAATAAAATTATGGTGCAACAACAGTTAAATTATGTCTACTAGATTTAATACGTCGCTAAAATTCGCATCGTAAAAACAAATCCTACCGTAGACGCGACGGCTTCGAAGATCGCAGAATGATGGCGATGCGTAGACGAAGCGGATGGCGCTACGGTCCTCCGGCGGCACGACGACGGCGACGCGATGATCTCCGGCGGACGACGATTTCCTCCTCCTTTTCTTCTTCTTCCTCCCTTTTTTTTCTTCCTTTTTTTCTCTCTGGTTGCGCAGCCCTAGTCCCTTTTTTTCTACCGGCGGCGCTAGGGCTTTCTGGTGATGGCTGCTTCTGGTGTCAGGGAAAAATATGAACCCTTCGATCCCTTTTATAGTCGGGGCAGCAGTCG
The DNA here is from genome assembly GCA_036927565.1 of Tuctoria greenei. NCBI lineage: Eukaryota > Viridiplantae > Streptophyta > Magnoliopsida > Poales > Poaceae > Tuctoria > Tuctoria greenei. The sequence goes on along the minus strand of JAYESD010000001.1, from coordinate 7,252,138 downwards.
GTACCGACTCAGCCACGGGGCTCGGGAGCGCGGGCACGCTGGGCCCGGTCGGGCGCGCAGGGACGCGCGGCGCGCTGGGCGCGGGCACGATGCGGGGTGGGACACGCGGGGCTGGTGGCACCGGGTAGGTGGGGTCACGCGGCGGGGTGGCGGGCTCTGGCGGCTTGGGCGCACGGGGCGCTGGCGCGCTAGTGGGCCGGCCGCTCGGCGTGGCCGGCGGTGCTGCCCTTTTTTTCTTTACATATATAAATATTATTATATATATATATTATTTTTTATATATATTATTTATTTATATTTTTTTATTTGTTTCTTTAGGTTTCACAAATATATATATTTTATATATATTATTTTTTTATATTTATTCCCATACCTGTTTTATGCTATTATTTTCTTTTTCTTCTTTTGCTACACAAATTTGTATATGTATGTTTTATATTTTATTATCTTTCTTTTATTCTATTAATGTTTAATGCACGAACATGTATGCAATGCATGATGCAAAAATTAGGGTGTCACAGCTGCGGCGGAATTCACCATCTCGGAATCTAGAGCACCCCCTACCTGCCGCGCCAAATGTCGAAGTGTTGCTACGACACTTCCCCAGTTACTACTAAAGCGTAGTCCGCGGAGGTTCGTATTCGGTTGGGGCATGCGTAAGATCAAGAGCGAGACGATGACACAGAGGATTTTTACGTGGTTCGGACTGCCTGAGCGTAATGCCCTACTTCACAGGTGATTGTTGATTGTGTGAAAGTGTATGCGTAGTGTGCGTGTGAGCTTAAGTGGACTCCCCCTCTACCGTGCGGTGCAACCCTTTTATATGCTAAGGATTGGTCGTTACATGGTTCGCCTGGCTCGACAGGTGGCTCCGGCTGTATTGAACACCCTATACACGATCTACTGGTGTTATGGGTGATTAATAGTGTAATAACACGTCTTAATGATAGTGTTAATGGTATTGACGGTCCTCTGATTGCATGTCATTAATATACCATTAATGACGTGTTAACCAAATCTTGTAACGACTGTTTTAATAGCCTCTTGAATGTCCATTGCCGTTGTAGATCCAACAGTCTTTCCGTTGCTGGCTTAGAACTAGAGGCTCGACACGTGGCAGCTCCAGAGCTTCCCTCTGTGGGGAGGTAGGTCTGGAGCTGCTAAACATGTGACAGCACCAGAGCTTCCCTCTATTGGGGTTAGGTCCGAGGCCACTGGACACATGACTTGACCGGAGCTTCCCTGTAAAGGGAGTCAGGTCCGACCCTGCGATACACGTGGCAGCGTCGGAGCTACCCACCAAACGAGGGAGGCAGGTCCAGTATCGTGGGACACGTGGAGACTTCGGAGGTCTTCAACTCGGTTAGGTGGAACTCCGTAGTTTTAATCACGGTAACAATAGGTACCTGATATCCAGGTACTGACAACTGTGATTTCAAGAAAATGACACCTCCAGTTTATTCATGGTCTTTATTCTTCCTTTTACATTAGAGGCCAACGTGTATGAAATAAGCGGCAATGCATATGCAGTCATTATCGCTCATAGTACAAGCAGTATATATACTCGCAGATTTAAGGTTTTGAGGGAAGAACATGACAAGCAAAGCAACGACAAGCATCAGTACATATAGGAATCTTCGGTCACTAACACACACCGTACCGCCCGAAGAAACTTCTCGACGGGCACAACAATCTCTATATAGCCGTCAAATCTGCCACACAAGCACGCCTTCCACACCCACATATTATCGGTATTGCAGTAACAGTACATTATGAAATCGTAGTATAACATATAGTAATAAGATATCGATCATCGAGAAGCAAATGAGCATGAGCATAAACGTCAAAGCCAGAGATCGTTCGTTCTCTACTGCTTCGACGCCACTAGCTGCTGCACGTTGATGGGGTGGACGAACTTCCCGGCGTCGCGGAAGAGCTCCGTCGCGGTGAACGAAGTCGCAGCCTCGGTCGGATGGAACCTGTCCCAGAAGAGGTAGCTGCTGTGGTTCTGGCACAGGGGAGCCGAGAAGTTGCAGGCGCCCGCGCCGAAATCACCCGTACCGCAACACGCTGTGTCCAGCACCGTGAGGCCAACTGGAACAACAACGAGTACATACGATACGATATAGCCATCAGAAGCACTGAACGTCTTAACAATATAATGCACCAAAGAATTATCGGTTGGTTACCGTTTGCAGGGGTGTGCTTGTTGTTGAAGACCCATTCGGCCATGCGGATGGAGTCGCCGAGGGAGTAGTTCATGCCGGGCAGCTGCGCGCTGAGGTCCTGTAGCACCGTGGCGATCATGGGGTACAGCAGTTGGGAGAGGTTGTTCGCCGGGGCTAGGCAGTTGAAGCTGTCGAACAACTTGGTCTGGTTCGCTATTACCCTCTGCGACGGACAGCACCCCACTAGCGACGGGCTCACCACGCTGAATTTTCTCGCTCCGGCGGCGTGCAAGCCCTGCACACGTAGCGTTCCAGTTTTTTTCTTTTTTTTTTTGATGTGAGAAATTAAATCCCTTGATGATACGCTGACACCTCAAAATGATATACTGACAGAGTATTATAATTGAGAAAAATAGCCGGCCGCTTGTTCCGGCGAGTAGCTGCTGGTACCTTAATATTGCTCGCAAAGGAGGAAACGAGGAGCACCAAAAATTCGGTGGCGTTAACGGTGTGGTGTTCGGCATCATCGACGTACTCGAAAATATCGTTGCTGCCGGCGCTGATGAAGAAGAGAGATTTCGCGACGAGGTCGGCCGTCGTCTGGTTCCCACTTTTAGCAAGGATCGAGAAGTTCCCGACCTGCTCAGTCAAGGACACCACCTCGTGACACTGCACAAACGAAGCGAGTTCAGACCTTTCGATACAAAAAAAGCGGCCTTCAGAGCTCTGCACATGTAGATCCGATCCCTTTATGTGGATGATCAACAATGCAACAAGCAGCATGCGCGTGCATCAGGGAACACGAAGCGTCCTAAGTGTGTGCACGTACGAATTTTGGGCCAGTGCTATCGAGAAGCCCAGACCCTCCTGACGCGAAGTTGATGCCCGTGCTCATCATCTGCGGAACGCGACTCTCCTCCGGCAGCGACAGGAAAGGCGGCGGGCTCTCGGCAAAGCCAAGCTGTTGACCTGTGTTCATCGGCAACACGGTTAATAATTGTCAGTAGTTTTCCTGCTTACTTACTGAATAACTTCCACCAAACTCGTAACATTTCACCAGTGTTGTCAAGGACCCGGACGTATGGCCACATGTGCCACGGACATACCTATCTGGTCGGCCAAGTTGTAACCATTGCTGAACCGGCCGGTGGATGCCTGGTCAATGTAGTCGATGCCGTAGCGCGGGTAGTTGGCTTTGCAGTTAATCAAGACGTTCTTCAGGTAGTTGTTGTTGCCGACGTCCACCATGGAGTCCCCGAACACGTACATCGCCGGCACCAGAGGCTCCGTGGCGCCCTGCCCCTGCGGCAGCTCGAGCTGCAGCAGCAAGCACAGAGCAGCGAGGAGCGCGGACCATGCCCCGCCGCGGCTGGCCATAATTGGAGCTTGTTTGGTCTCGACGACACGGATGTCTGCTTCTTCAGTGCGCTGCCGGCATTGGTTAGGAGGAGGTGCGAGATGTACGTGTACATATATAGGCATGCAACATCGACGCAAAAGGACAGGATTGCATACAGAATGACTCAATGGAGCGTATAAAATACTGCAGCGTGTACTTGTCAGTGTCTTCGATTCCCTCGCCCCGTGTAAGTAATCGAAAGGATACGCTGTTTGTTCTGTAAAATGCTTTTGCAGCCTTGAGTTCGTCGATCGATCACGCAGGCAATTAAAAAACGCACATAGAAGCACAAGTCTGCAATTGCATCTTACCATTGGTGGAAAGTACGTAGCTGACATTTTGTTGTCAGGTAGCTACACTGGTGCTCATCGTGCATGTCAGCATATACAAGAAGAAATGACTGTATGAGAAAAGAAACATTTTCAGAGGTTTGGATTTTCAGTCCACTCGTCAAGTCTACGAAACACGGGTGCAGAACCGCGACGTCGCGTCGCAGCCAAAGCTGGCATTGTGAGAGCATAGAATACAACAGCTCAGACCCAGGCCGGGAACGCTTGCCATGTCGCTGACGACTGACGGGACGGGTGGCGTGTTGCTTAGGAACGTAGGGCATGCAGATGATGTGACTGCTTTCAGAAAATGGTGCATCTTTGCGCACTTAGTTAACAACACTTCAGCGAAGAAAATGAATATCCAAATTGTCTCGAGCATGAGAACTACGAGCAATGCCGTGCCAGGTCTCGCTAAGCCAAATGCGGCCACGGGAACGCCATGCTCTGCCGCGTGTCCGCTTCTACCATCATATGCACGGTAGAGTAGACGCATTAGATATGGTCTAGGGTTGTTTATAGATCTGTGTATTTGTCAGGTATCTGAAATTTTTCTAAATTTTAGTCACTGTGTAGCAGCTAATTATATTTAATAATTATTAATTGATAGAAATATTGCGAAAGAAAACAATTATTGTATTTTGATTAATTAAAACTCTTAGGGAGTGGTGTGTGTGTGTGTGTATATATATATATATATATATATATATATATATATATATATATATATATATATATATATATATATATATATATATATAAGGGGGTCAGGATACCTCCTTTGGTTATACACAGGCAATGTGATATTATTCTAACACTTTCTCGCAGTCTGAACGTCTATCAGCTAGAACATTTAGAATGAATCGAAACTCCACAAACACTGAAGATGGCAGACCCTTAGTGAAGATGTCCGCATACTGTGAGCTGGTGGGAACGTGAAGAATTCGAATTGCACGAGTAGCCACCTTATCGCGAATGAAGTGCAAATCAATCACGATATACTTGGTCTGTTGATGCTGCACTGGATTGTTCGAGAGATACATAGCACTGACATTGTCACAATAGACCAAAGTGGCATTCTGAAGTAGACAGTGAACTTTCTCCAGCAACGGACGCAACTAAGAAGCTTCGACGATGACATTGGCTACAACACGATATTCTGGCTCGTTTCTGGAGCGGGATACCGTGTGTTAGCGCTTTGAAGACCAGGAGACCAGATTATCACCTAGGAAATACCGTATCCGGAGGTGGAACGACGTGTGTCAAGACAACCGGCCCAATGAGCATCAGAATATGCCACAAGCTCGCTAACCGAAGAGCGACGAAGCTGAAGACCATGATCCAAGGTGCCTTGAATGTATCGAAGAATGCGTTTCACCAACGCAAGATGAGGCTCACGAGGATCATGCATATAGAGACTGAATGTAGGCCTAGAGGGGGGGGGGGGGTGAATAGGCCTTTTTGAATTTTCTCGGTTCCTGTAACACTCAACAACAAAGTCAATACCAGAGGTATCGGACTAGTCCGGTAAAGTGCGGACTAGTCCGGTTTTCACGGGCTAAGTTGATCAAGTTCAGTCAATTTGATTGATTCGTTAATGTTTGCAGCGGAAATATAAACTTGAATGACAGTTTAATAGTTGTATGTCAAATTCTATTACAATTAAGGCTCTTGTTCAACAATTTAACTCAAATTGAACAAAGTGAATCAAACCCTAGATTAAGTTGATCAATTAAGATGAAGAACGCAAAAGGACAAGACACACGATTTATCCCGTGGTTCGGCTACCACGAAGGCAACCTACGTCCACGTTGAGGAGCCCACAAAAGGACCGGGTCTTCTACAACCCTTCCCTCACCGGATCGCCACAAAGGCCAATCCTGTTCCACTAATCACAAAGGGTAAATAACCAAGTTGAAGGGGCGTTCTCACACGTTGAGAGCTCCCTTGATTACAACTTACAAAGTCACCAATAACACACTCGAAAATTACAAATTGAAACGCAAGAGTGTGTTAGAGAATCAAACCAAGAGCTCAATGATGTGTGCCAAGTGTCTCTCCAATGATCTAGAAGTGATCTTCAATAGATTGATCGATTTTGCACTTAATTTTGTGGAGAGAGGTGGTTTTTGAGTCTCTTGGGAGGTGTGACGGCGCTAGGGTTCGAGAGAGTGTAAAAGTGGGCCGTGCACCTCTATTTATATAGGGTTTCTAAAAGTGACCGTTAGGGTTCAGAAAGATCGGACTAGTCTGTGGTGGTCACCGGACTAGTCCGGTGTGCTGTGTGTAGCAAACCCTAAGTGTCTAGGAATATCGGACTAGTCCGGTTGAAAACGGACTAGTCCGGTTGAAAACGGACTTGTCCGATTTCACTACTGGAAATCTTCGGACTAGTCCGATTGCCATCGGACTTGTCCGGACATATGAAACCCTAAGTGTTTAGGATGACAAGTCCGCACTTGGAGGACTTGTCCGATTTAGATCAGTGTGTATATCGGACTAGTCCGTGTAGACACCGGACTTGTCCGAAGTGGATCAGAAAGAATATCGGACTAGTCCGGATCACAACGGACTTGTACGATTTTGTGTGACTTGTGCATTGTGTTGAGGACTAGTCCGCATTGGGGAGGACTAGTCCGAAGTGGATCAGAAAGATATCGGACTAGTCCGGTGCATAACGGACTTGTCCGATCTAGTGCAGAAAGTGATATCGGACTAGTCCGGCTGATATCGGACTAGTCCGGTCCTGTATAACTTTGTGCATTGTGTGTGTGTGCTTGAAAGTGATTGAGCTCTTGTGTGTGTTTCCTTAACACACTCCATACATAATAATGAAAGTGCATCTAGGACTCCCTTGTGGGTTTTGGATGATTTATAACAAGCAATTGGGATCCTAATTCTTTTGTTGAGATGAATGCAGAAAAATGATGAAAGATGAGCAAAGTGCCAAAAAGAGGAAATTGAGAAGGAAAATGGATTTGAGCTCAAGGAGAAGAAACTAGTAGTTTAGTATGTGTGGAGTGTGTTAAGGAAACACACCCAAGAGCTCAATCTCATTTAATCACACACACACATGCACAAAGCTATACAGGACCGGACTAGTCCGATGTCCACCGGACTAGTCCGATATCACATTCTGCACAAGATCGGACAAGTCCGGTCATCACCGGACTAGTCCGATAATTCTTCTGTTCCACTTCGGACTAGTCCTCCCCAGTGCGGACTAGTCCTCAACACAATGCACAGGTCACTAGATCGGACAAGTCCGGTCTCCACCGGACTAGTCCGATATCCTTTCTGATCCACTTCGGACAAGTCCGGTGTTTACACGGACTAGTCCGATATACACACTGATCTAAATCGGACAAGTCCTCCAAGTGCGGACTTGTCATCCTAAACACTAAAGGTTTCACAGGTCCGGACCAGTCCGATGACAATCGGACTAGTCCGAAGTTTTCCAGCAGTGAAATCGGACAAGTCCGTTTTCAAACGGACTAGTCCGATATTCCTGGACACTTAGGGTTTGCTTCTCACAGCACACCGGACTAGTCCGGTCACCACCACGGACTAGTCCGAATTTTCTGAACCCTAACGGTAACTTCCAGAAACCCCTTATAAATAGAGGTGCACGGCCCACTTTCAAACTCTCTCGAACCCTAGCGCCGTCACACCTCCCAAGAGCCTCAAAAACTACCTCTCTCCACAAAACCAAGTGCTAAATTGATCACTACATTGAAGATCACTTGTAGATCATTGGAGAGGGCACTTGATACGCGATTGAGCTCTTGGTTTGAATCTCTAACACACTCTTGCATCTCAGTTTGTATATTTTGAAGTGTGTTATTGGTGGTCTTGAATCTTGTAATCAAGGGAGCGCTCAACTTGTGAGATCGCCCCTTAAACTCGGTGATTTACCCCTGTGTGATTAGTGGAAGAGGATTGGCCTTCGTGGCGATCCGAACGAGGGAAGGGTTAGTGAAGACCCGGCCCTTTTGTGGGCTCCTCAACGTGGACGTAGGCTGCCTTCGTGGTAACCGAACCACGGGATAAATCTTGTGTCTTTCATTTGTGTTCTTTATTCTAGTTGATCAACATTATCTAGGGTTTGATTAGATTTGTTGAATACAAAGTTAATAGTTGAAATAAAGTCATATTCTTAATAGAATCTGTTACACAACTATTGAACTGATCACAAAGTTTATATTTCCGCTGCAAAAGTCAACAAACAATCAAATTGACCTAACTTGATCAACCTAGCCCGTAAAATCCGGACTAGTCCGCACTTTACCGGACTAGTCCGTTATATCTGTTTTTTGATCTCGTTGTTGAAGTGTTACAGGAACCGATAAAATTCAAGAAGGCCTATTCACCCCCCCTCTAGGCCAACATTCAATTGGTATCAGAGCAAGGTTCTTCAAGAAAGAGTGCAACCGCTCGAAGAGATCATGTCGGACATGAAGGAAGTCCAAAAGATCAACAACCAGGAAGAGATGAACAATGACAAGCATCAAAAGCTTGAGAAGTATCTCGAAGCCATTCAAGACTTTGACGATGATGATGAGGAGACATTGGAGCTGAAAGCTCTCCTTAGAAAGAAAGCGCTTTCCAAAGGGAAAGCCAAAGTTGAAGAAAAGAAGAAGGGGAGTAGTCACACCGACTACTCCCGATATCCTTTTAATTATGACCGTTTAAATTCTAACAGCAATCACTATCTATCCATTCCCCTTGGAAAAGCCCCACACTTCGATGGGAGTGACTACTCTATGTGGAGGCAAAACATGAAGATGCACTTGATTTCCCTTAACCCAAGTTTATGGCATATTGTGTGCACAGGAATCAATATCCCAGATGACGACGAAGAGCTCACGCCAAGTCAAGAGCAAGCCATCCATAGGAATGCGCAAGCCGCAGCCGTCATCACCTCATCTCTAAGTCGAGATGAATTCACAAAGGTGGACGGATTAGAAATTGCCAAAGAAATCTGGGATACCCTACAAACAGCGCATGAAGGTGACAGACATGTGAGGGAAGCCAAGATTGAAATGATTGAGGGCGAACTAGGAAGGTTCGCGATTGAGGAAGATGAGTCACCCCAGGACATGTACAACAGACTGAAGACTCTCGTGAACAAGGTTCGATCATATGGGAGCAGAAAGTGGAATGATCACGAGGTTGTAAAGCTCATCCTTAGAGCTTTCATGCCTCGCAATGTTACACTTTGCTCTATGATCCGAGAGAGTCCGGGGTACAAGAAAATGACTCCTGATGAACTGCTTGGCAAGATCATTAACTTTGAGATGATGGAGAAGCAAGCCAAGCACGTAAAAGAAATAGCCGACCTCACATCGGCCAAGAAGAAGGGAGTTGCCCTAAAGTCCTCACTCAAGCCTTTATCCAAAGAAGCAAGAGAAGCACAGCTTGAGGAGGACAGCGATGATGAAAGCAGCGAGCTAGATGAAGAAGATATGATTTTGTTCATGAAGAAGTTTAAGAGAATTATGAAGAAAAGACAAGGAACAAAATCAAATGAAGCAAAATACAAAGAAAGGACGAAGCCAAAGATGAGGCGGGCGTGCTATAACTGTGGTGAATACAACCACTTTATAGTCGACTGCCCGTATGAGGACAATAAGAAGAAGAACAAAGAGTCCAAGCCTCAAGCAAAGAAGTTCTTCAAGAAGAAGAAACAAGCTGAACAAGCACACATTGGAAAGGAATGGGACTCAAACGATGAGTCTTCATCGTCCGATGAAGAACAATTGGCTAGCATAGCCATCGAGAGCGTGTCCAAGAAACCCACACTCTTTCCCACGCTCGGTGCAAAGAAGGCAAATGGGACTTGCCTCATGGCTAAGGAAGGTAAACGCAAGGTAAATATCAAAACTCCTTCCTTACATTCTTATTCAAGTGATGATGATTTAGATAGTGATGAAGATATGCTAGCTGGCTTAGATAGAAAAACAGCTGCAAAAATGAAATTCTTGCTTAACCAACTTGTTGAGAAGGAAGAGCTAATCGATCGTCAAGAAGACATGATTATCTCCCAAAAGGAGAAGCATGTGGAACTTGACAATCTTCTAGTTCATGAAAAGGAAAGAAGCCACTCACTAGAGCTTGAGCTAGCTTCAAACAAGAAAACTTGCTTGGAGCTAACCAACTCAAATGTAGCAATCAAGGACCAACTTGATGACCTGATCGAGGTCAACAAGATCCTTGAAGTGCAAATTGAGTCACTCAAGCTTAGTGAACCCTCCTCCTCTTCAAGCCTACCTTCTCAATCCACTTCAAGTAATAATACTCATATCTGCAAATGTGAAAAGATAAACACCAGGTTGAAAGAAAAGTCCACCTCCACAAAGGACAAAAACCCTACCCAATGTGTAATATTTGACAAGAAAAGGATCAACTATGCACGTAGTGCATATTTGGTCCAAAGACCTCCAAATGTCAAGTATGGCATTGGTTATTCCTATGATGGAAAGCAAAGAGCTGGAAATCATAAGAATAACAAGGGAAAGATTACCTTTGTGAAAGGAGGACCCTCACAACCCGGCAGCACGAAAACTAAAAATCTGAACTCTCATGAAAACCGGACTAGTCCGGTTGTGGTCCGGACAAGTCCGGTCATCCGGACAAGTCCGGTCACACAGACTAGTCCGACCAATAATCAGCAACAACTCCTGTTTAAAACCTTCGATGCTTCATATGTATTAATGAGAAACAATATTGGTAAAGTGTATGCTTATTATGCTGGGCCACGCCATGGGAACACAAAATCCCATGTGTGGGTGCCCAAATGTATTGTCACTAACCTCCAAGGACCCAAGCAAGCTTGGGTACCTAAAACCAAGGCGTAACTTGTTTCTGCAGGCCTACTCCTCCGGTGGATCCAAATGGGTGCTAGACAGTGGATGCACAAACCACATGACCGGAGAAAGGAGGATGTTTGTGGAGTATGAAGTGAACGAGGACCCAAATGAAGGGATCTACTTTGGAGACAACAGTCAAGGGAGGGTCCTCGGTACTGGTAAAATAGCCATATCCTCTGAACATACTCTTTCACATGTTTTGCACGTTGAATCTTTAGATTATAACCTGCTGTCCATATCTCAATTGTGCGACAAGGGTTATAATTGCCTGTTTACTAACGAGGGTGTGATCGTCTCAAGAAGGAGCGATGGTTCTATTGCATTCAAGGGTATGTTGAAGGGAAAGCTTTACCTTGTTGACTTCAACAAGGATAAAGCCGAACTCGACACATGCTTGATTGCAAAGACCAACATGGGTTGGCTGTGGCATAGACGGCTGGCACATGTTGGTATGAGGAACCTTCAAAAACTCCTCAAGGGCGATCACATCCGAGGTTTGAAAGATGTTGTGTTTGAGAAAAACAGGCCATGTAGCGCGTGCCAAGCAGGGAAACAAGTTGGAGCACAGCATCCTGCGAAGAACATCATGACCACAACAAGACCGCTCGAACTACTTCATATGGACTTGTTTGGTCCAATTGCTTACATAAGCATCGGCGGTAACAAGTATGGTTTAGTTGTTGTTGATGATTTTTCCCGCTTCACTTGGGTGTTCTTTTTGCATGAAAAATCAGAAACACAAGGGATACTCAAGAAGTTCTTCAAGCGAGCACAAAACGAATTTTCATTACAAATCAAGAGTATTCGGAGTGACAATGGCACGGAGTTCAAAAACATACAAGTGGAGGAGTACCTTGATGAAGAAGGAATCAAGCACGAATTTTCAGCACCATACTCCCCACAACAAAATGGAGTTGCCGAAAGGAAGAACCGCACGCTCATAGAAATGGCAAGAACTATGCTCGATGAATACAAGACTTCGGACCGATTTTGGGCGGAAGCAATCAACACAGCTTGCCACGCCACAAATCGCCTCTATCTTCATCGACTACTAAAGAAGACCCCCTATGAGCTACTCACCGGTAACAAACCGAACATTTCATATTTTCGAGTTTTTGGTTCTCCTTGCTATATTTTAAACAAGAAGCCCAGGACTTCAAAGTTCGCTTCGAAGTCCGATGAAGGTTTCTTGCTTGGCTATGATTCGAACACTTACGCCTATCGTGTCTTCAACAAGTCCTCCGGACTTGTTGAAGTGGCACGTGACGTAGTGTTCGATGAAACTAATGGCTCCCAAAAGGAGCAAGTTGATCAATGTGAATTAGGTAAAGAAGAAGCCCCCTATCAAGCATTGAAGAGAATGGCTCTAGGCGAAGTACGACCACAAGAGTCAACGTCACAAATACAAGATGAAAGTGAACCACAAGATGAAATCAACCATCAAGGGGGAGCCTCAATACAAGATCAACCACGGGAGTACGAACGTAATGAACAAATCAACGAGGACAACAACTCAGGGGGAGAAGAAGATGATCACCAACACACGACTCCCCAAGTACCACACCCAAGAGTGCACCAATGCATTCAAAGGGATCACCCGATCGACAACATCATCGGCGACATCCAAAAGGGAGTAACCACTAGATCTCGCATAGCAAATTTTTGTGAACATTATTCGTTTGTCTCCTTTTTGGAACCCCGCAGGACTGAGGATGCATTGAAGGATCCGGACTGGGTAGTGGCGATGCAAGAAGAGTTGAACAATTTCAAGAGAAACGAGGTCTGGGAACTTGTGGCAAGACCCAATGCAAATGTTGTAGGCACCAAGTGGGTCTTCCGCAACAAGCAAGACGAACACGGTGTGGTAACAAGAAACAAGGCACGACTTGTGGCCAAAGGTTACTCACAAGTCGAAGGTTTGGATTTCGATGAAACTTTTGCTCCAGTAGCTAGGCTTGAATCAATTAGAATATTACTTGCATATGCTACTCACCATGATTTCAAGCTGTATCAAATGGACGTGAAAAGCGCCTTCCTCAACGGACCGATCAAGGAGGAGGTGTACGTGGAGCAACCACCCGGGTTTGAAGACGAAGAGTTCCCCCATCACGTGTATAAACTGCGTAAGGCTCTCTATGGCCTCAAACAAGCTCCTAGAGCTTGGTATGAGTGCCTTAGAGATTTTTTAATAGATAATGGTTTTCAAATTGGCAAAGTAGACTATACGTTATTCACAAAAAATCTGGATAATGATCTTTTTATTTGCCAAATATATGTTGATGATATAATTTTTGGGTCAACTAACCAATCCTTCTGTGAAGAGTTTAGCAAAATTATGACAGAGAGATTCGAAATGTCGATGATGGGAGAATTGAAGTACTTCTTGGGATTCCAAGTGCGACAACAAAGGGAAGGAACTTTTATAAGCCAAACCAAGTACACGCAGGACATCCTCAAGAAGTTTGGCATGGACAAAGCAAAGCCGATAAAGACTCCCATGGCAACGAATGGGCACTTGGACCTCAATGAAGATGGAACGAGCGTCGACCAAAAGGTATATCGCTCCATGATTGGATCTTTACTATATTTATGTGCATCTAGGCCAGACATCATGTTGAGTGTTTGCTTGTGTGCAAGATTTCAAGCCAACCCCAAGGAATGTCATTTGACAGCCGTTAAGAGAATCTTAAGATATTTAGTTCATACACCCAACCTTGGTCTTTGGTACCCAAAAGGCTCAAAATTCAATCTCATTGGGTATTCCGATGCAGATTATGCCGGGTGCAAAGTAGATAGAAAAAGTACTTCCGGCACTTGCCAATTTCTAGGAAGATCCTTAGTTTCTTGGTCATCCAAGAAACAGAATTCCATTGCATTATCCACAGCCGAAGCGGAGTATGTTGCAGCCGGGAGTTGTTGTGCACAACTTCTTTGGATGCGACAAACTCTAAGGGATTATGGTTACAATATGAACCATATTCCTCTCCTTTGTGATAATGAGAGTGCCATTAAAATAGCACACAATCCAGTTGAGCACTCTAGAACAAAACATATAGACATAAGACACCACTTCTTGAGAGACCATTCCATGAAAGGAGACATATCCATCTCTCATGTCAACACCCAAAAACAATTAGCCGACATATTCACCAAGCCACTTGATGAAAAACGCTTTTGTGAACTCCGAAATGAGCTAAATGTTCTTGATTCTCGGAGTGTGGCTTGAAAAGTTGCATACCTGTATGTTTCTTCAAAATTTTGATTGAATTGTGAAAATCATCCCTCTTCACTTTTCTCTCGAAAACTATGTCAATTATTAGATCTTGATGAATTTTGATCATAGTATGATTGTTGTTTGCTTACTGGTCAAATTCATCAAGATTATTTGAATTGTTTTGTCTCTCTAATCTCTAATATTGAACCTTCAAATATATATGAATGGGCTATGCATTTCTCTCCTGGTGACCACGGACAAGTCCGTGGTTACCCGGACTAGTCCGCCCATTGCAGACTTGTCCGCAGAGTGCCGGTTAGGCCGGACTAGTCCGACAGACCACGGACTAGTCCGATATAAGTCTCTGGACGACTTCGGACTAGTCCGGTCATGTCCGGACTTGTCCGATTTTTCGTGTCCTTAACCCTAGCCGCCACCAAACCCTAATTCATTCACTCTCACACTCGCCCCAAGCATTCTCTCTCTTGCGCTCGAGCTCCCAAGGCAAATACTCGATTCCTCCGTCGAAAAGCCTCAAACTTGGGCGGAGATCAAGCTTGAAGACTCGGGGATTGAAGTTAGCGGACAAGTCCGGCCTCCAACCCCCAAAATCTCAAGCCTCCTTCGATTTCTTGGTAAATTTTCTTCAAACCCTAAGAAATCGCAAATTTCTCCATTGCTTATCGTTTGGCCTAGCATTCTTCACTAGTTACATGTCCAATAGGTGTACTACGTGTATGCTAGACTATTTTTGGCTTAGGGATCAAATTTTACCCAATCTGTTAGGTTTTTGCGGATGAACACCGGACTAGTCCGGTCCATGTACGGACAAGTCCGGTCCACCGGACTAGTCCGTGCCTGTGCACCGGACAAGTCCGTTGTTTCTGAACCAAAACCTAATTCCTTCATTCCCTAATGCCTTCCATTGCCATATTATCTCACCAATACCTTGTATAACCTGTATTTTACCTTGATCACTCATTCTCAGATCATGTCGAGCTCTGACTACGAAATGTCCGATTTTGAGTCCGAAGTGGCACCTCGGCCCTCGGCGGGTCTTGGCAAGAAACGCCAAGAGAAACCCTCCGAGCCAGCTCCCTCACCTCCCCAAGTCAGAAGGAAAGTGTGTGTGAAGAAAGCTGCATCGAAGGCCGGCACCTCCTCAAGTGGCCTTCGACAAACCAAAGGAAAGGGCAAAGGAGTTGCCACAGGGCCAGTTGGGCCCCTCAAGCTGCATGCCCCCAGAGAAGGGGCCCGGGACCCAAATGAAGAGAAGTTCACTGGCAAGGGCAGCGAGGTGGCTGCTAAGCTGAGAGGGGTAGACTGCTATGCAAGATCCAAGCAAGCAGCAGATGGCAGATTTTGGTCCAATTTCCACTCGGACTTCTACAAATTGGTCTATTTGCCTATGAAGACCCCAGTGGTGCGCAGTCAATGGATTGACTGGGCCCACCTGGAGAAGAAGAAGTGTGCAGCCTTTGATGAGGTTATTGCAGCTGCTGAGAAACACGGACTGAAGGACTTGTTTGCCTTCAGATATAACTGGAATGATGAAGTGATTGCACAGTTTTATGCAACGTGCCACTTCTCCAGTGAAGACGAGGAAAGTGTGACTTGGATGACTCATGGATCCAAGTACTCAATTACTCAAGAAGAGTTTGCCAGTTTGCTGCACCTTGAGTCTGGAGGACATGACCACCTCATTATCCACAACATAGGGGTCATTGAGAGGGACAGGATGAAGTTCCTGTATGAGCCCAACTCCAAGTATGTCCCTCCCTCTACCAAGAATATGAAGCCTTTCTTTGTTGTGCTCAATAGAGTCCTCCGGAAGACAATAGCCCCCAAGGATGGGGATGCAGGGAGTGTACAAGGCTACCTCCGGACCCTGATGAGGGTCATAAGCAAGGACAGAAAGTTTGATGTGGCTGAATATATCTGGAATGATATGGTCAATATCTCAAGCACCCCCAACCGATCCTGTGGCTATGCCCCCTACTTGATGTTTATGATCGAGAAGGTCACAGGGATCGAGTTCGTGAAGGATGTGGAGCACACTCCACTGAGGCCTCAGAAGCCTCAGCCAGTAATTGTCCAAGCTCCTCCATCGCCGGCCTCAAGCCCCGAGGCACCGGCAAGACAAGAAGAAGCTGCTAGGGCTCCTCCTCCCTCCAGGGAAGCCCCTACGAAAGGATCCGCCAGTGGGATCCTGAAGTACTTGGTGTCTCTTCTCTCCTCCTGCAAGAAAACTGAAGTGAAGCTTCATAAGCTCAACCAGAAGAGGAAAGAAGACATGAGGTACATAAAAGCAAATGTGAAGCAGCTGAGTGAGAAACTGGAGATCAACCCAATAGGGTCTCCAGTCATTTCTGAAGACTCTGATCTGGACGTCACTGAACTCAGCCCCTTGACTACATCCGAGCTTGCCTATTTTGGCATTGGGGGCTCGAGCAGCTCCGTTCCTCCTCCTCCCTCTCAACCTCGCCAAGAAGAAAGCGATGAAGATGATGAAGACGATGAGAGGACTGACAGCGAAGAGTGAAGCCCTAGGACCTCCCTCTCTCTCTTTTTGGTGTCTTGATGCCAAAGGGGGAGAGATTGAGGGGGAGCTTCTAGACTTAGCTTTAGCTGCATAGAATGCGAGGAGAGAGTCTCCATGTATTTTCTATTTGTGATTGTAATTGTTTAACGCTATTTTCATATCATGTTTGGTCCTATGTTAAATTGCTCAGTTAATTTGCAAGTGTGTGATGAAATCTGAATTTTTGCTCCTGAAATGCTATATTCACTTGATATTAGTTGATCAATGCAAATTCTGTCATTCTTAATGCATTCATGCTCTTAGTATGCATCCCACCATAAAGAATGCACATATGAATGATTCTCTTGTTGCTTGATGCATTTTTGAGTCATATGTGCATACTTTATGAAAAATCTCATTTTATACCTCATTTTGTGAAATCTCAATTGGTTGTCATCAATCACCAAAAAGGGGGAGATTGAAAGTGCATCTAGGACTCCCTTGTGGGTTTTGGATGATTTATAACAAGCAATTGGGATCCTAATTCTTTTGTTGAGATGAATGCAGAAAAATGATGAAAGATGAGCAAAGTGCCAAAAAGAGGAAATTGAGAAGGAAAATGGATTTGAGCTCAAGGAGAAGAAACTAGTAGTTTAGTATGTGTGGAGTGTGTTAAGGAAACACACCCAAGAGCTCAATCTCATTTAATCACACACACACATGCACAAAGCTATACAGGACCGGACTAGTCCGATGTCCACCGGACTAGTCCGATATCACATTCTGCACAAGATCGGACAAGTCCGGTCATCACCGGACTAGTCCGATAATTCTTCTGTTCCACTTCGGACTAGTCCTCCCCAGTGCGGACTAGTCCTCAACACAATGCACAGGTCACTAGATCGGACAAGTCCGGTCTCCACCGGACTAGTCCGATATCCTTTCTGATCCACTTCGGACAAGTCCGGTGTTTACACGGACTAGTCCGATATACACACTGATCTAAATCGGACAAGTCCTCCAAGTGCGGACTTGTCATCCTAAACACTAAAGGTTTCACAGGTCCGGACCAGTCCGATGACAATCGGACTAGTCCGAAGTTTTCCAGCAGTGAAATCGGACAAGTCCGTTTTCAAACGGACTAGTCCGATATTCCTGGACACTTAGGGTTTGCTTCTCACAGCACACCGGACTAGTCCGGTCACCACCACGGACTAGTCCGAATTTTCTGAACCCTAACGGTAACTTCCAGAAACCCCTTATAAATAGAGGTGCACGGCCCACTTTCAAACTCTCTCGAACCCTAGCGCCGTCACACCTCCCAAGAGCCTCAAAAACTACCTCTCTCCACAAAACCAAGTGCTAAATTGATCACTACATTGAAGATCACTTGTAGATCATTGGAGAGGGCACTTGATACGCGATTGAGCTCTTGGTTTGAATCTCTAACACACTCTTGCATCTCAGTTTGTATATTTTGAAGTGTGTTATTGGTGGTCTTGAATCTTGTAATCAAGGGAGCGCTCAACTTGTGAGATCGCCCCTTAAACTCGGTGATTTACCCCTGTGTGATTAGTGGAAGAGGATTGGCCTTCGTGGCGATCCGAACGAGGGAAGGGTTAGTGAAGACCCGGCCCTTTTGTGGGCTCCTCAACGTGGACGTAGGCTGCCTTCGTGGTAACCGAACCACGGGATAAATCTTGTGTCTTTCATTTGTGTTCTTTATTCTAGTTGATCAACATTATCTAGGGTTTGATTAGATTTGTTGAATACAAAGTTAATAGTTGAAATAAAGTCATATTCTTAATAGAATCTGTTACACAACTATTGAACTGATCACAAAGTTTATATTTCCGCTGCAAAAGTCAACAAACAATCAAATTGACCTAACTTGATCAACCTAGCCCGTAAAATCCGGACTAGTCCGCACTTTACCGGACTAGTCCGTTATATCTGTTTTTTGATCTCGTTGTTGAAGTGTTACAGGAACCGATAAAATTCAAGAAGGCCTATTCACCCCCCCTCTAGGCCAACATTCAAATAATCTACTATTTTCTTCTCCTTGAGCTCAAATTCACTTTGCTTCTCATTTCCCTTCTTTTTGGCATTTTGCTCATTTTTCATTATTTGCCTGCATTCATCTCAACAAAAGGATTATGATCCCAATTGCTTGTCATAAATCATCCAAAACCCACAAGGGAGTCCTAGATGCACTTTCAATCCCCCCCTTTTTGGTGATTGATGACAACCAATTGAGATTTCACAAAATAAGGCAAAAAATGAGATTTTCATAAAGTATGCACATATGACTCAAAAATACATCAAGCAACAAGAGAATTACCCATATGTGCATTCTTTATGGTGGGATGCATACTAAGTGCATGAATACATTGAGAATGACAGAATTTACATTAATCAACCGATACCAAGTGCATATGACATTCCAAGAGCAAAAATGCAGTTTTCATCACATACTCGCAAATAAATTGAGCAATTCATCACAAGACCAAACTTAATATGAAAACAGTGTTAAACTATTACAATCACAAATAAAAGTACAGAGAAGGCTCTCTCCTCGCATCCTATTACAGCTAAAGCTAAGACTTGACTCCCCCTCAATCTCTCCCCCTTTGGCATCAAGACACCAAAAAGAGAGAGAGGAAGGTCCTAGGTTCTTTACTCTTCGCTGTCTGTCCTCTCGTCATCTTCTTCGTCTTCTTCGCTCTCCGCTTGACGAGGAGGAGAGGGAGGAGGAGGAGCGGAGCTGCTCGAGCCCCCAATGCCAAAATAGGCAAGCTTGGAGGGGGACAAGGGCCCGAGCTCGGAGATGTCAAGATCAGAATCTTCAGAAATTACTGGAGATCCAATGGGGTTGATCTCCAGCTTTTCACTCAGTTGCTTCACATTGGCTTTGATATATCTCATATCCTCCTTCCTCTTCTGATTGAGTTTATGAAGCTTTACTTCAGTCTTCTTGCAGGAGGAGAATATCGCGGACAAGTATTTGAGGATCCCACTGGCGGATCCTCTCCGAGGGACTTCCCTGGAGGGGGGAGGAGCCCTAGCAGCATCTCTTTCTCTTGCCGGTGCCTCAGGACTTGAGGCCGGCGAGGGAGCAGCCTGGACACTCACAGGCTGAGGCTTCTGAGGCCTCAGGGGAGTGTGCTCTACATACTTTACGAATTCTATTCCTGTGACCTTCTCAATCATGAACATCAAGTAGGGAGCATAGCCACAGGACCGGTTGGGGGTGCTTGAGATGTTGACCATGTCGTTCCATATGTAATCTGCAACATCAAACTGTCTCTTCTTGCTTATGACCCTCATTAGAGTCCGGAGGTAGCCCTGTACACTCCCTGCATCCCCATCCTTGGGGGCAATGGTCTTCCGGAGAACTCTGTTCAGAACCACAAAGAAGGGCTTCATGTTCTTTGTGGAGGGAGGAACATACTTAGAGTTGGACTCATACAAGAACTTCATTCTGTCCCTCTCAATGACCCCTAGGGTTTGGTGGCGGCTAGGGTTATGGACACGAAAAATCAGACAAGTCCGGACATGACCGAACTAGTCCGAAGTCATCCAGAGACCTATATCGGACTAGTCCGTGATCTATCGGACTAGTCCGGCCTAACCGGCACTCTGCGGACTAGTCTGCATGGGCGGACTAGTCTGGGTAACCACAGACTAGTCCGTGGTCACCAGGAAAGAATTGCATAGACCATTCATATATATTTGAAGGTTCAATAATAGAGAATAGAGAGGCAAAATAATTCAAGTAATCTTGATGAATTTGACCAGTAAGCATACAACAATCATACAATGATCAAAATTCATCAAGATCTAATAATTGACATAGTTTTTCGAGAGAAAAATGGAGAGGGATGATTTTCACAATTCAATCAACATTTTTGAAGCAATCATACAAGCATGCAACTTTTCAAGCCACACTCCGAGAATCAAGAATATTTAGCTCATTTTGGAGTTCGCAAAAATGCTTTTCATCAAGTGGCTTGGTGAATATGTCGGCCAATTGTTTTTGGGTGTTGACATGTGAGATGGTTATGTCTCCTTTCATGAAATGGTCTCTCAAGAAATGATGTCTTATGTCTATGTGTTTAGTCCTAGAGTGCTCAACTGGATTGTGGGCTATTTTAATGGCACTCTCATTATCATAAAGGAGAGGAATACAGTTCATATTGTAACCGTAATCCCTTAGAGTTTGTCGCATCCAAAGGAGTTGTGCACAACAACTCTCGGCTGCAACATACTCCGCTTCGGCTGTGGATAATGCAATGGAATTTTGTTTCTTAGATGACTAAGAAACCAAAGATCTTCCTAGGAATTGGCATGTGCCAGAGGTGCTTTTTCTATCAACTTTGCACCCGGCATAATCTGCATCGGAGTAACCCATGAGATTGAACTTGGAGCCTTTTGGGTACCAAAGACCAAGGTTGGGTGTATGAACTAAATATCTCAAGATTCTTTTTGCGGCTGTCAAGTGACATTCCTTAGGGTTGGCTTGAAATCTTGCACACAAACATACACTCAACATAATATCTGGCCTAGATGCACATAAGTAGAGTAAAGATCCAATCATGGAGCGATATACCTTTTGGTCGACGCTCGGTCCATCTTCATTGAGATCCAAGTGGCCATTCGTAGCCATGGGAGTCTTTATGGGCTTTGCCTTGTCCATGCCAACCTTCTTGAGTATGTCCTGCGTGTACTTGGTTTGGCTTATGAATGTTCCTTCCCTTTGTTGCCGCACTTGGAATCCCAAGAAGTACTTCAATTCTCCCATCATTGACATTTCAAACCTGTCTGTCATAATTCTACTAAATTCTTCACAGAAAGATTGGTTAGTTGACCCAAAAATTATATCATCAACATAGATTTGGCAAATAAAAAGATCATTATCTAGATTCTTTGTGAATAATGTATAATCTATTTTGCCAATTTGAAAACCATTATCAATTAAGAAATCTCTAAGACACTCATACCAAGCTCTAGGAGCTTGTTTGAGGCCATAGAGAGCCTTACGTAGTTTATATACGTGGTCGGGGAACTCTTCGTCTTCAAACCCGGGTGGTTGCTCCACGTACACCTCTTCCTTGATCGGTCCGTTGAGGAAGGCGCTTTTCACGTCCATTTGATACATCTTGAAATCATGGTGAGTAGCATATGCAAGTAATATTCTAATTGATTCAAGCCTAGCTACTGGAGCAAAAGTCTCATCGAAATCCAAACCTTCGACTTGTGAGTAACCTTTGGCCACAAGTCGTGCCTTGTTTCTTGTCACCACTCCGTGTTCATCTTGCTTGTTGCGGAAGACCCACTTGGTGCCCACTATATTTGCATTGGGTCTTGCCACAAGTTCCCAAACCTCGTTTCTCTTGAAGTTGTTCAACTCTTCTTGCATTGCCACCACCCAGTCCGGATCCTTCAATGCATCCTCAGTCCTGCGTGGTTCCAAAAAGGAGACAAACGAGTAATGCTCACAAAAATTAGCTATACGAGATCTAGTGGTTACTCCCTTTTGGATGTCACCGATGATGTTGTCGATTGGGTGATCCCTTTGAATGCATTGGTGTATTCTTGGGTGTGGCACTTGGAGAGTTGTGTGTTGGTGATCATTTTCTTCTCCCCCTGAGTGGTTGCCCTCGTTGATTTGTTGATCATCTTCATATTCTTGTGATTGATCTTGTATCGAAGCTCCCCCTTGATTGTTGATCTCCTCTTGTGGTTCACTTTCCTCTTGTATTTGTGACGATGACTCTTGTGGTCGAACTTCGCCTAGAGCCATTCTCTTCAATGCTTGATAAGGAGCTTCTTCTTTACCTAATTCACATTGATCAACTTGCTCCTTTTGGGAGCCATTAGTTTCATCGAACACTACGTCACGTGCCACTTCAACAAGTCCGGAGGCCTTGTTGAAAACACGATAGGAGTAAGTGTTCGAATCATAACCAAGCAAGAAACCTTCATCGGACTTCGAAGCGAACTTTGAAGTCCTGGGCTTCTTGTTCAAGATATAACATGGAGAGCCGAAAACTCAAAAATATGAAATGTTTGGTTTGTTACCGGTGAGTAGCTCATAAGGAGTCTTCTTGAGTAGTCGATGAAGGTAGAGTCGATTTGTGGCGTGGCAAGCGGTGTTAATTGCTTCCGCCCAAAATTGATCCGAAGTCTTGTATTCATCGAGCATTGTTCTTGCCATCTCTATGAGCATTCGGTTCTTCCTTTCGGCAACTCCGTTTTGTTGTGGAGAGTATGGTGCTGAAAATTCGTGCTTGATTCCCTCCTCATCAAGGTACTCCCCCACTTGCATGTTCTTGAACTCTGTGCCGTTGTCGCTCCGAATAATTTTGATCGATAGTGAGAACTCGTTTTGCGCTCGCTTGAAGAATTTCTTGAGTGTCCCTTGTGTTTCTGACTTGTCATGCAAAAAGAACACCCAAGTGAAGCGGGAAAAATCATCAATAATGACTAAACCATATTTATTACCGCCGATGCTTATGTAAGCAATTGGACCAAACAAGTCCATATGAAGTAGTTCGAGCGGTCTTGTCGTAGTCATGATGTTCTTTGCGGGATGATGTGCTCCAACTTGCTTCCCGGCTTAGCACGCGCTACAAGGCATGTCTTTCTCAAAAACAACATCTTTCAAACCTCGGATGTGATCGCCCTTGAGGAGTTTTTGAAGATTCCTCATACCAACATGTGCTAGCCGTCTATGCCACAACCAACCCATGTTGGTTTTTGCAATCAAGCATGTGTCGAGTTCAGCTTTATCCTTGTTGAAGTCAACAAGGTAAAGCTTTCCCTTCAACATACCCTTGAATGCAACGGAACCATCACTCCTCCTTGAGACGGTCACACCCTCGTTAGTGAACAAGCAATTATAACCTTTGTCACATAATTGAGATATGGACAGCAGGTTATAATCTAAAGATTCAACATGTAAAACATGAGAAAGAGTGTGTTCAGAGGATATTGCTATTTTACCGGTACCGAGCACCCTTCCTTGACTATTATCTCCAAAGTAGATGCCTTCGTTTGGGTCCTCATTTTCTTCATATTCCACGAACATCCTCCTTTCTCCGGTCATGTGGTTGGTGCATCCACTGTCTAGCACCCATTTGGATCCACCGGAGGAATAGGCCTGCAGAAACAAATTATGCCTTGGTTTTAGGTACCCAAGCTTGCTTGGGTCCTTGGAGGTTAGTTACAATACATTTGGGCACCCACACATGGGATTTTGTGTTCCCATGGCGTGGCCCAGCATAATAAGCATAAACTTTACCAAGATTGTTTCTCATTAATACATAAGAGGCATCAAAGGTTTTGAGCAAAAGTTGCTGTTGTTTATGGATCGGACTAGTCTGGGTGACCGGACTTGTCCGGATGACCGGACTTGTCCGGACCACAACCGGACTAGTCCGGTGTTCATGAGAGTTCGGGTTCTTAATTTTCGAGTTACCAGGTTGTGAGGGTCCTCCCTTCACAAAGGTAATCCTTCCCTTGTTATTCTTATGACTTCCAGCATTTTGCTTTCCATCATAAGATTAACCAATGTCATACTTGACATTTGGAGGTCTTTGGACCAAGTATGCACTACGTGCATAGTTGATCCTCTCCTTGTCAAATATTCCACATTGGGTAGGATTTTTATCCTTTGTGGAGGTAGACTTTTCCTTCAAACTGGTGTTGATTTTACCACATTTGCACATATGAACAAGATTAGTTGAAGTGGGTTGAGAAGGTAGACTTGAAGAGGAGGAAGATTCACTTAGCTTGAGTGACTCAACTTGCACTTCAAGAATCTTGTTAACCTTGATCAGGTCATCAAGTTGATCCTTGATTGCAACGTTTGAGTTGGTTAACTCCAAGCAAGTTTTCTTGCTTGAAGCTAGCTCAAGCTCTAGTGAGCCGTTTTTCTCCTTTTCAAGAACTAGAAGATTGTCAAGTTCGACATACTTCTCCTTTTGGGAGATAATCATGTCCTCTTGACGATCAATTAGCCATTCCTTCTCAACAAGTTGGTCAAGTAAAAATTTCATTTTAGCAGCAGTTTTTCTATCTAATCCAATTAACATATCTTCATCATCACTATCTAGTTCATCATTACTTGAGTAGGAATGCATGGAAGGAGTTTTGATGTTTACCTTGCGTTTACCTTCCTTTGCCATGAGGCAAGTGCCATTTCCCTTCTTTGTACCGAGCGTGGGGAAGAGTGTGGGTTTCTTGGACGTGCTTTCAATGGCTATGCTAGCCATCTCTTCTTCATCGGATGATGAGGACTCATCGTTTGAGTCCCACTCCTTTCCAATGTGTGCTTGTTCAGCTTGTTTCTTCTTCTTGAAGAATTTCTTCGGTTGAGGCTTGGCTTCTTTATTCTTCTTCTTGTTGTCCTCATACGGGCAATCGACTATAAAGTGGTTATACTTACCACAATTATAGCACGCCCGCCTCATCTTCGGCTTTGTCCTCTCCTTGTACTTGCCTTCACTTGATTTTGTTCCTTGTCTTTTCTTCATTATTCTTTTGAACTTTTTCATGAACAAAATCATATCCTCTTCGTCCAGCTCACTGCTTTCATCATCGCTGTCCTCCTCAAGCTGTGCTTCTCTTGCTTCTTTGGATAGAGGCTTGAGTGTGAACTTTAAGGCAACTCCCTTCTTCTTGGCCGATGTGAGGTCGGCTATTTCTTTGACGTGCTTGGCTTGTTTCTCCATCATTTCAAAGTTGATGATTTTGCCAAGCAGTTCATCTGGAGTCATCCTCTTGTACCCGGGACTTTCTCTGATTATAGAGCATAGTGTGACATTGCGAGGCATAAAGGCTCTAAGGATGAGCTTTACAACCTCGTGGTCATTCTACTTCTTGCTCCCATATGATCGAACCTTGTTTACAAGTGTTTTCAATCGGTTGTACATGTCCTGGGGAGACTCGTCTTCCTCAATTGCGAACCTTCCTAGTTCGCCTTCGATCATTTCAATTTTCGCCTCCCGCACATGCAGGTCACCTTCATGGGCTGTTTGTAGTGTGTCCCATATTTCCTTGGCAATCTCCAGTCCATCCACCTTTGTGAATTCATCTCGACTTAGAGAGGAGGTGATTACGACTGCGGCTTGAGCGTTTCTGTGGATGGCTTGCTCTTGACTTGGGGTGAGCTCTTCGTCGTCATCTGGGATGTCTATTCCTGTGCACACAATATGCCATAAACTTGGGTTAAGGGAAATCAAGTGCATCTTCATATTTTGCCTCCACATGGAGTAATCACTCCCATCGAAGTGTGGAGCTTTTCCAAGAGGAATAGATAGGTAATGGCTGTTGTTTGAATTTAAACGATCATAGTTAAAAGGATATCAGGAGTAGTCGGTGTGACTACTCCCCTTCTTCTTTTATTCAACTTTAGCTTTCCCTTTGGAATGTGCTTTCTTTCTGAGGAGTGCTTTCAGCTCCAGCGTCTCCTCATCATCATCATTGAAGTCTTGAATTGCTTCGAGATACTTTTCCATTTTTGGTTCTTGTTGTTGTTCACTTCTTCCTGGTTGTTGATTTTCTGAACTTCCTTCATGTCCGACATGATCTCTTCGAGTGGTTGCACTCTTTCTTGAAGAACCTGCTCTGATACCAATTGAATGTAGGCCTAGAGGGGGGGTGAATAGGCCTTTTTGAATTTTCTCGGTTCCTGTAACACTCAACAACAAAATCAATACCAGAGATATCGGACTAGTCCGGTTTTCACGGGCTAAGTTGATCAAGTTCAGTCAATTTGATTGATTCGTTAATGTTTGCAGTAGAAATATAAACTTGAATGACAGTTTAATAGTTGTATGTCAAATTCTATTACAATTAAGGCTCTTGTTCAACAATTTAACTCAAATTGAATAAAGTGAATCAAACCCTAGATTAAGTTGATCAATTAAGATGAAGAACGCAAAAGGACAAGACACACGATTTATCCCGTGGTTCGGCTACCACGAAGGCAACCTACGTCCACGTTGAGGAGCCCACAAAAGGATCGGGTCTTCTCCAACCCTTCCCTCGTCGGATCGCCACGAAGGACAATCCTCTTCCACTAATCACAAAGGGTAAATAACCAAGTTGAAGGGGCGTTCTCACATGTTGAGAGCTCCCTTGATTACAACTTACAAAGCCACCAATAACACACTCGAAAATTACAAATTGAAATGCAAGAGTGTGTTAGAGAATCAAACCAAGAGCTCAATGATGTGTGCCAAGTTTCTCTCCAATGATCTAGAAGTGATCTTCAATAGATTGATCGATTTTGCACTTAATTTCGTGGAGAGAGGTGGTTTTTGAGTCTCTTGGGAGGTGTGACGGCGCTAGGGTTCGAGAGAGTGTAAAAGTGGGCCGTGCACCTCTATTTATATGGGGTTTCTAAAAGTGACCGTTAGGGTTCAGAAAGATCGGACTAGTCCGTGGTGGTCACCGGACTAGTCCGGTGTGTTGTGTGTAGCAAACCCTAAGTGTCCAGGAATATCGGACTAGTCTGGTTGAAAACGGACTTGTCCGATTTCACTACTGGAAATCTTCGGACTAGTCCGATTGCCATCGGACTTGTCCGAACATATGAAACCCTAAGTGTTTAGGATGACAAGTCCACACTTGGAGGACTTGTCCGATTTAGATCAGTGTGTATATCGGACTAGTCCGTGTAGACACCGGACTTGTCCGAAGCGTATCAGAAAGAATATCGGACTAGTCCAGATCACAACGGACTTGTCTGATTTTGTGTGACTTGTGCATTGTGTTGAGGACTAGTCCGCATTGGGGAGGACTAGTCCGAAGTGGATCAGAAAGATATCGGACTAGTCCGGTGCATACCGGACTTGTCCGATCTAGTGCAGAAAGTGATATCAGACTAATCCGGCTGATATCGGACTAGTCCGGTCCTGTATAACTTTGTGCATTGTGTGTGTGTGCTTGAAAGTGATTGAGCTCTTGGGTGTGTTTCCTTAACACACTCCATACATAATAATCTACTATTTTCTTCTCCTTGAGCTCAAATTCACTTTGCTTCTCATTTCCCTTCTTTTTGGCATTTTGCTCATTTTTCATTATTTGCCTGCATTCATCTCAACAAAAGGATTAGGATCCCAATTGCTTGTCATAAATCATCCAAAACCCACAAGGGAGTCCTAGATGCACTTTCAGAGACACACCTGCTGCACGACATATGCAATGTCAGGTCGAGTGAAGGTGAGATATTGCAGGGCTCCAGCATGATCACGATAGTGAGTAGCATCCGAAACCAGAACACCATTAGATGATAATTTGGTACACGTGTCGACTAGAGTAGAACATGATTTACAATCAGTCTGTGACACCCGGTTCCGAATATGAACCAAGCGTAACGCATATGTGTGCACATGAAGTTCATCACACATATACGGTTGCATCACAAACGATATACAGAATTTAACCACGTCTTAACTATTATATAAGTACTTTATTACAATAATCCAATAGTTCACGAATGATAAAACTCTAAATAATGCAGCGGAAAATAAACTAAACAGCACGACTCCAATCCACATGCAATTGACGGCGGTACGCAACCTAGTACTCCACGTGATCCTCAGGGTACTCCCAATTGTCTCCAGTAGCTGTTGGGGGGGGGGGGGGGAGATTGCAAGGGTGAGTACATGTCGTACTCAGCAAGTGTGGAAAGTATGACATGTGGCTTATTCAAATGACGAATGTAATAAAGGCTAAGTGCTGTAAAGTACAGTAAAACATTTGAAAAGCATTATACTATGTCTAGGTGAAACAATCCCATCATAACCATCATATTAACAAAATATAAACCATATCCAATTATTGCCAACATCACCATTATCCATGTCCAATTACCATAACTCAAATTCACATCCATAACCATAATCCAAAAACCATAACCATTACCAACCCATAACCATAAACCAATCATAACCATTACCAGACCATAACCATCCCAAATCCCAATTCCAACTCTAATCATGTAGGTCATCTAGGCGCTCATAACCGGGAGCACGGCTATCATGATAGTTTTTAACACTCTGCAGAGGTTGTACCACTTTACCCACATGTTTGTGATTTCGTCACCCTTTGATGACTAAGAAACCTCCATTATGCCATCTCACACTTCCGTAGGTGTGTGGCCAAGAGATCACAAAATAGCCTTTCAAAAGGGACTACTAGTATGTACGGGCCCACTAAGGTTTCACTGGCAGGCTTGAATCTCCATTCTCCCACCCACGGGCCCCCTCGTGTGCCATGCGGATCCCAGGGCAGTCCTCCTGGACTCCCATTCCCCGCGCCATCCAATGGTCCATACAATACTAGCAGCGCTCCTAATTATTCAGCTACACCGCACCCATACTTGGCCTTGTGGTGGCACTGTTGACCTGGCATATTCTCGCATGAACCGGTCCTTAGATCTAAGGCAAGCATACCACCATATCATCCAACCCATTCACAAAACCATGCTTGCTTAGATCACCCATCATATTGACCAGTTCACATTAACCAGGATATCATTGGTGCATAATTAAATGTGTAGTGTTGTTTGCCATCCCAATTAATTAAGCGAAACAAAAAGGTAATAGCCCTTCCCGACTCTCTACCATAAATTCGAGGTGACAAGGGTGGTCAAGCAAAACTAGTAAACTTCCTACCATATGATTCCCATCAATTTGACACAAGCATGCAATTTGCAAACAAAATGTTTATTTTAAAATAGGATCAATATGCTTCAAGGACACTTGCCTTGCTCCGACGGATGGGGTTGCTCAAGCGCTTCGAAGTCTTGGTTTTGGAAATCCTCGTATGCGGCCTCTTGAGCACGTTCCTCTACGCGTGATCATACATACAGGGAAGTACATACAATTCAATATAATGCACGCAAAATAATCAACATGCAATGACATGTATGCATGCACAATTCAATAATTAATTTACTACGGTCGTTTACTAATTAGATGCGAGTAGTTCATACGTGTTCATATGAGTTTACGGGGTTTTAGGGTGGATTAATGCTGCTGAAAATAAAAATACGACGCAACTATGATCAATTTACGTCTATTAGATTCAATATGATAGCTAAAATTTGCATCGGAAACATGGCCTACCGTAGATGCGATGGCTTCGATGATCGCGGGATGGGGACAATGCGTAGACGAAGTAGATGCGTAGGGTCCTCCGGCGGCACGACGACAGCGGCGCGATGGCGACGTCGATCTCCGGCGGACGGTGGCGCCCTCCTCTTTTTCTTCCTCTTCTTCCCCTTCTTTTTCTCCTTTTTCTTCCCTGGGCGCAGCTCTGTTTTCTGGTGCTTTTTCCCTCTGTACCGGCGGCGGCTTGCTGGATCGGAGAAACCCGAGGGACCTACGGTCCTTTTTATAGGGGCGTGGGGGGCTCGATCGGGGCCGAGTCAGTTCCGGGAGCCGGCGGACACGACGGGAATCCCGCGCGGGAGGCGTTGCGGAGTCGGACGCGGGGGCGGGCGGGCGAGCCGGGGCGGGGTGGGACCGGGAGCGCGGGGGGGGGGGGGGGGGGGTGCGCGATACGGCTGGCGGGGCGCGTGGCTCGCGCGCGCGGGCTCCTGGGGCTGGCGCGGCTGGCTGGGCCGTCGGCCTGGCCAACGGCAGGCCCCCTTTCTCTTTTTTTTTCTTTTTTTATTTAGTATTATTATTATTTTATTATTTATATTTATTTATATTTCTTTTTTTACACTTTCTTTTATTATATAATTTATTATATATATATATATTTATATATATATTATTATTTGTATTATATATATTATTTTATTATTTATTATTAATATATATATTATTAATATTAATATTTTATTTACTTTTTTATATCTTGTTATTTATTATTTATATATATATTTATATATATTTTTATTATTATTTTTATACTTATTCCCTATTACAAGTTTTAGGCTATAACTATTATTTTCTTTTCCTTCTTTTGCTACACATATTTGTATATGTATGTTTTATTATTTTTCTCTTATTGTACTAGTGTTTAATGCATGCTCATGTATGCAATGCATGATGCGAAAATTTAGGGTGTTACAAACCTATCCCCCTTAAAGTGAATCTCGCCCTCGAGATTCGATAGCGTGGAGAAAAGGTGAGGGAATTCTGCCTTCAGGTCTTCTTCACGTTCCCATGTAGCTTCGGTTTCCGTATGGTGTTTCCATTGCACTTTGCACCAACTGACTTTATTATTCCTCGTGACCCTTTCCTTCATGTCCAAAATCTTGATAGGTTGCTCGACATAGGACAAATCCTCCTGAAGCTCTAACTCGTCCATCGGCACTTGTTCTTCCAGTACCCTGAGACACTTCTTGAGTTGAGAGACGTGAAACACATCGTGTACATCGGAGAGATACGTCGGCAGCTCAAGTCGATAAGCTACCTCTCCTCGCTTGTCCAAAATCTTGAACGGTCCGATGTAACGTGGTGCCAGTTTTCCTTTGACGTTAAACCGTCGCTGACCTCTGATAGGTGACACTTTGAGGTATACAAAATCTCCAACTTCAAAAGTCAAACTCCTTCGCCTATTATCAGCATAACCTTTCTGTCGAGACTGGGCAGCCTTTAAGTTTTCCCTTATTATTTGGACTTGCCTTTCAGCATCTTGTAACACGTCTGGACCAAACACTTGATTCTCTCCGGTTTCATTCCAAAACAAGGGAGTCCTACACTTCCTTTCGTACAATGCTTCGTAGGGTGACATTTTTAGACTTGCTTGGTAGCTATTGTTGTAAGAGAATTCAGCGTACGACAAACTTTTATCCCAACTTTTCCCATGCTTTAATGCACAAGCTCTTAACATGTCTTCCAAAATTTGGTTGGTCCTCTCGGTTTGTCCATCTGTTTGAGGGTGATACGCCGAACTGTAGTTCAACCTTGTTCCCATTGCTTCATGCAATTTCTGCCAAAATCTGGAGGTAAACTGAGAACCTCTATCCGAGACTATCTTCTTCGGTACTCCGTGTCGACACACAATATGTTCCATATACAATTCTGCTAGCTTCGCGGTGGTATATGTGGTCTTGACAGGGATGAAGTGAGCTGATTTTGTCAACCGATCCACAATAACCCATATTGAATCATAGCCAGACTGAGTTTGCGGTAATCCAACTATAAAGTCCATACCAATCTCTTCCCACTTCCATTCCGGGATCTTTAATGGTTGTAACAATCCGGCTGGCTTTTGATGTTCAGCTTTAACTCGTTGGCACACATCACAAAGTGCAACATATTCGGCTATGTCCTTTTTCATGCTATCCCACCAATAGCATGTCTTTAAGTCCTTGTACATCTTTGTACAACCGGGGTGAATTGAGTAAGGCGAGTCATGTGCCTCCTTTAATATTGTCTCCCGAATATGCCCGACATTAGGTACCACAATCCTCTTTCCAAGCCATAAGGTACCCTGTTCGTCCTCATCAAATTTGAATTCTTTCCCTTCTTGGGTCCTTTCCTTGATTTCCTGTATTTCCTTGTCCTTTGTCTGTCCTTCCCGTATTTCCTGCTCTAATGTTGGGTTGACTTCCATCATTCCCTTCTCATTTATGAATCCAAGGTTCAACCGTTCAAACTCCTTGCATAACTCGGATGGCAGCTCTCGAACTGTGAGTTGGTGGCTTACTCCTTTTCGGCTCAAAGCATCGGCCACTACATTAGCCTTCCCTGGGTGATAGTTGATTCCCAAGTCATAATCCTTGATGAGCTCCAACCATCGGCGTTGCCTCAGATTCAGATCCATTTGCGTAAATATGTACTTGAGACTCTTGTGATCCGTATAAATCTCACATCGGTGACCAAAAACATAGTGTCTCCATATCTCCAAGGCGTGTACTACGGCCGCGAGTTCAAGGTCGTGCGTAGGATAATTCAACTCATGTTTCTTTAGTTGCCTCGATGCATAAGCTACCACTTGGCTTTCTTGCATGAGCACACATCCTAATCCTTGCCTTGATGGCATCACAATATATATCAAAACTCTTGCTCACGTCCGGTAATACTAACACCGGCGCGGTTGTCAACCTTTTCTTTAACTCCTCAAAGCTATCCTGACAAGCTTGAGTCCATCGGAATGCCTTCCCTTTCATGAGTAATTCAGTCATAGGTTTGGCTATTTTGGAGAAATCCTTGATGAATCGGCGGTAATATCCAGCCATTCCAAGGAAACTCCGAATTTCCTTGACATTCTATGGCGGTTCCCACTTAAGCACATCTCTCACTTTCCCTGGGTCAACTGATACCCCTCCTCCAGAAATAATATGGCCTAAGAAGGAAACTTCCCGTAACCGAAATTGACACTTACTGAACTTGGCATACAATTGATGCTCCCTCAATTTCTGCAGCGTAAGCCTCAAGTGTTCCTCGTGTTCCTTCTCATCCTTCGAGTAGATCATAATATCATCGATGAACACTACAACGAACTTATCCAGATATTCCATGAAGACCTTATTCATGAGATACATAAAGTACGCAGGCGCGTTCGTCAATCCAAATGACATGACGGTGTACTCATAAGATCCATATCGTGTCCGAAATGCTGTCTTGGGTATATCCGATGGTCTAATCTTCATTTGGAAGTATCCTGACCGCAAGTCGATCTTGGAGAAGATACATGCACCCTTCATTTGGTCGAACAAATCCTCTATACGGGGCAGTGAGTACTTGTTCTTAATTGTCACTTCGTTGAGAGACCTATAGTCCACACACATCCTCTGGGTTCCAACCTTCTTATCTACGAAGAGCACTGGGGCTCCCCACGGGGATGAGCTTGGGCGTATAAAACCCTTCTCTAGCTGCTCTTGAATTTGCTTCTTGAGCTCTGTTAACTCCTTAGGAGGCATCCTATACGACCTCTTAGCTATAGGTGCAGTTCTGGGTATCAACTCAATGGCGAATTCTATGTCACGATCAGGTGGCATACCTGGCAACTCATCTGGAAACACATCCGGGTACTCGCAAACGATCGGAATGCTTTCCAATGTCACTTCTTCCACGTGATTCAGCATCGCTTTCTCTCTTGCAGGTTGGGCTGCCTCAACTTCGATGCGTGTACCATGTTCACTTGTCAACTGCACAATCCTCTCGGCACATTGAATGACTCCATTATACTTGCTCAGCCAGTCCATTCCAAGTATTATGTCTATTCCTTGGGAGTCCAAGACTATGAGGTTTGCGAGAAAGTCTACCCCCCTTATTTTAATGCTTACTTTCGGACATACTATATTTGTCCTCATCTCTCCGCCAGGAGAACTTACTAGCATAGTTTGCTTCATATGAGATATAGGCAAGTTGTATTTGGCAACATACTTTGACGAGATGAATGAATGAGATGCTCCCGAATCAAATAAAACAGTCGCGGGGTTGGAGTTGGCAAGAAACATACCAATCACGACGTCATCAGCTTGCTGGGCTTCCTCAGTAGAGACATGATTCACATTGCCATGAGCAAAATTCTGCTGTCCACGGTTGCCTTGTGGTGCTCCTCCATTTGGTCGCGGGTTATTTGGCCTTGGTGCATTGTTCATAGGTCCATAGTTTCTCTTGGGGCATTGACTTGCAAAGTGTCCGGGTTCTCCACACATATGGGAAGTTTGGGCGCAACTGGTTTTGAGCATTTGCCGCCATGTTAGGACGCGGCGCAGGTGGCACAGGATAGCGAGGCGCTTGCATGGCGGGGCGTTGTTGCGGTGGCAGATTTGGGCGGGGCGGATAAGCAGCACGGTATGCAGGAGCAGATGGGTTGTATTGTGGTGCAGTAGGTGGTGCATAACGGGGGCGAACATTACTTCCTTGCTGCGGTCCATGATGTGGCATCTTCCTCTTGTTGTCCTGCTCCATCTCACGAATCTTGTTCTCAACCACAATAGCCTTGTCAACAAGCTTTTGGAAGTTTGGATAATCAGTATTGAGCAACTGGACTTGAATTTCATTGTTGAGACCCCTCATAAACAAATATTGCTTCCTACTATCAGTTTTGATGTCTTTTGGAGCGTATCTTGATAATTGAGTGAATTTGTTGAGATACTCACTCACGCTCATCCTTCCTTGCCTGAGATTTTCAAAGTCTTGTCTTCTCAGTATCATAACTCCTTCAGGTACATAGTGGGAACGGAAACTCTGCTTAAACTCAGCCCAAGTGATTGCCTCTTGATTATCATGAGCGTTGCAAAGAGCTTCCCACCAGTCAGCGACTGCTCCAACTAGTTGATGTGATGCAAAGAGAACCTTCTCCCTATCAGTGCACTGGACAATAGCAAGTTTCTTCTCAACGGACTTCAGCCAATCATCAGCTTCCATTGTGTCTGTGGCTTGTGCAAAGGTGGGCGGTCTGGTCCTCATGAACTCTCCCAAACGGTTGTGAGGAGGCAGGGGTGGTGGTGGAGGTATATGAGGCTGATTGTTGTTGCCAGCTTGCAGCTGTCCCATTGTCTGTATCATGGTTTGCATGAGCTGGTTCTGCATAGCTAACAGTTGTTCAATGTTGATAGCTCCATGAGCATGTCCCTGGTTGTTCTGAGGTACTTCATGGTTCTCCTCCTCACCATTGACATCCCTCTGGTTGCGAGTCCTCACCATCTGAAGAAAAGCAATAGGTAAGAATTAGAGAACGTCCCCAACTATATGCATCAAGGGATATGAAATTAACCAGCTAGCTACACTAGCCTAGGTGGACATGGCAATGCTAAAGCATCCCAAAATCCTCTATTAAGCACACAAGCAAACAATGTATATATAGCAAACAGCACACCAAGCAAAAACACATCGATTCCTGAGTGCTCCTATGTGCTCAAAAGTGTCCATTCTACCTAGGCTTGCGTCCTACAGTCAACGCGGCTCTGATACCAATTTGTGACACCCGGTTCCGAATATGAACCAAGCGTAACGCATATGTGTGCCCAGGAAGTTCATCACACATATACGGTTGCATCACAAACGATATACAGAATTTAACCATGTCTTAACTATTATATAAGTACTTTATTACAATAATCCAATAGTTCACGAATGATAAAACTCTAAATAATGCAGCGGAAAATAAACTAAACAGCACGACTCCAATCCACAGGCAATTGACGGCGGTACGCAACCTAGTACTCTACGTGATCCTCAGGGTACTCCCAATTGTCTCCAGTAGCTGTTGGGGGGGGGGGAGATCGCAAGGGTGAGTACATGTCGTACTCAGCAAGTGTGAAAAGTATGACATGTGGCTTATTCAAATGATGAATGTAATAAAGGCTAAGTGCTGTAAAGTACAGTAAAACATTTGAAAAGCATTATACTATGTCTAGGTGAAACAATCCCATCATAACCATCATATTAACAAAATATAAACCATATCCAATTATTGCCAATCCATGTCTGTCGACTGTTGGAGTCGGCAGATCCCCTAACACTATGAAAAGTGTTTGAAGGAGTTTGTGGTTCGGTCTGGGCGCGCGGAGATCTAAGAAAGTGAAATGCGATTTGGACACGAGTGACACGGTGGTTTACGTGGTTCGGGCCGCCTGAGCGTAATACCCTACTCCACGGGTGTGTGTTTGTTGTATTAACTTGTGAGCTTCAGAATGTTCCACCCCCTCTGTGTATCGTCGGTTTGTCCTTTTATAGTACAAGGACCAACCGTTACAAGTCAGCCTGGCCCGACATGTGGCCCTGGCGGTTATTAGTATTGATACACGAGATTAATTGTTGTTAATAACCCTGTAACGGCTCCGACAGTGCCGTTACAGGTGTTAAGGCTGTCCGATTAATTATCATTAACGTGGAATTAATGGTAATTAATCGGATCTTGAAGTCTGCGGCTGTCCTTTGGAGATCCGGAGCCGTTACAACGTCTCCCGGGGGCTTTAAGCATCTAGCTCCGTCGTGTGGACACGTGGCAGCTCCGGAGCTTGCTTGGGAGAAGCGGGAAGCTCCGGGGTGACCTGGCACGTGTCATGTCCGGAGCTTCTCTCGGTCGGGGGCTACCTCCGGAGGTGCCGTTTCAGTACTTGGCCCGGAGCTTCACCCTTGCGGGTAATAGCTCTGGGCTGACAGTACACGTGGCAACCTAGAGGTTAACCATGTTGGAGAAGCGGGTCCGGTCACGTCTGGCGAGTGGGCCCCGAGGGTCTTCAATTTGAGTTGATGTCCTTCCCTTGAGATCTTTGTAACCTCAGGGGGTGTATGGTTTTTAGGGTACCGACAGTGGCCCCCTGGACCTACCTCCGGGGAAGGCCAACGGGATGAAGTCGTTCCGCCGGAGGTGGGTCCATACTTGTGACTCTTGAACTGGGTCTTCAAGAGTCTTCGGAGGTGCCTTTGGCGGGGCTTTATGGTTGAGTCCCGACGCGTGGCGCACCTCAGGCGGCGGATAAGATCTTTGACATGCGGATCTCTCGCAATTGAAGGTCGTCGGTTCCCGATACGAAAACCGTATCGGTTCCGCGCGCCTTGTCAGTCCGCCGCCTTTGGGTTTCCCGCCTCGTGATGACAACTGTTTGCCTGGGTAAGAGCCTCGACTTGGTCGTCGGGGTGGTCCCGGGCCCTCTTGTCATCGGCTGGGTTGAATTCTTGAGTAGTATGCTTGATTCCCCTGCAGTTTCCATCCAAGCGTTGCGAGGGCTTACTTAAGAAGGAAAGCGCACCGTCGGGAGTTCTTTACGCTTTCCATCTGTTCTTGCGCTCAAACTCCCAACTCGTGCTTTGCTTTTCTTCTCTAGCCTAGCTGTGCTGCGATGGAGTTGGGTCTGCGTGAGAGTCGTTTGAAGACGGAGAGCGATCTGAAGAAGGTCCGAGCCCTCATGGGGTGGTCGTCGGACTTCTTCAACCGTTCAATCCGCACCGGAGGAGAGCTTCCCTTTAAAAAGGAGCACTCCGGCGAAATGGTATACTTTTCATCGTATGCCATGGTGGGGCTGATCCCACCATTTTCTTCCTTCTTTTTGATGCTGCTAGACTTCTATGGTCTGCAGCTATACCACCTTGGCCCTCACTCCCTTCTCCTTGTGTCCATCTTTGTCCACTTCTGCGAGATGTGGGTGGGCATTCCTCCCTGCATCGAGCTCTTCCGCACTTTCTTCACCGTCCAAACCACCGGCCGAAGTGACGAGTACCTTGGCTTCTACTACTTTGTGAAGCGCAAGAAGTGCCCGTTCAAGTACCTCCGGTCGTTCCCTTCCGGGAAGTGGGATGACTGGAAGAAAGATTGGGTAGTTGTCCGGGTGGAGGAGCACGAGCGGTTGGAGCTGCCAGAAGGTCTGCCCGGCATTGACACGTCGGTGTGGAGCGAAGTTCCGGTGCTGGCGGCAGCCTTCGATCCCGTCCTATCAAGGATCCGCCAATGTGTGGAGGGAGGATTGACTCCCCAGGCGGTGTTTTGCAACTTCCTGTTCAACAGGTGGGCACCGCTGAAGAGGAGGGAGAAGCTCGCCTGGGCCCTCAACAGCGTGATGGACGAAGACCGGGTTGAGACCGGGTTGAAGTCCAGCATGGTGGGGAAGTCCTTGGAGTTTCACCTCAAGAAATTCCAGCACGGCATCGATGTAGACGGAGCGTACTTGACTCCGCCACCGGCTTTCCTCCCCCTGAACGAGGAAGTTGAGTTCAGCAGGGAGCTCCGGCGGAAGATGCCCGCGCTTGACGACCTTGGCGTCGTCGAGAGAAGATCGACCGCCCCGTTGGCGATCCCCGGGTTGTCGGAAGGCGGCTCCGCCCCTGTCTCTCAGCCAAGAGCTGAGGTCACCGGCAAGGGCAAGGAGCTGGCGGAGGGGCCGGAGAACCGGAAGAGGGAACTGCGACATGCTGACGGAAGGTCCGTCGGGCTTGCTACTTCACCGCCAGTTCCCCGTCCTCAGGAAGGAAGATCCTCCGCCGCTGTAGCATCTGTCCCCGTGGTGGGGTCTTTTCGAAGCGCTACTGTTCCGGCGGTGGGATCCTCCCGGAGTGCAGCTGTTCCTGTGATGGGTCCCTCCGGTGGTGCCAGTTCCGGACGGGCGACTCCGGTTCGAGAAGCGGTGAGGGCATCCAGGTCTAGGAGTTCCTCCCGGTCAAGGAGAGCTCCGACCCGGGAAACGCCCGTGGCTACGGCAAGTCCTGGGAGTCCTCCCGGAGCTCCTACGCCGACCGTGGCCAGCCCGGAACGTCCGGGAAAGAGGTTCCGCGCAAGCTGGTGCGTGAGCCTCCCAAGGTAATTTTTCTTGCTTACCTCAATTAACTTTTAATTATAGCATCTGTTTGCTCAATTTCTCCATTCTCCATCTGCAGCGTTCCTAAGAAGGGGAGTGAAGCTCCGCCCTCAGCCACAGTGTCTGAGGCTACGAGGGCTTCTGCTCCAGCTCCGGTGCTGCCCCAGGCAGAGGCTGCGACAGCTCCGGCGCCGGCTGTCGTGGTCATGGACCTCGACTCGTCTCCAGAAGTTCCCGTGGTAGCGCCGGACCACGGGATTGAAGATGCGCCAGCGGCACCCGCTCCGGAGGTTGAAGCTCCGGGCCCTGGTGCTGCAGAAGTAGATGCTCCGGCTGCCGAGCCGGAGGAAGTAGCGGTCCCGGCTTCAGAGCCGGAAAATGCTGGAGCTTCGGCGGTCGAGCCGGAGGCAGCTGAAGCCCCGGCGTGCGAGCCGGAAGTTGAAGTGGTTCCGGCAATTGAGCCGGTTACTTCTGAAGCTCCGGTCGCAAGGCCGGTAGTTATTGGAGCGCCGGCTGCAGAGCCGGTGGTGGTGGAGGCGGGGGAGCTTGAGCTCCCCTCAGAAGAAGCGTCCCGGCCGGAGCCATTGGAGGCGACGACGTCGATGGTACCCGTGGCGGAGCCAGAGTGCCTGAACGAAGTCGCCGGCCCCCAGCCTGAGGGGGCGAATGAAGATTTGGTGGCGGGACCTTCTTCGGTGGCGACTGAGGCCATCCCGGAGGAGGGCCCTAGTGCCTTGGAAGCTCGGGGTTCCGCTCTCGCAGAGTGGGACCCAATTTTTGTAAATGAAGACCCGCTGGAACCAGCGGAGGAGACCCCAGAAGGTCCGGAGCCCATCTCGCTGTCGATGTCCATCGACAACGCTTGCTCCAGTCTGCGCCAAGTCCAACTAGCCTTCTTCCACGACAGCAAGGTTCTTGAAGAGGAGCGCCAAACCCTTAGGAGGTGGCGTAATAGACTCCAATTCGAGACCAAGCTGGCGCAGTCGAGGATCGCTGCGGACAAGGAATGGATCAAGCGGGAGAAGGTCCGCTTGGAGCTCTGGGGTGAGATGCTGGACGAGAGGGAGAGCATGACTCACAACCTCGACGCCCAATCCCGGGAGTACCACGACCAAGCTAAAGCTGCCAATGATGTGGCCAACGCTCGGTTCGATCAACTCGAAGCCATCAGTACCGCACTCATCAAGCGCCGAGAGGCGCTTGAGGGAAGGGAAAAGCGGCTCGAGGATGAGGAGCAAAAACTCCTGGAGCTACGGGATGACGTCTTGCGACGTGAAGAAGAGCTTGCCGAGAAGACAGCTCTGGCGGACAAAGGTATCGAGGAGCGCGCTAAAAAATTGGAAGAGCGCTGCCTCGAAGAGGAGGAGAAGACCTGGGTGCGAGGGCAGGAACTCTACGAGTATGAGTGTGCCCTCATCGCCCGGGAGAAGAAAATAGAGGCTAGGGAGAAAGACCTGGTCGACCGTCGGAACAAGATCCACCTCCGGGAGGAGGAGCTCGGGAGACTCGAAAAGCGGGTTGCTGCGAAAATTCAGCAAAACGCCATAGAAGTTGAGCGCCTCTCCCGCGAGAACTCAGAGCTGGCGGCGACCCGGAGGTCCTTGGAAGAGATGAAGGGCCTGAGAAAGACGGACTCCCTGCAAATTTGGGAGTTCCTGAGTAAGGCCGACGATGCGCTAGCGCCGTTGGGTTTCAGCCCCGTGCTTCCGGATGATCCGGAGCCGGAGCCGGACCTTGCATTGCAGGCGTTAAACGCCGCGGGTGGCAAGCTCTCCAAGGTGGGCGACGTCATCGCGGACCAGCTTGAGGTCGAGGGGCAATCCCTGGCTAGAAACGTCACAGAGTATGTGTTGACGTGTTACACTAGCCGGAACCCTCGATTCCCTCTGGACCCGGTGCTTGAAGGCCCCGTTGAAGGAGAAGGCGAAGCTACCCGAGCCAGCGTGTCGGAGGTCGCCCAGAAGGTCGCTGAGTTCTTCCATAGGGTCTAGGACTATCTTTCTTAGCCTTTATTTGTATTTTCTCTTCTTCCTCAATTTTGTAATCCTTTGTCCCCAGATGTAATCTCTGGTCTTCCAATGAAATGAAATCCCCAATTTTTCGTGAATTTCATTTTTTGTCTTCAACATCTTTGTCTTCACTTGGCCCCCTGGTAGATGTGCACAATTTGATTGAGGACATGTACCAAAAGGATGTTGATTTTTGTTGAAGACAGATTTGCTTCGAACTCGTATAGTTTAGGTCCGAAGTTTTCGATAGTGAAAGTCCCTTGAAGTCGTCGGAGCTTAGAAACTCCGGCACTGTCCATCGTCGGAGCTTAGTAGCTCCGGCAGGAGCCTCTACCAACACGTTGAGTGTCGGTAGTTAATACTTCAAGGTGTCGGAGCTTAGTAGCTCCGGCAATGACCCTTGCCACGCCTGGCTGGCAACAGACTCTAATGATAGAATCTTCTCACCATCTTTAAGTTAACGCCGATGGGAGTCGGAGCTTGGTTACCCCCGGTTTTTCTCCATCAATATTGGGTTTATTTTTCCTGCACACTTAAGCCAAGAAAAACGGTAAAATTCGTTCCTTATCTATAACTTCGTCGCGGCTTACGGTTCTCAAGAGAATTTCAAGTTGAACACGATTTTTAGTATAATTGGATGAATTGTCTTTTCTTTTAGATCCAATTGTCCATGGACCCACCTTACTTTGGCCTGCCTGGGTGTAGGTAGAGTGGCGTACTTAGGGTGCTTGACCAGGCTAAGTCGATAGCGCACTCCAGCCCTAGAATGGCTTGGCGGCTTTCAGGCGAGTTGGCCACAGACGATATTTAAATCTAAAAAATCTGACAATTCAACTCAAATTGTACATAAACCGGTTAAATTAGAACTTCTTAAGAATTGCACGTTTCTGTTATAGACAAGAAAGAGAAAAAAATAAAAATATTGAGCCTTATGCAAAAATGAATGCACGTGGAGTCTATTTCACATGAAGATGTCTTTCATTATAGGTCCGGGGTACAGATGAAACAAGTACACTCTTAGGGTACGGAACCAGGCTAAGTGTGTTTGGTTTCTCGTTTCACCCAGGGTAATTAGCTACACTTCTAGTCTGGAGACTGTATCAAGTGTTGCATGAGCTTTCCAAACCTTTCGGGAAAGGTCCGGCTGCTCTCCCGGAGGAACTACCCAACTCTGTACAATGACTCTATAACATACACTTCAAGTTACTTAAGACTCACCTCCGTGGAATTAAGTGTAGAACTTACGGAGGTGATCGATGTTCCAAGGGTTTGGGAGAGGTCTCCCATCCTCGGCGGCCAAGCGAACGCTTCCGGGACGGGATACTTTGATCACTCGGA
This sequence comes from Tuctoria greenei, assembly GCA_036927565.1. NCBI lineage: Eukaryota > Viridiplantae > Streptophyta > Magnoliopsida > Poales > Poaceae > Tuctoria > Tuctoria greenei. Next base: position 7,210,072 of record JAYESD010000001.1, on the reverse strand, counting down.
AGGGCCCTTCCCAGCCGGGGGAGAGTTTGTTTTGCCCTTCTCTGGATAGTATTCTCCGTAGCACCAGATCGCCTTCCTCGAGCTGTCGGTTGTGTACATGCCGCTGATGATAGCGCCGTAAAGCTTGGCGGTATCGGGCGTTCTGAACAGCTGCTTGGCACCTTCCCTCCTCGAGGAGGTCTAGGTCTTCACGCCGGAACTGGTCCTGCGCGGCTTCGTCGAAGGTCCGGACTCGGAAGGAACCCAGGGTGATCTCCGGAGGAAGGATCGCTTCTGCTCCGTACACCAGGAAGAAGGGTGTTTCTCCGGTTGCCCGACTTGGAGAAGTCCTGTTAGCCCATAGAGTGGGCGGAAGCTCTTCGATCCAATTAGCTCCGTGTTTTTTCAAACGCTCATAAGTTCGCGTTTTTAGTCCTTTAAGGATCTCTGCGTTTGCTCTCTCGGCTTGCCCATTGCTGGCAGGATGAGCTACGGAGGCGTAGCAAACTTGTATGCCGAGGTCTTCGCAATATCCTTGAAATGCGGAGCTTGTGAACTGAGTCCCATTATCAGTGATGATCTTGTTTGGGACTCCGAATCTGCTCACGATAGATTGTAGAAAATTGATTGCAGATTGTTTGTTGATCGTCACAACAGGAGTAGCTTCCGGCCACTTGGTGAACTTGTCGATGGCGACATACAGGAACTTGTAACCTCCGACGGCTCTTGGGAAGGGTCCCAAGATGTCCATCCCCCACACGGCGAAAGGCCACGTAGGAGGTATCATTTGTAAGGGCTGAGCAGGTGTATGAATTTGCTTTGCATGAAATTGGCATGCTTTGCATTTCTTCACTAGCTCAGTAGCATCCTGGAGCGCTGTAGGCCAGTAGAAGCCGTGCCGAAAGGCTTTTCCGACCAGCGTGCGGGAAGACGCGTGGTTCCCACACTCGCCTCCATGGATTTCTGCGAGGAGCTCGCAGCCTTCTTCCCTTGTGATGCACCGCATTAGGATGCCGTTGGCACCGCGCCGGTAGAGATCCCCTTCTACCAACGTGTATCTTTTAGCCAATCTGACTACCCGGTCAGCGGATACATCATCGTCAGGAAGGATGTTGTCTTTCAAGTAGTTCCGGATCTCCGAGATCCATGCATCGGAACTGACTTGAGCATTTGAGTCTTGCGTGCTGGGTTGCTCGGAGCTTCCGGCAGCACCTACGACCCTTGATGGCTGCCATGGTAACAGGGCCATCGGGACCGTCAGCTTTGGGATGCTGATCTCGCCCCCTTCGTTCAGCTCGGCAGGCTGAACTGTGGGTTTTGACATCCTCCGGACAAAGGTTCCGTCTGGAGCCGGAGCTCCGGTTGACGCCTTGGTCGAGAGTTCGTCAGCTTCAACGTTGTGAGCACGCTGAACATGGTGAAGGTCTAGGACTTCGAAGTCCTTCTGAAGCCTCTGGACTTCAAGGAGATAAGCAGCCAGCTGGAGATTATTGCAGGAGCATTCACCCTTCACCTGTTTGATAACAAGTTGTGAATCTCCTTTGACCAGCAACTGCTTGACACCAAAGGATAGTGCCACCTTTAATCCATATATGAGTGCTTCGTACTCCGCCATGTTGTTGGTTGCCTTGAAATCAAGGTGCACCATGTATCTTACCTTCTCCCCGGTTGGTGTGAGGAGAAGGACTCCAGCTCCGGCTCCCTGCTTCTGCATGGAGCCGTCGAAGTAAAGGGTCCAGTGAGGCTTAGTGAAGGCCGGAACTTGTGGTTCCTTCTTCTGCTCGCTGGGGCCCCCAGAGTTTAATGGAGAGGGAGTCCATTCTGCCACGAAATCTGCCAACGCTTGACTCTTGATTGCTTGTCTTGGAATGAATTCGAGGTCGAATTCAGCCAGTTCCGCTGCCCACTTCGCTATATTCCCAGTTGAATTGGGATTATGCAGAATCGCTCGAAGTGGATATGAGGTTACCACCGAGACTTTGTGAGCTTGGAAATAGTGTCGAAGCTTCCTTGAGGCAATAAGAACTGCGTAGAGCAGCTTATGTACCTCTAGGTATCGAGTCTTGGCATCATGTAACACTTCACTGATGAAGTATACTGGGCGTTGAACGGTCCGGACCCTCCCGGAGGGGTCCGGAGCTTCCTCTCCATTGATCCGGACCCTGTCGGAGGGGTCCAAACTATATTCGGGGACCTCCGGGTTCTGGGTGGAGGAACCCGGAGCTTCTTCAGGAATGACCTGGATCCTATCAGAAGGATCCGGGTCCTCTGAAGTGGCTTCTTGAGGATTCAAGTCTGGGAGCTGGGACCCAGACCTGCTTTCGGGAACCTCCGGATCCTCCCGAAGGGATCTGGATTCCTGAGTATTGGGTAGTTCCGGTCTCTCCGCAACCAGAACCATACTGACGACTTCGTCAGCTGCTGAAATATAAAGCAATAAAGGCTCACCAGGGTTCGGAGCTACCAAGACTGGTAGAGTGGTGAGGAACTGTTTCAGCTCCTGGAATGCCTTCTCTGCCTCTTCAGACCATTGGAATGGTCCGGACTTCCTCAGTAACTTGAAGAAGGGAAGTGCCCTTTCCGCCAGTCTTGAAATGAATCGACTGAGGGCTGCTAGACATCCAGTTAATTTTTGGACGTCTTTGATGCGGGTTGGTGGCCGCATGTCTTCGATGGCTTTTATCTTCGCCGGATTAGCCTCTATACCCCGGTGACTTACCAGGAAACCAAGAAGCTTTCCGGAACTAACCCCGAAGACGCACTTGTCTGGGTTTAGCTTCGTGCGGGTGGCCCGCAGCTTGTCGAAGACAGCCTGCAAGGTATCCAAGAGGGACTCCTTGTTTTTGACTTTGACCACAATGTCATCAACGTACACCTCCACTATGTCTCTGATGAGTTCTTCGAAAGTTTTGTACATTGCTCGTACAAAAGTTGAAGCTGCATTCTTGAGACCAAAAGGCATGGCTGTGTAACAATACAATCCATCCACTGTGATGAATGAAGTATGTTCTTCATCTTCCCTAGACATCCGGATTTGATGATATCCTGAATATGCGTCTAGAAAACACAGCAACTCACGCCCAGAGGTGGAATCCACTATCTGGTCTATTCTAGGTAGTGGGAATGGATCTTTTGGACATGCCTTATTCAGTGTGGTGTAGTCGATGCACATCCGAAGTTTCCCGCCGGCCTTAGGCACAACGACTGGGTTTGCCAGCCATTTTGGATGGTAGACTTCTCGGATGAATCCGGCTTCGAGCAACTTCTTCACTTCTTGTCGGATGAAGTTCTGTCGCTCTACAGATTGCTTCCGAGGTTTCTGGTGTACAGGCCGAGCGTCGGGGTAAATCTTCAGATTGTGCTCAATCACTTCCCTGGGGATCCCAGGCATTTGTGACGGTTGCCAGGCAAACACGTCAACATTAGCCCGGAGGAAAGTGATGAGCGCGAGTTCCTATTTGTCGTTCAAGCCACCCGATATGCGGGTAGTTTGAGTGACATCGGAACCAATTTGGACGACTTTGACGGGAATGTCGGTGTCGCCGCTTGGCTGCACACGGGGTGCAGAGGTCGAGCCTCGTTGACGAATGCTCGGAGGTTGTGGAGCTTGCTTCTGTCTGGAATCCTCCTCTTGCGCTGTGGTGAGTGCATGGAGTTCTTCCAGAGCAGTTACTCCGGCAGTGCGATCTCCACGGATCCGGAGAACGCCTACTGGTGTCGGCATCTTCAACACCAGGTATCCATAATGAGCAGCTGCCATGAATTTGTACAGGGCAGGTCTACCCAAAATGGCGTTGAATGGTAAGTTGATCTGAGCGACGTCGAAGACCAACTTTTCGGTGCGATACTTCTCCCGGGTCCCGAAGGTAACAGGGAGAGTGATAGCTCCGAGTGGGGTTATGGCCCCCGGACCTACTCCGGAGAAAGGTCGAGAGGGCTGGAGGTCTGAAGGTCGAAGCTGAAGCTTAGTGAAAGCTTCGAAGCTGATGAGATTAAGCCCCGAACCTCCATCTACCAGGACATGATGGAGCTGGATGTTGTTGATGGTGGGGGATACCATCAAGGGCAGTTGGCCAGCTCCGACCATGCTTTGAGGACAGTCCGAAGCATCGAAAGTGATGGGTGTGTCCATCCACTTTCGATGTGGCTCCGGTCTAGCTGTAGGAGCTACAGCAGCCATATCCCGTCGCATGGTCTTAATGACGCGACGAGAGGTAATGTCCCATGATCCACCAAAGATGGTGTTCATGGTTTTTCGACGTTCGTTGTCGGAGACGTCGGAATCATCGTCGACGGAGGTGTAGACGGCTTTCAAGACCTTTTTGGGGTCTTGAAACCCTAACTCCTCTTCAGCCGGAGCTTCATCAACCTTTTGTTTTCCCTCCCTCTGACGGAAGGGAGACCCTTCCCGGCGCTTGTGGTAGCGCTCGGCAAGGTTTTGGACCTCCCGGCAATCCTCCAGCCTGTGGCTGCCCGTTTTGTGAATGGGGCACCACATCTTGGATTTGCCACCGTCTTCGGAAGACAGTCGAGGTCGCTTCTCGGGGCGTGGCCCCCGGCCACCAGGAGTTGCAGTGGCTGCAACGTTGGATGTGCCGGCCGACGGCTTCTTCTTGCCGTTGGTCTTCTTTTTCTTCTTGCCACTCTCGGAGGTAGCGGCTTCTTCTTTGGAGGATTTTTTATGATCCTCCAAGGCTGGTTTGGAGTGCATTTCACGGCCCTCCGCAGCTCTGGCACATTTGTCAGCCAGGCTGAAGAGCTCCGTGACACTGGTGATCTCTTTGATCGCCAGTTTCTCCAACATCTTCTTGTCTCGTACACCCTGTCTGAATGCTACAATGACAGAAGCGCTTGAGATAGAAGGGATTGTGTTACGTACCTGAGAGAATCTCTGGATGAATGACTGCAAAGATTCTCCTCCTTTTTGCACGACCGCAAAAAGGTCCAGTTCGGTGCCCGGACGGGTGTATGAACTCCCGAAATTGGCGGTGAACTGGCGGCATAGCTCCTCCCAACTGTCGATAGAGTTGGGCGGAAGGCTCATAAACCAGGACCTAGCAGTCCCAGTTAAGGCCACTGGAAAGTAATTGGCCATTACAGCCTCATTTCCTCCAGCTGCTAGGATCGCAGTGGAGTATATCTGTAGAAATTCTACGGGATTGACAGTCCCGTCGAATTTTTCCGGCAAGTGTGGCCGGAACTTCTGTGGCCATCTAACCATACGCAGGTGCATGGCTAGGGCGGAACAGCCTCCTCCTACTCCTTCCAGAGTAGAAAGATCTTGAGCATCTCGTCTTTCTCGAGCTCGCTCGATGTGGACACGGCCATCCTGTTGGCGGTATCGGCGATCAAGCTCCGCTCGGAGGTCGTGTGTCGAAAACCGAGATGCAGTATGGGCACGTCGTGCCCCAGAGGGCAACGACGTCACTTGCTGTGACGCAGCTCTTCTCCGGTTGTTGGAGACATGTGGACCAAGTCTTCCAGACAACGTTCGTCGCTGCGACGGGGCCCGCCCTGAAGGAGGTGGACCCTGATTGTTGAGGCGTTCGGCCGCTGCTGCGACCAAATGCTCAATATCAGCTCTCCATTGCTCCATGGCACCTTGAGATGCATCCGGAGGTGGTGGTCGCTGAAGGAGAGCACGCGCTGCATGGAGCGCGTGTTCTGGGTTGTCACGACTTGCCGGCGCAGAATGTGACGCCGGTGCACCATCATGTCGTTCGGCATGTCTTGCCGGAGAAGATGGTGGTGGTGGGAGTGTGACTCCCGCTGGAACTGAGGCTCCTGCCGGTGGTTGCATGTTGGAGGGATTGCCTCCGACAGTCTGAGCAGCAGGTTGCCCGTTGGATGATCCAGCTGCAGAATTCACCATTCTTGAAGATCTCAGGCGCCCCTTCCTGGCGCGCCAACTGTCGACTGTTGGAGTCGGCAGATCCCCTAACACTATGAAAAGTGTTTGAAGGAGTTTGTGGTTCGGTCTGGGCGCGCGGAGATCTAAGAAAGTGAAATGCGATTTGGACACGAGTGACACGGTGGTTTACGTGGTTCGGGCCGCCTGAGCGTAATACCCTACTCCACGGGTGTGTGTTTGTTGTATTAACTTGTGAGCTTCAGAATGTTCCACCCCCTCTGTGTATCGTCGGTTTGTCCTTTTATAGTACAAGGACCAACCGTTACAAGTCAGCCTGGCCCGACATGTGGCCCTGGCGGTTATTAGTATTGATACACGAGATTAATTGTTGTTAATAACCCTGTAACGGCTCCGACAGTGCCGTTACAGGTGTTAAGGCTGTCCGATTAATTATCATTAACGTGGAATTAATGGTAATTAATCGGATCTTGAAGTCTGCGGCTGTCCTTTGGAGATCCGGAGCCGTTACAACGTCTCCCGGGGGCTTTAAGCATCTAGCTCCGTCGTGTGGACACGTGGCAGCTCCGGAGCTTGCTTGGGAGAAGCGGGAAGCTCCGGGGTGACCTGGCACGTGTCATGTCCGGAGCTTCTCTCGGTCGGGGGCTACCTCCGGAGGTGCCGTTTCAGTACTTGGCCCGGAGCTTCACCCTTGCGGGTAATAGCTCTGGGCTGACAGTACACGTGGCAACCTAGAGGTTAACCATGTTGGAGAAGCGGGTCCGGTCACGTCTGGCGAGTGGGCCCCGAGGGTCTTCAATTTGAGTTGATGTCCTTCCCTTGAGATCTTTGTAACCTCAGGGGGTGTATGGTTTTTAGGGTACCGACAATGTCCAATTACCATAACTCAAATTCATATCCATGACCATAATCCAAAAACCATAACCATTACCAACCCATAACCATAAACCAATCATAACCATTACCAGACCATAACCATCCCAACTCCCAATTCCAACTCTAATCATGTAGGTCATCCAGGCGTTCATAACCGGGAGCACGGCTATCATGATAGTTTTTAACACTCTGTAGAGGTTGTACCACTTTACCCACATGTTTGTGATTTGGTCACCCTTTGATGACTAAGAAACCTCCATTATGCCATCTCACACTTCCGTAGGTGTGTGGCCAAGAGATCACAAAATAGCCTTTCAAAAGGGACTACTAGTATGTACGGGCCCACTAAGGTTTCACCGGCAGGCTTGAATCTCCATTCTCCCACCCACGGGCCCCCTCGTGTGCCATGCGGATCCCAGGGCAGTCCTCCTCGACTCCCATTCCCCGCGCCATCCAATGGTCCATACAATACTAGCAGCGCTCCTAATTATTCAGCTACGCCGCACCCATACTTGGCCTTGTGGTGGCACTGTTGACCTGACATATTCTCGCATGAACCGGTCCTTAGATCTAAGGCAAGCATACCACCATATCATCCAACCCATTCACAAAACCATGCTTTCTTAGATCACCCATCATATTGACCAGTTCACATTAACCAGGATATCATTGGTGCATAATTAAATGTGTAGTGTTGTTTGCCATCCCAATTAATTAAGCGAAACAAAAAGGTAAAAGCCCTTCCCGACTCTCTACCATAAATTCCAGGTGACAAGGGTGGTCAAGCAAAACTAGTAAACTTCCTACCATAGGATTCCCATCAATTTGACACAAGCATGCAATTTCCAAACAAAACATTTATTTTAAAATAGGATCAATATGCTTCAAGGACACTTGCCTTGCTCCGACGGATGGGGTTGGTCAAGCGCTTCGAAGTCTTGGTTTTGGAAATCCTCGTATGCGGCCTCTTGAGCACGTTCCTCTACGCATGATCATACATACAGGGAAGTACATACAATTCAATATAATGCACGCAAAATAATCAACATGCAATGACATGTATGCATGCACAATTCAATAATTAATTTACTACGGTCGTTTACTAATTAGATGCGAGTAGTTCATACGTGTTCATATGAGTTTACGGGGTTTTAGGATGGATTAATGCTGCTGAAAATAAAAATACGACACAACTACGATCAATTTACGTCTATTAGATTCAATATGATCGCTAAAATTTGCATCGGGAACATGGCCTACCGTAGATGCGATGGCTTCGATGATCGCGGGATGGGGACAATGCGTAGACGAAGTAGATGCATAGGGTCCTTCGGCGACACGATGACAGCGGCGCGATGGCGACGTCGATCTCCGGCGGACGGTGGCGCCCTCCTCTTTTTCTTCCTCTTCTTCCCTTTCTTTTTCTCCTTTTTCTTCCCTGGGCGCAGCTCTGTTTTCTGGTGCTTTTTCCCTCTGTACCAGCGGCGGCGGCTTGCTGGATCGGAGAAACCCGAGGGACCTACGGTCCTTTTTATAGGGGCATGGGGGGGGGGGGGGGCTCGATCGGGGCCGAGTCGGTTCTGGGAGCCGGCGGACACGCCGGGAATCCCGCGCGGGAGGCGTTGCGGAGTCGGACGCGGGGGCGGGCGGGCGAGCCGGGGTGGGGTGGGACCGGGAGCGCGGGTGGGGGGGGGGGGGGGGCGATACGGCGGGCGGGGCGCGTGGCTCGCGCGCGCGGGCGGCTGGGGCTGGCGGCGCTGGCTGGGCCGTCGGCCTGGCCAGCGGCAGGCCCCCTTTCTCTTTTTTTTCTTTTTTTATTTAGTATTATTATTATTTTATTATTTATATTTATTTATTTTTCTTTTTTATACTTTCTTTTATTATATAATTTATTATATATTTATATATATTATTTATATTATATATATTATTTTATTATTTATTATTAATATATATATATTATTAATATTAATATTTTTTATATATTGTTATATATATTATTTATATATATATTTATATATATTTTTATTATTATTTTTGTACTTATTCCCTATTACAAGTTTTAGGCTATAACTATTATTTTCTTTTCCTTCTTTTGCTACACATATTTGTATATGTATGTTTTATTATTTTTCTCTTATTCTACTAGTGTTTAATGCATGCTCATGTATGCAATGCATGATGCGAAAATTTAGGGTGTTACACAGTCATGCTCGCTCTCTCAAGTATCTCAACCATGTACTATCGCTGTGAAAGGAAGAAGCATGCGCTGCTCCGAGTAACACTTATGCCAAGAAAATGATGTAGGTTGCCCAAATCCTTCATTGAAAATTCTGCAGCAAGAGCATCAATAATGCGACGGAGCAGTTGTGCTGATGAGGCAGTCAGAACAATATCATCCACATATAGCAATAGATAAGCCATGTCTGTGTCGTGTCGGTAGACAAAAAGAGAAGTATCGAACCGAGCACCAATAAATCCAAATGAGATAATATGAGAAGCAAAGCGGTTGTACCAGGCACGAGGAGCTTGCTTCAAACTATATAGAGACTTGTTCAGTCGACAAACAAAATTCAGATGAGCTGTATCAAGAAAACCAAAAGGTTGCTCATAATAGACTGTCTCGGATAGAGTACCATGCAGAAAAGTATTCTTCACATCAAGCTGGTTAACGGACCAATCACAAGAGAGTGCAACTGAAAGAACGATATGAACTGTAGCAGGCTTCACCACAGGATTGAAAGTCTCACCAAAATCAACATCGGGTTGTTGAGTAAAGCCACGAAGAACCCAATGAGCCTTGTAACGATCAAGAGAGCCATCTGGATGACACTTGTGATGAAAAACCCACTTCCCACTCACGGCATTCGTACCTGGAGGACGTGGCACGAGATCCCAAGTGTTGTTGGCCTGTAGAGCAGTGAATTCCTCGATCATGGCCTCTCGCCAATTGGGATCGGCGAGAGCACCTCGATAAGTCTTTGGAATCTGTGACAATGTTGATGCTTGAAGGTTCAGATGTTGCACAGGAAGACGAAGACCAGCCTTCCCACGTGTCCGCATGTTATGCTTGTTGTCGACGGGTGGCACCTCGAGCACGGATCGTGTACCATGTACAAAATCTGGTTGCTGGTGAAGGGCAGTCGGTGGAGCCGTAATAGAGCCGAAGCCTGGAGGAGTGTCGCATGATGAGGAGGAGCTCAGGATGGTCTGATCGCACGGGGTGGCGGTTGGACCACCCGGTGAACAGAGGCCTGCTTGGTCTTCGGGACAAGTACCATTGGTTGTACCACGAGGATCCATGGTCTGACCATCCGAGGAGTAGCGGCCCTCCTGGCCTCTACTCGGGCTAAAGGTCTGACCGTCGTGAGTCACGATGGGACGGCGAGGTGAACAGAGGCCCGCCCTGCCTCTGTTGGGGATGTCGTCGGGTGGACAGGGGCCAAGAAGGCCTATGTGTATGGGCGCGGTCTGACCGGCTTGAGCTGAGGTCTGACCGCTAGGCTTGTAGAAGCCTGGTGGAGGCCCACATTGACGAGTACCTGCAAAATAGTAAGTGCTAGGGAGCACCGTTAAATCGTTAGTATAAAAGAGAAAGTCGAAGTGGGATGAAGGAGGGTTGGAAATTTCTGCAAACGGAAAGGAGGAATCGTCAAAAGTGACATGACGAGAAATAATGATGTGGTTTGTGCCTAAGTCTAGGCATCGGTATCCTTTGTGATTGGATGGATAGCCAAGGAAGACACAAACTGTAGAGTGAGGAGCAAGCTTGTGTTCAGCTATGGCAGAGAGATTTTGGTAGCACTTGCAACCGAAAACGTGTAGGTGGGAAATATCAGGTTGGGTACCAAAGAGGGCAAAATGTGGTGTGGCAAAGGAGAGCGTTTTGGATGGTCATAAGTTTATGAGATGTGTAGCAGTGTGGAGCGCTTCTACCCAATAAACTGGCAGAAACACTAGCTTGGAACATAATCGTGCGCATAGTGTCATTGGTGGTGCGAATAATACGCTCAACACGCCCATTTTGAGAAGACGTGTGAGGACAAGAGAGACGCAAAAGAACACCAAGAGGGAGAAAGAATGCGGGTGATGTGGAATTATCGAATTCACAACCATTGTCACATTGGATTGCCTTTATGGTGCAACCAAACTGAGTGGATACATAGGCAAAAATCTGTGACAGGGTCAGAAAAGTGTCGGATTTGAGGCGTAGAGGAAAAGTACACGAATAATGAGAGCAGACATCAAGAACAACAAGATAATACTTGTGACCAGAAACACTTTGCACGGGAGATGTCCATAGATCATAATTTATTAAATTGAAGTTGTTCGAAGCGCGAGAATTTGATAGAGAAAATGGAAGACGTATGTGACGACCAAGCTGACATGCATGACAAAGGGTGTCAAGTTCCTGTTTATTACTGTCGGAGTGTGATTCCGGCAATTCTCCCGGTACTACCGTTGGCAGCCCGCGGAGTTTGTAGTTCGGTTGTGGGCGCATAGAGATTCAGAACAAGATGATGAGTTGACACGAGGATTTATGTGGTTCGGGACACCTGAGCGTAATACCCTACTCTACGGGTGTGTGTCGTTGTTGTATTGAGCGTCTGAGCGCTTGAGTGTAAAAGACTAGAGTGTCTCCTCTCAGCGTACGTGGGCGTGTTCGGGAGCCTCCAGGTGTCCCTTGTGTATCGCTCGACTTGTCCTTTTGTAGTACAAGAACTGGCCGTTACATCGTTAGCGTGGCCCGACATGTGGCCCTGACAGTTACTGATGTTTAATACACAATTAATGAGTGTAATCACCCTTAATAGCGTGGTAACGCACCTTGACAGTGGCCTTACTGGTATTAAGGGCCCTCCAATCGTGTGCCATTAAGATAGTATTAATGACACTTAATCGGGTCTTGAGGTCTTTAATGTTCCCTGAAGGTCCGAGCCGTTGGAGGTCCACCGATCTGCCTGATGAGGTTGAAGGTCCGGTGGTTGGACGCGTGGCAGCTCCGGAGCTTACCGTCTTGGACGGGTAGGTCCGGTGCTGTTGTACACGTGTCGGTACCGGAGTTTCCCTCTGTCGGGGGTTAGGTCCGGGGATGCCACACAGGTATCTAGTCCGAAGCTTTCCCGTGTAGGGAATGTAGCTCCGGTTTAACGATACATGTGGCGGCACTGGGACTAACCATAGAAGGGAGGCAGGTCCGGTTTCATATGACACGTGGGGCCTTCGGAGGTCTTCAACTCAAACAAGTGAAGTTCCTTTGCTCTTTTTGCAGTCCCAAGGGGTATCCGGTACGCAGGGTACCGACAATTACATTGTGAAAATAACCCAGACAAAGCATCAAAACATAAATGACCAAGATGACGATGCCAAAGCGTAGACGGTGTGGTGGCTGCGGCTAAGGCATGTGGTGGAAAAAGCATCGACAAGGAGATGGAGTAGAGCTGCCCGAAACTATTACATCTGGCGATCACGTTCTCTGTGTCCAGATCTTCCACAGAAAGACCAAATGGATCAAATTCAATAGAAACATTGTTATCAGTGTTGAACTGACGAACAAAAACCAAATGTCCCGTGTAGGGAATGTAGCTCCGGTTTAATGATACACGTGGCGGCACTGGGACTAACCATAGAAGGGAGGCAGGTACGGTTCTGTATGACAAGTGGGGCCTTTGGAGGTCTTCAACTCAGACAGGTGAAGTTTGTTTGCTCTTTTTGCAGTCCCAAGGGGTATTCGGTATGCAGGGTACCAATAGTGGCCCCCTGGGCCCACCTCTGGGAGAGACCTTTTGGATGAAGTCATTCTGGTGGAGGTGGGTCCATCTTTCGATTTCCGCTTTGTGTCTTCAAGGGTTTTGGATGTGCCGTTGGGGTGGTGGTTCGCAGTTAAACCATCACCGCGTGGCATATCCAGGGTGCGGCAGGTGAGATCTGCGCGTGCGGATCTAACGCAATTGAAGGTCGCCGGTTCCCAATACGAAAACCGTATTAGTACCGCGCGCCCTGTCAGGCTACTGCCTTCAGGTTTCTCGCCTATCATGATGACAACTGTTCGCCTAGGGTAAGGACCTCGACTTGATCGTCAGGGCGGCCCCGGGCTCCCTTGTCATTGGCAGGGTGAAGTTTTTGAACTGTATTGTCGGCTCCTCTGCGGTTTCCATCCAAGTGTTGCGGTGACTTACTTAAGAAGGAAAGCGTGCACCGTTTGGGGATTCCTTACGCCTTCATTTGAACTTGCGCTCGAATCCTCCAAATTTTTGCTTGCTCTTCTTCCCTCGCCCCGCCGTGCTGCGATGGAGTTGGGTCTCCGCAAGAGCCTTCTAACGACTGATGGTGATTTGAAGAAGGTCCGGACCTACATGGGGTGGTCCAACGACTCCTTCAACCACCTGGTCCATGCCAGCAAGCTCCCGTTCAAGAAGGAGCGCGCCGACGACATGGTGTACTTCTTCGCGTACGCCATGGTGGGACTGATCCCACCTTTATCCACCTTTCTCTTGATGTTGTTAGACTTTTATGGTCTACATCTGTACCACCTTGGTCCCCACTCCATTCTTCTCGGGTCCACCTTCGTCCACTTCTGCGAGATGTGGGTGGGTATTCCCCCCTACGTCGAGCTCTTCCGCACCTTCTTTACCATCCACACCACTGGCAAGAGTGACGAGTATCTTGGATTCTACTATTTTGTGAAGCGCAAGAAGTGCCCGTACAAGTACTTGAGGTCGTTCCCTTCCGGCAAGTGGGACGACTAGAAGAAGGATTGGATTGTCGTCGCGGTGGAGGAGCACGAGAAGCTGGAACTGCCCGAAGGCCTTCCCAACATCGACACTGAAGCCTGGAGTGAAGTTCTAGTGCTATCGGACGCCTTCAACCTGCCCTAACCAGGATCCGTCAATGTGTGGAAGGAGGAGTGACTCTCCATGCGGTCTTCTGCAACTTCCTGTTCAACAGGTGGGCTCCGCTAAAGAAGAGGGAGAAGCTCGCCTGGGCCCTCAACAGTGTGATGGACGACGACCGGATCGAGACCGGTTTGAAGTCCAACCTGGAAGGCACTGCTTTGGAGCTTCACCTCAAGAATTTCCAGCACGGCAACAACGTCGAGGGCGACGACTTGACTCCTCCGGCAGATTTCCTCCCTCTAAACATGGAGGCGGAGTTCAGCAAAGAGCTCCGGCGAAAGATGTCAGTGTTGACGACCTCGGTGAAGTTGAGAGGCGTTTGACCACCGGGTTGGTGATCCTTGGAGCTTCCGAGGGTGGTCCCCCTTCTGCCCCGAGAAAGAGAGCTGAAGTCATAGGCAAGGGCAAGGAGTTGGTCGAGCTCTCCAGCTGCAAGAGGAAGTTGAAGCACTCTGACGGAAGGTCCGTCAGACCCGCTCCTTCCGCAACAGCTCCTTCTCCCCGGCGGGGGAGGTCTTCAATGGAGACACCTACTCCAGCATCAGCGTCTCCCCGGGATGCTAGTTCCGGCCATGTGACTCCGGTACCAGGGCCTGCTAAGGGTTTTAGGTCCGAGGGTTCTTCTCAGTCGAGGGGGGCCTCAACCAAGACGTCGCTGACGGTGGCAGCAAGCTCCGGGGATCCTTTTGGAGCTACTACGCCAGTGGCGACAGAGTCCGGTTCTGAGCGTCCTGCGAAGAGGTTCCGCGCTAGCTGGAGTGGAAGCCTTCCAAGGTAAATTTTATTTTTTTACCCCAGTTGATTGTTTTTGTTGTAATAATATTTTGAGTTTCTTTGTCCTTCACCCACAGGGTACCCAAGAAAGGGGCTGAAGCTCCGGCTCCTGCGGCAGCAGCTGATGCTGCGCAGGCGGAGGCTTCGGCTCCAGTTCCAGCGCCGCCCCAGGTGGTGGCTGAGGTCGCAGCAGCTCCGGCGCCAGCTGTTGTGGTCCTTGACCTCGAGTCATCCCCTGAAGCTCCCGTGGTAGCGCCGGGCCACGGGAATGAAGATGTACCAGCGGCACCAGCTCCGAAGGTTGAAGCTCCGGTTTTGGATGCTGTGATGACAGACGCTCCGGCCCCGGAGCCGGAGGTAGCTGTAGTTCCGGCCCTAGAGCCGGATGTTGTTGAAGCCACGTCAGTGGAGCCGGTGGTTGATGAAGTTCTGATGCCTGAGACCGTTGTCGCGGAGGTGTTGACCCCTGAACCAGTAGAGGTCGAAGCGCCGGCGCCTGAACCGGCAAGGGAGAAGGCACCAGCACCGGAGCCAGAAGTAGCCTCAGCTCCGGCCGAATCTTCAACGCCTGCCCCGGAGGTGGTGGTTCCGGAGGTGCCCGCACCTGAGCCAGGGTGCCAAGACGAAGCTGCCGGTCCTCCGCCTGAGGGACCAGTTGCTGATGACCTGGCAGCGGGACCTTCGGAGCCGACTCCGGAGGTAGAAACTTCCGTTGCTCTCGGTGGCGATCGAGGCTATACCGCAGGGCGGCCCTAGTGCCGCGAAAGCTCAGGGGACCGCTCTTGTAGAGTGGGACCCGATTTTTGTTACGGAGAACCCGCTGGAGCCAGCAGAGAAGACCCCGACAGGTCCGGAGCCAGTCCCTTTATTGCTGTCTATCGACAATGCCTGCTCCAGCCTTCATCAGGTCCAGCTGGCCTTTTACCACGATAGCAAGGCCCTCGTGGAGGAGCGCCAAACCCTTAGGAGGTGGCGCAACCAGCTCCAATTCGAGACCAAGCTGGCACAGACGAGGATGGCCGACGATAAAGAGTGGGTGAAAAGGGAGAAGGTCCGGTTGGAGTACTGGGGTCAGCTACTGGATGAGAGGGAAAGTATGGTGCGGTCCCTCGACAACCAATCCCAGGACATCCACGAACAGACCATGGCTGCCAATGAAGCAGCGAATGACCGCCAAGAGAAGCTCACCGCCATCCACGACAACCTCGTCAAGCGCCGGGAGGCTCTTGAGGAGCAGGAGAAAAAGCTCGAAGATGAAGAGCAAAAACTCCTGGAGCTGCGGGATGACCTCGTGAAGAGGGAGGAGGAGCTTACTCAGAGGCTGACTCTGAGTGACAAGAGCCTCGTGGAGCACACCAAGAAGGTGGAGGAGCGCTGCGAGAAAGAGGAGAAGAAGGCCTGGCAGCGGGGACAAGACCTCACTAAGAGGGAGAATGAAATTGCTGCCAGGGAGAAGAAAGTGCGGGGCCAGGAGAGAGACATTGTCGACCGCCGGAACAAGATCCACATCTGAGATGAGGAGCTTGGTAAACTCGAAAGGCAAGTTGCTGAAAAGATTCAGCAGAACGCCAAAGAGGTCGAGCGCCATGCCCGGGGGGATTCGGAGCTTGTGGCGACCAAGAGGTCCTTGGAAGAGGTGCGAGGCTCAAGGACCGTGGAGTCCCAAAAAGTATGGGACTTCTTGGGCAAAGCCAATGACGCGCTGACGCCGCTGGGTTTTAGTCCCGTGCATCCGGATGATCCGGAGCCGGAGCTGGACCAAGAGTTGCAGGCGTTGAGCTCGGCAGGCAACAAGATCAACAAGATGGGTGATGTCATCGTGGACCAGTTGGAAACCGAAGGGCAATCCCTAGCGAAGAACGTCGCAGAGTACATGCTGACGTGCTACACAAGATGGGATCCTCACTTCCCACTGGACCCGTTGCTTGAAAGTCCCATCGACGGAGAGGGAGATGCCACCAAGGCTAGCGTGTCGGAGGTTGCCCAGAAGGTCGCCTCATTCTTCCATAGGGTTTAGGACTTTCTCTTTGTAGCTCCCGCTTGTATCTTCTCTTCTTTTCTCCAATTTTGTAATCTCTTGTCCTCAGATGAATGAAATCCAAGAATTTATGAATTTCATTTTTTGTCTTCAACACCTTTGTCCCACTTGGCCCCCTGGTAGATGTACACAATTTGATTGTGAACATGTACCAAGAGGATGTAGCATTTTGTTGAAGACTAGCGTGCTTCGAACTTGTAGTTTGTAGGTTCGAAGTCATCGATAGTAGGGGCCCCCCTGAGGTTGTCGGAACTTAGTAGTTCCGGCAGTGACCGTTGTCAACACGTAGAGCATCGACAGTTAGTCCTCTGGGGTTGTCAGAGCTTGGTAGCTCCGGCAGCAACCACTGTCAACACGCGGTGCATCGACAGCAGACCCCACTGGGGGGTCTTCCCACCATATTTTCTTCACGTTGACGGTTGGCCCCCTGGATTTGCTGGAACTTGGTAGCTCCAGCGACGCCTACTATCAATGTTTAAAACATCGACAACAGACCACCTTAGGGGGTGTCGGTGCTTTGATAGCTCCGACTTCATCCACCATCATCATGAGATCCTTATTTTCCTGCACATTGAGGTCCAGAAAAACAGTAAAATCCATTTCCTATCTATAACTCAATTGCGGCTTACTATTCCCGAAAGAAATTTTTAGGTCGAACGCAATTCTATATACAATCAAGTGCATTGGCTTGTTTTCTCCAGGTCCGATCGTTTCTGTACTCGCCTTACTTCGGCCTGCCGGGGTGTAGGTAGAGTGGCGTACTTAGGGTGTTGGACTAGGCTAAGTCGATAGCACACTCCGGACCTAGATTGGCTTGGCGGCATTCATGCGAGTAGGCCATTCAACAATGTTAAGACCCGAAAGAATTACCAATGCAACTTGAATTATACATGAATTGCTCGAGCTAAAGTTTCTTGAGAATTGCACAACTTTGTTATAGACAAGAAAGAGAAAAATAAAAAATATTGAGCTTGTACAAAATAAATGCACATGGAGTCTATTTTCACATGATGATGTCTTTCATTATAGGTTCGGGGTACAGGGGAAACAAGTACACTCTTAGGGTATGGAACCAAGCTAAGTGTGTTGCGTTTCTCGTTTGACCCGAGGTAGCTAGCTACACTTTTAGCTCTGAGACTGTGACAAGTGTTGCGTGAACTTTGCGGACCTTTCGGGAAAGGTCTGGCTGTTCTCTCGAAGGAGCTACCCGACTCTGTACAATGACGCTATAATATACATCACATGTAATTACAGACTCACCTCCGTGATCTTAAGTGTAGGACTTACGGAGGTACTCAATGTTCCAAGGATTAGGGAGCGGTGTCCCATCCTCGGTTGCCAAGCAAACGCATCCGGGACGGGATACTTTGATCACTCGAAAGGGTCCTTCCCAGCTGGGGGAAAGTTTGTTTAACCCTTCTCGAGTTTGTATTCTCTGCAGCACCGGATTGCCTTCCTCGATCTGTCGATTATGCACATGCCTTTGATGATAGTGCTGGAGCGCTTGGCGATATCGTGCGTTTCGAACAGCTGCTCGGCACCTTCCCTCTTTGACGAGGTCAAGGTCTTCACGCCAGAGCTGGTCCTGCATGGCATCGTTGAAGTTCTGGACCCAGAGCGACCCCAAGGTTATTTCTGGAGAAAGGACTGCTTCAGCTTCGTACACGAGGAAGAAGGGTGTCTCTCTAGTTGACCGGTTTGGAGTTGTCCTGTTTGCCCACAAGGTGGGCGGAAGCTCTTCAATCCAGTTGGCTCCATGTTTTTTAGGCGCTCATATGTGCGCGTATTGAGTCCTTTTAGGGTTTCTGCATTTGTTCTCTCAGCTTGGCCATTGCTTGCTGGGTGAGCTACAGAAGCATAGCTGACCTGAATGCTGAGGTCTTCACAATATCCTTGAAATGCAGAGCTTGTGAATTGGGTCCCATTATCAGTTATGATCTTGTTTGGGAGTCCAAATCTGCATACTATGGACCGCAGGAAGTTGATAGTTGATCGCTTGTTTATTATCATGAGTGGAGTTGCTTCTGGCCACTTGGTGAACTTGTCGATGGCGACGTACAAGAACTTGTAACCTCCGACGGATCTTGGGAAAGGTCCCAAGATATCCATCCCCCATACAACAAATGGCCATGTAGGAGGTATCATTTGTAGGGTTGAGCTGGTGTGTGAATTTGCTTCGCATGGAACTAGCATGCTTTGCATTTCTTCACTAGCTCGGTTGCATACTGAAGTGTTGTAGGCCAGTAAAAACCATGCCGGAAGGCTTTACCGACCAACGTGCGGGAAGACGCGTGGTTCCCACACTCCCCTCCATGGATTTCCACGAGGAGCTCGCGGCCTTCTTCCCTTGTAATGTATCGCATTAGGACGCCGTTGGCACCACTCCGGTAGATATCTCCTTCTACCAGTGTGTATCTTTTAGCCAATCTGACTATCTGGTCAGCGGATACATTGTCTTCAGGAAGGAAATTGTCTTTCAAGTAGCTCTGGATCTCCGAGATCCATGCATTGGAGCTAACTTGAGCATTTGAGTCTTGCGCGTTGGGTTGCTCGGAGCTTCCTGCAGCACCTACGACCCTTGATGGACGCCATGGTAACAGGGCCATTGGGACCGCCAGCTTTGAGGTGCTGGTCTCGCCCCCTTCGCTCAGTTTGATAGTCTGAGCTGTTGGTCTTAACAATCTCCGGACGAAGGTTCCATCGGGAGCCGGAGCTCCGGTTGAAGCTTTCGTGGAGAGTTCGTCGGCTTCAGCGTTGTTGAGACGCTGGACATGGCAAAGATTCAGGACGTCGAAGTCCTTCTGAAGCTTCTGGACTTCAAGTAGGTATGCAGCTAGTTGAGCGTTGTTGCAGCAACATTCACCTTTGACTTGTTTTATTTTGAGCTGCGAGTCACCCTTTACCAACAGCTGCTTGACACCATATGATAGTGCCACCTTGAGCCCATAGATTAGTGCTTCATACTCCGCCATGTTGTTGGTCGCCTTGAAGTCAAGGTGAACCATGTATTTGACCTTCTCCCCGGTCGGAGCGAGGAGAAGGATTCCAGCTCTGGCCCCCTGCTTCTGCACGGAGCCGTCAAAGTAGAGAGTCCAGTGAGGCTCAGTGAAGACCGGAACCTTGGGTTTCGACTTCTGCTCACTGGGGCCCCCAGGATTTGATGGAGAGGGGCTCCATTCCGCCACGAAGTCCACCAATGCTTGACTCTTAATCGCTTATCTTGGGACGAATTCAAGATCGAACATGGCCAATTCCGCTGCCCACTTTGCAATGTTCCCAGTAGAGTTGGGGTTATGCAAGATTGCACGCAGTGGATAAGAGGTTACCACTGAAATCTTGTGAGCTTGGAAGTAGTGTTGAAGCTTCCTAGAGGCAATGAGAACTGCGTAGAGCAGCTTATGCACCTCCAGGTACCGTGTCTTGGCGTCATGGAGTACTTCACTGATGAAGTACACTGGGTGTTGGACTGTCCGGACCCTCCCGAAGGGGCCCGTAGCTTCCTCCTCATCAACCTGGACCCTCCCGGAGGGGTCCAAACCTTCTTTGGGGACCTTCCGGTTCCTGCTGGAGGAACCCGGAGCTTCTTCTGAAGTGACCCGGACCTTCTTATTCACCAACTGCAACTCCTTCATTTGAAGGAGGTGGACCCTCTGGCGTTTCGCCTTGAGGATCCTGGTCTGGGGGTTGGGGCCCAAACTTGCCTTCAGGTAGCTTCGGACCCTCCCTAAGGGGTCTGGCTCCCTGAACTAGAGATGGTTATGGTCTTTCCGCAACCAGGACCATGCTGACAACTTCGTCAGTTGCTGAAATGTGAAGCAGAAGTGGCTCACCAGAATTCGGATCTACCAAAGTTGGTAAAGTGGTGAGGAGCTGCTTTAGCTCTTGGAAAGCCTTTTCTGCTTCTTCAGACCATTGGAATGGTCCGAACTTCCTCAATAATTTGAAGAAGGGTAGCGCCCATTCCGCCAGTCTCGAGATGAAGCGGCTAAGGGTAGCTAGACATCCAGTCAGCTTCTGGACGTCCTTGATGCGGCCTGGTGGCTGCATGTCTTCAATATCTTTAATCTTCGCCGGATTTGCTTCTATTCCTCGGTGGTTCACCAAGAATCCAAGAAGATTTCCAGAGCTAACCCCGAAGACACACTTGTCCAGTTTCAGCTTCGTGCCTGTGATTCGCAACTTGTCGAAGACAGCTTGCAAGGTGTCAAGAAATGACTCCTTGTTCTTGATCTTGACGACAATATCATCGACGTACACTTACACTACATCTCTAATGAGCTCTCCAAAAGTTCTGTACATAGCTCATAGAAACGTTGAAGTAGCATTTTTGAGATCGAATGGCATGGCAGTGTAACAATATAATCCATCTACTGTGATGAAGGAAGTGTGCTCTTCATCTTCCCTAGACATTCTGATTTGATGATACCCAGAATATGCGTCTAGGAAACACAGTAATTCACACCCGGAGGTGGAATCCACTATCTGATCTATTCTAGGTAGTGGGAATGGATTCTTTGGACATGCCTTATCCAGTGTAGTGTAGTCGATACACATCCGAAGCTTCCCGTCGGCCTTAGGTACAACGACTGGGTTTGCCAGTCATTTTGGGTGGAAGACTTCTCAGATGAATCCAGCTTCGAGCAACTTCTTCACTTCTTGATGTATGAAGTACTGTCGCTCTACTGATTGCTTCCGAGGCTTCTGATGTACAGGCCGAGCGTCGGGATAAATCTTCAGATTGTGCTCAATCACTTCCCTATGGATTCCAGGCATTTGTGATGGTTGCAAGGCAAACACATCGACATTAGCCCGGAGGAAAGTAATGAGCGCGAGTTCCTATTTGATATTCAGACCTCCTGATATACGGGTGGTCTGAGTGGCATCAGAACCAATTTGGACGACTTTGACGGGAATGTCGGGGTCGCCGCTTGGTTGCACGCGAGGCGCGGAGGTTGAGCCTCGATGACGAATGCTCGGAGGCTTTGGAACTTCCTCCTTTTCGGATTCTTCCTCCTGCGTTGTAGCAAGCGCGTGTAGTTCTTCCAGAGCAGTAACTCCGTTAGTGCGATCTTCGCGGATCCGGAGAACACCTGCTGGTATTGGCATCTTCAACACCAAGTAGCCATAATGAGCAACAGCCATGAATTTGTACAAGGTTGGCCTTCCCAAGATGGCGTTGAATGGCAAGTTGATCTACGCCACGTCGAAGACCAACTTCTCGGTCCTGTAACTCTCCCGAGTCCCGAAGGTCACTGGGAGAGTAATGGCACCGAGTGGAGTTATGGCCCCCGGACCTACTCCGTAGAAAGGTCGGGAGAGGCGAAGATCCGAAGGTCAGAGATGAAGCTTGATGAAGGCCTCAAAGCTTATGAGGATCAGCCCCGAACCTCCGTCCACCATCACGTGGTGGAGCTGGATGTTATTGATGGTCGGAGATACCATCAGTGGGAGTTGGCCAGCTCCGATCATGTTTTGAGGGCAGTCCGAAGCATCGAAAGTGATGGTAGTGTCCATCCACTTTCGGTGAGGCTCTGCCCTAGCGGTGGGTGCTACTAAGGCCATGTCCCTTCGCATGGTCTTGAGGACACGGCGGGAGGTGATGTCCCATGAACCACCAGAGATAATGTTCATGGTTTTCCGACGCTCGTTGTCGGAGACGTCGGAGTCGTCGTCAACGGAGGTGTAAACGGCCTTCAAGACCTTTTTAGTGTCCTGAAAGCCTAACTCCTCTTCAGCTGGAGCTTTGTCGACTTTTTGTTTGCCTTCCCTTTGATGGAAAGGAGCTTCTTCCCGGCGCTTTTTGTAGCGCTCGACAAGGTTCTGGACCTCTCGGCAACCTTCCAGGTTGTGGCTGTTCATCTTGTGTATGTGTCGGTGGTTTTGATCCGACAGATCTCCTTATACTACTAAAAGTGTTTGTGGAGTTTGAAGTTCGGTGTGGGCGCGCGGATATTCAATAAGGTTAAATGTAAAATGACACAGGAGACACAAAGATTTACGTGGTTCGGGCCGCCTGAGCGTAATACCCTACTCCACGGGGTGTGTTGGTGTTGTATTGGATGTATGAACTCAACTCAGGTGACGTGAGTTGAGAGCGCGTGTGAGCCGATCAGACCAGATGATCTCTATGTATCATCGGCCTGTCCTTTTATAGTACAAGGACAGGCCATTACAAGTTGGCCTGTCCCGACATTTGGCCCCGGTGGCTACTAATATTGATACACATTTGATGCGCTTAATTACCCTTAATGACTGAGTTACGGGCTTTGACAGCGTCGTTACTGGTAATAAGGGTCGTCCGATTGTGTGTCATTAACATAGTATTAATGACACTTAATCGGGTCTTGAAGTCCCTGATTCCCCTTTGAAGATCCGGAGCCGTTGTGGAGTCTACCGGAGGTTTGAGGCTGTAGATCCGACGGTTGGACACATGGCAGCTCGGGAGCATACTGTGGGGAGCAGATAGGTCCGGTGCCACTAGACATGTGTCAGTTCCGGAGCTTCCCTCGGTCTGGGGTTAGGTCCGGGGGTGCCATTATGGTACATAGCCCGGAGCTTCCCCCTTGTGGGCAGTAGCTCCGGTTTGATGGTACACGTGGCGATCCTGGGACTAACCATGTTGGGGAAGCGGGTCCGGTTATGTCTGAATGACATTTCCTTGAGATCTTTGCAATCTCAAGGGGTATACGGTACTCAGGGTACCGACAGTGGCCCGCTGGGCCCACCTCTGGGGAAGACCCCTTGGGTGAAGTCATTCCGCCGGAGGTGGGTCCATCCTTCGACTTTTGAGCCGAGTCTTCAAAGGTCTTCATATGTGCCGTTGGCGATAGTTTTGGAGTTAAATCCTCGCCGCATGGCATATCCCGGGTGCGGCAAATGAGATCTTTGGCGTGCGGATCTCACGCAATTGAAGGTCGCCGGTTCCCGATACGAAAATCGTATCGGTTCCGCGCGCCTTGTCAGGCCGCCACCTTCGGGCTTCCCGCCTTTCATGATGACAACCGTTCGCCTGGGTAAGAACCTCGACTTGATCGTCGGGGTGGTCCCGGGCCCTCTTGTCATCGGTAGGGTGAAATTTTTGAATAGTATCTTTGGCTTCCCTGCGATTTCCATCCAAGCGTTGTAGGGGCTTACTTAAGAAGGAAAGCGCGCACCGTCTGGGGTTCTTTACGCCTCTCATCTGAACTTGCGCTCGAACTCCCAAACTTGTGCTTGCTTTTCCTCACTTGCCTTGCTGTGCTGCGATGGAGTTGTGTCTCCACGAGAGCCGCTTGAAGACCGAAGGTGACCTGAATAAGGTCCGGGCCCTCATGGGGTGGTCCCCGGACTTCTTCAACCACCCGGTCCGCACCGGGGGAAAGCTCCAATTCGAGAAGGAGCATGCCGGCGAGATGGTGTACTTTTCTGCGTACGCCATGGTGGGGTTGATCCCACCTTTTTCCTCCTTTTTCTTGATGCTGCTAGACTTCTATGGTCTGCAGCTGTACCACCTTGGCCCCAACTCCATTCTTCTAGTGTCTGTCTTCATCCACATCTATGAAATGTGGGTGGGCATCCCCCCTGCATTGAGCTTTTCCGGACCTTCTTCACCGTCCATACCACCGGAAGGAGTGATGAGTACCTTGGCTTCTACTACTTTGTGAAGCGCAAGAAGTGCCCATTCAAGTACCTCCGGTTGTTTCCCTCTGTAAAGTGGGATTATTGGAAGAAAGACTGGATAGTCATCCGGGTGGAGGAGCACGAGAAGCTGGAGCTGCCCGAAGGCCTCCCCAACATCGACACTGCAGTCTGGAGTGAAGATCTGGTGCTGTCAGATGCCTTCAACCCTGCTCTGACCAGGATCCGCCAATGTGTGGAGGGAGGATTAACTTCTTAGGCGGTATTTTGCAATTTCCTGGTCAATAGGTGGGCACCGCTGAAGAGGAGAGAAAAACTCGCTTGGACCCTCAACAGTGTGATGGACGACGATCGGGTCGAGACCAGGCTGAAGTCCAACATGGAGGGGGTGACCTTGGAGTTTCATCTCAAGAAGTTCCAGCACGGCATCGACGTCGCGGGTGATGACTTGACCCCGCCACCAGCTTTCCTCCCTCTGAACGTGGAAGTACAGTTCAGCAGGGAGCTCCGGTGGACAATGCCGGTGCTTGACGACCTCGGTGTGGTCGAGAGATGATCGACTTCCAGGGTGGTGATCCCTGGGGCTTCTGAAGGTGGCTCCGCCCCTGCCCCGAAGCCAAGGACCGAAGTCGTCGGCAAGGGCAAGGAGCCGGTGGCCGAACCCTCGAGTCGGAAGAGGAAGCTAAAGCATGCTGACGGAAGGTCCGTCAGGCCTGCACCCGCTGCAGCAGCTCCTTCTCCTCGGAGGTGGAGGTCTTCTACAACTGTGGCGACTGTACCTGCAGCAGTGTCTTCCCCGGGTGCTAGCCCCGGGCATGTGACTCCAATACCAGGGCCAGCTGAGGTCTCTGGGTCCGGAGGTCCTTCCCGGTTGAGGGGGGCCTCGACTAAGGAAATGCCCGCGGCTGCAACAAGTTCCGGGGGGCCTTCCGGATCTACCACGCCGGCGGCGGCCATGGTCAGTCCAGAACATCTGGGAAAGAGATTCCGTGCAAGCTGGTGCGGAAGCCTTCCGAGGTAATTTTTAATCTTTACCTCAGACAATTATTTTGTTGTAGTAACTGTTTTTTAAGTTTCTTCATCCATCATCTGTAGCATCCCCAAGAAGAGGAGTGAGGCTCCGCCCTCAGCCATAGCAGCTGAAGCTCTGAGGGCGGAGGCTTCTGCTCCTATCCCGGTGCCGCCCCAAGTGGTGGCTGAAGCTGCGGCAGCTCCGGCGCCAGCTGTCGTGGTCATGGACCTCGACTCATCCCCAGAGACTCCCGTGGTAGCGCCGGACCACGGGAGAGAAGATGCGCTAGCGGCACCTGCCCCGGAGGTTGAAGCCCCGTGTCTTGATGCTGAGATGTTGGAAGCTTCAGCCGCTGAGCCGGAGGAAGCAGTGATTCCGGCCCCAGAGCTGGAAATTGTCGAAGCCTCGGCGGTTGAGCCGGAGGTTATTGAAGTCCCGACGAGCGAGCCGGATGTTGAGGAAGTCCTGGCGGTTGAGCCGGCTACCTCCGAAGCTCCGGCCTCAGAGCCAGTTGCCACTGAAGCTCCGGCTGCAGAGCCGGTTGCAGTTGAAGACCTTCCGGCGCCTGAGCCGGTTGAGGTTGAAGCTCCGGCCTCAGGGCCGGTTGTTGCGGAGGCATCAGCACTCAAACCCATGATGGTCGAGGCGCCAACACCCAAGCCACTAGCAGAGGAGGAGCCCAGGCTGGAGCCGGAAGTAGCCCCTGCTCCGGAAGTGATGACAGCGGAGGTGTCTGCTGCTGAGCCAGGGTGCCCTGATGAAGTCGTTGGCCCCCTGCCTGAGGGGGCAAATGAATACTTGGCGGCAGGGCCTTCGGAACCACTTCCGGAGGTCGGAACTTCTTCTGCGGGACCCTCCTCGGTGGCGAGTGAGAATATCCCAGAGGACGGCCGTAGTGCCGTGGAGGCTCTGGGGACCACTCTTGTGGAATGAGACCCAATTTTTGTAAGCGAGAACCCGCTGGAACCAGCGGAGGAGACCCCAGCAGGTTCGGACCCTATTCCCCTGTCGTTGTCCATTGACAACGCTTGCTCCAGTCTGCGTCAAGTCCAGCTGGCGTTCTACCACGACAGCAAGGCTCTTGAAGAGGAGCGCCAAACCCTTAGGCGGTGGCATAATCGGCTCTACTTCGAGACCAAGCTGGCGCAGTCGAGGCTGGCAGACGACAAGGAGTGGATCAAACAGGAGAAGGTCCGTCTGGAATACTGGGGCAAATTATTGGATGATAGGGAGAGCTTGACTCGTGCCCTCGACACTCAATCCCGGGCCATTTATGAGCAAACCAAGGCAGCTAATAGTGCGGCTGATGATCGCCAAGAAAGGCTTGAAGCCATTAACACTAGCCTCATCAAGCGCCGGGAGGCACTTGAGGAGAGGGAGAAGAAACTCGAAGACAAAGAGCAAAAACTCCTAGAACTGCGGGATGATGTCTTGAAGAGGGAGGAGGAGCTCACCGAGAAGGTGGCTCTGGCTGACAAGGGCCTCGAGGAACGCACCAAGAAGTTGGAGGAGCGTTGCGTTGAGGAGGAGGAGAAGGCATGGGTGCGAGGGCAGGAACTCTACAAGCAAGAGTGTGCCATCGCTGCCAGGGAGAAGAAAGTTAGGGGCCGGGAGAAGGACCTGGTCGACCGCCGGAACAAGATCCACCTCCAGGAGGAGGAGCTCGGAAAACTCGAGAAGCAGGTTGCTGAAAAGATTCAGCAAAATGCCAAAGAGGTTGAGCGCCTTGCTCGTGAGAATTCTGAACTGGCGGCGTCCAAAAGATCCTTGGAGGAACTGAAGGGCTTGAGGACTGCGGACTCCCTACAGGTTTGGGAGTTCCTGAGCAAAGCCAACGACGCGCTGACACCAATGGGCTTCAGTCCCGTGCGTCCGGATGATCCGGAGCCGGAGCCAGACCTGGCATTGCAAGCGTTGAGCTCGGCGGGTGACAAACTCTCCAAGGTGGGTGACGCCATCGCGGACTAGTTGGAGGCTGAGGGGCAGTCCCTGGCGAAGAACGTCGCAGAGTATGTGCTAACGTGCTACACCAGCCGGGATCCCCAATTTCCTCTGGACCCGGTGCTTGAAGGTCCCGTCGAAGGAGAAGGTGAAGCCACCCAAGCCAACGTGTCGAAGGTTGCTCAGAAGGTCGCCCAGTTCTTCCATAAGGTCTAGGACCACCTCTGTAGCTCCCACTTGTATTCTCTCTTTTTCTTCCCCAATTTTGTAATCCCTTGTATCCAGATGAATGAAATCCACAATTTGTTAATGAGTTTCATTTTTTGTCTTCAACACTTTTGTCTTCCCTGGTAGATGTACACAATTTGATTATGAACATGTACCAAGAGGATATTGTATTTTGTTGAAGACTCGTTTGCTTTGAACTTGTAGAGTGTAGGTCCGAAGTCTTCGATAGTGAAGGCCCCCTGAGGTTGTCGGAGCTCAGAAGCTCCGACATTGACTACCGTCAGAGCTTAGTAGCTCCGGCAATAGTCCCTATCAACACGTAGAGCATCGATAGTTAGCCCTCCGAGGTGTCGGAGCTTAGTAGCTCCGGCAGTGACCTTTGCCAACGCGTAGCTTGTCGACAGCAGACTCCGCTTGTGGGGTCTTCTCACCATCTTTTATTCTGCGTCGACGGTCGGCCCCCCTAGCTTTGTCGGAGCTTGGTTGCTCCGGTAATGCTCGTTTTCAATGTTTAACATCGATCACAAGCCACCTAGGGGGAGTCAGAGCTTTGATAGCTCCGGCTTTTCTCCATCAAGGTGGATTCTTTATTTTTCCTGCACACTGAAACCAAGAAAAATAGTAAAATTCGCTCCTTGCCTATAACTTCGTCGCGGCTTATGATTCCCAAGAAAGTTTAGGTCAAACACAATTCTGAATACAACTGAATGTGTTGCCTTCTTTCTTTCAGATCCAATTGTACTTGGACTCGCCTTACTTCGGCCTGCTGGGGTGTAGGTAGAGTGGCGTACTTAGGGTGCTTGACCAGGCTAAGTCGATAGCACACTCCGGCCCTAGATTGGCTTGGCGGCATTCAGGCGAGTGGGCCATGAACAATATTTGAATCCAAAAGAATTGACAATACAGCTCGAATTGTACATGAATTGGTTGAACTAAAATTTCTTAAGAATTGCACAACTTTGTTATAGATAAGAAAGAGAAAAATAAAAAATGTTGATCCTGTACAAAATAAATGCACGTAGAGTCTATTTCACATGAAGATGTCTTTAATTATAGGTCCGGGGTACAGGGGAAACAAGTACACTCTTAGGGTACGGAACCAGGCTAAGCGTGTTTCATTTCTCGTTTGACCCAGGGTAGCTAGCCACACTTTTAGTCCTGAGACTGTGACAAGTGTTGCATGAACTTTGCGGACCTTTCGAGAAAGGTCCGGCTGTTCTCCCGGAGGAACTACCCGACTCTGTACAATGACTCTATAACATACACCTCAAGTTACTACAGACTCACCTCCGTGATATTAAGTGTAGAACTTACGGAGGTGCTCAATATTCCAAGGATTTGGGAGAGGTGTCCCATCCTCGGTAGCCAAGCGAACGCTTCCGAGATGGGATACTTTAATCACTCGGAAGGGTCCCTCCCAGCTGGGGGAGAGTTTGTTTAACCCTTCTCTGGATTGTATTCTCCGTAGCACCAGATCGCCTTCCTCGAGCTGTCGGTTGTGTACATGCCGCTGATGATAGCGCCGAAGGGCTTGGCGGTATCGGGCATTCCGAACAGCTGCTTGGCACCTTCCCTCCTCAAGGAGGTCTAGGTCTTCACGTCGGAGCTGGTCCTGCGTGGCTTCGTCGAAGGTCCGGACCCGGAGTGACACCAAGGTGATTTCCGGAGGAAGGATTGCTTCAACTCCGTACACCAGGAAGAAGGGTGTCTCTCCAGTTGACCAGTTTGGAGTTGTCCTGTTGGCCCATATAGTGGGCGGAAGCTCTTCAATCCAGTTGGCTCCATGTTTTTTCAAGCGCTCATAGGTGCGCATTTTGAGTCCTTTCAGGATTTCAGCATTTGCTCTCTCAGCCTGGCCATTGCTTGCCGGGTGAGCTACGGAGGCGTAGCAAACTTGAATGCCTAGGTCTTCGCAATATCCTTGAAATGCAGAGCTTGTGAATTGGGTCCCATTATCAGTAATGATTTTGTTTGGGACTCCAAATCTGCATACAATGGACTGCAAAAAGTTGATAGCAGATTGCTTGTTTATTGTCACAAATGGAGTTGCTTTCGGCCACTTGGTGAACTTGTCAATGGCGACATATAGGAACTTGTAACCTCCGACGGCTCTTGGGAAAGGTCCTAAGATGTCCATCCCCCACACAGCGAAGGGCCATGTAGGAGGTATCATTTGTAGAGGTTGAGCCGGTGTGTGAATTTGCTTTGCATGAAATTGGCATGCTTCGCATTTCTTCACCAGCTCAGTTGCATCCTGGAGTGCTGTAGGCCAGTAGAAGCCATGCTGGAAGGCTTTACCGACCAGCGTGCGGGAAGACGCGTGGTTCCCACACTCGCCTCCATGGATTTCTGCGAGGAGCTCGCAACCTTCTTCCCTTGTGATGCACCGCATTAGGACGCCGTTGACACCGCGCCAGTAGAGATCCCCTTCTACCAACGTGTATCTTTTAGCCAATCTAACTATCCGGTCAGCGGATATATCGTCTGGAAGGATGTTGTCTTTCAAGTAGCTCCGGATCTCCGAGATCCATGCATCAGAGCTAACTTGAGCATTTGAGTCTTGCGTGCTGGGTTGCTCGGAGCTTCCGGCAGCACCTACGACCCTTGATGGCTGCCATGGTAACAGGGCCATTGGGACCGTCAGCTTCAGGATGCTGATCTCGCCCCCTTCGCTCAGTTCGGCAGGCTGAGCTGTGGGTTTTGACAACCTCCGGACAAAAGTTCCGTCAGGAGCTGGAGCTCCGATTGACGCTTTCGTCGAGAGTTCGTCGGCTTCAGCGTTATGGACACGTTGGACGTGGTGGAGGTCTAGGACTTCGAAGTCCTTCTGAAGCTTCTGGACTTCAAGGAGGTAAGCAGCTAGCTGGAGATTGTTGCACGAGCATTCACCCTTCACTTGTTTAATGATGAGCTGTGAATCTCCCTTGACCAGCGGCTGCTTGACACCGTATGATAGTGCCACCTTTAGTCCGTAGTTGAGTGCTTCGTACTCCGCCATGTTGTTGGTCGCCTTGAAGTCAAGGTGTACCATGTATTTTACCTTCTCCCCGGTTGGTGCGAGGAGAAGGATTCCAGCTCCAGCCCCCTGTTTTTGCATGGAGCCGTCGAAGTAGAGGGTCCAGTGAGGCTCGGTGAAGACCGAAGCCTTGTGTTCCGGCTTCTGCTCACTGGGGCCCCCAGGGTTTGATGTAGAGGGAGTCCATTCCGCCACAAAATCTGCCAATGCTTGACTCTTGATTGCTTGTCTTGGAATGAATTCGAGATCGAATTTGGCCAATTCTGCTGCCCACTTTGCAATATTCCTAGTTGAATTGGGATTATGCAAGATTGATCGAAGTGGGTAAGAAGTCACCACTGAAATCTTGTGAGCTTGGAAGTAATGGCAAAGCTTCCTAGAGGCGATCAGAACTACATAGAGCAGCTTGTGCACCTCTAGGTATCGAGTCTTGGCATCATGAAGTACTTCACTGATGAAGTACACTGGGCGCTGGATGGTCCGGACCCTCCCGGAGGGGCCCGGAGCTTCCTCTTCATTGACCCGGATCCTCCCAGAGGGATCCAGACCTTCTTCGGGGACCTCTGGGTCCTTGCTAGAGGGACCCGGAGCTTCTTCAGAAGCGACCTGGACCCTCCCGGAGGGGTCTGGGTCTTCTGAAGTAACTTCTTGTGGTCTCAAGTCTGGGAACTGAGACCCAGACTCGCTTTCAGGAACCTCTGGACCCTCCCGGAGGGGTCTGGATTCCTGAGCATGGGATAGTTCTGGTCTCTCCGCAACCAGGACCATACTGACGACTTCGTCAGTTGCTAAAATGTAAAGCAGCAAAGGCTCACCAGGGTTCGGAGCTACCAGAGTTGGTAGGGTGGTGAGGAGCTGTTTTAGCTCCTGGAATGCCTTTTCTGCTTCTTCAGACCATTGGAATGGTCCGGACTTCCTCAATAACTTGAAGAAGGGAAGTGCCCATTCCGCTAGTCTTGAAATGAACCTCCTGAGGGCTGCTAGACATCCAATCAACTTTTGGACATCCTTGATGCGGGCTGGTGGCTGCATGTCTTCAATGGCTTTGATCTTCGCCGGATTAGCCTCTATGCCCGGTGATTTACCAGGAAACCAAGAAGTTTTCTGGAGCTAACCCCGAAGACACACTTGTCTGGGTTTAGCTTTGTGCGGGTGACCCACAGCTTGTCGAAGATAGCCTGTAAGGTGTCAAGGAGTGACTCCTTGTTCTTGACCTTGACCACGATGTCATAGACGTACACTTCCACTATGTCTCTAATGAGTTCTTCAAAAGTTCTGTACATAGCTCGTACAAAGGTTGAAGCTGCATTCTTGAGACCAAATGGTATGGCTGTATAACAGTACAATCCATCTACTGTGATGAAAGAGGTATGCTCTTCATCTTCCCTAGACATTCTGATTTGATGATACCCAGAATATGCGTCTAGGAAACACAGTAATTCACACCCGGAGGTGGAATCCACTATCTGATCTATTCTAGGTAGTGGGAATGGATCTTTTGGACACGCCTTATTTAGTGTTGTGTAGTCAATACACATCCGAAGCTTCCCGCCGGCCTTGGTCACAACGACTGGGTTTGCCAGCTGTAAGGACGGAATGCCCAAGAGGGGGGGTGAATTGGGCTTTCTTCAAAAAAATCTAAGCAATGAAACTTAATTTTCTAAAGCCCAATTCCCTACGCAAACTATCTATGCATTCTAGTAGATAGAAACTTCGCAGAATATAAAATGCATAAAAGTAAAGGAAAGGAGAAGGATGCAAACTCCCGAGGAGACAAGGATTTATCTGTGGTTCGGCAAGATCCTTAAGATCTTCCTACATCCACGTTGTGACACCCACCAAGGGGTTTTGCCACACCCAAGTCACCGAGACGAGGGATCTTCACTATTCCTCTCTGTTCGCCTCCCTTGGCAAGATGGAGCTCAAGCCTTGTACAACTTTGACCTTTCGGGCTTCCACACACACCTTGGCAAGCTCCGGAAGTCTTCTCACAGTTACAAACACCAAGGGCACTCCCTTGAGGCTCTCACACTATCCTAGAGAGTCCACTCATCGAGAATGGAGGCACACAAGCTCTCTCTCTAGCTAGTTCTAGCCTAAATCTTGGTGTATAGATGATCGAAATGGTGTGGAAGTGATTACTCTTGGTCTTGAATGCTTGTGGATGTGTTGATGGTGTCTGGTGATCAAGACTTGTCGAAATGACCGATTTAGGGGGTATTTATAGCCAGCCTCCCCGAAATAGCCGTTGGAAAAGTAGGCTGACAGAACTTTACTGTGAACACCGGATGATCCGATGTCTCCCCTTTAGTTATCATCGGTCAAGTTACTTTAGCTGACGTCATTGTGTCAGATATGACCGTTGTTAGACCGATGTTGATCCTGTCTTCTCATCGGATGATCCGGTGGCTCTTCCTCCACAATTTACTCAAACTTGATGCTTACTGGAGTAATCGACCGATGTATGCTTCTCTGTACATCGGATGATCCGGTGCTACACATGGTCCAATGATCTTGCAAACTGTACTGATGGACCGATGTTACTGAGCCATTCACATCGGATGATCCGGTGAGTACTTTGTTCTGAGGTCTTCTTCTTCAGCTGAACCAACTCGACCGATGTGTTATTCTGAGGAACCATCGGTTGATCCGGTGAGTTGATTTTGTTTGCTTCGAGTTGATTCTAAGTGACTTTTTGTGTCTTGCTCGATTGACCTCTTTGACATTTGTTGCAAAGGCACTTCTGATGATCTTTAAGCATTGAATGTTGTCAATTTAAAGTTGAATGACTTTGACATAAGAGCTTTCACTTCTTGTCTTCATATCATTGATTTGATCTCATACATTGATTGTTAGGGGTCTCCAGTGACATATTGATTTCATTTTATTGAGTGATTATGGGGACCTCGCATTTACAAATTCATTAGTAAAATCCAATGGTTGTCATTAATCACCGAAACCATACCTCATGGGGGGCCTAGATGCTTTCAATCTCCCCCTTTTTGGTGATTGATGACAACACAACAATTTAAAGCGCAATAGTAATGAATTTGATAGAATGAAACTTAAAGGAATGAAACTTAAAGGATATGCAGTGAATACAAGATATCACACTTATTATTTGAAAGCTCAAAATCAATCAATAACTCAACTTTGAATAAGTGAGTAACACCAAATAATCTCAAATGCTTAATAACATAAGAGTACTCAAAGAACACCAAATGAGTAGCGAAAGCATCGAATTACAAAAGATAATATAGATAAACTCCAAATTACAAAAGATAATAGATAACTCAAAAGAAGGACTCCCTCTGAGACTAAGACACTCCCCCTGAGACTAAGACACTCCCCCTGACTCCTCTAACTCTTCTCCCCCTTTGGCATCAAGACACCAAAAAGGGATCCGAGTGCCTAAGGATCCTGAGTACTGGGCGCGATGACGAACTGGTCACCGTCGGGAGTGCTGTCGCTGGAGCGGTTGCCTGGAGTAGCGGTGGAAGGAGCTGCCGGAGCCGTAGGAGCCATCGTCGGTGCCTACTGTGTAGGAGCTGCTGGAACAGGGGCACTGACGACGAAGGCCGGCGTCTGCTGGAACAAGGTCGCAGCCGGCAACGGGGAGTGAATCGGAGCACTAGGAGCCAGAAGTGGAGACATGCTGAAGGAGGGAATCGGCGTAGACGGCACCGGAGCGGCAGCTGGAGCCAGGACTGGTGGTGGTGGAGCGACTCCTGGCAGCTGCGATAGGAGGGCAATCCTGGTCTGAGTGTAGAGGTTGGTGATCAACCCCAGGATGCCCATCATCGCCTGCTACGTCTGGTGCTGCTAGTCGAGGGTGCGCTGGTGCATCTGGTCTATGAGTCCAGTCAGCCGGTCAGTGTCCTCACGCCTCTCACGGGCGATCTGACGCTGCATCTCCTGTTGCTGCTGCTGGAGCTCAAGGAGGCGGGCAGCCTGCTCCGCTCGGGCCTGCTCAGCTGCCAGCCTGTCGAGACGCTGCTGCTCAACCATCTGCTGGAGGAGCGAAGTCAGCTCTGACGGTTGAGTGACCTGTGCCTCAGTGACGGGAGGTGGAGTAGGTGGTGGCACTGTAGAGCCTCCAGCCTCCGCGTCGTGCTGCATGGGTGAGGGAGGAGGTGGAAAGTACTCCTCGACACTGTCGTCGGTGTCGCTCTCAGACCATATGTGCCGCAGGTCCTCACCCTGTGCCTCTGCCTCGGCTAGCCTCTCATCTTCCTTCTCCAAGTCCGACCAGTCCTCCTCAAAGAGGCGAGCCCTGACCAGACGCTCGACTGGATGGCCAAGGCGGCGGTCTCCAGGAGCTGGGGCACGGTACTGACCGAACCGTGTCACACTCTCGTCAGTGAGACAGTTGTGCACGGCGGACTCCTCAGGGACCATCATGGTGAGTAGGTAGCTAATCCAGTGTCCATACACGAGCTGCCTCATCATCCCCACTCCATCCGTGATCACGTCCTCCATCTCGCATATGAGGACGTCCACGATGTCGAACTCCATCCCGTTCATAAGGAAGAACAGGAGAGTCTACTGTAAGCTGGTGAACCCCTCCAAGTAACCAGACCTCGGCAGGAGCGTGCGGCGCAAGGCGAGGTGCACTGTGCGCGCAGCAGGAGTCAACAAGGCCGGTACTCTCGGCTGGTCAGGAGAGAAAGTAGGACCGAACAAAGAACGGATCTCCTCCAGAGCTGGTGCCACTCCTCCAGTGAGCGGCCTCCTCGGCGGGTCTGCCTGACCATAGACCCTCTCATGCACGCAGGTGTCATGCAAGTCCACTCCCAGCAGCTGTGCCAGTGTCTGCCTCGTCAAGTGGTAGTGCTGTCCCATGAACATGAAATCAATCGATCTTCTGCCCTCAGAGACGTAGAGGGTGGCGTAGAACACGCGGACCCAATCCTCCACGTAGGCACTCCTCTCATAGGACACTAGCTGCACCAGACCTCTGTACCTCTCGAAATAAGGTCGAATCTCTGTCTCGGCAGCCAGAGCGAGCTAATCCCAGTCCAGGAAGTTGTGCTGGAACAACTTGTGGCCTCGGCGTCTGTAAGTCTCGTAGAGAGACGCCTGCGTCACAGTCTAGAAACGACTGTCTACAAGGGCTTCTCGTGGCTGCGGGTACCACTCCTCAAGCAGCACACTCCACCTGAGTTTGCGGAGCTGCTTGGCCTTCATCTTCCGATAGTCGGTCAACCGGACTCCTTCAGCGACATGGACAGTGGTGTCTATCTCGTAGATAGCTCGCTGGGCCTCCCTGTCCTCACGACGATCGGCAGCCGTCGGTCTCGGACGAGGTGCTGCCGGGGGATGACCCCCACGGGTCCGGGCTGAGCGCCGACGGACGAGAGGCTCTACCGTCTCTTCTTCGGCCTCGGAGTCATCGATCACAGGAGGCTGCCTCGGACGAGCTTCACGGATCCTCAGTGATCCTCCTCGGCCACGCTCACGCTCCTCGGCGGCGCGAGCGGCCATCAACGCCTTCTTTTCTTCCTTCGACAATTTTTGCTTCTTCGCGGCCGGCTCCGCGATGGTCTTGCCCTTGTTCTTCTTGTCACGAGCCATTGCGATCGGGCGCGTGAACGGAGTCGGAACGGCGACGCGGAGAACGACGCACCCGGAAACCCTAGTGACGACGATCGTGGAGACACCACGACGGCGAGGATGAGCGCGTGGGGCGACTGGTGGCTGGTGGTTCACGGGAGGAGGCGGCGGCGACACTTGGGTGGAGGAGCGGCGGCGGCTGGGTGAAGCGGCGGCGATGGCGGTGGTGTGGCGGCGGCGGCTGCAGTGGTGCTGCGGCGGCGGGAGCACGGCGGCTGCGGACGGAGACGGCGGCGGCGGCCGGAGGGTGGTGACGGCGGCGGCAGTCAGCGGTGGCGCGGCGAGAGGAACGGCAGCGGTGTGATTTGGCGACGGAATTGGGAGAGAGAAAACGATGAAGGCGAAACAGTGTTTAAATAGTGGGTCCCAAACCCTAGCTGTAAATTTAACACCGGATGGACCGATGTTGAACATGAGAAGCATCGACCGAATGCCACAGTAAGGATATTCAAAAAGGTACTGTTGTCACCGGATGGACCGACGAGGGAGGAGGTAGCATCGGTGGAATTGACCAAAGTTCCAGAATTGTGAACACCGGATCGACCGATATTTTCAGAATGAACGCGTTGGTTGAATTGATATAATGACTGAACTAGCACATGGTCTTTGAACACCAACTGATCCGATGATGGTCTGGCCTAAGCATCGGATAATCCGATGACTACAAAACAGCAACATCCCATATATGTCCTTTGACCAAACAAACAAACAATGAGAAACACGTGTCTTAGGACCTTTTGGGCAAACCCTCACCCCTCAAAAAGCTAATATGCCAATAACTTGGCTAAGCCTAAAGCAAACGAAACACCGAGAAAAATAGGGAGGAAAACATCCAAATAAAATGTAAGGCCCATGCTTTGTGAGCTAGAGTATGAAGACTTCTATCTCTTTGAAGCATGTTCCTATAGGCATTAACGCACCTAACATTTTGTTCTTTCCACCTTATATGAGTTGAGATATTGCATTTCAAACAAGTCTCTTTCTCATGAGGTGGGTTCCCCTTTGTGACAATCTACCGTATGCAATGCCAAACAAATTATAGTGCAAGGAATTTAAATATGATTGCAAGTCTATATGGCAGGCATCATGCAAGACATAAAGTAAATCTATCTTGCCAAGTTTGAACCTTTCAAAGGCTTCTTCAGGGAGAGCTACTCTCCAAGCCTTGGGAAAACCCAAAAGAACCTCCATCCCAAGCTAACCCTTGCTCACCCCTATCCTTTGAGAGTTAGGCAAGACCTATATGATATGCATTCTTACATGATCATGGCAACTTACATGACGTTTGATGCATCTAGCACATTTAATTCACTTCTTAGCCTAGCAAAAGTTTTCTCATCAAGTGGTTTAGTGAAGATATCCGCCAATTGTTCTTCGGACCTAACACCTCTCAAAGAGATGTCTCCCTTAGCTTCATGGTCTCTTAGGAAATGATGGCGAATATCAATGTGCTTAGTGCGGGAGTGTTGAACGGGGTTTTTAGCTATCTTAACCGCACTTTCATTGTCACAAAGGAGAGTCACACAACCAAGTTTAATACCAAAGTCCAAAAGGGTTTGCTTTATATAAAGAATTTGGGCACAACATGCACCGGCCGCAATGTATTCCGCTTCCGCCGTGGACAAAGCGACGGAATTTTGCTTCTTGCTTGACCAAGATACTAGGGAACTCCCAAGCAAGTGGCACCCACCGGAGGTACTCTTGCGATCCACGCGACATCCGGCAAAGTCCGAATCCGAGTATCCCACAAGATGGAATTTTGCACCTTTAGGATACCACAAGCCCACACTAGGGGTATGCTTAAGATACCTAAGTATCCTAAAGACCGCCTTCCTATGCAATTCTTTAGGTGCCGCTTGAAAGCGAGCACACAAGCATACACTAAACATGATATCGGGCCTAGATGCGGTAAGGTAAATCAATGAACCAATCATAGAACGGTAGTTAGATTGATCAATAGGTTTACCGTCCTTATCCGCGTCGAGATGACAATTGGTTGCCATTGGAGTGCTTCTTGAGCTACAATCTCCCATCTCAAATTTCTTCAAGAGGTCCTTGGTGTACTACTCTTGATAGACGAAGGTCCCCTCTTGAAGTTGCTTGATTTGAAATCCAAGGAAGAAGTTGAGCTCTCCAATCATTGACATCTCGAATTCCCTAGACATAATTTTGCCAAACTCATGGCTAAGAGCTTCATTAGTTGAACCAAAAATAATATCATCAACATAAATTTGACAAATGAACAAATCTCCGTTGATGTCCTTGGTGAAGAGTGTAGTGTCCACCCTCCCGATCTTGAATCCTTGCATGATGAGGAGATCCCGTAGTCGTTCGTACCACGCCCTAGGTGCTTGCTTGAGCCCGTAGAGCGCCTTGTGCAACCTATACACATGATTAGGATTCATCGGATCTTCAAACCCGGGAGGTTGTTCAACATAAACAAGCTCATTAATGTAACCATTAAGAAAGGCACTTTTCACATCCATTTGATAAAGTCTAATACTATGATGTGATGCAAAGGCAAGGAGTATACGGATGGCTTCTAGCCGGGCGACCGGGGCAAATGTCTCTCCAAAATCTAGTCCTTCAACTTGCGAGAACCCTTTGGCCACAAGTCTTGCCTTGTTGCGGACCACAACGCCATTCTCGTCTTGTTTGTTGCGGTACACCCACTTTGTTCTGATGACGTTCTTGTCCTTGGGTCGCTCCTCCAACACCCAAACTTCATTGTTGATGAAGTTGTTGAGTTCTTCTTGCATGGCCATCACCCAATTTGGGTCTTGGAGTGCTTCCTCAATGTGAGTGGGTTCTACACATGAAACAAACGAGTAGTGCTCACAAAATGAAGCGAAATGGCGAGAACGTGTACTTACACCCCTTGACGGACTTCCAATGATTTGGTCCATTGGATGCGCCTTGGAGATGTGTCCATGCCTCATAAGTGGTTGTGAAGCACTTGGCAATGGTGATGCGTGTTGCTCCTCTTGTGGTTGGACTTGATCATGGACTTCTTCTTCTTCTTGATGTTGTTGTGCTTGTGAGTCTTGAGTCGGCAATGGATCATCCTTCTCTTCTTCATCAACTTGAGGCGCCATAGAGGTGTTGTTGTTGGAACTTGAAGCTCCCCCTTGATCATGGCTCTCCTCAACTTCGGGCTTGATGTCTCCAATGGTCATGTTCTTCATGGCTTCTCGTAGAGGCTCATCATCTATTTCATCATGACCAAAACTCTCCTCTTGGGAGCCATTAGTCTCATCAAACTCAACATCACAACTTTCCTCAACTAAACCGGAGGTTTGGTTGAATACTCGGTATGCTTTTGAGTTTGATGCATAACCAAGAAATATACCAACATCACATCTTCTTTCAAACTTACCGAGCCTTTTCTTGCGGTAGATGTAGCACTTGCACCCAAAGACTCGAAAGTAGGAGATGTTGGGCTTTCTCCCAATGAGAAGCTCGTACGGGGTCTTTTGAAGTAGTTGATGGAAGTAGACCCTATTTGCGGCATGGCACGCCATGTGGATTGCTTCGGCCCAAAACTTCTCCGACGTGCCATAGTCAACAAGCATTGCTCGTGCAAGGGTGATGAGCGTCTTGTTCTTCCTTTCAACGACACCGTTTTGTTGAGGGGTGTATGTGGCCGAAAACTCATGTTTTACTCCTTCACGGTCACACCACTCCCCAATGTTGTAGTTCTTAAATTCGGTGCCATTATCACTCCGGACCTTGATGATGGGAAGTTGAAATTCCCTTTGAGCACAGTTGGCGAAGGTCTTGAACACTTCCGGAGTTTCACTCTTGTCACCTAGAAACAAAGTCCAAGCATAGCGAGAATAGTCATCAACAATAATGAGACAATAGAGGTTACTGCCAAGGCTTTGATATGTGGACGGTCCGAAGAGGTCCATGTGGAGTAGTTCAAGTGGCTTGGAGGTTGACACCATTGTCTTCATTGGGTGGTGTGAAGCAACTTGCTTCCCGGCTTGACAAGCGCTACAAATCTTGTTCTTCTCAAATGTGACATCCTTCACGCCGGTCACCATCCCAAGCTTGAATGACTTCTTGAGTTTGCTCATCCCTATGTGCGCTATGCGTCGGTGCCATAGCCATCCCAAACTTGTCTTAGTGAAAAGGCAAGTGGTCAAGCTAGCATTCTTGTTGGAGAAGTTCACTAGGTAGAGATGTCCATGCCGAGATCCTTTGAAGACTATGTCTTTGCTTGTTTCACTACTCACAACAACATCGTTTTTGCTAAATGTGCATGTTAGTCCAAGATCACATAGTTGTGCAATAGAAAGTAAATTAAAGCTAAGTGACTTAACGTACAAAACATTAGAAATGGATAAATCATTTGAAATAGCAATTTTACCTAACCCAATTACCTTTCCCTTAGAGTTATCACCAAAGGTGACTTGTTCATGATTGTCGGGGTTTTCTATGGTGGTGAACATACCATCATTGTCGGTCATATGTTGAGTGCACCCGCTGTCGAGTACCCAATGCTTTCCTCCGGCTTTGTAGTTCACCTACACACATGAATTCAATTTTTGACTTTAGGCACCCAAGCCAACTTAGGTCCTTGTATGTGTGATACAAGTGTTTTTGGGACCCAAAGTTGCTTGGGGAGCTTCCCCTTCATGCCCTTCATGTCTTTGCCAATGAACCTTGCCTTCACCTTTCTATGTACTTTACTCAAGAGATAATAATGATCATTGAAAGTAGATTTATAATTAGTAGGCAATTTAGGAGAAGGTCGGTTAGGAAGAGGACACTCCCTTGTGTGGTGATCGGTTACCTCACAATGTTGGCAATAAGAACCAACTTTTTTGCTGAAGCTTGTTCTTAGCTCCGGTGAGGGCACCTTTCCTTTGTTAGGCACCGGGAAGGATCCAAGTCCTCTCTTGTTGAAGGCCTTTGCTTGCTGGAAGAGGATTTCCTTGTGCTTGACTTCTCCTTTTGAAAGTCTAGCCACACTAGTGCGGAGACTCTCAATTTCTTCCAACAAGTCCTTCTCCCTAGCATTAGCTTTCAAAGGCAAAGACTTGTGCAAAGCATTAGTGGCATGAGAAGTAATGGATATCTTATCATTAAGAGTTTGCTTCTTCATATTTTTCAACTCTTGATCAAGCATGTCATGAGCAAGGTTAAGTGTTTGATGTTCTTGTATTAACTTGTTGTGCTCTTCCAAGAGTGTTTGGTGTGCTAAGTTAAGTTCATGATTATCTGTCTTGATTTTAGCCTTTTCTTCCTCAATTTGCTTGACATGGGATTTGAGCATGTCATGCTCTTTGAGTATGCTTTCATACTTGTCAAGCAAATCAAGGTTAGCACTCTCAAGTTTAGCACGAGTTTCTTAAAGCACTTTAACCTTACTCTTTTCCCTCTTAATGATAGCATGATATTCATTTATCAAAGAAGTTAAATCATCAGGGGAAAGCTCATCATCGCTAGAGTCATCACATACCTTGGTGTTACCTTTCGCCATGAGGCACATGGGCGATGGATGAAGAGGTGCATCATCATTGTTGGCGATGGCGAGGACGGCCAAGCTTTCTTCTTCCTCCTCACTCTCTTCATCACTTGTTTCTTCGTCGGTGACCCATTCATTTGCCTCACACATGAACACCTTTTGTGGGCCATTTCTCTTCTTTGGGAAGAGCCTTGCCTTCTTGCCCTTGTCATGTTTCTTCTTCCCAAAGGATCTTGGCTTTGGTTTGGCTTCTTCTTCATCATCATCACTTCCCTCAAGCTTGCGATGCTTGCTCTTGTGGTTCTCTCTTCATTTGTCCGGTCTTGGACAATCATAGGAGATGTGGCCTTGATCACCACAATTGTAGCAAGTCTTGTGATCATCTCTCCTTGGTAGAAATGCTCTCTTATTAGGATCAAATTTGTATCCCTTCTTAGTGATCTTGGAGTTCAAGCGTGATAACTTTCTCATCATCAACGCAAGCTCATCATCATCATCTTCACTTGATGCTTGTTCTTCTTCACTTGAGCTAGGATCAACCACCTTCTTCTTCTTGTGGCTTGTTTTCTTGGTGGAGGCCTTTAGAGCAATTGTCTTTGAATATGATTTCTCCATCATCCCAAGTACACTCATCTCATGAGCGTGTATTTCTCCAATGAGCTCCGAAACTTCAATGTGGTCAAGTGACTCTTTTTGGAGCATGGAGTTGATGATGTTGTACTTTGGCTTTGGAAGGAGCATGAGGATCTTGCGGTTGATGAGTCCCTTGCCAAGAGAAGCAATGTCAAGAGAATTGATTTCTTCAATAAGCACATTCAAGCGAGAGAACATTT
This sequence comes from Tuctoria greenei, assembly GCA_036927565.1. Lineage (NCBI taxonomy): Eukaryota > Viridiplantae > Streptophyta > Magnoliopsida > Poales > Poaceae > Tuctoria > Tuctoria greenei. The sequence goes on along the minus strand of JAYESD010000001.1, from coordinate 7,167,907 downwards.
CATTGACATTTTCATGAGGAAGCATTTTAAATTCATCATATTTGGCTTTAAGCATGTGATATTTTAATTCCTTGACACGAGAAGAGCCCTCATGAATTTCTATTAAGCAAGACCAAATTTCACAAGCTTTTTCTTTACTAGCAATTCTAGCAAATACATCTTGACTAATACATTCATAGATTGCATTCCTAGCTTTAGCATCCCATTTAATTTGATCACCAACATAATTGTGTTCTCCAAACCCCGCGCGGGTCGCTTCCCATACTTCGGGAGCAATAGCCTCTAGATAAGCGCGCATGCGTGCTTTCCAATAGGCAAAGTTCTTGCCCTCGAAGATAGGAACCGAACCCCCAACCTTGGCCATTTTAGCTCTCTAGCGGTGAAGCTAGAATGATCCTATGAGCAACCTTGCTCTGATACCAATTGTAAGGACAGAATGCCCAAGAGGGGGGTGAATTGGGCTTTCTTCGAAAAATTCTAAGCAATGAAACTTAATTTTCTAAAGCCCAATTCCCTACGCAAACTATCTATGCATTCTAGTAGATAGAAACTTCGCGGAATATAAAATGCATAAAAGTAAAGGAAAGGAGAAGGATGCAAACTCCCGAGGAGACAAGGATTTATCCCGTGGTTCGGCAAGATCCTCAAGATCTTCCTACATCCACATTGTGGCACCCACCAAGGGGTTTTGCCACACCCAAGTCACCGGGACGAGGGATCTTCACTATTCCTCTCCGTTCGCCTCCCTTGGCAAGGTGGAGCTCAAGCCTTGTACAACTTCGACCTTTCGGGCTTCCACACACGCCTTGGCAAGCTCCAGAAGTCTTCTCATAGTTACAAACACCAAGGGCACTCCCTTGAGGCTCTCACACTATCCTAGAGAGTCCACTCACCCAGAATGGAGGCACACAAGCTCTCTCTCTCTAGCTAGTTCTAGCCTAAATCTTGGTGTATAGATGATCGAAATGGTGTGGAAGTGATTACTCTTGGTCTTGAATGCTTGTGGATGTGTTGATGGTGTCTGGTGATCAAGACTTGTCGAAATGACCGGTTTAGGGGGTATTTATAGCCAGCCTCCCCGAAATAGCCGTTGGAAAAGTAGGCTGACAGAACTTTACTGTGAACACCGGATGATCTGATGTCTCCCCTTTAGTTATCATCAGTCAAGTTACTTTAGCTGACGTCATTGTGTCAGATATGACCGTTGTTAGACCGATGTTGATCCCGTCTTCTCATCGGATGATCCGGTGGCTCTTCCTCCAAAATTTACTCAAACTTGATGCTTACTGGAGTAATCGAACAATGTATGCTTCTCTGTACATCGGATGGTTCGGTGCTACACTTGGTCCAATGATCTTGCAAACTGTACTGATGGACCGACGTTACTGAGCCATTCACATCGGATGATCCGGTGAGTACTTTGTTCTGAGGTCTTCTTCTTCAGCTGAACCAACTCGACCGATGTGTTATTCTGAGGAACCATCAGTTGATCCGATGAGTTGATTTGGTTTGCTTTGAGTTGATTCTAAGTGACTTTTTGTGTCTTGCTCGATTGACCTCTTTGACATTTGTTGCAAAGGCACTTCTGATGATCTTTAAGCATTGAATGTTGCCAATTTAAAGTTGAATGACTCTGACATAAGAGCTTTCACTTCTTGTCTTCATATCATTGATTTGATCTCATACATTGATTGTTAGGGGTCTCCAGTGACATATTGATTTCATTTTATTGAGTGATTATGGGGACCTTGCATTCACAAATTCATTAGTAAAATCCAATGGTTGTCATTAATCACCGAAACCATACCTCATGGGGGGCCTAGATGCTTTCACCAGCCATTTTGGATGGAAGACTTCTCGGATGAATCCAGCTTTGAGCAACTTCTTCACTTCTTGTCGAATGAAGTTCTGTCGCTCCACGGATTGCTTCCGAGGTTTCTGATGCACGGGCCGGGCGTCAGGGTAGATCTTCAGATTGTGCTCAATCACTTCCCTGGGGATCCCAGGCATTTGTGACGGTTGCCAGGCAAACACGTCGACATTAGCCCGGAGGAAAGCGGTGAGCGCGAGTTCCTATTTGTCATTCAGTCCCCCCGATATACGGGTGGTCTGAGCAGCATCAGAACCGATTTGGACGACTTTGACGGGAATGTCGGTGTCGCCGCTTGGCTGCACGAGGTGCAGAAGTCGAGCCTCGTTGACGAATGCTCAGGGGTTTTGGAGCTTGCTCCTGCCTGGAGTCCTCCTCTTGTGCCGTAGTAAGCGCATGAAGTTCTTCCAAAGCGGTTACTCCGGCAGTACGATCTCCGCGGATCCGAAGAATGCCTACTGGTGTTGGCATCTTTAACACCAGGTAGCCATAATGAGCAGCTGCCATGAATTTGTACAAGGCAGGCCTACCCAAGATGGCGTTGAAAGGTAAGTTTATCTGAGCAACGTCAGAGACCAACTTCTCAGTGCGATACTTCTCCCGGGTCCCGAAGGTAACAGGGAGAGTAATAGCACTGAGTGGGGTAATGGCTCCCGGACCTACTCCGGAGAAAGGTCGGTAGGGGTGAAGATCTGATGGTCGGAGCTGAAGCTTGGTAAAAGCTTCGTACTCAACAAGTGTGGAAAGTATGACATGTGGCTGATTCAAATGACGACAATAATAATGGCTAAGTGTTGAAGAGTACATTAAAACATTTGAAAAGCAATATATTATATGTATGTGAAGTAAACCCATCATAATCATAAGTAATATCATAATACCAGTCTGAATTCACTACCATCATCAATAATTCCAGATTTCACCGTTGCCAATAACCATATTCAATACCAAAAATAAATCCATAACCAACCATAACCATAATACCAACCATAACAATTACCAAACCATAACCATCCCAAATCCAATTTTCCCTCTAATCATGGAAGTTGTCCAGGTGCTCATAACTGGGAGCACGGCTATCATGATAGTTTCATTAGACTCTGCAGAGTTTGTACCACTTTACCCACGTGTTCGTGATTTCATCACCTTTCGATGACTAGAACCTCTATTATGTCGTCTCACACTTCCGTCGGTGTGTGGCCAAGCGATCACAAAATAGCCTTTACAAAGGGATTACTAGCCTACTTAGACCCCACTGAGGTTTCACCGGTGGCTATGTCTCCTTCAGAGCACATCTTCAACCAAGGGCCCCCTCTTGAGCCATTCGGATCCCAGGGTAGTCCCACCAATCATCAACAAACCCAATCCGACTACCCCTTCCCCGAGCATCCACAATGGTCCAAACAGCACTAGCAAAGCCCTAATTAATTAGCTATGCCGCACCCATACTTGGCCTCGTGGTGGCATTGTAGTCTTGGCTTATTCTCGCATGAACTGGTCCTTATATCTAAAGCAAGCAATCCACCATACATCCAACCCATCTACATACCAAGCTTGCTTAGATCACCCATTACCATATCATATTAACCAGTTCATGTTAACCATAATCTCATCCATGCATAATTAAATTGAGTGGTATAGTTGTTTCCCATCCCAGTTGATTAAGCGAAGCAAAAAGGTAAAAAGCCCTTCCCGACTCTCTACCATATATTCCAGGTGACAAGGGTGGTTAAACAATTCTAGTAAACTTCCTACCATAGGATTCCCATCAAATTGACACAAGCATACAATTTTGCAAACAAAACATTTATTAAAAAAAACAGGAGCAATATGCTTCAAGGACACTTGCCTTGCTCTTGCTGTTGATTAGGGTCAAAGCCTTCAAACTCTTGGTGTTGTAGATCCTCCGCGGCACTCTCTAGCGCAAATCCGTCTAATCCACACAATAAACATACAAGACAAGAAACACAATCAAAGAGTGCACATATATTACTCAATATGACATGACACGCATGATAAATGCAAGTGCAAGGTAGAACTTGTTAATAGATTGCTTTTAATGACCAATAACTAGTTCTAATGGCTTTTAACAAGTTTATACAGGTTTGGATGTGATTAGATCAAATTTTAGAATTAATTCAACAGAATTTAACCAGAAAGATCGGACTAGTCCGCTAGGGATCGGACAAGTCTGCACTCTGCGAGATCAGCAGATTAGGGTTTCTTAGATCAACGTAAATTTGGAGATTAGGGGTTGAATTCTCGTAAGGAAAAGAGAATAGAAGGTACTAGGTGTTTAGGACTCCAATGAATCAAGAAACTTGGAGGTAGCACTTGGATCGTGATGAACTAGGGTTGGTGATGAACTTGGAGTTGAATTGGTGATGAAGAACGAAAGCTTGGTGGAGATCTTGATCCTCTTTCGTTTCCTCCTCTTCTTCTTCTTGCTTGGGATCTTCTCCTCCCTCCTTGATGGTGGCTCTCCACGAACTAGGGTTTGGGTGGGGTGGAAAAGTGGCAAATAGATGTCAAGCAAAGGGGTGGGGCTGTTTATATAGAGGTGGAGGCTAGGGTTAGATGGATTTCGAGTTTGGGATGAGTAGAGGTCGGTTTAGAGTCCCACATGGGATCTAAAAGAGTTAGGCACGACGTCCCTAGGCCCACTTAACATGAAACCCAAGAAACAAGTCGTAAAATAAAAGATCAATTTGGAGTCACGAAATATCGGACAAGTACGGAAAAGACCGGACTAGTCCGAAGTTGTACAGAGAGAAAATCGGACAAGTCTGGCCTAAAATCGGACAAGTCCGACTTTAAACAGAGAGGAAATCAGACAAGTCCGCTGGAACACCGGACTAGTCCGTAAAAGTCCAAGGACTTAGCAAAATTTCAAGGATTCTTGTCCGATACAAAATCGGACAAGTCCGAAAGTTTCCAGAGTCAAAATCGGACTAGTTCGCAGCAAAAACGGACAAGTTCGTTTTTAGTCAGAGAGAAATTGGACTAGTCCTCAGTAAAATCGGACTAGTCCGCACTTTCCTGCATTTTAAGTGCGGTTTTGTTCCAAATCAATTTTAAATTCTCCAAATCAATTTTAAACTCATTCCTCTTATTGTGGGTTAATGTTAAACATGTATATGAGTGCATGCAAGGCATGATGCATGAAAATGAGGGTGTTACAAACCTACCCCCCTTAAAATGAATCTTGCCCTCGAGATTCGACGCGGAAGAGAAGAGATAGGGAAATTCCTTCTTGAGATCATCCTCCAATTCAGACGTCACTTCTTTTTCTGTGTGGTGCTTCTATTGAACTTTACACCATCGAATCACCTTGTTCCTTGTGGCCCTCTCCTTAGTTTCCAAAATCTTGACCAGTTGCTCGGCATAAGTCAAATCTTCCTCTAGTTCCAATTCTTCCATTGGCACTTGTTCTTCCGGTACTCTCAAGCACTTCTTGAGTTGGGAAACATGAAAGACATCATGGATATCCGAAAGATGAGCTGGCATCTCCAACTTATACGCTACTTCTCCTCTTTTGTCCAAAATCTTGAATGGTCCAATATAACAAGGTGCGAGCTTGCCCCTTATGTTAAATATCTTATGACCTCTCATTGTGACACCTTGAGGTAAACAAAATCTCCTATTTCAAAGGATAATTTCCTTCTCCTATTGTCCGCATAGCCTTTTTGTCTTGATTGGGAAGCCCTCAAGTTTTCATGAATTATTTGGACTTGCTTTTCGGCTTCTTGCAACACATCCGAACCTTGAGTTTCTCCTGCCTCATTCCAGAATAAAGGTGTCCTACACTTCCTCCCATTAAGCGCTTCATACGGTGACATTTTCAAGCTTGCTTGGTAACTATTGTTGTATGAGAATTCTGCGTATGGCAAGCTTTTGTCCCAACTCTTCCCATGCTTTAAAGCACAAGCTCTTAACATGTCCTCCAAAATTTGGTTGGTCCTCTCGGTTTGTCCATCCGTTTGAGGGTGATATGTTGAACTAAAATTCAACTTCGTTCCCAAAGCTTCATGCAGTTTTTGCCAAAATCTGGAAGTAAATTGTGAACCTCTATTCGAGACTATATTCTTCGGTACTCCGTGTAGAGACACAATATGATCCATGTATATCTTGGCCAATTGTGCAGCTGTATATTTGGTCTTCACAGGGACAAAATGAGCTGACTTGGTTAAGGGATCCACAATTACCCAAATTGAGTCATACCCGGACTGAGTACGTGGTAACCCAACTATGAAGTCCATTCCAATTTCTTCCCACTTCCATTTCAGAATCTTCAATGGTTGCAATAATCCAGCTGGCCTTTGATGTTCAGCTTTGACTCGTTGGCACACATCACACAACGCCACATATTCAGCTATGTCCTTTTTCATGCTATCCCACCAATAGCAAGTATTCAAGTCTTTGTACATCTTCGTACAACCGGGGTGAATCGAGTATGGCGAGTCATGTGCCTCCTTTAATACCGTCTCCTAAATATGCTTCACATTAGGTACAACGATTCTCTTTCCAAGCCATAAGGTACCATGTTCGTCCTCATCGAATCTGAATTCTCTCCCTTCTTCGGTCCTTTCCTTGATTTCCTTGATCTCCTCATCTGTGGTTTGTGCTTCTCGAATTTCTTGCTCCAAGGTTGGATTTAACTCCATCATCTCCATCTCATTTACAAACCCGAGGTTCAACTGTTCAAACTCTTTACATAACTCGAATGGTAACTCTTGAACTGTGAGTTGATGACTTACTCCCTTCCTACTCAATGCATCGGCCACTACATTGGCTTTTCCCGAATGATAGTTGATTCCCAAATCATAATCTTTGATGAGCTCCAACCATCTCCATTGCCTCAAGTTCAGCTCCGTTTGTGTGAAAATATACTTCAAACTCTTATGATCCGTATAAATTTCACACCTATGTCCAAGAATATAGTGTCTCCAAATCTTCAATGCATGTACCACGGCTGCGAGTTCCAAATCATGTGTTGGGTAATTCTGCTCATGTTTCTTTAATTGTCTTGATGCATAGGCAACCACTTGACCTTCTTGCATCAATACACATCCAAGTCCTTGTCTTGATGCGTCGCAATAAATATCAAAACTCTTGCTCACATCCGGCAGTACCAAAACTGGGGCTGTTGTTAACCTCTTCTTCAACACCTCAAAACTGTTTTGACAAGCTTGAGTCCATTGGAAAGCCTTTCCCTTCATTAGCAACTCCGTCATAGGCTTGGCTATCTTGGAAAAGTCCTTGATAAACCGATGGTAATATCCAGCCATTCCAAGAAAACTTCTTATTTCCTTGACATTTTGCGGTGGTTCCCACTTCAACACGTCTCCCACTTTCCCAGGATCAACCGATACTCCTCCTCCTGAGATGATATGACCCAATAACGACGCCTCTCTCAACCAAAACTGACACTTGTTGAACTTGACATACAATTGATGCTCCCTCAATTTCTGCAACGTAAGCCTCAAGTGTTCCTCATGTTCCTTCTCATCCTTCGAGTAGATCATAATGTCATCAATAAACACCACAACGAACTTATCCAAGTACTCCATGAAGACCTTATTCATGAGGTACATAAAGTAGGCAGACACATTTGTCAATCCAAAAGACATCACGGTGTACTCATAAGATCCATACCGTGTCCTAAAAGCTGTCTTGGGTATGTCCGATGGTCTAATCTTCATTTGAAAATATCCCGACCTCAAATCAATCTTAGAGAAGACACAAGCACCCTTCATCTGATCAAACAAGTCTTCTATGTGTGGCAAGGTGTACTTGTTCTTGATTGTTATCTCGTTGAGAGCTTGGTAATCCACACACATCCTTTGGGTTCCATCCTTCTTGTCCACAAACAGCACGGGCGCTCCCCAAGGCGAAGAACTAGGACGAATAAAACCTTTCTCTAGTTGCTCTTGAATTTGTTTCTTGAGCTCCACTAATTCCAAAGGAGGCATCCTATATGGCCTCTTAGCTATAGGTGTAGTTCCAGGTATTAAATCAATAACAAACTCAATGTCTCGATCAGGTGGAATACCTGGCAACTCGTCCGAAAAAACATCCAAAAATTCACACACCACCGGAATCTCCTCAATTGTAGCACCGTCCATATGATTCAACTCCAATTGCTTCGGTGCGGTTTGAGATGCTTCAAATTCTATGGTGATCCCTTCCTCATTGGTCAACTTCACCGTCTTCGTGGCACACTCAATGACTCCATTGTGCTTCCTCAACCAGTCCATACCAAGTATAATGTCCAATTCTTGAGAATCCAAAACAATGAGGTTGGCGGAGAAGTCTACCCCCCTTATTCTAAGGCTTACTTTTGGACATACTATATTTGTCCTCATCTCTCCTCCAGGAGACTTAACCAATAGAGTAAACTTCATATGAGAGATAGGCAAACTATACCTGGAAACATACTTCGATGCAATGAATGAATGTGATGCTCCAGAATCAAATAACATAGTCGCGGGGTTGGAGTTGGCGAGAAACATACCAATGACCACGTCATCCGCTTGTTGAGCATCCTCTGTAGAGACATGGTTCACGTTGCCACGAGCAAAATTCTGCTGTCAACGGTTCCCTTGTGGCTATCCTCCATTGGGTCTTGGGTTTTGCCTCAGCGCATTGCTTTCTTGACCAAGGCCTGACTTAGGACATTGATGCGCAAAGTGTCCATCTTCTCCACAAGTATAACACTTCTTAACTTCACCAGAATTATTGGGACGAGCTTGGTTTTGAACATTTGCAGCAGGAAAATTAGCACGAGGTGCATATGGCATTGGAGGCCTAGGTGCTTGCATGAGAGGGCGCTGCTGCACAAACTGAGTTGGGCGCAGTGCATAACCAAGGCGCTGAACTTATTGAGATATTCACTCACGCTTGATCTCCCTTGCCTTAAATTCTCAAATTCTTGCCTCTTCAAAATCATAACACCTTCCGGCACATAATGAGAATGGAAATTCTCCTTGAATTCGGCCCAAGTAATTCTCTCTTGGTTATCATGAGCATTGCAATAAGAATCCCACCAATCCGCAGCTGCTCCAACTAGTTGATGAGAAGCAAACAAGACCTTATCCCGATCACTACATTGGACAATAGCTAGCTTCTTCTCCACGGACTTGAGCCAATCATCCGCATCCATAGGGTCAGCAGCTTGAGCAAAGGTTGGCGGCCTAGTCCTCATAAACTCTCCCAATCGGTTATGAGGAGGCGGGGGTGGCGGTGGAGGCATGTGGGGCTGATTGTTGATGTTGCCAGTATGCAACTGTCCCATAGTCTGTATCATGGTCTGCACGAGCTGGTTTTGCATAGCCAATAACTGCTCAATGTTGATAGCTCCCTGAGTAGATCCTTGTCCAATGTTGTTCTGAGGCACTCCATTGTTCTCGTCCTCATCATTGCCATCTCTCTGGTTGCGAGTCCTCACCATCTGGAGAAGAGCAATAGATAAGAATTAGTAAACGTCCCCAACTATATGCATCAAGGGATATGAAACTAAACAGATAGCTACAGTAGCCTAGGTGGACATGGCAAAAGCATCTCAAAATCCTCTATTAAGCACACAAGCAACCAATATATAGCAAACAACACATCAACCAAAATACATCGATTCCTGAGTGCTCCTATGTGCTCTAAAGTGTCCATTCTATCTAGGTTGCATCCTACGGTCAACATGTGGCTCTGATACCAATCTATGACGCTCGGTTCCGAAAAATGAACCAAGCTAACGCATATGTGTTCCCAGGATGTTCATCACACATACACGAGTGCATTCACAAAAGATTATACAGAAAATTACCACAGAACAAGATTTATTAACCAAATTTTATTTAAAAAACCATATTATCCTCGAATACAAGCTCTAATGAATATTAATGACAAGTTCAACTAATGCAGCGGAAATACTCTAATTAAGCGACTAAGCAAACTAAGCATAAAGGATAGCACAGCTCCGATAACACCACAGGCAAAGCTGAGGGTAGACACGGCCTAGAACTCTGCATTCTCACATTAAACTCCCAATCCTGACCTGCAACTGTTGGGGGGAATTGCAAGAGTGAGTACATGTCGTACTCAGCAAGTGTGGAAAGTATGATATGTGGTTGATTCAAATGACAACAATAATAATGGCTAAGTGCTGAAAAGTACATTAAAACATTTGAAAAGCAATATATTATATGTATGTGAAGTAAACCCATCATAATCATAAGTAATATCATAATACCAGTCTGAATTCACTACCATCATCAATAATTCCAGATTTCACCGTTGCCAATAACCATATTCAATACCAAAAATAAATCCATAACCAACCATAACCATAATACCAACCATAACCATTACCAAACCATAACTATCCCAAATCCCAATTTCCCTCAAATCATGGAAGTTGTTCAGGTGCTCATAACCGGGAGCACGGCTATCATGATAGTTCCATTAGACTCTGCAGAGTTTGTACCACTTTACCCACATGTTCGTGATTTCATCACCTTTCGATGACTAGAACCTCTATTATGCCGTCTCACACTTCCGTCGGTGTGTGGCCAAGAGATCACAAAATAGCCTTTACAAAGGGATTACTAGCCTATTTAGACCCCACTGAGGTTTCACCGGTGGCTATGTCTCCTTCAGAGCACATCTTCAACCAAGGGCCCCCTCTTGAGCCATTCGGATCCCAGGGTAGTCCCACCAATCATCAACAAACCCAATCCGACTACCCCTTGCCCGAGCATCCACAATGGTCCAAACAGCACTAGCAAAGCCCTAATTAATTAGCTATGCCGCACCCATACATGGCCTCGTGGCGGCACTGTAGTCCTGGCTTATTCTCGCATGAATCGGTCCTTAGATCTAAAGCAAGCAATCCACCATACATCCAACCCATCCATGTACCAGGCTTGCTTAGATCACCCATTACCATATCATATTAACCAGTTCATGTTAACCATAATCTCATCCATGCATAATTAAATTGAGTGGTATAGTTGTTTCCCATCCTAGTTGATTAAGCGAAGCAAAAAGGTAAAAAGCCCTTCCCGACTCTCTACCATATATTCCAGGTGACAAGGGTGGTTAAACAATTCTAGTAAACTTCCTACCATAGGATTCCCATCAAATTGACACAAGCATACAATTTTGCAAACAAAACATTTATTTAAACAAAAACAGGATCAATATGCTTCAAGGACACTTGCCTTGCTCTTGCTGTTGATTAGGGTCAAAGCTTTCAAACTCTTGGTGCTGTAGATCCTCCGCGGCACTCTCTAGCGCAAATCCGTATAATCCACACAATAAACATACAAAACAAGAAACACAATCAAAGAGTGCACATATATTACTCAATATGACATGACACGCATGATTAATGCAAATGCAAGGTAGAACTTATTAATAGATTGCTTTTAATGACCAATAACTAGTTCTAATAGCTTTTAACAAGTTTATATAGCTTTGGATGTGATTAGATCAAATTTTAGAATTAATTCAACAGAATTTAACCAGAAAGATCGGACTAGTCCGCTAGGGATCGGACAAGTCCGCACTCTGCGAGATCAGCAGATTAGGGTTTCCAAGATCGACGTAAATTTGGAGATTAGGGGTTGAATTCTCGTAAGGAAAAGATAATAGAAGGTATACCAGGTGTTTAGGACTCCAATGAATCAAGAAACTTGGAGGTAGCACTTGGATTGTGATGATCTAGGGTTGGTTATGAACTTGGAGACGAATTGGTGATGAAGAACAAAAGCTTGGTGGAGATCTTGATCCTCTTTCGTTTCCTCCTCTTCTTCTTCTTGCTTGGGATCTTCTCCTCCCTCCTTGATGGTGGCTCTCCACGAACTAGGGCTTGGGTGGGGTGAAAAAGTGGCAAATAGATGTCAAGCAAAGGGGTGGGGCTGTCTATAAAGAGGTGGAGGCTAGGGTTAGATGGATTTTGAGTTCGGGATAAGTAGAGGCCGGTTTAGAGTCCCACATGGGCTCTAAAAGAGTTAGGCACGACGTCCCTAGGCCCACTTAACGTGAAACCCAAGAAACAAGTCGTAAAATAAAAGATCAATTCGGAGTCACAAAATATCGGACAAGTCCGGAAAGGACCGGACTAGTCCGGAGTTGTCCAGAGAGAAAATCGGACAAGTCTGTCCTAAAATTGGACAAGTCCGACTTTAAACAGAGAGGAAATCGGACAAGTATGCTGGAACAACGGACTAGTCCGAAAGTCCAAGGACTTAGCAAAATTTCAAGGATTCTTGGAATATCGGACTAGTCCGCACCAAATCGGACAAGTCCGAAAGTTTCCAGAGCCAAAATCGGACTAGTCCGCAGCAAAAACGGACAAGTCCGTTTTTAGTCAGAGAGAAATCGGACTAGTCCTTAGTAAAATCGAACTAGTCCGCACTTTCCTGCATTTTAAGTGCGGTTTTGTTCCAAATCAGTTTTAAATGCTCCAAATTAATTTTAAACTCATTCCTCTTGTTGTGGGTTAATGTTAAACATGTATATGAGTGCATGCAAGGCATGATGCATGAAAATGAGGGTGTTACAGGCTTCATCCTTGGAGGACTTTTTGTTGTCCTCTGGAGGTGGTTGGGAGTGCATTTCACAGCCCTCCGCAGCCTTGGCACACTTGCCTGCCAAACTGAAGAGTTCCGTGACGCTAGTGACTTCCTTGGTTGCCAGCTTCTCCAGCATCTTCTTGTCTCGCGCGTCCTGTCTGAATGCCACAATAATAGAGGCGCTTGAGATAGAAGGAATGGTATTTCGTACTTGGGAGAACCTCTGGATGAAAGATTGCAAGGACTCTCCCTCTTTTTGCTTAACAGCAAAAAGGTCCAGTTTGGTGCCTAGTCGGGTGTATGAGCTCCCAAAGTTGGCAGTGAACTGTTGGCACAACTCCGCCCAACTGTTGATGGAGTCAGGTGGAAGGCTCATGAACCAAGACCTGGCGATCTCAGTTAAAGCCACAGGTAAATAGTTGGCCATCACGACCTCGTTTCCTCCAGCCACAAGGATTGCGGTGGAGTAGATTTGGAGAAATTCAGCGGGATTAACAGTCCTATCAAATTTCTCCGGTAGGTGAGGCTAGAACTCCTGCGGCCATCTGACCATGCATAGGTGCATGGCCAAGGCAGAACAGCCTCCTCCTACTCCCTCGAGAGCAGGATTGTCCCGAGCCTCTCGCCTCTCGCGAGCATGCTCGGTGTGGACGCGGTCATCTTGTTGCTGGTAACGATGATCGAGCTCTGTCCGGAGGTCGTGAGTCAAAATCCTAGTTACCGTGTGGGTACGTCGCGCACCGGAAGGCAGCGACATCGCCTGTTAAGACGCAGCACGCCTCCTGTGCTGTGAAGCGTGCAGACCAAGTCTACCCGACATGGTCCAATGATGCGATGGGGCCTGCCCCAAGGAGGGAGGACCTTGATTGTTGATGCCATCGGCTGCTGCCGCAACCAGATGTTCCACATCAGCTCTCCACTACTCCATCGCGCCCTGGGGTGCTCCTGGAGGCGGTGGACGTTGCAGAAGAGCACGCACGGCATTAATTGCGTGTTCAGGGTTGTTGTTCACCGATGCAGTGGCCGACGCAGACGCTCCATCTCGACGTCCAGCTTGATTCGCAGGAGCAGATGGTGGCGGCGGTGGCATGACTCCTGCTGGAGCCACAACACCTGCTGGTTGCTGCATGTTAGAGGGGTTGCCTCCAGCAGGTTGCGCAGCAGGGTTGCTGTTGGATGATCCAACTGCAGAATTCACCATCCTTGAATCTCGGGCACCCCCTTCCTGGCGCGCCAACTGTCAGAGTGTGATTCTGGCAATTCTCCTGGTACTACCGTTGGAAGCCTGTGGAGTTTGTAGTTCGATTGTGGGCGCGCAGAGATTCAGAACAAGATGATGAGTTGACACGAGGATTTACGTGGTTCGGGCTGCCTAAGCGTAATACCCTACTCCACGGGTGTGTGTTGTTGTTGTATTGAGCGTATGAGCGCTTGAGTGTAAAAGACGAGAGTGTCTCCTCTCAGCGTACGTGGGCATGTTCGGGAGCCTCCAGGTGTCCCTTGTGTATCGCTCGACTTGTCCTTTTGTAGTACAAGGACTGGCCGTTACATCGTTAGCCTGGCCCGACATGTGGCCCTGGCAGTTACTGATGTTTAATACACAATTAATGAGTGTAATCACCCTTAATAGCGTGGTAATGCGCCTTGACAGTGGCCTTACTGGTATTAAGGTCCCTCCAATCGTATGCCATTAAGATAGTATTAATGGCACTTAATCGTGTCTTGAGGTCTTTAATGTCCCTGAAGGTCCGAGCCGTTGGAGGTCCACCACTCTGCCTGTTGAGGTTGAAGGTCCAGCGGTTGGACGCGTGGCAGCTCTGGAGCTTACCGTCTTGTACGGGTAGGTCCGGTGCTGTTGTACACGTGTCGGTACCGGAGTTTCCCTCTGTCGGGGTTTAGGTCCGGGGATGCCACACAGGTATCTAGTCCGGAGCTTTCCCGTGTAGGGAATGTAGCTCCAGTTTAACGATACATGTGGCGGCAGTGGGACTAACCATAGATGGGAGGCAGGTCCGGTTTCGTATGACACGTGGGGCCTTCGGAGGTCTTCAACTCAGACAAGTGAAGTTCCTTTGCTCTTTTTGCAGTCCCAAGGGGTATTCGGTATGCAGGGTACCGACAATTACATTGTGAAAATAACCCAGACAAAGCATCGAAACCTAAATGACCAAGATGATGATGCCAAAGCGTAGACAGTGTGGTGGTTGCGGCTAAGGCATGTGGTGGAAAAAGCATCGACAAGGAGATGGAGTGGAGCTGCCCGGAACTATTACATCTGGCGATCACGTTCTCGGTGTCCAGATCTTCCACAGAAAGACTAAATGGATCAAATTCAATAGAAACATTGTTATCAGTGTTGAACTGACAAACAAAAACCAAACTTTTAATTATGTAAAGAGACACAAGAACTCTATGCAAATGTAAAGGACGAGCGGATGTAGAAAAAGAAGTACGACCCGTGGAGGTGACGGGTAACAATGACCCATTACCGACAATGATAGATGGGGTCGAAAAAGAAGGAGGGTGGGAGGAGGAGAGGTTACCGAAGGAGGAGCACATGTGGATATCGGTGTCGGAGTCCATATACCATCCAGTGGACGGTGGCAACATCAGTGACATGGTGTTGAACGAGTTAGCCAGCTTGTGCTGATCCTATGTTGCAAAAGACGCGGTGTAGTTGGAAGCTCCCCTGTACAAAGATCTGGTGGCTGAATCACCAGAAGCTGCGGTCTGGCCGCTGTAGAAGGAGGCGGTCTGGCTACCGCCAGGTGTAGTTGGATTGTAGTAAAAAGGCATGGTCAGTCCGCCAGGTGTCCACAAGTCTGGTGGCTGATAAGCAGATGCGTTGTAGGATCCTTCGTGCGCCAGAAGAGCCTGCTGAGGAGGGGCAGAAGCGTGTGGCCGTGCCAGGAAGCCTGGAGGAGGATAGGAACGAGGCGCAACACCACCCCAAAGTTGCAAGGTCCCGTTCCATAGATTCCCCAGAGTGGGAAATCCACCGCCGTTACTGGTGTCATTACGCTTGTTCCGATTACTCGGTTTCAACCTCAGTTGGAAGACGAGGGGTCAGAGACAGTAGCGCCGGAGGTAGGAGTGCTTGATGTAGATCCACCAGGAGCGGGAGCACGTGGTGGAGCGCCACCAGATGTTGCAGAAGATGGGGTGCGTCCAGCACCTACAAAGGTGGCCGCCAATGCATTGGCGCTTCCCGACTTGGACTTCATCTCGGTCTCCTCAAGTTGGAGGTCGTTGCGGACCTCGGCAAATGTGGGAAAGGGGCGCTGTCGCTTGAGAAGGGATGCCATGTGAGAGAACCGCTCGTTCAGCCCATGAAACGTCGTGAGAACGAGAGTGCGGTCGGCGATGACCTCGCCCAAGTCACCGAGTGCATCAGCCATCGACTTGATACGACGATAATAGTCGGTGATGGAGAGGTCACCCTGGACGAACGTGTGGAACTCGGCATCCAGAATCATAGCACGAGTCTCCTGGTTGCTGATGATCTGCTCCTGAAGCCCAAGCCAGATGGAATGAGCTGTGGGTATGCTCGTCGAGACGATCTCAATAAGATCAGGAGAGACAGTGCTGCGAAGCCAGGAGATGACGGTGCAGTCCATGCGTCGCCAATGAGAGTCAGCGACGGCGGGATCAATGTCGGTGAGGACATCATGGGAGAGCTCCTACTTCCCGAGGATGTTGAGGAAGAGACTCTTCTACAGATTATAGTGCGGGGAAAGGTTGTCGAGGACGACGGGGATCATTGACTTGATGTTGAGGGTGACGATTGCTTGAGCATGCAGAGAAGCAATGTCGTCAACCGCCGGAGGAGAGGGGTCGTGGTTGATCAAGTCACGACGAATCTCGTCGGCTGCGAGAAGCAGCTTGTGATGCGCCTCGTCGGCCGCTGCAACTGCACGTGCTGCCTTGATGGCCAGTCAATCCGCCTCCTCGGTCATTCGAGTTAGCTCGGCTGCCAAAGCGATATCTTGTGAGGCTGCTTGTGCGTCCAGAGAGCCATCGCCAACAGAAGTCATCAGGAAGTAAAAAACACAACGCGCGAGCGTTAATCTGCTGTAGCGAAGACCGCGGACGCGCGACGCGTGGAGACGAAGACCTCAGACCGGGCGCGAGCCGCGCGGAAGGCCACACGTGGCGCATGAGGCGGTCTTCGGAGGACCCCACTCTGGAGCACAGGTGCGCGTGGGATTTTTCCGGCGGCGGGAGCATGGTGAAAAAAAGATCGCGTGTCGGGGGCGGCGATTCGCCAGGAGTCAAACTCGACGCAAGAGGCGGAGTTGGGCGTAGCTAGCGGAAGTTAAGAACGAACCTAATTTGATACCATGATAGAAATATTAGGTAATAAAATAATTATTGTATTTGATTGATTAAAACCCCTAGGGGGCGGTACATATATATATATATATATATATATATATATATATATATATATATATATATATATATATATATATATATATATATATATATATATATATATATATGGGTCAGGGGACCTCTCTTAGTTACACAAGTAATATTGTAATATTCTAACAAATTTCGTAAGTAACGATTGATCATTTATTTTATAGGTTAATAAATCATTGTTTGCCTATTTTACAATTAATATAAGTCTACAATTACGAATTAACAACTACAAATTAACAATTACAAAACAAAAAAAACTCACCGTTCTTCACTCACATCCGGCGATGCCGCCTTTGAGCCTGATCGATTTTGCCTCTGAACCTAATCGATTTCTCCTTCTCTTGTCGGGCGCCGCCGCCGCGCCGATTGGGTGTCGAGAATGAAAAAGGACGGTGTCAGACAGGGAAGGAGGAGAGGGATTGGAAGAATATAAGGCAGCACGAATATCAAAGAAAATTATATTTCAGACACCCAATAAATAGGATTACTGTTGTTTATATTTCCTAAAAGCATCAGACCAACACATTACCGCTCTATGCATGTAACTCACGAATGGAACGTTTTCGCCACTGACTCTGAACTCAAAACACATATACATAGGATAGGACTATATGAATAGGGTCACTGCACACTCTTGCTTAACCCTGAGCTGCTTGCTTGACCACTACTAGAACCGCGAGGAGGGTTGGCTCCTGCTGCTGCTACCGGTGGCAGCGACGCGGCCGCAGAGGAGCACGTTGTCCGGGATGGGGTTCTCGTCGCGGAACGAAGGCGTCGGCGTGTACACCCGGAGGTAGAACTGCTGGCCCAGGTACCGGCGCGCCCACACCTCCGACCTCACGTTCCACATACCCACGTTATCCAGCGCGATCAGAATCGCGGTCCATCCTCTTGGGTATACCTGCTCAGATCAAAACAGCCGGTTAACCGAGGCCGGTACCGATGTGTGCACGAAAGCCCAACTCCGCAAGCGCTAGCTCCTTACCTGGACCGTGCAACGCGAGACTGCATCCACGAGGTTGTAGTCGTCCCTGCTCCGCTCGCTCCACGTTCCCACATCCATTCTACGAGAAGCTCATCACAAGTCAGAGTCACGAACAAAGTTTGCGCATAAAGGATAGGTGGGATCTCTGGAACGGGGGGGCGTACCCGACGACGAACACGCTGTGACCGTCAAGGTGCCAGCTCTGGACGCCGTCCTCGCTGTTCTCGAACACGACCTCGACGAAGGAGCGGTGGTCCGAGTCCATGACGGCCGTCTCGTTCCGCAGATCCGCTCCGCTGTCGTCGTCCGCGACAGGCGCGTCGGGGATGCCGCCGAGCCGGAACACGCCGCTGATGTTGTAGTAGTCCGCCAGCTTGAGCGGCGTGTCGGCCTCCACGTACGTCACTCCGTTCACCGCGTACCGGAGCTTGCCGCCGACCTCGCCCGCCGAGCTTGCCAGCCGGATGGTGCGGGTCACGTTGATGGAGCCGTAGTGGTACGAGCCCTGCGGGTTCGGCCGCGGCCCGCTCGCCGTCAGGTTCGTCCTGATGGACCGAGCCTGGTTGAGGGAGAAGTCCACGTCGTCGCTGGGCGCAACGAACGGTGGGCGCCCCGCTGAAGAAGCAGGGCGGCTCGAGCCGGCGTAGCGCAGGACGGCGGTGGAGTTGAGGCTGGTGTTGGCGAAGCGGGTGGAGACGGCGACGAGGTAGTCCCCGGCCGGGCGGTCGGCGGTGAACAGCACGGACAGCGACTGGCCGACGTGGACGTCGAGGGAGGTGTACGAGTTCTGCACCGTGTGGGTGCCCTCCACCTCCACCAGCGTCATGTTGTGGTCTTGGATCATCACGTTCAGCGTGTTCTGCAGACCAACGTTGGAAATACGCAGCCTGTACGTGTTCCCTGCACGGAGGAGAAAACACAAAACAGAGTGAGGCACCGGTGCAGGGACATCGAAATTTACATACAGGTCGCGTCCGTTCATGTGTATGGAAAGGAGCTAATAATCACCTTGCTCAACGCTGAAATTTGCCACGCCTGGGCCATTGCCGTTGATCAGGATAGCATCAGGGGGAGGAAGTTCCATTCCGCTGTCAAGCACATCTTGCAGGGCCTAATAAACAGAAATAACACAAATTTCGAAGTATCAGTTGGGTCCGATAAAGAATCTCACTCGCGCACCAGCGTCATACCTTGCAGAGCCTAATGAACAGAAATAACAATTTTCGAAGAATCAGTTGGGCCCGTCGGATAATGAATCTCACACGCGAACCAACGGCATGCCGTACACATATACCTTGTGGGTGGCGTTGTACCAGTCTCCGATGAGCATGGTGTACTCGTCGGCCGGCGGGGGGAACGGGACGGGGATGCGCGGGCGGCTGCGGATGCGGATGGCACCGAAGCCGCCGGCAGCCTTGTGGAACGTCAGCGACGGGAAGTAGAAGAAGCTGCCGATCTGATCCTTGGCCTGCATGCGGTAAGTGAAGTTCTGGCCTGGCAGGATGGGGCAGTTCGTGCCGGACACGCCGTCCTGCCATGAGTTCTTGCGATGCTGCAAACCGTTCCTGTCGATGTAAGCGAAACGAAGCAAATCAGTTGACATTTTACAGATGGACAAATCTGTATCTTAACTGAAAAGTAAATATATCTTCTGGATAACTGATCTTAAGCTCAATAACCTAACAACTTTTTCCTGTAGAATCTCTCATGAGTTATGAGAGAAATGAAATACAGTATCGTAACAAACAGGAGGCCTACAAGCGATTGATGATGCCCCGTTTGGATGGATCCCACGGCTGAACTAATCTGGACCCTTCATCGTTTCCCATATATGGACCATTGTACACGTTCCATCTCAACCCTACGCGCCACTTTTGAACACAAACGCCTAAAGGTCTAGGTTTTGTACGTGATAGAGGTTCCTTGTGGCCTAAAGTGCCTAAGCAACCAACACTGCACGCATAACAATTAAATCGCCAAAAACAATAGGCTTCCACTATTTTGCTGTCCACTTTATTTGTCCTCGACGGCATCATATCATGGTACATCTAATTCAAGTAACTTTGATGAACTCAAATTCATCGCTGCACGGCATATACCACACAATTCCATGGTGCAACGCGGCGCTCGTCTGATAGAGTAGGGAAACTGCTAGGAATTGAAATTGACAGAGAGAGCAGAGCAAGTAGTGGAACAATCGTTTGGGGGAGCTGATCGTACCATGACAGTAAGAATGGCTCCGGCAAGCTGTTGCGCACGTTGATGATCAGATTGTCGTTCGTCTGGCACTCGATCTCCGGCCCAGGAAACTGCCCGTTGATCAAAATCCCCTAGAGAAACTCAAACAGATACATAACTCATACGTCAAGCGATCTGTAACCGAAACGGAAACGGCGCGTGTAGTATCTTATAGATTAAACCGTGAGAAGCTTTGCACTGCACCTGTTGCGGAACTCCCACGGGGGTGATGTCGCCATAGGTGACCTCCCAATCGAAGAACCTGTACGGAGCCTCGGCCGTCGCGGAGGCGATGAACAGCAGGCAGATGCACGCGACAACAAGCACCGGAGCTCCATTGCTGTATGTTCCCGCCATCTTGACCGCTCCCCCGCGTGACTCTTGGCGCGCCGCGACGCGCGTTTTTTTTTTTCTCGCCGGCAGAGGCGGAGGAGGAGATGGCAAGCCGGTACGTAGGTGGCCGAGGTATTTATAAGCGATACGAGGCCAGCTGTAGCGGATTCTCAGGGAGAGGCGGCGGCGCATCAGTAAAGAGATTTTCTGTTTTAGATTTGTTTAGAGGAATTTTGTCTGTTTTACATTGAATCAGAGGTGATGGAGAAACCACCTCTCGGCTGCCTCGCACAGAGTAAACTTTGAGCTTGATCGAAACCAGCCCAGATAGGGCTCAATGGGGGGTAAATTGTCCAAATATTCCCTTTTTTCTAGAACCAAAATCTAAAATGGCCCGGCTGAACGTCTCTCTCTCACTTCGCTGCACCGAGGCGAGGAGGAGCTGCAGGCCCAGCCATGGCACGCGCGCGGACGGCGGATTCTCGTTGCCGGACCGGGCAGAGTAGGGTCAGGAAACAAACCAACAAACGCCTACGCGCTAAGAGGCTGCTATCCGCCTGGGCCAGCGCCATCCCGTGACCCTGAAACAACGGAGACGCTGGCCCACCGTGCAGCCCGCAGTCTCATCTGATTGGGAGGCCTTGAACTCCAGATTAAAAGGCTTTATCTCTGTTTGGACCATTTCGGCCCAAGAAGAATCAGGATTGTGCTGCCTCGTTAAACTAGTCCCTTAATCGCATTGCATTCTCCCTTTGTTTGTATTTGACACATCAACGTCAACTATTAACAACCAAGCAGACGGAGGGACTACCTTGCGCACCGTGCTGCTTCCTGTCATAAGAATAAACTGCTCTCTGATGCACTATAAACTGCATTAATTTCGTGATCTCCTTTTCAATCAAATCAATCTGAAGATTTTGTTTTTTTCCCTTGGTGTGACTACTTCGCTAACACGAATGATCGAAGGATAAAAAAATAAACTCCAGAACCGTAGTATATACCCAAAGTTCTTTACATTATTTATGCTCTTGAACTGCCTCGTGGAATTTTTTTGTAGCAAACTAAAACTCTCCTGCTTTTTTGCTTTGAGTTCTTGTTAAAGGGGGCCAATCCGTGATGTCACGCAACATGTTAACCAAACATATGCAAAATCTTCGCCTGCTCTTAATCTGATCACTAGTCTTAATCAACATCCAAAAGCAAGAACATTGTGCAGATTTTATATGTCAGCGTATAACATCCGCTTGGCATCGACTGCTCTGCGGGTTTGAGAGGCTAGCAAGAAAAGAAGTATCGGTCTCTAGTCTTGGCCGTCAACAAATCTGAAATTTGGTTGGTATTCTGGCTGCATCCGTGCTATTTTTTTTTTAAACGGTAACACCACCTCCATTTCTATTATCGAAACAGAGATCAAAAGTACATCTGTATTCAATCAGTTATATTTTCTAGCTCTTACCTCTATTTGAGCTACCAAAACATGGCTGATCATAACCTTTTATCAAATCACAGTTTATGTTTTTCTGCGATAGTGATAGTACTAGGTAATTCTTCTTTTTTTTATGCAAGCATGCATCAAAATTCTACGACTACTTAGAGATCCCCATCCTTCTGTTAACGGCTTCAATATTGACCATCATCTTCACCTCCAGGTTCGCTTGACCTATCATCGAAGTCGCCCTCCTCCCTGATCTGAGTCTGGCAGCATCACAATTCTTCCTTGTACTTGCATCATCCTCAAAGTCTCTTGCACAATTCTCTCTGTGCTTGCCTTGATTACTTCTTGAATTTCCTGTGAGTAGAAACCTGCCCAATACACAATCTGAGAGCATGCAAACAGTAAAATTTCACATGGATGTTTGATACTTTTACCCTCAAAGCACGCTCTATTCCTGAGCTTCCAAGAAGCCCAGCAAATAGCAGCAATACCTAGGGGGTAAACACTTACGCCACCAGGAAGAACTTCAGATATCCAGGACCAGTATTGGGCAAGATTTTTTGGTCTATTTCTGCCCCCCAAGCATCTAGCCAAAATCCCCCAGACCAGTTTCATACAATTGCAGAAAAAGAATAAGTGATCTATTGTTTCCTCCTCATTACAGAAACGACAAGTTGTATCTCCTGACCACTTTCTTCTCTTCATGATATCTTTAGTTGGAATGGCCTGATTTTGCACTAACCATAAAAAGGTTTTAATTTTTTGAGGGATTTTTGCCTTCCAGATTCGCCTGTCATAGTTTCTTGCTGAATTTGATGTAAGTTTTTGATACAAGGACTTAACAGAGAAACAACCATTCTTGCAATAGAGCCACTTTACCTCATTTTCGCCAGCTCTAATGATCTGTACATTCAAGATCTCAGCTAAGGAGTACTAAAGATCATGAAGCACGACAGGTATAGAAGGGTTAAAACGAATACACCAATTTCGATTAGCACATTGCGCCACAGTAATATCTTTGTCAACAGCGAACATAAACAAGAGATTATACGAAATATAAAGGGGTTTGCTACCTAACCAAGTGTCATACCAGAACCTAATACTCTTGCCATTGCCTAGAATAAACCTTCTCCCAGAAATGTAAATGTGCCTGATTTTTAAAAGGTCAGCCCACATGGGTGAATCGGAATATTTTTTCCTAATCCCACCTATTGGCCTATCCTTAATATATTTTGCTCTAATAATATCCTGCCAAAGGCCTTTCTCATGATCTAGTTTCCACCATCATTTACATAAAAGACTAATATTCATTTTTCTCAAGTCTTTAATGCCTAATCCACCTTTATTTTTACTTTTACAAATTTTTTCCCATTTTAGCAGATGATGTTTCTTAGTTTTACTACCTCTCTGCCAAAAAAATCTCCTCCTTGACATGTCCATCCTTTCAATAACAGTCTTGGGGATCAAAAAAATAGACATATGATAAACTGGCGAATTTGATAAACTGCACCCGTGCTATTGAAGCATTTGAATACGCGTTTGTGAACTAACACCAGTTACCGGCCGCAATCGACGGGGCAAATACTCCATTTCATTTCGCTTTTGCAGCTCTAATCTATGAATCACGAGGAGATAGCGTCTTTGTCTTTCAGCTGCTAGTCACGAGATATGGCTATCGACCTAATCTAAAGAACAACGCTTTGCTTGTGTTGTTAAGCTACTCCACACTTAATCTTAACATCTGGCCGACAAAGCCGTTGCTGTTCCGGATCAAATTACACTGGAACTCCTCTGTCAATACATGATCGGCATTCGGCAACGCTGTAGTAGCGCCCTACTTGGACAGTTGGACTTGAATTTACTTTTCGTCTGTTCTTCGTTTCATTTCGTCTGACGTTTAGGCCATGTGTATTTACATCTTGTTTCAAGTCTCAAAATATCTACCAAATTAGGTCAACAACAAGTTAATAAGAACCGCAAGTGTTAGTCGGGAGACGATAATTAAGAGAACACGTTGGCATCACGAGGTACAGCAACAGCTGAACTCGCCATAACTCACTTTCTCTGACCACACATGTAGCTGCTAGAGCTAGCACGAGCCATATTCAATTGCCGCTTTCCCGAGAGCTCATCGGCAGTTGAAGAGGCAGAGGTCAACCCAGGCGTCGCAATCTCGCCATCGTCGGCCGCTGAGCCGCTCCGAGCTCGTGTTCCCGTATTCATGAAGGCCTGCAGCCACTCGACTCGAGGAACACGACTTCTCATGATTCACGTGTATAAATGGCACACGCATTGCGGTGCATTCATGCGTGGAATGGCTGGACTATTGATAATCAATCAGATGACATGAATTCTGCATTTCTGCAGAAACGATGGTGTGCGAGCCTGGCAACATGACTCCCTGGCAGGTGGATGAGGAGAGGTCAGCGGTTAAGTACCTGGCTGGCGTGTCCATAGTTCCCTCTCTGCTTTCAAGGACCTCAGGGAACAGGGGAATGAACAGCCGCTGCATGCAAGAGGGCCAGCACAGCGCAGAATATTTAGCTGAAACACTACAAGTAGCGTTGGTTCTCGAGGCCACTTGATGGAGCATATTCAGCGAACGTTGCTGGGGTTGTAAATTAGGCGACAGAATTATCACATTGCACAATTCTAGGCTGGACGAAATGATGCTCCTATGAACGTCATTGTGCCTGGAAGGTGTGTTCAGGTGAACTGAATAAACGCGGGTCAGTATCTACCCAAGTTTATTGGAATGGACCTTGCCTGCTTTCACCGTTTGCACTATTCGCTGATGCTTTGGCTGATCTGGTAACTATTTTAGGTTGCTGTAGGTACTTAATAGCATCAGTGATGCTGAGGTGGTGAGGTTGATTGATGGGTGCTCTGTTCTGCCGGGTTGGTGTCACAGTGATGCTGAACATTGCCAGATTAGCGTGCTCACCTGCTGCTAATAGCACTAGCAGCAGGCCAGATTGTTAATAGTTGATTACTAGTGGCAACTACAAGTCTAGAACGCCAATTCTTCTGCACATGTTAAGCAATTTTTCAGATGACAAGCCATGTCTTAGTGCCAGAAAACACTGGCAAAGCTTGTGTTAGCCTTCTGTTCGAATAGCAATCTGAGAGATAACAGATGGTTGGACTTAGCCAAGGGAGTAGGGTCCATCGAACACTGACAAGCTGGTCCCATCGTCAAGCCAGAAAGGAAACGTCAAACGTAACGGCAGTTGCTTGACCGCGTGCCGCTGCAACGCTCCGTGACCGTCAATGTGCGTGGCACAGCTCACGAGCTCACCGCTCGCCGGCGTGGCGCCTGTATATAAAGCACACGCGATGCCAGTCACCTTGCAGTCATCCTACACTCCGTGCACGCCTCCTCGCGCGTCCCCAGTCCAGATACCTGCCGTCCCACCATTTAAACACAATCACCGCGCATCGCCACCCGGCACGGCGAGAAGCATCGGAACACACACATCCGCAGCTCGGTGGAAGCCGCGATGGCCAGGTACCGCCGTACCATCTCGTTCCCGACTCCCAAGCCCGGCGGGACCATCAACCTGGCGAGCTCGAACGACAAGCTGGCCGCGTACCGCATCCGCTCGGCCAGCCTCCCCTGCCGCTTCCACCCGCTGGTGCTGCAGCTCGACGACGACGTGGCCGCGCTGCGCCTGGTCATTGGCCAGTCCTCGCCCTCAGCCGCCGCACCGTCGGCATCGTCCGTCTCCGCCGCCGCGTCGCAGGTCGGGCGCGTGCTCGTCTCCCTTTGCGAGCTGCTCCACCACCCGCAGGCGCAGGAGCCGCTGCGCCGGCTGGTCCGGTCCACATTCGCGGAACGTCTCCTCGACGACTTCCTCCGCCTCGCCGACGCGCACGGTAGCTTCCGCCAGGCGCTGGTCGCGCTAGCCGCGCACCAGGCGGAGACGCGGGCAGCCCTGCGGCGCGGTGACCCGGCGAGGCTGGCGTCCGCGTCGCGCGCGCAGCGGCGCGCCGGGCGCGACCTGCTCCGCCTGGCCGCCGCCGTGCGCGCCGTGGCCGGCAAGCCACCCCGCGCGCCGATTCCGGAGGACCTGCCCGCCGACGCCGCGGCCCTCGCTGCCGCGGTTGCCGACGCGACCGTCGCCGTGGCCTCCGGCTCCGCGGCCGTCTTCTCCGGCCTGTCCTCGCTCTCGAACTCCGCCGCCGCAGCCCGCGTCGACGTCGCGTCCACTCCGTGCTGGATCACGGTCCCGTCGAAACTCGCCGCCTCTTCATCAGACGCGCCAAGAGCCAAGCACAACCGCATATGGTGGGTGGCTGACCTCGTCCGCTGGATGTCCCGGGCGAAGCGGCGATCTGCCAAGAAGCAGAACGGCGGCGAAGACAATGAGGAGTCCACCACCGCGCAACTCCGGTCCGAGGCCCACATGAAGCCGGAGGAGAGGTCTCGGAAGGCGGCATTCGAGCGGCACGAGAACCTGGAACAGTGCATCGCCAACGTCGAGGCCAGCGGCGAGAAGGTGTTCCGAGCTCTGTTGAACACGAGAGTTTCGCTGCTCAACATTCTGAGCCCGAGCTTCTGATGTCCCAACCACTTGGAATCAAAATTTCAGACTTCTATTCTAGCTAGTTCCATGTTTCGACAAAACTTGTACATATAGTAAACTCTCGTCCCGGGATGCAATCTGTTCTTTGCCCTGCAACCTGCATCTTTCGTAACCGGCCGATCTAAATTGAAAAAAGTCGAAATTTGGGGCCATCTTCTTGTCAAGAACAGTTGGATAACCATACTGTTTCACAAAGCCGTCGTTCTTCTGCAGTATCCAGACTGAGCGTAAATTTTGTTTTGACTCATGGTAATTGCCAAAACTCTTACTAATTTCTTAAATTTCTGACATGAATAAAATCACTATTTTACCGGAAATAATGTTGCTACAGTTTGGACCTAAAGAATAAAGATGGGAGACAAATATCTATATGAAGTTGAGTTATTGACCTACATGAGAAAGTGAGACAAGTTCATATCTATCTGGACCTTATTAGTTACTGACCTAGGACAAGTTTAAGGACATCACTCTTTTCTTTAATAAAATAAACACACACAAAAGAGGGGTATTTGGGCATTGCAATCACCATCTGAGGCCAGCAGGCAGTGGACAATCAGTAGGAAACAACAGATATTTTTCAGAACTGGCAGGTCGGTCACGTGGTGCCGGTTGCGGCTCGTGTCACCTCTGCACCTTGCCGGAGACATGCTTCTCTGGTGACGGTTGCGCGCTCGAGAGGACATAGCTGGACGCCTGCGCAAACGCAGGGAGCACGCGCACCGCCCCGCTCCTCGCATGATCGATGGATCGACAGCTCCGACGCCCTGGTGCGCGGCGTGCGCTGTTCGTTCGTTGGGTCACCGGCCGGTGTACGTGGATTCCTCCCGTACTTTCTCCATCTGCCCGTTCACGATGAGAGCCAGAGCCTCAATTCAGAAAGACGGCATGTGCATCTGCGTTATGATGCGAAACATGTGTGACAATGCGAATGCCAGTCGTCATGTGACGCACACGATCGACGCGCATCGGTAAATGTGGAAAAAGTAGATCAGCAGTTACCCATTTCTGATGATTAAGGTCAAAACAGCGTCGATCGCAAGCTCTGCTCGCAGTTCGCAACGAGATTCAAATAACCCGATTTCGAGACCAGCACAGCACACCTCGTATACTATACATATGACGAATTGGTTCCGTCAAAAGCCATGGCAGCAGCCCGCACCGGGCGAGCTATCACCTCACCTGCGGCTGCAGCTAGCAACGACCCAATCCACGACGCGCCGGTGCGTGTGCGTCGCACGTTGCGCGCTGAGCTTGTCTCCAGTCCAACCAGGCTCGCCACGCGACGCACTGATCGATCGACGAGACGAGAGAGACCCCATGGAACGGAACAGATCGAATAAACGCGGCGACGTCACATGCCGGAGGCGGCGAAGTAGTAGTAGTGTTTAAGTACTAGTAGTATATAAAAAAAAACGAAGCTAAGGTTAGATCCATGGCGTCTCGGGGGTGGCAGCGGCGACGAATATGAAAACGGAGTCGCGCCAGCGCTTGGCTGGTTGGTGCCCGACAGGCTGCTCCCCGAGTCCCCTTCCCCTCGGCGTCCCGTCTCGTCTCGACGTGGGGTGTGGACTCGTTACTTCCACGTTACTAATCTGCAGCAGCGCGCTTCGTCTCTTTGCTGGCTCCGCTTTGTTGGCTTCGTGTGGATGGTATCTGACTCCGTGGTTTGCGTGCGTCCTAGCTCTGCCGACTGCCTGTCGGGGCCGTGCCCTGTCGGCTCGGTGTAGTAGTTTGGACGGATCCCACAGCAGCATGTCCCTCACCGCACCGCTCTCCTGTTGTCACTGCAGTCGATGTCGGTGCATCATCAGTTGGTCGTACACTTCTTCCTGGGCCGTATTTGTTTTTTCGAAAGGTCTCTCTCGGCTTACTTGGACGTTGCAGTTCGGATCCGGGCTTCAGATTACGTTCCTATCGGGCTGGACTTTTCAAGAAATGGTAGCCCAGTTTTGGGCTGGACTTTGTCGATCTGGATCAAGGTCATCTGCACTTCAACTTATACGAGCCCATCTTTCTAAAAGGGACTGATACGAGCCCAGAACGCTATGTTGGGCTCCATGTTCCAGCCAATACCAGCTAGGGATAGCAGCCTCCCAATCCACAAGAGAGCTCCAACGACAGTCGACAGGGTACACAGACTTCCCATTTCATGATTATCAGTGCCCTCAACGCAGCCCATCATGGCCATGGAGAGGCTCTGAGAAACCGGCAGATCATGATAAGATGGAGTGGTTGAAGACTCTTTCTTTAATATGGTTTTAAGGTAATCCGATGCTCTGCTCCACGGCTTCAGCAAACCGTTCAACTCCTCCACAATCCCAATGGTTATCCGTCCTGATTACGCACTGGACCAACACAGGGCATCACGGCTTCTCAGTTCCGCCTCTTGATGACTGTGAACATCATTTCTTCTCTGGTCCAAAATCATTCGCTTTTGCTCCTACTACCAGTTTCTTGCTTTGGCTTAGAGAATCTCTGAAAGTCTGGTGAGACACAGCAACCACGCCACGCTTGCAAGAATGATGACAGATCGGCCCAGAAGATGTGCATTAGGCGAATACAGTTCTGGGAGTTAGAAAACCGTCAGTTAGCCACACATGACGTTTTAGCCAGCGAATTCAGAGAATTATATCTAGTGCACTATCTAATCTTCCTGCTGGATATATACTAATTCGGGTGCGACACTGCGACAGCCCTGCGTTCATTTTCAGTAGTACAATCTTGTAAGATCCTTTTTGTCCCATGTTGCATCGTGTTCTAGTACTCAATGTGTCCCATGTTAGACAGTCTTGGACCCTTTTTAAGCAACCCCATTTAAGTGCTGCAACAATCCTACATCTCATGGTTTGTTGCACTGCTGGTTGGCAGTGTCACATGTTTGTCTAGTGCTGTCATTTTGGCTTCTCCGTGGGGCTCTTATGCGTGCTCAAATCGGTCGGTGAACAAGCTGATGATGCATGTATCCTCGGTTTACACAAATCAAGGTTTGAGAAGCATGGCACCATTATGACGGATATGTCGAACTCTGTCACTCCTTTTATGGAATCCAAAAAGATAGACACAGAAATGGAAAGGAGGGGAAAAGACAAAGAGATCGAGAGCATGGCCAAATGGACCTAAAGCGACGAAATCTGCCGCGAGAGCTGGGGTAGGATTCGAGATAGACGATCGAGGCAAAGCGTCGAGCGTGCATGCGGTTTGCAAGCTGACGGAGAGCCTTTAATTTTGATCAGATTTCAGCAACGATCGGTTGCGGCTATTTCTATGCGCTATGAACTGTACCCTGGATGAGAGAGCACTTATTGAGGCCAACATAAAGTTCATTTGACCATGGTTTCAAATATCGTGCAAGGACCGTCAGAATGTGAAGTGGAGTAGCATTATTCTGCCGGTCACAAAAGCGGGCAAGCATTCATTCCTGCACGAAAATGTTGCTTCAGTACTGCTGTTTGTTGTTCCTGTATTTTCAGTTATGGTAGACCAAGTAGAAGTATGGTTCAAGTATTTATGCTCCCACGAGCGCCTCTTCCTCGTATCTCTCTGCGCTGACCATCCGTACACGTGAGAGATTAGCATATACGTAAGCAGCAGAGTTATTTTTTTTATCGAGACTTGACTTTGTTTCAGCGTTGAAGTTGCACATTTTTGTTATTATACCGGCCAATCCGAAAGCGCCCGTGCACGGGGCATGACTTCTTGCAAGGTCGAGGAAATGGCCACCACCCAAACAGGACGTGTTGATTAGTGAAGCGATTTTTTAAACCCCCAGCAGTAATTATGGCGCACAGTAATTAACTCGTTAAGCGAGTCAAGCACTGGCAGGAGTATTTTGAGCAGCGGGGAAGTTCGTTTTTGTATAGTATCATGTGGATTACAGCGAAACTTGCTGCGTTGAGGCCAATTTGCAATTTTGCATTGATTGATTGTGTGCGAAGTCCCCCTCCATGTGTTTTCCAATAGGTGATTTGAAAGGCTCTTATTTACATAATCACGGCGCCATCATGGTAGGGTCTTCAGCCACATGACTCTGACTAGAGTAATCGTCTCACAGTGACCTGAATTAGGTGGTGATGGCCTCATGGGGCACATAATCTTCATGGGGCATATAATCTTGCGAGTGCCGAGTGGTAGTAATAATTGGGGAGGGACAGGCTTCAGATCGAACGAACTCGATCTTCAGCGTCGTTGGAGAAACATGGTGAAGGAGGCGTTACCATTTTCTTGACAGAGTGATGGCTTCAGTGGCCAGCGGGAGCTATACTGTCTGTGAAGCAGACAACCATGGTTTCTGAAATCGTTTAAAATACTACCAATGCAAGAGGTTGCCACATCTCGAAGACTATCTCCCGATAACATATTCTGAGTTAGGACTTGGGAACGTGAGTTTATTATGATCCCCCTCACCATCACCAACTGAGTTAGGGCACTATTCTGCAGGTACTACGGTGATGTATTATAATATAGCAGTCCTCTGTGCCAGCACACCAGCTCCTCTGGACCAAGAACTTCTGACCAACGAACGAACCCTCTTACTGTCACGCTGGATTCTTGCATCGTTATCAGCGTCTTCTCACCAGGAGCAGAACGTCAAAAGGTTCGTTCCAACTCCAAACTACTTTTACTCGTGAACAACGGATCGAGGATGAATCACATTCGAACATTTCCTGTCACTCCCCTCCACAAACTGGAAGGTGCCAATGCTGAAGATGCGCCCGGTTAACTGTAATGGGCTGCAGCGAATTACAGCAGTAATCATGTCTCTGAGCCGCACTAGTACTGCAAATGCATCCCTGAATTGACGATGAATTGTGGTTGAATATGGGCAAGTGGAGGTGGAGCTCCTGGACCTGTCTGAATCCTACTGTGGCCAGACGGCAGAGACCTGAAACGAACAGAAGAGGTAGGAGTACGTGGAATTGATGATTTGAAGCAGGGGGCAGAAAAAGTGCCATGGGCGCAGTTGGACAGTGGTTGCATGGAGTTAAAGGGATGGCAGGTTTCTGTCCAAGACATGCCCAGACCGAGCGAGGGAGAGAGAGGGAGAGGGGTGAAAGAAGCTGCACGAACAGGTGCAAGTGGTGATGGAGACAACTCGGACCGTACCCGCGAGTAAATCTTCTCTGCAGCACGATCGACTCCCATGGCTGCTCAGTTGTTTTCTTGTGTTCTCTGAGACAGTGAAACGTCAGTTCTCTGGAGTTGCCAACTTGCACAAAAGCACATCGTCACAAAAGATTCAGACTTCAGACCACAAGCTATCAACAGCTTCATCTTTGTAACACCCCCCTAAAATATTCTTGGAGCTAATTCATGTTTGGATACTTTGCTAATGCTTAAGTGAGTGTAAGAATTATTTTTGCTAATTAAAAAGGTGTTTAGAGCATAAAATCTGGTTATTGTAAGAGCTTCACTCCTTTTAAGCCCCCTGGACCGAAATTCCTTTAATCGTGCGCAAGCCCAGCCCACCATTCTCCCTATTCTCCAGCCGTGGCCCATTCCTTTCTTTTCTTTTTCCCGCCGGCCCGTTCTTCCTTTTTCCCGGTTCGCACGTCGCAGCCCAGCCCGTGCGCGCGTCGCCCTTAGCGCATAGGATTCCTCTCTCTCCTTCGTCTTTTCTCTCCACAGACGACATGCGGGCCCCACCTGTCGGCTTTAACCCCTCCGCAGCTCCTCTCTCTCACGCGCGCGGCATGCATCAGACGCCGTAGCCGCCGTGGCGCGGACGCCAAGTATATCCCCTCGCGCTATCCAATGTTCGCCAAAAGTCCGGGCCCGATCTTCTTGGCGTCCACGAAACCTCCCCCGCCTATAAAATCCCCTCCCCGGACTTAGCCTCCCCGCTCCCATTCCTTCACCCGCGCGGGAGCCCTGCTCCGCCGCCGAACCGTCCCGGTGAGCCCCTCGCCATTACGTTTCTCCCTGTCTACCCCCCTGTCCACGTGCTCACCCACTTCCACTGTTCGTAGGGTTTCGGCGAGGACGCTAGGGATCACCTCTCTGACGCCGTTTCGCCGAAGACTGTCGGGCCGTCGCCGTCTACCCCGTTGCACGCTCGCGCCGCGTCTTTTCGGGCCGATCTAACCCTCTCGGTGAGCACCTCGGTACCTCCTTCCTCGGTTCCATTACTCTTTGGCGCTGGAGTAGCTCGGTTTGGTGCAAATCTTCGTTGTCGTGCTTGTTCACTAGCTCCCTCCGCGGATCTCCCATTTCCACACCATCCCGAGTCACGCCTACACCCTAGATGAGTTCACCTGCGTCGGATTTTTCGTTTTAGGCAGTTAGATGGGAGAATTAGGGTTTCCTGGCGTGGATTTCCTTGGCTCCGGCGAGCTCGGCGGCCTAGCCATGGCGCGCCGCCCTGCATGGCCGCCGCCGGCGACCGGCTCTGGCCGGGTTGATCCGTGGCCGTTAGATCCAAAACCCGCGGCTGTGATTAGATGACGCGATACCCCTTCGCGTTTTAAATCTCAGCCGGTCGTTTTGATATCTGGGACCCTGAGTTGGCCACGTCGCCCGTAGATCTCCACCCTCCATCCCCGATCCAAGGGTTATTTTAAAACCCCGCGCGTACCCCTTCGCCCTTCTAATCTGGGCCGCAGATATTGGATCCGACGGTCCACGATCAGGCGCACCCACACCCTTTGATGTTTTGCGCCCACAACCCCGAAGTTCTCTGGTTTCTCGCACTTAGGTCTCTGGTTTTGCTAGGAAGCCCCTGGAATGCTTATTTATTCTGTTTTTAGCTGTGAAATAGCTCATAGGCCCCTGTACTTCCCTATTTTTGCATTTTAATTGTTTCTACAGTGCACTAATTAGCAGATTAGCCCCTGATCTATGTGATATTTATAGTTTAGCCCCTGCAGTAGTAGGTATTCACTTAAAACACATGTTTAGGGAGTATTTAAACATCATTTTATGTGTAATAGAATCTAGAATTTGTAAAATGTTATTTCCATGCATAGTAAAGTATATGAAAGTTTAATAAAACATGTGATGCACCCTTTAGATGTTTCTTGGCACATAATATAATAGAAAAATGTAAATTGCTTAGGGTAGGTATAATAGAACTTGATTGAATCACTTTGGAGTATATGTAAATGCTTTGTTGTGTGTATGCCATGTTATTCCTTATGCATGTTTTCTCTCGCTTGTACTTATTTTCTTTGTACTGTTTTCTTGCATGTAATTATGTGTTTAGAGGCGATCCCGGAGTCGACTTTCAGCCTTCAGGACCAGGTGTTTGACTACGTCGACCCACACTACCCAGGCGAGTGTCCTTGACCACTTTGCTCCGTTTGGGGATTATTAAGGATATAGATAGAACTAGTTGCATGCAAATTAATTAATTTGAATCCTATGCTAGATTGTTTCCCTAGATTTCTATAATATTCCTTGTTGCTGTATTGGGTAGATGTTAGGGTATTTTGTGGGTGGTTTACTACTGCTTAGCCATGCTGTCATAGTTGGGGGAGTAACTTTACTTAAAATTGCTATTATGCTTACTCTATTATACTCTGTATTATTGTGGATATGGTGGGATGGTGTAGATGGTAGGAATCTAGGCAGGCAGGTTTGAGTGGTGGGTGCAGTACGCACGAGACTCGGGTTCATTTGTGTTGGCGTCTGCCCTAGATTCTAAGGACCGGTTCTTGGTGACATTGCAACCAGGTATTACCGTACCACCACACGACGATATGGAACGGCTTAGCCATTTATCTAGGAGATCTTTCAATGAGTATGGGCAATGGTTGGTGCGGGGAACGAGTTCAGCGTTACCTGCTATGGGATCCGCATGGCTCAAGAGGGGGCTGCCACGTCGGAGGGTGTACTCCATTATGTCGTGGTAGGCGAAACCTTAGAGCGCTCGTACTTGTCGGGAGACCCTTTGTAAAGGCTCTGTTGTGGACTCCTGGCCACACACCTTAGGCAGTGTGAGACGGCAGGATGGAGTTTTCTTAGTCGTCGTCAGACGATGAAATCACAACTTGTGGGTAAAATGGTACAAACTCTGCAGAGTATGAAACTATCTAGATAGCCGTGCTCACGGTCACGAGCGCGCCTGGTAGTACTGCCTTGATTAGTCAGTTTGGGATTGGTTGGTTGTTGGTGAGTCGGGCGGTTGGCCCAGTGAGTTGGTCCCAGGTGGGGTAACCTGGACGGTGGTGAGTCGGGTGGGTGTCACCAGACGGTTTACATTACTATTGCATATATGAGTCCCTCACCTAGTAAATAGGATGCTAAGGTCAACTTAGGGAATTAAGGTTGCATAGAGGCTAACCCGTGTCAGCTTTCCTCACTGAATAGCCCGCATGTCATAATTTCCCTCACTCGCGGAGTACATTAGGTACTCATCCTCGCTTCTTTCCTTTTCTGTTTTCTTGTGCATACCTTGCCGCTCAGGTCCCAGTGGTGGAGAGATGGACGAGGAGTTCGACGCAGACGACACTGGTGCTCAGGCCTAGGCGGGTGTTCCCACGGACGGTGCCTGTGATGGAGATCCTACTTCTACCTGACGAGATCATGCACATTATCATTGCACCTACAAATATGGTACAAAGTTTATTTATTTGGGATCCTGGCTCAAGTGAATGTGCGCTCTTGTTTGGACAAGATCAAGATGGTGCGCTATGTCGTCCGCCACCTTGGCCTCCTCCTTTCATGCTTACAAGAAGATTTGCTGGTGTTGCACATATGGACCCACACATGATAGAAGATGAACTTGAGTCGAGGACGACTCCAATTCAAGAAGGGGAGGATGATGAGGACATCACTTCTATGGATACAAACAACACTCCATTGAACATACAAGATGCAATCAATAGAGTTCATACACAACAATTAATTTCAGAGGTGAACTCGTTCTTATATATTTCCTTATATGTTTCTGAACATAAATTGCTACTTAATGATTTATTTGTGATTAGGATCCATGGAGAGGTTCAAGGAGTACTTGGAGGGAGTATTAGGGACGTGGAAGACCAGAGAATTCGTTCAAAGAAGATGGAATCCGAACCAAACTCCAAATCGTATCCAACTCGGAGTCTAGGAGCAGTACGCACTAAAACGGACGCCCAGGACGCATACAAACTCCGTTTTGGACGTTCTACATATGCACGGAAAGGGTAGAGGATAACCCTTCCAATGGCACCGGTCCCATGTCAAAATTCCTACGGAGTCGTCGGGAATCGTCGAAACAAAATCAAATACAGAATCTGTCAGGGTGCTGCGCCACCATATTAGGCCATTGGGCCTTGTATCAAGTCTAAGTCCATTATTTTCGTGTGTTAGGGTTAGGTCACGACCCCAACACCCCCTTGGACGTCCTCCCACCTATATATACTCCATAGTAGCCGCCATGAACAATTGGGTTTTGCTTAGATCAATAATATCGCCGTTTTTCGGTTTGTGAAACCCCAATTCAGCAATTTCAGATTGCTTCTTCTACGTTCTTGCTTGTGTTCTCGGTTGCACTTGCAGGGATTAGCCTTCTTGGCGAGGTCAATCGTGTGAAGCACGGTTGATAACCAACGGAGCGGTGGTGTAGTGATTGCAGGGGTTGTTCGTGTTCTACTCGAGAGCCTCGGATCATCAACGTCGAGATCTCCACATCAATCGACTTATCCATTACCTTTCGGAAGATTGGGACTCATCTTTTCCTATCAATTGGTATCAGATTTCCAGGTTGCCCGTTAGGTAATTCATCTATCCATTACATTAGTTTTGTTTTTCATACCTAGAGTCCACAAAAAAGCCACAAAAAAACTTGCAGTTTAGTAGATCTGTTCATTACTTTGTCCAAACCACGTTTGAGCCTTTACAACTTTCATTTTCAGTTTGGTTTTGTTGAGTTTGTGTCCGTTGTTGAGTCATATTGCTGGTTTAGAAAGTGTTTTTGGTCTTAGTTTGAGTTTTGCATTGTGTTGATTCATCTTTTTGAATCACGTCATCACGTCCAGATTAGATTCACCTCTGTCCAGTTCGGTATTTTCATCATATCTTGCTCATACGAACTCGGATTTTTGTGTTCTTGCACTTTCTGGAAACCTTAAGAAGTTATCTATAACTTTCATATTCATCATTCTCCCAGAAAATATAGTTATCGATATCTAAATTGCATTAGATACGAATCTGTTATTGACCTAAAAAATTTGAACAGTCTGTATTTCGGGGTCAGTATCTCCTATTGTTCTTTTCCAAAATAGGTCCTCCATATATTGAAATTAAAGAGGAGAGATATATCTACAGTCTTGCTGTTCTAAGTTTTCCAATTTAGAGCCTATAAGTGTGCCTATTTGTCCTTTGAAGATTGAGCAAAAAATCTGCGACAGACACACGTGATATCTTGGGTTGATTTTCATTGTGTTCTTCCCTTGCAGCACATTCTGAAAAAAAAAAGAAAAAAAAGGCAAGTGCAAAATAAGAAACAAAAGCCGCACAAAAAAAGAGGAAAAGAAACAACAAAAAAAAACAGAAGTGCTTGCATTCTTTGTGTCATCTAGTTTTGTCTCATGTCTTGCTAGCTTGAACTACTAGGAACACATTTAGACCAGCAACTTTGACAAATACTTTGGACACTTATTCAACTTTACTATCTGATTTCATTGTTGCTAATCCTTGCTACATAGAAAGTGCCATCCAAGCTACACCTTACTCTTGAGCAGAATCGATACACCTTTGCAATCATCCCACCTTCATTGGTCTCTTCATACCGTCCACCGTTTGCCACCTGCAGTGTCGGTAAGAACACTTGTAAGAGCGTGGTAAGACGCTTGAGAGTGTGTGATTCCACTTCCACTTTGCCATTATCTTTTGTAATTGATAGGGATAACATATTTTTTGTGTTGTCTTCTTTTTGCTACTAACAATGTCAGGTAAAAGCAAGAATCATGCATTATATGTTGAGATGATGGACATGATGAAGACGACAATGGAGTTGCTCACTAAAAATCAAACATCAACCAAGGATTCACATGACATTCGGACCACCTTTACAACACCTTCCACAAGAAGTAATTACATTCTCCCATCTCTTCCTTCTTATGATGGTTTTGGTTACGATGAATATATTGCTTGGGAAATAGAGTTGGATAAATTTTTTGGAAAATGTCATATGTGTGAGAGGAGGAAGATTAGAAATGTTGCAAGTGCATTAGTAGGTTGTGCATTAACTTGGTGGAACAATTTAAATGATTTAGAAAAACCTCGAACATGGAAAGATATGAAAATTCTTATGCGAGAAACATTTACTAGTGTATCCAATTGCAAAGATGAAATACATGAGCTTGAGAAGAATTTCCTTGTTGTACCTCCTCCTGTGACTAACCTTTTGCAGGAACAAGAACCAATAATTGTAGAAAATCCAAAAGCGAATGAGGTGTTCAACAACTCCTGTGAAAATTCAGATCTATCAATTCATATTCCACCCACAATTACTGCTGAAAATGAGAATAAAGGTAACGAATATCACAACACACTTGTTGAAGGTGAGAAGTTTTTGGATGTTCTGAATTTTTTCACCAATCATGCTATTGTCGAGGAGCGACTAGTGGAATCTTTTATTGATACACCATTGCCACATGTTGATTTTCCTGCTGATCCTTCTGTTAAGAAAGAGTTGTGTGCTGATAACTCTATTATACCTATGCAAAAACAGGTTAATGTACAAGATGATTGTGTTTTGAATTCACCTACTTGTGCTAAAATTCATAATTTGATCACCGCTACTGCTGAAAATGATGAGCTGAAATTTTTGTCTTCTCTAAATACTTTGGGTTATATTGAATTTGACACTCTTTGTGATCTAAATATTGTAGAGAGGAGAATATTTTCACAATCTGAATTGCCTTTATTAAGTAGAAATATTTTTCATGCTATAGGCAACTATGAAGATAGTGGTGAATTTATGGTGCATAAAGTTTACATATGTTCAAATGTGCAAGCTCCTTTTGTGCTGCAACAACATGGTGAAATGAATAGATGCACTAACACTAATAATGTATTGTCAAGTTTTTCTAGCATTTTTTTATTGCAGCAAGGACAACAAATAAAAAAGAAGCATTGTTCATTGCGGTTGTGCAATATGGACAGTGTTCATTCTACCCCCAAAGCAATCCTTTTTCCTGGACATACGAGCAAGCCGAGGACGGCTTGTCATAAAGAAGGGGAGAATGACGAGATCATGCACATTATCATTGCACCTACAAATATGGTATAAAGTTTATTTATTTGGGATCCTGGCTCAAGTGAATGTGCGCTCTTGTTTGGACAAGATCAAGATGGTGCGCTATGTCGTCCGCCACCTTGGCCTCCTCCTTTCATGCTTACAAGAAGATTTGCTGGTGTTGCACATATGGACCCACACATGATAGAAGATGAACTTGAGTCGAGGACGACTCCAATTCAAGAAGGGGAGGATGATGAGGACATCACTTCTATGGATACAAACAACACTCCATTGAACATACAAGATGCAATCAATAGAGTTCATACACAACAATTAATTTCAGAGGTGAACTCGTTCTTATATATTTCCTTATATGTTTCTGAACATAAATTGCTACTTAATGATTTATTTGTGATTAGGATCCATGGAGAGGTTCAAGGAGTACTTGGAGGGAGTATTAGGGACGTGGAAGACCAGAGAATTCGTTCAAAGAAGATGGAAACCGAACCAAACTCCAAATCGTATCCAACTCGGAGTCTAGGAGCAGTACGCACTAAAACGGACGCCCAGGACGCATACGAACTCCGTTTTGGACGTTCTACATATGCACGGAAAGGGTAGAGGATAACCCTTCCAATGGCACCGGTCCCATGTCAAATTCCTACGGAGTCGTCGGGAATCGTCGAAACAAAATCAAATACAGAATCTGTCAGGGTGCTGCGCCACCATATTGGGCCATTGGGCCTTGTATCAAGTCTAAGTCCATTATTTTCGTGTGTTAGGGTTAGGTCACGACCCCAACACCCCCTTGGACGTCCTCCCACCTATATATACTCCATAGTAGCCGCCATGAACAATTGGGTTTTGCTTAGATCAATAATATCGCCGTTTTTCGGTTTGTGAAACCCCAATTCAGCAATTTCAGATTGCTTCTTCTACGTTCTTGCTTGTGTTCTCGGTTGCACTTGCAGGGATTAGCCTTCTTGGCGAGGTCAATCGTGTGAAGCACGGTTGATAACCAACGGAGCGGTGGTGTAGTGATTGCAGGGGTTGTTCGTGTTCTACTCGAGAGCCTCGGATCATCAACGTCGAGATCTCCACATCAATCGACTTATCCATTACCTTTCGGAAGATCGGGACCAATTCTCCTATCACTACCTTTCCGCTGTCATGAGTTTTTCTTTTAGACCTACGGGTCATTCTTGTATCGATGATGTTGTACTTGCCGTACTTGGCCTATCATGTTTATCGAGCTTGGCTTAATTATATATGATATCTCTCTTGGGCTCGTGTGTGATGAAAACTGATCCTGGCACACGCGAGTATTGCGCTTTGTTTCCTTTGCAGGAACAGGGTGTTACAAGTTGGTATCAGAGCCGATGCTATCCCTAGGACCCCAGCCTAGTTAGAAATGGTCGTGAACTAAAACTATTTTCGCCTCAACGATCCTTTACACAAGAAAAATTTGCGAAAATATGGTGTGTGTCTCTATTTCTTCGTGCCTTACCTCTTTTCGAGAAAACTTTGTCTCTCCTACTTATTTGTTTGAAAAGTTTCTGTCGGTACCCTAAAAACCATACACCCCCTGAGGTTACAAAGATCTCAAGGGAAGGACATCAACTCAAATTGAAGACCCTCGGGGGCCCACTCGCCAGACGTGACCGGACCCGCTTCTCCAACATGGTTAACCTCTAGGTTGCCACGTGTACTGTCAGCCCAGAGCTATTACCCGCAAGGGTGAAGCTCCGGGCCAAGTACTGAAACGGCACCTCCGGAGGTAGCCCCCGACCGAGAGAAGCTCCGGACATGACACGTGCCAGGTCACCCCGGAGCTTCCCGCTTTTCCCAAGCAAGCTCCGGAGCTGCCACGTGTCCACACGACGGAGCTAGATGCTTAGAGCCCCCGGGAGACGTTGTAACGGCTCCGGATCTCCAAAGGACAGCCGCAGACTTCAAGATCCGATTAATTATCATTAATTCTACGTTAATGATAATTAATCGGACAGCCTTAACACCTGTAACGGCACTGTCGGAGCCATTACAGGGTTATTAACAACAATTAATCTCGTGTATCAATACTAATAACCGCCAGGGCCACATGTCGGGCCAGGCTGACTTGTAACGGTTGGTCCTTGTACTATAAAAGGACCAACCGACGATACACAAAGGGGAAGACTCTGAAGCTGACTAGTTAATACAAAAAACACACACCCGTGGAGTAGGGTATTACGCTCAGGCGGCCCGAACCACGTAAACCACTGTGTCACTCGTGTCCAAATCGCATTTCACTTTCTTAGATCTCCGCGCGCCCAGACCGAACCACAAACTCCTTCAAACACTTTTCATAGTGTTAGGGGATCTGCCGACTCCAACAGTCGACAGTTTCTAATAAATGAACTTTTCTATCCTCCTCTTATTCAAAATTGTGAAACTACCCCAAAGAGCCACGCTTAGGATAGGTGGACACCTAGTTCTGGGTCGCGTAGCCGTTAAATTTTCTTTATGGCTTGATTTGCTTGATACTAGCTTTGTCTGATGCATGTGCATGGTTGTGTTTGTTTTTATTATTAGTAGGGCTATTAGATGATTTTCCTTCTTTTCGGAAAATTTTACCCCACAATGCCTTTTATTATATATTGCTATAGCTTACGTGTTATAATACATGTAACAGATGGCAGGCAGGGGACGTGGTCGTGGCAGAGGCCGCGGTGAGCCTCCAGAGGATGAGGGCCCCGCCTTTTAGATGCCTGGTTGGGCGGGCCGTGGAGCTCGTGGTGCACCCGTCGCTTCTGGGGTGCAGCAGATGTTGGCGGCACAGAACCAGATTCTCCAGAGTCTGACCCAGGTGCTGGCCAACATGCAGCCAGCTCCCCCGCCACCGCCTGCTCCTGGTGGGGGGCTGCGTTCGTGCCTCAGGGACTTTCAGAGCACACAGCCTCCCGTCTTCAGTCGTCCCGTGGAGCCTATGGATGCTGATGACTAGTTGAAGACTGTTGACAGTAAGCTGAGACTGATACAGTGTGTGGGCTCGGAGAGGGTTTTGCTAGCTGCTCACCAGCTGGCAGGACCGGCAGCTGACTGGTGGACGGCACTCACTGCCGCTCACGCCGCCCCTGAGAGCATCACTTGGGAGGAGTTCTGTCACAACTTTCGGGGTCACTTTATTCCAGCCGGAGAGGTCAAGATGAAGCGCAAGGAGTTTCTGAGCTTGAGGCAGGGAGGGTCGACAGTGCGTGAGTACCTCACTCGCTTCACGCAGCTGTCGCGCTACGCGCCAGAGGAGGTCAGGACAGATGATCTGAAGCAGGACTGTTTCATCCAGGGACTGAACGAAGAATTGAAGCATGCTCTGTCCAGCAGCTACTACGGGAGTTTCCAGATGATGATTGACAAGGCATATGTGTTGGAGAGGCAGCTACCTGAGTTGGAGGCACACAGGAAGAGGAAGACTGCTTTCCAGGGCTAGTCTTCGAGCAGTGGAGCACGCCCCCGCTTTGCACCTCAGCCGGGTGGACCCTACAGACCACCGGTGGGACAGTGGCAGCCACAGAGGTACCCAGCACCAGCTTACCGGTAGCCCCAGCAGCAGCAGCGTGCCCAGCAGCCCCAGCAGCGCTCTACTCTTCCACCTCGTCCACCAGGGCCCCAGCAGAGTCAGGGAGGCAGGCCTCAGGGAGCCAGAGGTGATCTTCAGTGCTATAACTGTGGAGAGACAGGACACTTTGCCAACCGTTGCCCGAAGAAGCCAGTGCCGCCGTCACAGCAGCAGCAGCAGCAGCAGAGGTTCACGTGTGGTCGGGTGAACCACGTGGCCTTGGAGGAGGCTCAGGAGGCCCCAGACGTGGTGTTTGGTATGTTTCTTGCTAATT
The DNA here is from genome assembly GCA_036927565.1 of Tuctoria greenei. Taxonomy (NCBI): domain Eukaryota; kingdom Viridiplantae; phylum Streptophyta; class Magnoliopsida; order Poales; family Poaceae; genus Tuctoria; species Tuctoria greenei. The sequence continues at coordinate 7,125,432 of JAYESD010000001.1, read as the reverse complement.
CTTACCCCGCTTCTGTCTTGTTCGATTCAGGTGCTACTCACTCATTTATTGCTCACGAGTTTGTTCGGAGGCACTCTTTGGGGACTTCTTCTATTACTCATCTGATGGTGGTCCACTCTCCCGGAGGAGAGTTCAGGACTAATGTGGTGTGCCCCAATGTCGGTATTGACATTATGGGGATGGTTTTCTCTGCAAACCTTATTGTGTTGGAGTCACGAGGATTGGATATTATCTTGGGGATGGACTGGCTGGCCAAATATGATGGGGTGATTCTCTGTGCTACACGGACTGTGAGGTTGACTTATCCTGATGGTACTTTGGTGGAGTATACTTCTTCCCCAGCATCTATCGAGAGGATCCAAATTAATCAGATGGGTGAACCAGAGGAGGTTCGGGTGGTCAAGGAGTTCCCTGACGTTTTTCCTGAGGAGTTGCCAGGTATGCCACCTGATCGTGATATTGAGTTTGTTATTGAACTAATACCTGGTACTACTCCTATCTATAAGAGACCGTACAGGATGGACTCTCAGCAGCTAGCAGAGCTGAAGGACCATATTGATGAGTTGTTGAGTAAGGGTTTTATTCGCCCTAGTTCCTCGCCTTGGGGAGCGCCAGTTATCTTTGTGCCGAAGAAGGATGGGACCCAGCGGTTGTGCGTTGATTATCGGGCTCTTAATGCCGTGACCATCAAGAACAAGTATCCCCTGCCGCGTATTGAGGATTTGCTTGATCAGCTTAGAGGAGCTTGCGTGTTCTCTAAGATTGATCTTCGTTCTGGGTACCATCAGATGAAGGTTCGACCCTCGGACATTCCGAAGACAGCTTTTGTCACTCGCTATGGCCTATATGAGTACACGGTTATGTCCTTTGGGTTGACCAACGCTCCAGCTTACTTTATGTACCTTATGAATAAGGTATTCATGGACTATTTGGATAAGTTCGTGGTGGTCTTCATTGATGATATTCTGGTTTTCTCGAGGGATGAAGACGAGCATGAGGAGCATTTGAGGTTGGTATTGCAGAAGCTTCGGGATCATCAGTTGTATGCAAAGTTCAGCAAGTGCGAGTTCTGGTTGAAGGAGGTGTCTTTCTTGGGGCATGTTATATCTGAGGGAGGAGTTTCTGTTGATCCAGGCAAGGTGGCGGATGTTTTGAAATGGGAGGCACCTGTGGATGTTGGTCAGATCAGGAGTTTCTTGGGGATGGCGGGCTATTACCGCCGCTTTATTGAGGGTTTCTCGAAGATTGCTAAGCCGCTTACCAAGTTGCTTGAGAAGGGAGCAGCTTTCGTCTGGACGCCCCAGTGCGAGGCGAGCTTTCAGGAGTTGAAGATGAAGTTGACTACTGCGCCAGTATTGGTGATGCCCGATATGCAGAAGGAGTTTTCGGTCTATTGTGATGCATCTCGGCAGGGTTTGGGTTGTGTCCTTATGCAGGAGGGACATGTTGTGGCCTATGCTTCAAGACAACTTCGGAAGCATGAGAGGAATTATCCGACTCACGACTTGGAGTTGGCTGCAGTGGTTCATGCATTGAAGATTTGGAGGCACTACTTGATGGGGAAGAGGACGGAGATTTATACAGATCATAAAAGCCTCAAGTATATATTCTCTCAGCCGGATCTAAATCTCAGACAGCGCAGGTGGCTAGAGCTCATTAATGACTTTGATGTAGGCATCAACTATCATCCGGGAAAAAGCTAATGTTGTGGCGGATGCTCTGAGCAGGAAGGTGCATTGCAATGCGTTGATGTTGCAGCCTCAGTTGTGTGAAGAGTTTGCGAGACTTAACCTCAGCTTGGTGTCTAGTGCTGATGCAGTGGTCATGGATGTGAACTCCACCTTGGAGCGTGATATTCGGGATGGCCAGAAGGATGATAGAGAGATTTTGAAGCTTAAGAGGTTGATGAAGGACGGCAAGGTTACGGGATACCGGGAGGACGAGCAGGGGACTCTGTGGTTTGGGAAGAGGATTTGTGTGCCTGAGAATGAGGCTCTCCGTCAGTTGATCTTGAGAGAGGCACATGATTCGGGTTACTCCATTCACCCTGGGAGTACCAAGATGTATCAGGATCTCAAGGAGCGCTTTTGGTGGCGACGAATGAAGCGTGATGTGGCTCAGTATGTGGCTCTTTGTGAGACGTGTCAGCTTGTGAAGGCGGAGCATCAGAGACCTGCAGGATTACTTCAGCCTTTGAGGGTGCCCGAGTGGAAGTTTGAGGAGGTCAGCATGGATTTCATTGTTGGATTACCCAGGACCCAGTCGGGGTATGATTCTACCTGGGTGGTAGTTGATAGATTGACCAAGGTTGCTCGTTTTATTCCTGTCAAGGAGGCTTACACTGTTTCTACTTTGGCTGAGTTGTATATGACCAGGATTGTGTGCCAGCATGGGGTGCCCAAGCGGATAGTCTCTGACCGTGGTGCTCAGTTCACATCGAGGTTCTGGCAGAAACTACAGGAGTGTTTGGGTACTCGACTTGACTTCAGCTCAGCCTATCACCCGCAGACGGATGGCCAAACCGAGAGAGTTAATCAGATTCTGGAGGACATGTTGAGAGCTTGTGCCTTGAGGAACACCAAGAGCTGGGATAGGCATCTGCCTTATGCGGAGTTCTCATATAACAACAGCTATCAGGCGAGTTTGAAGATGTCTCCATTCGAGGCTTTATATGGCAGGAAGTGCAGGACACCTTTGTTTTGGAGCCAGGCAGGCGAGGGACAGGTATTTGGGCCAGAGTCGTTGAGGGTTGCTGAAGAGAAGGTGCGTGAGATTCGTCAGAACTTGAAGGCAGCCCAGACTAGACAGAAGAGCTATGCTGATACTCGGAGGCGAGAGTTGACCTTTGAGGTGGGAGACTTTGTGTACCTCAAAGTGTCGCCCATTAGGGGGCTTCGTCGGTTCAAAGTAAAGGGCAAGCTAGCACCTCGGTATATTGGACCTTTCAAGGTGTTGGCTAGGAGAGGAGAGGTTGCTTACCAGTTGGAGTTGCCACCTCGGTTGTCAGATGTCCATGACGTTTTCCATGTCTCTCAGTTGAAGAAATGCCTCAGAGCGCCGGAGGAGCAGCTATCTATGGATGATTTGGATGTGCAGGAGGATTTGTCCTACGCGGAGTACCCTGTTCGGATCCTCGAGAGGTCGGAGCGTACCACCAGGTACAAGAAGATTCCCATGTGCAAGGTGCAATGGAAGCATCACTCGGAGAAGGAAGCTACTTGGGAGAGAGAAGATGAGCTCAGGAGGGACTTCCCCGACTTCTTCGGTAAGCCTCTTAAATCTCGGGTCGAGATTTCTTTGAGGGGTGGAGAGTTGTAACACCCCCCCCCCCCCTAAAATATTCTTGGAGCTAATTCATGTTTGGATACTTTGCTAATGCTTAAGTGAGTGTAAGAATTATTTTTGCTAATTAAAAAGGTGTTTAGAGCATAAAATCTGGTTATTGTAAGAGCTTCACTCCTTTTAAGCCCCCTGGACCGAAATTCCTTTAATCGTGCGCAAGCCCAACCCACCATTCTCCCTATTCTCCAGTCGTGGCCCATTCCTTTCTTTTCTTTTTCCCGCCGGCCCGTTCTTCCTTTTTCCCGGTTCGCACGTCGCAGCCCAGCCCGTGCGCGCGTCGCCCTTAGCGCATAGGATTCATCTCTCTCCTTCGTCTTTTCTCTCCACAGCCGACATGCGGGCCCCACCTGTCGGCTTTAACCCCTCTGCAGCTCCTCTCTCTCACGCGCGCGGCATGCATCAGACGCTGTAGCCGCCGTGGCGCGGATGCCAAGTATATCCCCTCGTGCTATCCAATGTTCGCCAAAAGTCCGGGCCCGATCTTCTTGGCGTCCACGAAACCTCCCCCGCCTATAAAATCCCCTCCCCGGACTTAGCCTCCCCGCTCCCATTCCTTCACCCGCGCGGGAGCCCTGCTCCGCCGCCGAACCGTCCCGGTGAGCCCCTCGCCATTACGTTTCTCCCTGTCTACCCCCCTGTCCACGTGCTCACCCACTTCCACTGTTCGTAGGGTTTCGGCGAGGACGCTAGGGATCACCTCTCCGACGCCGTTTCGCCGAAGACTGTCGGGCCGTCGCCATCTACCCCGTTGCACGCTCGCGCCGCGTCTTTTCAGGCCGATCTAACCCTCTCGGTGAGCACCTCGGTACCTCCTTCCTCGGTTCCATTACTCTTTGGCGCTGGAGTAGCTCGGTTTGGTGCAAATCTTCGTTGCCGTGCTTGTTCACTAGCTCCCTCCGCGGATCTCCCATTTCCACACCATCCCGAGTCACGCCTACACCCTAGATGAGTTCACCTGCGTCGGATTTTTCGTTTTAGGCAGTTAGATGGGAGAATTAGGGTTTCCTGGCGTAGATTTCCTTGGCTCCGGCGAGCTCGGCGGCCTAGCCATGGCGCGCCGCCCTGCATGGCCGCCGCCGGCGACCGGCTCTGGCCGGGTTGATCTGTGGCCGTTAGATCCAAAACCCGCGGCTGTGATTAGATGACGCGATACCCCTTCGCGTTTTAAATCTCAGCCGGTCGTTTTGATATCTGGGACCCTGAGTTGGCCACGTCGCCCGTAGATCTCCACCCTCCATCCCCGATGCAAGGGTTATTTTAAAACCCCGCGCGTATCCCTTCGCCCTTCTAATCTGGGCCGCAGATATTGGATCCGACGGTCCACGATCAGGCGCGCCCACACCCTTTGATGTTTTGCGCCCACAACCCCGAAGTTCTCTGGTCTCTCGCACTTAGGTCCCTGGTTTTGCTAGGAAGCCCCTGGAATGCTTATTTATTCTGTTTTTAGCTATGAAATAGCTCATAGGCCCCTGTACTTCCCTATTTTTGCATTTTAATTGTTTCTACAGTGCACTAATTAGCAGATTAGCCCCTGATCTATGTGATATTTATAGTTTAGCCCCTGCAGTAGTAGGTATTCACTTAAAACACATGTTTAGGGGGTATTTAAACATCATTTTATGTGTAATAGAATCTAGAATTTGTAAAATGTTATTTCCATGCATAGTAAAGTATATGAAAGTTTAATAAAACATGTGATGCACCCTTTAGATGTTTCTTGGCACATAATATAATAGAAAAATGTAAATTGCTTAGGGTAGGTATAATAGAACTTGATTGAATCACTTTGGAGTATATGTAAATGCTTTGTTGTGTGTATGCCATGTTATTCCTTATGCATGTTTTCTCTCGCTTGTACTTATTTTCTTTGTACTGTTTTCTTGCATGTAATTATGTGTTTAGAGGCGATCCCGAGTCGACTTTCAGCCTTCAGGACCAGGTGTTTGACTACGTCGACCCACACTACCCAGGCGAGTGTCCTTGACCACTTTGCTCCGTTTAGGGATTATTAAGGATATAGATAGAACTAGTTGCATGCAAATTAATTAATTTGAATCCTATGCTAGACTGTTTCCCTAGATTTCCATAATATTCCTTGTTGCTGTATTGGGTAGATGTTAGAGTATTTTGTGGGTGGTTTACTACTGCTTAGCCATGCTGTCATAGTTGAGGGAGTAACTTTACTTAAAATTGCTATTATGCTTACTCTATTATACTCTGTATTATTGTGGATATGGTGGGATGGTGTAGATGGTAGGAATCTAGGCAGGCAGGTTTGAGTGGTGGGTGCAGTACGCACGAGACTCGGGTTCATTTGTGTTGGCGCCTGCCCTAGATTCTAAGGACCGGTTCTTGGTGACATTGCAACCAGGTATTACATTACCACCACATGACGGTATGGAACGGCTTAGCCATTTATCTAGGAGTTCTTTCAATGAGTATGGGCAATGGTTGGTGCGGGGAACGAGTTCAGCGTTACCTGCTCTGGGATCCGCATGGCTCAAGAGGGGGCTGCCACGTCGGAGGGTGTACTCCATTATGTCGTGGTAGGCGAAACCTTAGAGCGCTCGTACTTGTCGGGAGACCCTTTGTAAAGGCTCTGTTGTGGACTCCTGGCCACACACCTTAGGCAGTGTGAGACGGCAGGATGGAGTTTTCTTAGTCGTCGTGAGACGATGAAATCACAACTTGTGGGTAAAATGGTACAAACTCTGTAGAGTATGAAACTATCTAGATAGCCGTGCTCACGGTCACGAGCGCGCCTGGTAGTACTGCCTTGATTAGTCAGTTTGGGATTGGTTGGTTGTTGGTGAGTCGGGCGGTTGGCCCGGTGAGTTGGTCCCAGGTGGGGTAACCTGGACGGTTGTGAGTCGGGTGGGTGTCACCAGACGGTTTACATTACTATTGCATATATGAGTCCCTCACCTAGTAAATAGGATGCTAAGGTCAACTTAGGGAATTAAAGTTGCATAGAGGCTAACCCGTGTCAGCTTTCCTCACTGAATAGCCCGCATGTCATAATTTCCCTCACTCGCGGAGTACATTAGGTACTCATCCTCGCTTCTTTCCTTTTCTGTTTTCTTGTGCATACCTTGCTGCTCAGGTCCCAGTGGTGGAGAGATGGACGAGGAGTTCGACGCAGACGACACTGGTGCTTAGGCCTAGGCGGGTGTTCCCACGGACGGTGCCTGTGATGGAGATCCTACTTCTACCTTTCCGCTGTCATGAGTTTTTCTTTTAGACCTACGGGTCATTCTTGTATCGATGATGTTGTACTTGCCGTACTTGGCCTATCATGTTTATCGAGCTTGGCTTAATTATATATGATATCTCTCTTGGGCTCGTGTGTGATGAAAACTGATCCTGGCACACGCGAGTATTGCGCTTTGTTTCCTTTACAGGAACAGGGTGTTACAATCTTGGACATTCCTCCTTGTTTGTTGGAAATCTGTAACCCCATTGCTTCGGGTTCGCCACCTTATCCTGTGCTTGCGATTGCTCTTGGTTCCGGAGCAGAATCCGCCAGCTCTGCAAACATACAACCATCTGATGAAATATTTCGCAATTCCACCAGTCCACAGAGGACACAATTTCTGACCCCTTTCCATTTTTTTCCGTTTGAGTTGTGTCCCTGCCTGGATATCCCGTCTGCAGTACCAGCCACATGAACATTTTGATTTTCATTGGGAGTTTACTCATCCACACCGTCATCATTCTTCTGTTTGTAACAGCTCGGTGAGCCAGCATCATACTATACATGGATCTAGTCGAGTATCCTCCACTGCGCTGGAGTGCCCATCTAAGTTCATCCTGCCCCTTTCCTTCTAAGGCTATCCACACTCGGTTGATAAAAGCATAATATACACTATTCTTCTTATACTTTTCTAGTATCTCCTCTAAACTTACACATATCCAACATATTTTACAGTATGCCACTGCAGACAGCCTAAGCATATCATAAGGTTATCGCATTCTTCTAATTCGAACGCTCCAAAGCTTCTCCTAAATTGCAAATCCCAAGTTTCCCCATTCCAGTCCTCACTAAATTACTCTAGCCTTTTGCTATCCTTAACAGTTGGCACACCGCACACTGTATCCGTGCGCCCCAACCCAGCCAGGCCGCCTGGCGTCAATGCGCCGCGCCGTGCCCAAGCTCGAAAGAACCCACCTCCGGTCCGGCGACCCCGCCGCAACCATTCCCCGTACGTCACCCACTCCTCCGGCGCGACGGGGTCCCCGCTCCCGTGCGCCCGCCCCGGCCCGGCCTGTCCCTGGTCCAGTAGCGACACCGGAGCCGAGCCTCACGCCCTCACGTTCCGAGGCTTGGTCGTTGGACTTGTGCCCACTTCCCGTCCACACGCCAGTTCTAGTGCTACTACGCAACAAATAAATGTGCGCTGCCACGACAAGAACAGAAAAGAAAAGCGCAAGCAAATAAAAGAGAAGATTCCGAGCTCCCCGATCTCCCCGCCTCCGCCGTCGTGGTCATCTCTTCTCTTCTCTTCTCTTCTCTTCTCTCCCTCCCCTCCCAGTCCAGCTCCCGTTTACCTCTCCCTCCACCGGCGCGGCGCGCGTGACCGCATCATTGCGCCATCAGTCCTCGCGCCAGACGACGACCAAACGCCACCGAAAGCCATAAACGGGAGCCGACTAGGAGTAGGAGCACTTACTGCACACACTACCTTCTCCACTCCACTTCAGTCAAGAGAGCTGTGCTGCAACTGCAAGGCTGCGCTGCGCGTGTCCGTCTGCGGCCAGCAGAGGAGACAGGAGAGGCCGCCGCAGTGCACGCGCGATGGGGTGCAAGGGGTCCAAGCTCGACGACCAGGAGGTCGTCGCGCTGTGCCGCGCCCGCGCCGAGCTTCTCGCCGCCGCCGTGCGCCACCGCTACGCGCTCGCTGACGCGCACGCGGCGCTCGCGGGCTCCATCGACTCACTGGCCGAGCCGCTGCACGGCCTCCTCCTCCTCCTGGCCCACGACGCGCCGCGGCTCGCGCTGCCCCCCGAGCGCAAGGGCGGCAACCGAATGCCGAGGCGGTCCTCTGACCCGCCTCCGCGCGGCCATTCTTCTTCCTCGCACCTTCAGTTCGGGTCGTCCTCCGGATCCGAGCCGGCCTCACCGGCCGACTCGCCTCCCCGCCACGTCCCCGAGCAGCAGCACCCGCCGCTGCCGCTGCCGCAGCCGCAGTACGCTTACGGGTACGGGTACGCGCCCCAGCCCGCGTTCGCGTACCCGGCGCAGGCGGGCTCGCTGCAGTTCTACTACGCGCGCAGCCGCCCGCCCCCGGCGTCGGTCGCCATCGCGCAGCGTGCGCCGCGGCCGCCGGAGCGTGTGTACTTGTCCTCGTTCGACGCGGCGAGCGGTTACACGCAGTACCACGACGCCACCTACGCCGCCCAGCCGGCGCCGCAGCGGGCATCGACTCCGCCTTCGCCGCCGAAGGCCAGCTCGTGGGACTTCTTGAACGTGTTCGAGAACTACGACTCGTACGGCGCCGACAACTACTACTACGAGTCCACGGCGGCTGCGGCCACGGCGTACACGCCGAGCCGGAGCTCGCGGGAGGTGCGCGAGGAGGAGGGCATCCCGGACCTCGAGGACGTCGACGACGAGGACACCGTGGTCGTGAAAGAGGTGTCTGGCGAGTACTCAGTTCCGGGAAGCGGCGGCGCACGCAGCCGGCGCAGCTCGGTTGGCGGTGTGAGTAGCGTCGCCGACTTCGACGAGCCCGATAATGTTATCGCCCGTAAGGACGTCTTTGGCGAAGCACGGCGACGGCCACCGACAGACCGTAACGTCTCCGTGCCCACGCCAGGACCTCCACTGCAGAGGACCGTCAGCAGTGCCGATGCCGATGTTGCCGGTGAAATCAAAGCACAGCTTGTCCGCTCGGCAGATGCGGTGAGAGAGCTCGCGTCCTTGCTCGAAGTCGGGAGGCCAAGCTACCAAGGACGCAGCTCAGTCTACCATTGTGAGCTACATCTTGTCCTGACTAACTCGGTTTGTTCATATTAATGCACTTTTTCACTGATCATTTCATTCTTTAAACAGCTTCATCGAGGATGATGTCGGCTATCTCCGTATCTCATTTGGGTTGCAAAGACGTGGAATTGTTGGATGTCGGATTAATGGAGAAGGTGGTGGACTCGTGGGCCCTATCCTCAGCGCTCGAGAAGCTCTATTTCTGGGAGAGGAAGCTGTATAGTGAGGTCAAGGTACGTGTGTTGTCGTTTGACAACAATCTCTAATTGGCGGAAACGTGCCATTGAAGTTAATTGAATCATGTATGTTGCAATTATATTTTTCAAACACTGTAATACATGTTTTTAATGTATTATGAGCCTGCATCTAAACTGCAGTGGTGCAGTCACACATAACTTACTATAATAATGGCGCTGTTAAGCTTGGTCTTACTTTGACATGTTAAGCCAAATTCTCATTTTGTATTTTCAAGAAAACAGGTTGTTCACTCACATTTGCTTCTTTCATGAATGTTATCGTGTTTTTGTTAAAGTACTATCATTTGGTTTTACAGGGTAGTGTATTAACACTTTTTGTGCACTTTAGGTTCTCTGGGCACTAGAACCAAGGGTCCATTAGGCGATAGCCTCCATGGAAAGTGACTTTCTGGAAAACAAACGTCCAGATTTGGAACAACTTGTCTCATTGACGTGTTAATTATTCTTCTGCTCTGTAGTAGTAGAGTTTCATTATGTCCACCTGGTGGAACATGGGGGACGGGGAACAAGTGAATATGGTTTGAGATGCCACTTGCTTTCAATCATGTGTTTACAGAAAATATGACAATCCTTTAATTCTGTAACCATATTGGGTGGACTCTTTATGCTGCATTTTTTGGAACTATTTGTTATCAGAACATGGAAAATGCAGTCATATATGTTTCTGTCTAGTTTGGTAGATTATATTCATCAATATAAACCCTAGGTATCCTGTTTGAACATTACTTTTCTTCCCTCTCCGTTCTATTGCCCATGCAGGCTGAGGAGAAAATGCGCTTACTGATTGTCAAGAACTCTAAGCGACTAAAATTATTGGATCAAAGGGGCGCGGAACCTCAAAAGATTGATGCAACTCGAAATTTGCTGAGGAAGCTTTCTACAAAGATAAGAATAGCCGTGCGTGTCATTGCCAAGATTTCTAGAAAAATATATAAAGTAAGGGATGAAGAATTATGTCCGCAAGTTAATGCCTTGATTGTAGGGTATGTCCCTTCTTTAACTCAAAGAAAGTTGCTTCATATGTTTTCGAGTTATTCGACTTTGCTGTTAAACTGAATTTTTAAACAGATCGATGAAGGGATTTCAAAACAATTGTTGACATAATTCACTAATAGCTAAACAAAATAAATCAAGGAAACCAGAATGGATATACATTTTTTAATGCTCTCGAATACAATTTAAAGATCAATCATTTTATTGTTGTTTTGTATTTCTCCCTTTGCTTGCCCCATATTTTTCATTGATGGCCATTTCATGGATCAAATTGATCTCTTTGCAGGTTTGTCAAAATGTGGCAAGAGAAACTAGGCTCCTACCAAACTCAGTGTCAAGTGATATCAGAAGTAAAAAACTTGACTTCAGTTGAGTCTGGTAGAAGTACCCAAGATTTGGCTATAGCTCTTGAATTAGAGCTGATTAAATGGATCATCAATTTTTCCTCTTGGGTGAATGCACAAAGGAATTTTGCAAAGGCCTTGAATGGATGGTTAGCGCTCTGTGTTAACTGCGAGCCTGACGAGGCATGTAATGGCGCGTCCTCTTACTCACCTGGACGAATAGGTGCTCCATTGGTTTTTGTTATCTGTAATAAATGGTCTCAAGCTATGGATCGGATATCTGAGAAGGATGTGGTTAGTGCAATGCAAGCTCTTGTGTCTAGTGTTCGGCAGCTTTGGGAGCAGCAGCATCTTGAACAAAGCGAACAAATCATCGCAATTCGAGAAAGGGAAAAATGGACCAAGATTTTGGAAAGGAGGGCACATGATATTAACAAAGAGACCGATGAGTTAAACAAGAAGTTGGCACTAGTACCAAGCCGGCATAGTCTACATATGCCTCAGACCGTACACATATATGAGGCCCAATGCGTTGAAGCAAGTAACCTGCACATAAATTTGAGTCTGGTTTTTCAAGCTTTAGAGAGCTTTGCTGCCAGTTCGCTGCAAGCTTTCCAGGAGGTACTGAAATGTGCTGAAGAGACAAGGTTGCCAAGAGATAATGTGAGAAGGAGAAAAAAACAAAGCATGAATAGTTGAAAGTGCAAGCCTATCTTGATTCCAACATCTCATTGCTGGAAGGAAGACAAAGAGCAAGTGGAACGAAAATATATGATATATAGGTCAAAGCAGCATGGTGACTCCTTCAGGTACTGTGACCTCTAGGTTTACAAGGGACTTGGATGGGATTTCGAGCCACACAATAGAAGTCAGAATGAGACTTTGTGCCGTTGAAAATCTGCCATCCAATATATTTTGAGAGAGGATCTAACAGAGAGTCCACTTCGCCCCTAGGTTTATGAAGGGTCCAAGGTTACCAAAAGTGCCAAAGGTTGAGCAGGAGTCTAGGCTGGCTCAACGGCAGTCCAAGCCTCCAAGGTAGAACTGTTACTTAAGTAGCTGGTTACATACAAGGTTCTTCCCAAAACCTATCAAATTTAGTTTGATGGAGGGGAACAACTATTGTGCAATCTGGTGTTTTGTGCAAGCATGCAATCTCCACATCTCAACCGTTCGCTACAGATCCAAGGGTGGCTGCATACATGGTTCTTTTTGCATATTGTCAGCAGCACCAGGTGGAGGGATTTAAGTGTTAAAAGTGCAACACCTTTGGATCGGTAGGGAACGGTTGAGATGTGAAGATTGCACGCTTGCACAAAACACCAGATTGCATAGCAGTTGTTCCCTTGATGGAGATGTATGTAAAGTGACCGACAGTGTACAATCAACCAAATGCGCCCTATGGAAACAATCTTTTGATGTATAAAATTGTATATACGTCATGGTGTCTTGGCAACGATCTCCGCTTATTTTCATGCCGATAGCTCCCAGTTTCTCCATTAGAGTGTTGCTTATTCAGTACTCCTCTCGTATCAAATTATTTGACATCATTAGCTAGTTCTTTTTTAGTTTTTTTTGTCCAAAACGATAACAAAAAGAAACGGAGGTAGTATTTCTCACACATTATAAACAACCCTAAAACTATAGATCAATAGGGAAGTAGGGAACTGAGGCTATCCGCACTCGTCTACTCTATATCTTACTCTAAAATTTAATCGAAATCAAAACATACTCTATATCTTCTGTAACTTCCTCTATAACTTCTGTATACCTACTTTAGATTTTTTGGTAACTTTTCCAATAACCTTTTCCAGTAGGCTTTACAACGTATCACTGCAGACAGTTTGACTGTCTGAGCCATATAGGTCAAAAATCACGCTGATTCGTCACTAGAAAGCTTCATTCAGTTAAAATGGTGCTAGCAGTGAATAGTGATCTTATATGGATAACTGTTAAACATCATTAAGGTGCAGGTTGATTAGCTGGACGCGCCCAAATCTTCTAGCAAGGCTTCGATGGAGTTTTATTAGCACGATCTGAAGTCCCGGAAGGAAGTTGCTCACAATTGAGTAATCCGTACGGTTATCATGACCATACCTCCTAAACGTCGTCGCATCCGCTGTCGATTCCTCAGCCGGAACATCACCTGCACCGTGCTCCGATCTCCGGAGTCGCCAGACGGCCAGCCGGGCAGTCAGGCCGGTGTCACCAGCAGAGGCGTCCGTGTGGGTAGAGTCGCGGAGCCGGCAGGCAGAGGCAAGGGTTTGATGGTGTGCAGCGTCGGCAGTTCGAGGGCATCGTGGGGGCCGTAGCATGGGCCTCAAGAATCGCGGCACGGGCCACAGTTGCGGGTGCGCGCACAGCCTTCGGCCCATAGGGCCTGATAACTCAAATGCTACAGTATTGTGCTCGACCACTCTCTGTCTGTCTTAGAGAGCAAGAGAGAGAGAGAATTCGACCTTTCGTTCAAATTAACTTTGATGTATTATAATCTTTTCTTTAGTGCAGGTACATGATCTGTAGTGATTGTAAGACTATTATTTCACGGCAATACACGTGGCTCTGCATACTGTTTGAGACACGGGATCTTGGGGTAAATGTACCCGGAGGTGTCTCCCTGAACGTTCAGGCACTCCGCAACGGCTTGCCGGCCACCTGGTCCAGTGATGTTCATGGACCGGACATGGATCTCGGTGCAGCTGTCGCTCCTGCTGCACTTAAGCGTCACGGCGGTCGACCGGCTAGATGTCCCTTTGAGATTGGTGTAGGTGACGTTCTTGATAGTCACTGCGCTCTGAAAAAGTGAAAGGCCAGAGAAGATGCATTATACACATCGATCGTGAGTAGCATTATTGCTATACTAGCGTTTCTCTCGTAGATTGATTGATTAAATCAATCTCATATCTGTTGTGTGGTAGACCGTATTACGCACCATGGTTTGAAGGTCGACATAGAACTGGTTGATTATAACGGGGTTGTCCACGTTGGTGAATTCTATGTTGGTGAAGGAGATGGACCTTGCGTACCCTTGTCCACCCTGTCGCAAGAGAGAGCACCGCCCATCAAGTTAGACATTTGAGTCCCACTCACATTTTTTGTTCTTGTTTTGGCAAAATTTGTTTTTGCCACACAGATTTTGTTTACTTTACCTCCCACGTCTTGATCCTGGCTCCGTTCTTTGAGTTGATGAAATGGACGTTTCTGACGTCGACGTGCTCTACCATTGCCATTGCTCCATCCTTGCCCAGGCTCCCCACACTATATATAACAAACAGAAGGTTAACTAATATAAAAAAGATAATTACAAATAAATACGATAAAAGCCCGAAACACACGCGGGATATTACGGCAAGTTGCAGCTGTTGTTACCTCACTCCGTGACCTGGGCCGCACATGAGGCCGTCGACGGTGACGAAGCGGCTCCCGGAGACGATGGAAACGCAGTCATCGCCGGTGGAGACCCTCGAGTCGGTGATCCACACGTCCTCGCTCTGCCCGACGTGGATGCCGTCCGTGTTCGGGCTGTCCCCCGGGGCGACGACGGTCAGGTTGCGCACCCTGACGGACCTGCTCTGGATGACCACGACGTGCATCTGCGGGCTGCTCTGGCTGTGGAAGTTGCTCAGCTCGAGGTTGTTGCAGTTCACCAGTTTAAGCGACTGATGGTAAGATACATATAGTGACACATCTCTCTCAGATGGCAATCGAAGTTTCATCGTACAACAAAGAGCATGCAGGTAGAACAATTAATGCGAACAAAGTTACGTAGTACGTACCGTCGGCGAAGCTTTGAGACAACCCCGTGGATGAGAAGGCTAGAAGGGAGAACGAACAATTAGGTACGTATATCATCAGTCAAGGCCTTTCATTATTTCTATTATCTTATAGAAAGCATGTGAAATGAGTATTATCAGTGGACTCACGAGACGTTTGCAAGTCCTGACCCACCAACTCTCTCCGTTGCCGTGGAGCATGCCCTCGCCGGTCACCGTGAGCCTGTCCACGTGAGAGAACCCGAGCCAGTAGTCATTTCTCCCCCCGCTCCATGCGCTCGACGTCGACGGCGGCGCCATAATCTTGCCCATGACCTGTATGTATATATTACCCAAGTAAACATCCGTTAATTATCGTAACACCAACACTGCAGGCAACCATTTCCTTTCGACAACATGTAGTAGCTGATGAGATGTACGTATGCACCTTCACGGTAATCTGTCGAGAAGCGCATGGCCCGTCGAACGCGACGGGGCCGACGAGGAAGGTCTTCTGCGCCGGCACCTGGATGGTCGCCGACGGCACATTGGCGCCGCATGCTGCGGCCCACGCCGCCTCGAACGCCTTTATTTCAGAGAAATCAGAAACACGTTACCCCAAACACGAGCACGCGTTAGACAAAACCCCTTCATCGTCAGCGCACACGTAGTACCTTGGTGTCGTCCGTCCTGCCGTCGCCTCTGGCTCCGTAACCCACGACATTGAACACGCGACCGTCATCGGCGACCACCGAACCACACGCCAGGCCAATGATAAGAAGGATGCCGGTGCAGATGATGAATCCGGCGGCACCCTGCACAGATATTCATCAACGTCTCGCGCTTGTGAGCATCGGCAGGGATCAAGCTGGTCTGTCCTACACGCTACTTTCTGCTTAGTTGCATTTCGATCTTTTGAGGTTTTGTGAGACTTACCATGAGCGCGAATGGAGGCGAGCGTTCTAGGGCCTATTTGGTAGGGATTGTGCTTGTTGAACAAAACAGCTTGTTTGAAAATTTGATGAAAGCATGTTGTACTTATATTCCACTTTTAGTTCATTATGAGAAGTAGCTAAATTAATATTTTTATAAAAGTTTATTGTTAGGCATAACTTCTACTTATTTCTATGAAGTTGTTTTATAAACCATCTTAAACGGGGTCTTACTGATCGATGGCTTGCATATATTTTCTTTCTGTTTTTAGAATAGAAGGGGTCAGCTTTGAATCAACCTTAGTTATAGCACTAAACCAGTGGAGTTGTTTGATATGCATCCGTTTTCTCGGCTGACCGGCTTTTTAATTGAATGAAATTTATGGTCGTTTTACTCAACATACCAGACGTTCGAACTACGTCAAAATGTATGCCCTTATTGTTAGTTATTTTCCTATTTTTATAACATTGTGTATTTACTATAAAATTATTTATGTATCAGAGTATAAAAATTTGTAAGTTCTATCAATTAGATTAATACATAAGGGTCATGAACATTAAATGAATATACCTATTTTATCCCAATTGAAAAATTGACTCTGACTTTATTTGAAAGAACTTGCTCAAAGAAATAAGCAGAAGTTATGCTAAAACAATAGTCTTCTGTAACAACTTATTAGTTTAGCTAATTCTTAGATGGCCGTCGTTTGCGACGGCCAGCCGTATTTCTAACTACAAGAAACACAGTCATTTGCAACGGCCAACCGTATTTGCGACGGTCGGCCGTCGCAAATTAGATAAACCGTAGCAAATATACACTTATTTGCCACAACCGTCTAAAATGGCTGTCGCAAATAAGTAGGCCGTCACAAATTAAGCTTATTTGCGACGGTCTTTTCTGTTAGCTGTCGCAAATAGTGTTAATTGCGACGGCTAACCCTAGGGCCGTCGCAATTAAACTGGCCGTCGCAAGTTAAAGTCCTATACCGTTGGGCCGAGCTCATTCTCTTCGACCTATCTTTACGCCCCCCCCCCCCCCCCCGCTCCGCTCCGCCCCCGGCCCCGCCGCCGGCCTGCCGTGTCCACGCCGCCCCCGGTCCGCCGCGCCGCCGGCCTCGCCGCCCCCTGTCTGCCGCACCCCCGCCGCCCCCTGTCCGCCGCGCCCCCCGCCGCCCCGGCCCGCCGCACCCCCGCTGCGCCCCCGACCCCCGACGCCTCCGGCACCGAGGTGAGCTCGGCCTTTTTTTTTTGCTTTCATTTTAAAATCCATATGCACAATAGGGAATTATTCCTACAAATTATATAGATACACAATAGAGAATAATGCATGGTTTAGGGTTTAGGGTTAAAATGTATACACAGTATGGTTACATGGCTTCACATGATCACTTGTTTCTCCCTGACAGAAAACTGTCTTGTTGAAGTTTTCTTAAGACCTTTGGTGCACGTTATATTTATTATGTAGTTCATGGTAGATTGTTCTTCCATGGTTCATGGTGTATCTGATCATTTGCCTCATGTAAAGACCTAATCAGTGTGAATAATGTTTACTATCTAAAACCTTACACACGTGTGTGCGCACGCACAATTGATCTCTTAAATAGTTTGATTAGTTTTTCAATTTGTAATTCATCTCTGCTAAGTTGGCTGCAGTCTGTATGTGGTAAAATGTAAGCGTTCAATTACTATCAGGTGATAAAAATTAGAAATTTTCATCCTCTCTCAAAGATTATCAGAGTACATGACCTTCCCTGTCTGCTTATTTGTAATTCTGTGTGTTACAAATTCACGGGATTTTAACCAAAGTGATATGTTCCATCTGTAGAAGTAGGAAAAATTCCTGACATTACCAAGTCTGTGACTTTGCAATGGCAACTTCACCTGAGTAGATAATATTCATCATTTCAGTATTTGAATTCTTTCAATATCTCTTTAGTTCAGTTTGTGCAAGTGATTTCCAATTTCCATGTAGATAATATAAGGTTAGGGCAACGCTCCATCCACAAGTATGTGCGTACAAGATGTTGTCAACCGCCTTATCCATACTTGTATCTTATGGCCTAACCTTTGTTCCTAGTCTTGTGTTCAGAGGTTCCTAAATTAGTTATTCTAACAGTTTTTTATCAAACTTTTAATGATGTAACACATTTTCTTTAGATTTGCATCACCATGTTACTAGTTCAGCCTATGTCAAGTATGTGATCTAGATGTTGCTAGATGATTATGTTTTTTAGGTTTAGATAATTTTTTGTCATGCTTTGGTAAATATGTTTATTATGCAGGTTACTATAATTAATAATTTTTTCTCTTGTTCTTTTGATTGCGTGAGTGTTTAGAATTAATATTTTTTCTATTCTGTTTAGTGTATGTTTGGACTTTAGTGCATTCATATAATGTTTTTGAGTGACTACTTAATATATATAAATAAAGGGGTTTTGGGTCGGCTCGGACCAACCCGAAAGGGCGCGACATGTAATAAGTGTGATCGTGCTGTGTAGACCATTGTAGTGGTACCGTATGCGTGAAGTCGAAACGGAAGCGAACGGGTTGGTAAGGACGTCAATGACCCGCGATTGCGTGGACGGTGGAAATGGATGTGGAATTGTCATCTAAGACCAACTTTCCTCTCACTCTTTCTCTAGTTCTTTCCTCTCTCTTAAATGACCTTAAAATGAAAATGAGCAACGTAACCTATAGCAATGTATTACCCGTTTCGAATCGGCACGTCTCACATGCCATTGGCATGTGAGACGTGCAGATACAGAATTGTCCCTTTTTGGACAGCCTCAGAGTGACCGAGGGGGCGTGGCTTGTGACGAGACGCGGGTCCGGATTTGGACGAGATTTCGGTGGCGTAACCCTATTGTTCTCTGCTGCACCATTTTTGGGCATGCAGTGGAGAATAGCTGGGTTATGCTGCCGAAATTTCGTCCGAATCCGGATCACGCGTCTCGTCATGAGCACGCTCCGCTCGGTCACTCTTGGGTGGGTTTAGGATCTATCTGCCTAGGTTTTAGGGTCGTGCCATAACATAACAATACATTAACGACAATTTCTTTCGCGTTAAACTGCAGAGCCAAACATGGCTGAAGACCGCAGTTGGAAGTATACTGGCTGGAAGAGCAGAACTGGTGGTCACTCGGATGAGTGGTTTATCAAGTTAGATCAATTTTTGGATCGAGCATTTTCGTTGTCAACAGAGGATATGGTGCGGGGCCCATGTACAAAATGTCGGAACACCAAGTTTTTGAGAAGATTGGAGCTTTCATTTCACTTATGTCAAAACGGTTTCACTCCTGTTGGTGTTTGGAACCAGCAGATCTCCCGATACTACTTTTGGTAGATCGAGGAGTTGTAGTTCAGTAATGGGCGCGCAGAGATTCAAGAAGGTGAAAGACACGTGTACACATGGATTTATGTGGTTCGGGCCGCCTGAGCGTAATACCCTACTCCACGGGGTGTGTTGGTGTTGTATTAAGCTCGGGAGTCTAGAAGAAGCTCCAGAAGAAGAAGCTTGTCTAGCTCAAGGTGTTCAACAGTGGTCTGGAACCGTCCCATGTGTATCATCGACCAGTCCTTTTATAGTACAAGGACTGGTCGTTACAACGTCAGCTTGGCCCGACAGGTGGCCCCGATGGTTACACACGCTTGATACACAATAAATGGGGTTAATTACCCTTAATAGCCTGGTAACGGGCCTTAATAGTGCTGTAACCAGTATTAAGGGACATCCGACCGTGTGTCATTAATATGACATTAATGATACTTAATCGGGTCTTGAAGTCTTTGATTGATCCTTGAAGGTCTGGAGCCGTTGGGGGGTCCACCGGCCTGATAGTTGAAGGTCCAGCGGTTGCCACATGGCAGCTCTGGAGCTCACCGTCGTGGACGGGTAGGTTCGGTGCTGTTGGACACATGTCAGTACCGGAGCTTCCCTCTGTCTGGGGTTAGGTCCGGGAGTGCCATATTGGTATTTTGACCGGAGCTTCCCAGGTGTGGGTGATAGCTCCGGTCTTGTGATACACGTGGCGGCCCCGGGACTAACCATGTCGGGAGAGTAGGTCCGGCTACGCCTGACATGTGGGGCCTTCAGAGGTCTTCAAATATGGTATATGGAGTTTCCTTGTGATCTTTTCAATCCCAAGGGATATCCGGTACGGAGGGTACCGACAGTGGCCCCCTGGACTCACCTCCGAGAGAGACCTTTTGTATGAAGTCATTTCGCTAGAGGTGGGTCCATTCTTCGGTTTCTGAACCGTGTCTTCAAGGGTCTTTGGTTATGCTGTTGGCGGTATTTCAAAATTAAACTTCCACCGTGTGGCGTATCTTGAAGGCGGCAGGTGAGATCCTAGCGTGCGGATCTCACGCAATTGAAGATCGTCGGTTCTCGATATGAAAATCGTATCGGTTCCGCGTGCCCTGTCAGGCCACCGACTTCGGGTTTCCCGCCTTTCATGATGACAACCGTTCGCCTGGGGTAAGAACCTCGACTTGATCATCGGGGTGGCCCCGAGCCCCCTTGTCATTGACGGGGTGAAATCTTTGACTGGTATCGTCGGCTCCTCTGCGGTTTCTATCCATGCGTTGCGGGGGCTTACTTAAGAAGGAAAACACGCACCGTTTGGGGTTCTTTACGCCTTTCAATTCGTCTTGCGCTCAAACCTTCCAAACTTTTGCTTGCCTTTCCTCTCTTGCCTCGCTGTGCGGCGATG
Source organism: Tuctoria greenei (assembly GCA_036927565.1). Classification (NCBI taxonomy): domain Eukaryota; kingdom Viridiplantae; phylum Streptophyta; class Magnoliopsida; order Poales; family Poaceae; genus Tuctoria; species Tuctoria greenei. The sequence goes on along the minus strand of JAYESD010000001.1, from coordinate 7,105,117 downwards.
AAGTTGGGACTCCGCCAAAGCCGACTGAAGACCGATGATGATTTGAAGAAGGTCCGGGCCCTCATGGGATGGTCCCCTGACTTCTTCAACCACCTGGTCCGCGCTGGCAAGCTTCCGTTCGAGAAGGAGCACGCCGGCGACATGGTGTACTTCTCTGCGTACGCCATGGTGGGACTGATCCCACCTTTCTCCTCCTTCTTCTTGATGTATCTAGACTTCTATGGTCTGCAGCTTTACCACCTTGGCCCCCACTCCATTTTGTTGGTGTCCATATTTGTCTACTTCTGCGAGATGTGGGTGGGCATTCCCCCCTGCATTGATCTCTTCCGCACCTTCTTCACTGTCCAAACCACAGGTCGGAGCGACGAGTACCTTGGCTTCTACTATTTTATGAAGCGCAAGAAGTGCCCGTACAAGTACTTGCGGTCGTTCCCTTCTAGGAAATGGGACGATTGGAAGAAGGATTAGATTGTAATCAGGGTGGAGGAGCACGAGAAGATGGAGCTGCCGGAAGGCCTCCCCAACATCGACACTGCAGTTTGGAGTGTAGCTCCGGTGCTCTCGGATGCCTTCGATCCTGCTCTGACCAGGATCCACCTGTGTGTGTAAGGAGGAGTGACTCCCTAGGCGGTGTTTTGCAACTTCCTGACCAACAGGTGGGCTCCATTGAAGAGGAGGGAGAAGTTGTCTTGGGCCCTCAACAGTATACTGGACGACGACCGAATCGTGACCGGTTTGAAGTCCAACATGGAGGGTTCAACTTTGGAGTTCCACCTGAAGAAATTCCAGCACGGCATCAACGTCGAGGGCGACGATTTGGCTCCGCGGCCAGCTTTCCTCCCATTGAACATGGAGGCAGCATTTAGTAGGGAGCTCTGGCAGACGATGCCGGTGCTTGACGACCTTGGTGTCGTTGAGAGGCGCTCGACCACCGGGTTGGAAATCTCCGAAGCTCCAGAGGGTGGCTCCGTACCCGCCCCTAAGACAAGAATCGAAGTCGTCGGCAAGGGCAAGGAATTGGCCGAGCCCTCGAGCCGTAAGAGGAAGCATGCCGACAGGAGGGCCAGGCATTCTTCTTTCGTAGTGTCCCCTTCTCCCCGGAGGGGAAGGTATTCAACGGCGGCGTCTACTCAATTTGTGGCATCTTCCCGAGGTGCTAGCTCCGGCCAAGTGACTCCAGTCCCAGGGCCAGCTGAGGGCTTTGGGTCCGGAGGTCCTTCCCGGTCAAGGGGGGCCTCAACCAGAGCAACGCCGACAGCAGCAGCAAGCTTCGGGGGGGCCCTCCGGGACTACCACGCCAGTGTCGGCTGGGGCCAGTACGGAGCGTCCGAGGAAGAGGTTTCGTGGGAACTGGTGCAGAAGCCCTCTGAGGTAATTTCTGATTTTTTACCTCAGTCAGTTGTTTTATTGTTAACTATATTTTGAGTCTCTTCGTCCTTCATTCACAGCGTGTCCAAGAAAAGGGCTGAAGCTCCAGCCCCTGCAGCAGCAGTTGAGGCTGTGCAGGCTGGAGCTCTGGCTCCGATTCCAGCGCCGCCCCAAGAGGTGGCAGAGGCTGCGGCAGCCCCGGTGCCGGCTGTCGTGGTATTGGACGACTCATCCCCAGAAGCTCCCGTGGTAGCTTCGGACTACGGGACTGAAGATGTACCAGCAGCGCCAGCCTCGGAGGTTGAAGCTCCGGGTTTGGATGCTGTGATGTTGGACGCTCCGGCCGCAGAGCTAGAGGAAGTTGCGATTCCGGCCCTAGAGCCGGATGTTGTTGAAGCCCCGATAGTCGAGCCGGTGGTTGAGGAGGTCCCGGCAGTAGAGTCGGGTGTTGATGAAGCTCCGGCACTTGAGCCAGCCGTCGAGGAAGCTCTGGTGGTAGAGCCGGTTGCTGCAGGAGTTCCGACTGTGGAGTCGGCTGTTGAAGAGGTTCTTGCGTCCGAGCCAGTTGCTGCGGAGGCGACGGCGCCTGAGTCTATGGCGGTCGAAGCGCCAGCGCCGGAGCCTATGATGGCTGAAGCGCCAGCACCCGAACCTGAGGCGGAGGAAGCGCCTGTGCCGGAGCCAGAAGTAGCTTATGCTCCGGCCGAACCTTCAACACCCGTTCCTGAAGCAGTGATCCCGGAGGTGCCCGTTGCTGAGCCAGAGTGCCGGGATGAAGCTGCTGGCCCCCCGCCGGAGGGACCAATTGTTGATGACCTGACGGCTGGGCCTTCGGAACCAATTTCGGAGGTCGGTACTTCTGCTGCAAGCACTTCCTCGACGGCGGCCGAGGCTATCCCAGAGGACGGACCTAGTGTCGTGGAAACTCAGGGTACCATTCTCGTAGAGTAGGACCCAATTCTTGTTGTTGAAGATCCACTGGAGCGAGCGGAGATGACTCCGGCAGGTCCGGACCCGATCTCCCTACCGTTGTCTATCGACAATGCCTGCTCCAGTCTTCGCTAGGTTCAACTGGCCTTCTACCACGACAGCAAGGCCCTCGAGGAGGAGCGCCAAACCCTTAGGAGGTGGCGCAACTGACTCCATTTTGAGACCAAGCTGGCACAGTCGAGGCTGGCTGATGGCAAGGAGTGGGTGCGAAGGAAGAAAGTCCGCCTGGAGTACTGGGGTAAGTTGTTGGATGAGAGGGAAAGCATGACGCGGACCCTCGACAACCAATCCTAGGCCATATATGCTCAGGCCAAGGCTGCCAATAGTGCAGCTGATGAACGCCAGGAAAGGCTCTCTGCCATCCACGATAGTCTCGTCAAGCGCCGGGAGGCTCTTGAAGCTCGGGAAAAATGGTTCGAAGATGAAGAGCAGAAATTCCTGGAGCTGCGAGACGACCTAGTGAAGAGGGAGGAGGAGCTTGTCCAAAATACAACTCTGGCTGACAAGAGCCTTGAAGAACGCACCAAGAAATTGGATGAGCATTGCAAGGAGGAGGAAAAGAAATCCTGGGAGCGAGGGCAAGAACTCTACAAGCAGGAGAATGCCATCGCCGCTCGGGAGAAGAAAGTCCGGGGCCGGGAGAGAGATTTGGTCAAACGCCTGAACGAGATCCACCTTTGGGAGGAAGAGCTCAGCAAGCACGAAAGGCAAGTTGCTGAAACGATTCAGCAGAATGCCAAAGATGTGGAGCGTCTTGCTCGGGAGAGCTCGAAGCTGGCGGCAGCCAAAAGATCTTTGGCAGAGATGCGTGGTGCAAGGGCTGTGGAGTCCCAACAAGTTTGGGACTTCCTGGGCAAGGCCAACGACGCGCTGACGTCAATGGGCTTCAGTCGCGTGCGTCCGGATGATACGGAGCTTGAGCTGGACCAGGCATTGGAGGTGCTGGGTTCAGCAGGCAACAAACTCTCCAAGGTGGGCGATGTCATCGCAGTATGTGCTGACGTGCTACACCAGCCGGGACCCTCAATTCCCTCTGGACCCGGTACTTGAAGGTCCCATCAAAGGAGAGGGTGAAGCTGTCCGAGCCAACGTGTTGGAGGTGGCCCAGAAGGTTGCCCAGTTCTTCCATAGGGTCTAGGATTGTCTCCCTGTATCTCCCACTTGTACTCTCTCTTCTTCTTCTCCAATTTTGTAATCTCTTGTCTCCAAATGAATGAAATCCAAATTTTTGTGAATTCAAATTTCATTTCTGTCTTCAACACCTTTGTCTCGTTTGCCCCCTGGTAGATGTACACAATTTGATTGTGAACATGTACCAAGAGGATGTAATAGTTGTTGAAGACTTGCGTGCTTCGAACTTGTAGAATGTAAGTCCGAAGTCTTCGATGGTGTAGGCCCCCTGAGGCTGTCGGACCTTGGTGGCTCCAGCATTGACCATTGCCGGAGCTTAGTAGCTCCGAAGCATCGATGGTTAGTCCTCCGGGGTGTCGGAGCTCTGGCAGCTCCGGTAGTGACCTCCATCAACACATGTTGTGTTAACGTTAGACTCCACTTTAGAGTCTTTCCACCATCTTTATGTTGACGAATCGCTTTACCGGAACTGAGTAGCTCCATAGATGCTCAATGTCAATGTTTGAACATTGACCACAAATCGCCTAGAGGGTGTCATAGCTTATTTACTTTTCCTGCACATTGAAGTCAAGAAAAATAGTAAAATCCGTTTCCTATCTACAACTTCATTGCGGCTTACTATTCCTAGGAAATTTTTAGGTCGAGCACAATCCTAAATACAATCAAGAGCACCGTCTTGCTCCCTTCGGGTCCGACTGTTTCTAGACTTTCCTTACTTCGGCCTGTCGGGGTGTAGGTAGAGTGGCATACTTAGGGTGCAGGACCAGGCTAAGTCGATAGTACACTCCGGCCCTAGATTGGCTTGGCGGCATTCAAACAAGTAGGCCATCAACAATGTTTAAACCCGGAAGGACAGACAATGCAACTCGAATTGTACATGAACTGGTCGAGCTAAAGTTGCTTAAGAATTGCACAACTTTGTTATAGACAAGAAAGAGAAAAATAAAAAATATTGAGCCTGTACAAAGTAAACGCACGTGGAGTCTGTCTTCACACAATGATGTCTTTCATTATAGGTCCGGGGTACAGGGGAAACAAGTACACTCTTAGGGTACGAAACCAGGCTAAGTGTGTTTCGTTTCTCGTTTGACCCAAGGTAGCTAGCTATACTTTTAGTTCTGAGACTGTGACAAGTGTTGCATGGGCGTTGCGGACCTAATAGGGTAGGTTCGGCTGCCCTCCCGGAGGAGCTACCCGACTCTGTACAATGACTCTATAACATACACCATATGTAATTACAGACTCACCTCCATGATACTAAGCATAGAACTTACAGAGGTGCTCAATGTTCCAAGGATTTGGGAGAGGTGTCCCATCCTCGGTTGCCAAGCGAACGCATCCGGGAAGGGATACTTTGATCACTCGGAAGGGTCCCTCCCAGCTGGGGGAGAGTTTGTTTAACCCTTCCCTGGATTGTATTCTCCATAGCACCAGATCGTCTTCCTGAAGCTGTCGGCTATGAACATGCCGTTGGTGATAGCGCCGAAGAGCTTGGCGGTATCAGGCATTCCGAATAGCTGCTCGGCACCTTCCCTCTTAAAGGAGGTCAAGGTCTTCACGCGGGAGATGGTCCTGCATGGCTTCGTCGGAGGTCTGGACCCGGAGCGACTCCAAGGTGATTTCCGGAGGAAGGACTGCTTCAGCTCCGTACACCAGGAAGAAGGGTGTCTCTCCAGTTGACCGGTTTAGAGTAGTCCTGTTGGCCCATAAAGTGGGAGGAAGCTCTTCAATCCAGTTGGCTCCATGCTTTTTCAGGCGCTCATATGTGCGCGTCTTGAGTCCTTTCAGGATTTCTGCATTTGCCCTCTCAGCTTGGCCATTGCTTGCCGGATGAGCTACAGAGGCGTAGCTGACTTGGATGCCCAGGTCTTTGCAGTATCCTTGGAAACCAGAGCTTGCAAATTGGGTCCCATTATTTTTTATGATTTTGTTCGGGACTCCAAATCTGCATACTATGGACTGCAAGAAATTGATAGCTGATTGCTTGTTTATTGTCACAACTGGAGTTGCTTCCGGCCATTTGGTAAACTTGTCGATGGAGACATACAGGAACTTGTAACCTCTGACGGCTCTTGGGAAAGGTCCCAAGATGTCCATCCCCCACACGGCGAAAGGCCATGTAGGAGGTATCATTTGTAGAGGCTGAGCCGGTGTATGAATTTGCTTTGCATGGAACTGGCATGCTTTGCATTTCTTCACCAGCTCAGTTGCATCCTGGAGTGCTGTAGGCCAGTAGAAGCCATGCCGGAAGGCTTTACCGACCAGCGTGCGGGAAGACGCGTGGTTCCCACACTCGCCTCCATGGATTTCTGCGAGGAGCTCGCATCCTTCTTCCCTTGTGATGCACCGCATTAGGACACCGTTGGCACCGTGCCGGTAGAGATCCCCTTCTACCAACGTGTATCTTTTAGCCAATCTAACTATCCAGTCAGCGGATACATCATCATCAGGAAGGATATTGTCTTTCAAGTAGTTCCAGATCTCCGAGATCCATGCATCGGAGCTTGCTTGAGCATTTGAGTCTTGCGTGCTGGGTTGCTCGGAGCTTCCTGCAACACCTACGACCCTTGATGGCTGCCATGGTAACAGGGCCATCGGGACCGCGAGCTTCGGGATGCTGGTCTCGCCCCCTTCGCTCAGTTCGGCAGGCTAAGCTGTGGGTTTTGACAACCTCCGGACGAAGGTTCTGTCAGGAGCCGGAGCCTCGGTTGATGCTTTCGTCGAGAGTTTGTCAGCTTCAGCGTTATGGACACGCTGGACATGGTGGAGATCCAGGACTTCAAAGTCCTTCTGAAGCCTTTGGACTTCAAGGAGATAAGCAGCTAATTGAATATTGTTACAGGAGCATTCACCCTTCACCTGTTTAATGATGAGCTGCGAATCTCCCTATACCAACAGCTGCTTGACACCATATGATAGTGCCACCTTTAATCCATAAATGAGTGCTTCATACTCCGCCATGTTGTTGGTCGCCTTGAAGTCAAGGTGGACCATGTATTTTACCTTCTCCCCGCTTGGAGCGAGGAGAAGGACTCCAGCTCCGGCCCCCTGTTTTTGCATGGAGCCGTCGAAGTAGAGGGTCCAATGAGGTTCGGTGAAGACCGGAGCCTTAAGTTCCGACTTCTGCTCACTAGGGCCCCCAAGGTTTGATGGAGAGGGGGTCCATTCCGCCACAAAATCTGCCAATGCTTGACTCTTGATCGCTTGCCTTGGGACGAATTCAAGATCGAATTCGGCCAATTCTGCTGCCCACTTTGCAATGTTCCCAGTAGAGTTGGGACTATGCAAGATCGCACGCAGTGGGTTAGAGGTCACCACTGATATCTTGTGAGCTTGGAAGTAGTGGCGAAGCTTCCTAGAGGTGATGAGAACTGCATAGAGCAGCTTGTGTACCGCTAGGTATCGAGTCTTGGCATCATGTAGTACTTTGCTGATGAAGTACACTGGGCGTTGGACTGTCCGGACCCTCCCGGAGGGGCCCGGAGTTTCCTCCACATCGACCCGGACCCTCCCGGAGTGGTTCGGACCTGCTTCGGGGACCTCTGGGTTCCTGCTAGAGGAACCCGGAGCTTCTGTTGGAGTGACCCGAATCCTCCCATAAGGGTCCAAGTCTTCTGGGATAACTCCCTGTTGATCCAAGTCTGGGGGCTGGGACCCAGACTCTCCTTCAGGAACCTCCAGACCCTCCCGGAGGGGTCTGGATTCCTGAGCTTGTGATGGTTCTGGTCTCTCTGCGACCAGGACCATGCTGACAACCTCGTCGGTTGATGAAATGTAAAGCAGTAAGGGCTCACCAGGGTTTGGAGCTACCAAGGTTGGTAGAGTGGTGAGGAGCTGCTTTAGCTCTTGGAACGCCTTTTCTGCTTCTTCAGACCATTGAAATGGTCCAGACTTCCTCAATAGCTTGAAGATGGGTAACGCCCGTTCCGCCAGTCTTGAGATGAACCGGCTGAGGGCGGCTAGACATCCAGTCAGTTTTTGGACATCTTTGATGCGGGCTGGTGGCCGCATCTCCTCTAGAGCCTTAATCTTCGCCTGATTTACCTCTATGCTGTAACACCCTCAATTTTCGCATCATGCATTGCATACATGATCATGCATTAAATATTAATAGAATAAAAGAAAAGATAAAACATACATAAATGTATGTAGCAAAAGAAGAAATAGAAAATAATAATTATATCCTAAAACATGTATTAGGGAATAAATCTAAAATAATAATAATATATAAAAAGAAATATATATAAATAAATTATATAATAATAAATAAATAAATATATAAAATAATAAATAAATAAAATGAATAAGATAAATAAAATAAATAAAATAGAAATAATAAAATATAATAATAATAATATGAAGAAAAAAAAGGAAAGAAAAAAAAGGCCGCCGGCCAGGCCGCCGACCGGCCCAGCCAGCACCGACACCCCGCCGCCTCCAGCGCCGAGCCAACCAGCCCAGCCGCCTTGGCCCCTGCGCAGCGCCCGCCTGGACCCCGGCCCCGTCCCGCGCAGCACCCGCCTGACTCCGCGCCGCCCCCTGGGCCCCGCCTGCCGCCAGCACCGCGCGCGATCCACCCTTCCCGCGCTCGCCCCACACGGCACGCGCGCCCACGCGCGGAGCCAGCCCCGCCCGCCGCCGGTACAGAAAGGAAAAGGGCAACAGAAGGCTGCGCCGCCAGGGAAAGAAAAGAGAGAAAAAAAAGAGGGGAAGAAGAGGAAGAAAAAGAGGAGGGTGCCACCGTCCACCGGAGATCGTCGCCGTCGTCGTGCTGCCGAAGGACTGCTGCGCCATCTACTTCGTCTACGCATTGTCCCCATCCCGCGATCATCGAAGCCATCGCATCTACGGTAGGCCATGTTCCCGATGCGAATTTTAGCGACCATATTGAATCTAATGGACGTGAATTGATTTTAGTTGCACCATAATTTTATTTTCAGCAGCATTAATCCACCCTAAAACCCCCGTAAACTCATATGAACATGTATGAACTAGTTGCATCTAACTAATAAACAACTGTAGTTAATTAATAATTAAACTTTGCATGCATGCATATCATCGCATGTTGATTAATGTGTGTGCATCATGTTGATTTGTATGTATTTTCTTGTATGTGTTATTACGAGTAGAGGGAAGTGCTCAAGAGGTCGTGTACGAGGATTTCGAGAATCAAGACTTCGAAGCGCTTGAGCAACCCCATCCGTCGGAACAAGGCAAGTGTCCTTGAAGCATATTGATCCTGTTTTAAAATAAATGTTTTGTTTGTAAAACTGCATGCTGTGTCAATTTGATGGGAATCCTATGGTAGGAAGTTTACTAGAATTGTTAAACTACCCTTGTCACCTGGAATACATGGTACAAAGTCGGGGAGAGTTTTTACCTTTTTGCTTCGCTTAATTAATTGGGATGGAAAACAACACCACTCAATTTAATTATGCATGGATGAGATTATGGTTAACATGAACTGGTTAAATATGATATGGCAATGGGTTATCTAAGCAAGCCTGGTATGTGGATGGGTTGGATGTTATGGTGGTTTTGCTTGCTTTAGATCTAAGGACCGGTTCATGCGAGAATAAGCCAGGACTACAGTGCCACCACGAGGCCAAGTATGGGTGCGGCGTAGCTGATTAATTAGGGCTTTGCTAGTGCTGTTTGGACCATTGTGGATGCTCGGGGAAGGGGTAGTCGGATTGGGTTTGTTGATGATTGGTGGGACTACCCTTGGATCCGAATGGCTCAAGAGGGGGCCCTTGGTTGAAGATGTGCTCAGTTGGAGACATCGCCACCTGTGAAACCTCAGTGGGGTCTGAATAGACTAGTAATCCCTTTGTAAAGGCTATTTTGTGATCTCTTGGCCACACACCAACGGAAGTGTGTAATGTGACCGACGGGTCATGGGCATAAGGGAGGTTCTTAGTCGCCGAAAGGTGATGAAATCACGAACACGTGGGTAAAGAGGTACAAACTGTGCAGAGTTAAATAAAAACTATCATGATAGCTGTGCTCCCGGTTATGAGCACCTGGACAACTTCCATGATTAGAGGGAATTTGGTATTGGAATGGTTATGGTTTGGTAATGGTTATGGTTTGGTAATGGTTATGGTTTGGCTATGGTTATGGATGGAATTATGGTTTATGACATTGATTATGGTTATTGGTAATGGTGAATTATGGACTGGTACTATTATGGTTACATGGTTTATAATGGGTTTACTTCACATAAATATGATACATTGCTTTTCAAATGTTTTACTGTACTTTTCAGCACTTTGCCATTATTATTGTCGTCATTTGAATCAGCCACATGTCATACTTTCCACACTTGCTGAGTACGACATGTACTCACTCTTGCAATCCCCCCAACAGTTGTAGGTCAGGATTGTGAGTTTAATGGCAATAATGTGGAGATCTAGGTCGTGTCTACCGTCAGCTTTGCCCGTGGTGTTGCATGGAGCTGCGCTATCCCTTTTGCTTAGTTTGCTTAATTGCTTAATTAGTTTATTTCCGCTGCATTAGTTGAACTCGTCATTAATATTCATTAGAGCTTGTATTCGAGGATATAATGAATTATGTAATAAGAGTACTTATTTAATAATTTGAGCTGTGGTAATTATCTGTTTATCGTTTGTGAATCACTCGTGTATGTGTGTTGAACATCCTGGGCACACATATACGTTAGCTTGGTTCATTTTTCGGAACCGGGCGTCACAGATTGGTATCAGAGCCACAGGTTGATCGTAGGATGCAGCCTAGATAGAATGGACACTTTAGAGCACATAGGAGCACTCAGGAATCGATGTGTTTTTACTTGGTGTGCTGTTTGCTATATATATATTGTTTGCTTGTGTGCTTAATAGAGGATTTTGGGATGCCTTAGCATTGCCATGTCCACCTAGGCTAGTATAGCCAGTTGGTTAGCTTCATATCCCTTGATGCATATAGTTGGGGACGTTCTCTAATTCTTACCTATTGCTTTTCTTCAGATGGTGAGGACTCGCAACCAGAGGGATGGCAATGACGAGGAGGAGAACAATGGAGTACCTCAGAACAACAACGGGCAAGGACCTGCTCATGGAGCTATCAACATTGAGCAGCTTTTGGCTATGCAAAACCAGCTCATGCAGACCATGATACAAACAATGGTACAGCTGCAGGTTGGCAACATCAACAATCAGCCCCACATGCCTCCACCGCCACCCCCGCCTCCTCATAACCGATTGGGAGAGTTCATGAGGACTAGGCCGCCAACCTTTGCTCAAGCTACCGACCCTATGGATGCTAATGATTGGCTCAAGTCCGTGGAGAAGAAACTTGCTATTGTCCAATGCAGTGACTGAGAGAAGGTCCTATTTGCTTCTCATAAACTCGTTGGAGCAGCTGCAGATTGGTGGGATGCTTATTGCAATGCTCATGAAAACCAAGAAAGAATCACTTGGGCCGAATTCAAGGAGAGTTTCCGTTCTCATTATGTGCCGGAAGGTGTTATGCTCTTGAAGAGGCAAGAATTTGAGAATTTAAGGCAAGGAAGATCAAGCGTGAGTGAATATCTCAATAAGTTCACTCAACTCTCAAGGTATGCGCCTGAGGATGTTAGTCGGGACAGCCGGAAGCAATACTTGTTCATGAGGGGATTGAACAATGAGATCCAAGTGCAACTACTCAACTGCGATTATGTCAATTTCCAGAAGCTTGTGGACAAAGCAATTGTGGTTGAGAACAAGATCTGTGAGATGGAGCAAAAAATCAAGAGGAAGGCGCCATATCAAGGACAACAACAAGGAAGTAATGTGCGCCCTCGCCTTGCACCACCCAATGCACCCTATTACAGCTCCTCTATTCCTGCTCAGTGCCCTAGTTATGCGCCACGCCCAACTCAGTTCGTGCAGCAACGCCCTGTTATGCCAGCACCTAGGCCTCCAATGCCTTATGCACCTCGTGCTGATCTTCCTGGAACCAATGCTCAAAACCAAGCTCGTCCCAATAATTCCGGTGGAGTTAAGAGGTGCTATACTTGTGGAGAAGCTGGACACTTTGCGAATCAATGTCCTAAGTCAGGCCTTGGTCAAAGAAGCAATGCGCCGAGGCAAAACCCAAGACCTAATGGAGGACAGCCACAAGGAAGCCGTGGACAGCAGAATTTTGCTCGTGGCAACGTGAACCATGTCTCTACGGAGGATGCTCAACAAGCGGATGACGTGGTCATTGGTATGTTTCTCGCCAACTCCAACCCCGCGACTATGTTATTTGATTCTGGAACATCACATTCATTCATTGCATCGAAGTATGTTGCCAAGTATAGTTTGCCTATCTCTTATATGAAGTTTACTCTGTTGGTTAAGTCTCCTGGAGGAGAGATGAGGACAAATATAGTATGTCCAAAAGTAAGCCTTAGAATAAGGGGGGTAGACTTCTCCGCCAACCTCATTGTTTTAGATTCTCAAGGGTTGGATAATATACTTGGTATGGACTGGTTGAGGAATCACAATGGAGTTATTGAGTGTGCCACAAAGACGGTGAAGTTGACTAATGAGGAAGGGATCACCGTAGAATTTGAAGCATCTCAAACCGCACCAAAGCAATTGGAGCTGAATCATATGGACGGTGCCGCAATTGAGGAGATTCCAGTAGTGTGTGAATTTTTGGATGTGTTTCCGGATGAGTTGCCAGGTATGCCGCCTGATCGAGACATTGAGTTTGTTATTGATTTAATACCTGGAACTGCACCTATAGCTAATAGGCCGTATAGGATGCCTCCTATGGAATTAGCGGAGCTCAATAAGCAAATTCAAGAGCAATTAGAGAAGGGTTTTATTTGACCTAGCTCTTCACCTTGGGGAGCGCCCGTTCTATTTGTGGACAAGAAGGATGGAACACAAAGGATGTGTGTGGATTACCGAGCTCTCAACGAGATCACCATCAAGAACAAGTACACCTTGCCCCATATAGAGGATTTGTTTGATCAGATGAAGGGTGCTTGTGTCTTCTCTAAGATTGATTTGAGGTCGGGATACTTTCAAATGAAGATTAGACCATCGGACATACCCAAGACAGCTTTCAGGACACGGTATGGATCTTATGAGTATACTGTGATGTCTTTTGGATTGACAAATGCACCTACCCACTTTATGTACCTCATGAATAAGGTCTTCATGGAGTACTTGGATAAGTTTGTCATGGTGTTTATTGATGATATTATGATCTACTCGAAGGATGAGAAGGAACATGAAGAACACTTGAAGCTTACATTGCAGAAGCTACGGGAACACCAATTGTATGCCAAGTTCAGTAAATGTCAATTCTGGTTACGGGAAGTTTCTTTCTTAGGCCACATTATTTCCGGAGGAGGAGTATCAGTTGACCCAGGGAAGGTGAGAGATGTGTTGAAGTGGGAACCACCGCAAAACGTCAAGGAAATAAGGAGTTTTCTTAGAATGGCTGGATATTACCGTCGATTCATCAAGGACTTTTCCAAGATAGCCAAGCCCATGACGGAATTGCTAATGAAGGGGAAGGCGTTCCAATGGACTGAAGCTTGTCAGAATAGTTTTGAGGAGTTGAAGGAAAGGTTGACAACGGCCCCAGTTTTGGTATTGCCGGATGTAAGCAAGAGTTTCGACATCTATTGTGATGCATTGAGACAAGGACTTGGGTGTGTATTGATGCAAGAAGGTCAAGTGGTCGCCTACGCGTCAAGACAATTGAAGAAACATGAGCAGAATTATCCTACACACGACCTTGAACTTGCAGCCGTGGTACATGCATTGAAGATTTGGAGACACTATATTCTCGGACATAGGTGTGAAATTTATACAGATCACAAGAGTCTTAAGTATATTTTCACACAGACAGATCTGAATTTGAGGCAACGAAGATGGTTGGAGCTCATCAAGGATTATGATGTGGGGATCAACTATCATCCGGGAAAAGCCAATGTAGTGGCCGATGCTTTGAGTAGAAAGGGAGTAAGCCATCAACTTACAGTTCGAGAGTTACCATCCGAGTTATGTAAGGAGTTTGAAAGGTTGAACCTCGGGTTTGTAAATAAGATGGAGATGATGGAGTTAAACCCAACCTTGGAGCAAGAAATTCGAGAAGCACAAACCACGGATGAGGAGATCAAGGAAATCAAGGAAAGGATCGAGGAAGGGAGAGAATTCAGATTTGATGAAGACGAACATGGTACCTTATGGCTTGGAAAGAGAATCGTTGTGCCTAATGTAAAGAATATTCAGGAGACAATATTAAAGGAGGCACATGACTCGCCTTACTCGATTCACCCCGGTTGTACGAAGATGTACAAGGATTTGAAGACTTGCTATTGGTGGGATAGCATGAAAAAGGACATAGCCGAATATGTTGCATTGTGTGATGTGTGTCAACGAGTCAAGGCGGAACATCAAAGGCCAGCTGGACTATTACAACCATTGAAGATTCCAGAATGGAAGTGGGAAGAAATTGGAATGGACTTAATCGTTGGGTTACCACGTACTCAGTCCGGGTATGACTCAATTTGGGTAATTGTGGATCGCTTAACCAAGTCAGCTCATTTTGTTCCCGTGAAGACCAAATATACAGCTGCACGATTGGCTGAAATATACATGGAGCATATTGTGTGTCGACATGGAGTCCCAAAGAAGATAGTCTTGGATAGAGGTTCTCAATTTACCTCCAGATTTTGGCAAAAATTGCATGAAGATTTGGGAACGAGGTTGAATTTTAGTTCAGCATATCATCCTCAAACGGATGGACAAACCGAGAGGACCAATCAGATTTTGGAGGACATGTTAAGAGCTTGTGCTTTAAAGCATGGGAAAAGTTGGGACAAAAGCTTGCCATATGCGGAATTTTCATACAACAATAGTTACCAAGCCAGCTTGAAAATGTCACCCTATGAAGCATTGTACGGAAGGAAGTGTAGGACTCCCTTGTTTTGGAATGAAACCGGAGAGAATCAAGTATTTGGTCCGGATGTGTTGCAAGAAGCCGAAAAGCAAGTCCAGATAATTCGTGAAAACTTGAGGGCTGCCCAATCAAGACAAAAAGGCTATGCGGACAATAGGAGAAGGAAATTAGCCTTTGAAATAGGAGATTTTGTTTACCTCAAGGTATCACCTATGAGAGGTCATAAGAGGTTTAACATAAGAGGCAAGCTCGCACCTCGTTATATTGGACCGTTCAAGATTTTGGACAAACGAGGAGAAGTGGCATATCGACTTGAGCTGCCGGCGTATCTCTCCGATATACATGACGTATTTCACGTGTCTCAACTCAAGAAGTATCTCAGGGTACCAGAAGAACAAGTGCCGATGGATGAGTTAGAACTTCACGAGGATTTGTCCTATGTCGAGCAACCTATCAAGATCTTGGACGTGAAGGAAAGGGTCACGAGAAATAAGAGGATTCGTTGGTGTAAAGTGCAATGGAAACACCATACAGAAGCCGAAGCTACGTGGGAACGTGAAGAAGACCTGAAGGCAGAATTCCCGCATCTTTTCTCCACGCTGTCGAATCTCGAGGGCGAGATTCACTTTAAGGGGGTAGGTTTGTAACACCCTCGATTTTCGCATCATGCATTGCATACATGATCATGCATTAAATATTAATAGAATAAAAGAAAAGATAAAACATACATAAATGTATGTAGCAAAAGAAGAAATAGAAAATAATAATTATATCCTAAAACATGTATTAGGGAATAAATCTAAAATAATAATAATAATATATAAAAAGAAATATATATAAATAAATTATATAATAATATATATATATAATAAATAAATAAAATGAATAAGATAAATAAAATAAATAAAATATAAATAATAAAATATAATAATAATAATATGAAGAAAAAAAAAGAAAAGAAAAAAAGGCCGCCGGCCAGGCCGCCGACCGGCCCAGCCAGCACCGACACCCCACCGCCTCCAGCGCCGAGCCGACCAGTCCCGCCGCCTTGGCCCCCGCGCAGCGCCCGCCTGGACCCCGGCCCCATCCCGCGCAGCACCCGCCTGACGCCGCGCCGCCCCCTGGGCCCCGCCCGCCGCCAGCACCGCGCGCGAGCCGCCCTTCCCGCGCTCGCACCACGCGGCACGCGTGCCCACGCGCGGAGCCGGCCCCGCCCGCCGCCAGTACAGAAAGGAAAAGGGCAACAGAAGGTTGCGCCGCCAGGGGAAGAAAAGAGAGAAAAAAAAGAGGGGAAGAAGTGGAAGAAAAAGAGGAGGGTGCCACCGTCCACCGGAGATCGTCGCCGTCGTCGTGCTGCCGAAGGACTGCTGCGCCATCTACTTCGTCTACGCATTGTCCCCATCCCGCGATCATCGAAGCCATCGCATCTACGGTAGGCCATGTTCCCGATGCGAATTTTAGCGACCATATTGAATCTAATGGACGTGAATTGATTTTAGTTGCACCATAATTTTATTTTCAGCAGCATTAATCCACCCTAAAACCCCGTAAATTCATATGAACACGTATGAACTAGTTGCATCTAATTAATAAACAACTGTAGTTAATTAATAATTAAACTTTGCATGCATGCATATCATCGCATGTTGATTAATGTGTGTGCATCATGTTGATTTGTATGTATTTTCTTGTATGTGTTATTACGAGTAGAGGGAAGTGCTCAAGAGGTCGTGTACGAGGATTTTGAGAATCAAGACTTCGAAGCACTTGAGCAACCCCATCCGTCGGAACAAGGAAAGTGTCCTTGAAGCATATTGATCCTGTTTTAAAATAAATGTTTTGTTTGCAAAACTGCATGCTGTGTCAATTTAATGGGAATCCTATGGTAGGAAGTTTACTAGAATTGTTAAACTACCCTTGTCACCTGGAATACATGGTACAAAGTCAGGGAGAGTTTTTACCTTTTTGCTTCACTTAATTAATTGGGATGGAAAACAACACCACTCAATTTAATTATGCATGGATGAGATTATGGTTAACATGAACTGGTTAAATATGATATGGTAATGGGTGATCTAAGCAAGCCTGGTATGTGGATGGGTTGGATGTTATGGTGGTTTTGCTTGCTTTAGATCTAAGGACCGGTTCATGCGAGAATAAGTCAGGACTACAGTGCCACCACGAGGCCAAGTATGGGTGCGGCGTAGCTGATTAATTAGGGCTTTGCTAGTGCTGTTTGGACCATTGTGGATGCTCGGGGAAGGGGTAGTCAGATTGGGTTTGTTGATGATTGGTGGGACTACCCTGGGATCCGAATGGCTCAAGAGGGGGCCCTTGCTTGAAGATGTGCTCAGTTGGAGGCATCGCCACTGGTGAAACCTCAGTGGGGTCTGAATAGACTAGTAATCCCTTTGTAAAGGCTATTTTGTGATCTCTTGGCCACACACCAACGGAAGTGTGTAATGTGACTGACGGGTCATGGGCATAAGGGAGGTTCTTAGTCGCCGAAAGGTGATGAAATCACGAACACGTGGGTAAAGAGGTACAAACTGTGCAGAGTTAAATAAAAACTATCATGATAGCCGTGCTCCCGGTTATGAGCACCTGGACAACTTCCATGATTAGAGGGAATTTGGTATTGGAATGGTTATGGTTTGGTAATGGTTATGGTTTGGCTATGGTTATGGATGGAATTATGGTTTATGACATTGATTATGGTTATTGGTAATGGTGAATTATGGACTGGTACTATTATGGTTACATGGTTTATAATGGGTTTACTTCACATAAATATGATACATTGCTTTTCAAATGTTTTACTGTACTTTTCAGCACTTTGCCATTATTATTGTCGTCATTTGAATCAACCACATGTCATACTTTCCACACTTGCTGAGTACAACATGTACTCACTCTTGCAATCCCCCCCAACAGTTGCAGGTCAGGATTGTGAGTTTAATGGCGATAATGTGGAGATCTAGGTCGTGTCTACCGTCAACTTTGCCTGTGGTGTTGCATGGAGCTGCGCTATCCCTTTTGCTTAGTTTGCTTAATTGCTTAATTAGTTTATTTCCGCTGCATTAGTTGAACTCGTCATTAATATTCATTAGAGCTTGTATTCGAGGATATAATGAATTATGTAATAAGAATACTTATTTAATAATTTGAGCTGTGGTAATTATCTGTTTATCATTTGTGAATCACTCGTGTATGTGTGTTGAACATCCTGGGCACACATATACGTTAGCTTGGTTCATTTTTCGGAACCGGGCGTCACATATGCCCCGATGGTTTACCAGGAAACCGAGAAGCTTTCCGGAGCTAACCCCGAAGACGCACTTGTCTGGGTTCAGCTTCGTGCGGGTGACACACAGCTTGTCGAAGATAGCTTGCAAGGTGTCAAGGAGTGACTCCTTGTTCTTGATCTTGACTACGATCTCATCAACATACACTTCCACTATATCTCTGATGAGCTCTCCAAAGGTTTTGTACATAGCTCGTACAAACGTTGAAGCTGCATTCTTGAGACCAAATGGCATGGCTGTATAATAGTACAATCCATCTATTATGATAAAAGAAGTGTGTTCTTCATCTTCCCTAGACATTCTGATTTGATTGTACCCAAAATATGCGTCTAGGAAACACAGTAATTCACACCCGGAGGTGGAATCCACTATCTGATCTATTCTAGGTAGTGGGAATGGATCTCTTGGGCATGCCTTATTTAGTGTTGTGTAGTCGATACACATCTGAAGCTTCCCGTCGGCCTTGGGTACAACAACTGGGTTTGCTAGCCATTTTGGATGGAAGACTTCTCGTATGAATCCAGCTTCGAGCAACTTCTTCACTTCTTGTCGTATGAAGTTCTGTCGCTCTACGGATTGCTTCCGAGGCTTCCTAGGAAAACAAGTCAATGTTAGCCTGAAGGAAAGTGATGAGCGGGAGGTCCTATTTGTCATTCAGACCTCCCGATATACGAGTGGTCTGAGCAGCATCGGAACCGATTTGGACGACTTTGACGGGGATGTCGGTGTCGCCGCTTGGTTGCACGCGAGGTGCGGAGGTTGAGCCTCGCTGACAAATGCTCGGGGGTTTTGGAGCTTGCTCCTGCCTGGATTCTTCCTCCTGTGGTGTAGCAAGCGCATGGAGTTCCTCCAGAGTAGTCACTCCGGCAGTACGGTCTCCGCGGATCTGGAGAACGCCAACTGGTGTCGGCATCTTCAACACCAGGTAGCCATAATGAGCAGCAGTCATGAATTTGTACAAGGCAGGCCTGCCCAGAATGGCGTTGAAGGGCAAGTTGATCTGAGCGACGTCAAAGATCAACTTCTCAGTGCGATAATTCTCCTCAGTCCCGAAGGTCACAGGGAGAGTAATGGCACCGCGCGGTGTTATGGCCCCCGGACCTACTCCGGAGAAAGGTCGGGAAGGGTGAAGGTCCAAAGGTCGGAGCTGAAGCTTGACAAAAGTCTCGAAGCTTATGAGGTTCAACCCCGAACCTCCGTCCACCATTACATGTTGGAGTTGAATGTTGTTGATGGTAGGTGATACCATCAGAGGTAGCTGTCCAGCTCTAATCATGTTCCGAGGGCTGTCCAAAGTATCAAAAGTGCTGGTAGTGTCCATCCACTTCCGATGAGGTTCCACCCTGGCTGTAGGAGCGACTGAGGCCATGTCTCGCCGCATGGTCTTGAGGATACGGCGGGAGGTGATGTCCCATGAACCACCAAAGATGGTGTTCATGGTCTTTCAATGCTCATTGTCGGAGACATCAGAGTCGTCATCGATGGAGGTGTACACAGCCTTCAGGACCTTTTTAGGGTCCTGGAAGCCCAACTCCTCTTCAGCCGGAGCTTCGTCGACTTTCTGCTTTCCTTCCCTCTGATGGAAAGAACTTCTTCCCGGTGCTTGTCGTAGCGCTCAACAAGGTTTTGGACCTCCCGGCAGTCCTCCAAGTTGTGGCCATTCGACTTGTGGATAGGACACCACATTTTGGAGTTGCCACCGTCTTCAGTGGACGACCGAGGTCACTTCTCAGGGCGTGGCCCCCGGCCACCCGGAGCTGCAGCAGCTGCAGCGGTGGATGTGCCGGCCGACGACTTCTTTTTACCGTTGGACTTTTTCTTCTTTTTGCCACTGCCGAGGGTAGTGGCTTCGCCTTTGGAGGATTATTTTGCCATCCTCCGGAGGTGGTTTGCAGTGCATCTCATGGCCCTCCGCAGCTTTGGCACACTTGTCTGCCAAGCTGAAGAGCTCCGTGACGCTGGTGATCTCCTTGACCGCCAACTTCTCCAACATCTTATTATCTCGCACGCCCTGTCTAAATGCCACGATGACAGAAGTGCTAAATATAGAAGGAATGGTGTTTCGTACCTGGGAGAACCTCTGGATGAATGAGCGCAGGGATTCTCCCCCCTTTTGCATCACTGCAAAAAGGTCCAGTTTGGTGCCTGGTCGGGTGTATGAACTCCCGAAATTGGCGGTGAACTGTTGGCACAATTCCTCCCAACTATTAATAGAGTTGTGAGGAAGGATCATGAACCAGGACCTGGCGGTCCCAGTCAAAGCTACTGGGAAGTAGTTGGCCATTACAGCCTCGTTACCTCCGGCCGCAAGGATTGCGGCGGTGTAAATTTGGAGAACTCGGCGGGGTTAACATTTCCGTCAAACTTCTCCGACAGGTGTGGCCGGAACTTTTGTGGCCATCTAACCATGCGTAGGTGCATGGCCAGTGCAGAATAGTCTCCTCCTACTCCCTCGGGAGCAGGGCTGTCTCGATCTTCTCGCCTTTCGCGAGCATGCTCGATATGGACACGATCATCCTGTTGACGGTAACGGCGATCAAGCTCCGCCCGGAGGTCATGAGTTGACATCCTGGTTATCGTATGAGTACATCGCGCCCCAGAGGGTAGCGACGTAACTTGATGTGACGCAGCACACCTCCTATTCTGGGAAGCATGCGGACCAAGTCTGCCAGACACAGTCCGACGCTGCGATGGGGCCCGCCCCGATGGAGGAGGACCTTGATTGTTGATGCGGTCGGCTGCTGCTGCAACCAGATGTTCCACATCAGCTCTCCACTGCTCCATTGCACCCTGGGATGCACCTGGAGGTGGTGGACGTTGGAGGAGAGCACATACTGCATGAAGCGCGTGTTTAGGGTTGTTGTTGTTTGCCGATGCAGTGACTGATGCCGATGCACTATCACGTTGCTCAGCTTGACGTGCTGGTGCAGGCGGTGGTGGTAAAGGCATGACTCCTGCTGGAGCCAGATCACGTGCTGGTTGCTGCGTGTTGGAGGGATTGCCTCCAACGGGTTGAACGGCAGGGTTGCCATTGGATGATCCAACAGCTGAGTTCACCATACTCGAAATCTCGGTTGCCCCTACCTGGCGCTCCAACTGTTGGTGTTTGGAACCGGCAGATCTCCCGATACTACTTTTGGTAGATCGAGGAGTTGTAGTTTGGTAATGGGCGCACAGAGATTCAAGAAGGTGAAAGACACGTGTACACAAGGATTTATGTGGTTCGGGCCGCCTGAGCGTAATACCCTACTCCACGGGGTGTGTTGCTGTTGTATTAAGCTCGGGAGTCTAGAAGAAGCTCCAGAAGAAGAAGCTTGTCTAGCTCAGGGTGTTCAGTAGTGGTCTGGAACCGTCCCATGTGTATCGTTGACCAGTCCTTTTATAGTACAAGGACTGGTCGTTGCAACGTCAACCTGGCCCGACAGGTGGCCCCGGCGATTACACACGCTTGATACACGATAAATGGGGTTAATTACCCTTAATAGCCTGGTAACGGGCCTTAATAGTGCCGTTACCAGTATTAAGGGCCATCCGATCGTGTGTCATTAATATGGCATTAATGACACTTAATCGGGTCTTAAAGTCTTTGATTGATCCTTGAAGGTCCGGAGCCGTTGGGGGGTCAACCGGCCTGATAGTTGAAGTTGAAGGTCCGGTGGTTGCCACGTGGCAGCTCTGGAGCTCACCGTCGTGGATAGGTAGGTCCCGTGCTGTTGGACATGTGTCATTACCGGAGCTTTCCTCTGTGTGGGGTTAGGTTCGGGGTTGTCATATTGGTATTCTGACCGGAGCTTCCCAGGTGTGGGTGATAGCTCCGGTCTTGTGATACACGTGACGGCCTAGGGACTAACCATGTCGGGGGAGCAGGTCTGGCTACGCCTGATATGTGGGGCCTTCGGAGGTCTTCAAATCTGGTATATGGAGTTTCCTTGTGATCTTTGCAATCCCAAGGGATATCTGGTATGGAGGGTACCGACAACTCCCCATTATGAAGTGTGGACCTTTCACAACGAGACTAATTCTTGACTCATAGCCGAAGTAGATGAGGATGATGATATAACAGAGGTTGATAGGATGGATGAGATGCTAGAAGCTCTGGAAGCGGAGGATCCTCTTACAAATGAGGCAGAGAAGTTCTTCGAGGAGCTGAATAAATCACAAGAGTCGTTGCATGAACACACGGTTATGACCATACTTGCTTTCTTGACCAGATTTATGGCAATTAAGTCCAAGTACCTTTTTTCCATCAACTTCTACAATGGTCTCATGAAATTGATCTGCGATATCCTTCCACAACCTCACAATGCACCGGGCGATATGTATCATTCAAAGATCAATAAATATGGTCTCGGTATGAAGTATGATAAAATCGATGTGTGCCCAGACAACTGCATGCTATTCTGGAAAGAGCACGCCAATTAGAAGATGTGCTTGAAATGTGGTAAATCGAGGTATGTCGAAGTTGTTAATGACGATGGCGATAATGTGATGACAGATGTCGCACATAAGCAGCTTCGTTACTTGCCTGTGACACCTCGGTTGAAGCGGATGTTTCTTTCAAAAAGAACCGCAAGACACATCTGAATGTAGGCCTAGAGGGGGGGGGGGGGGTGAATAGGCCTTTTGAATTTTTTTTGTCGGATCCTGCAACACTCAACAACAAGTTCAATACTAGAGAAATCGTACTAGTCCGGTAAAGTGCGGACTAGTCCGGTGTTCACGGACTAAGTTGATCAAGATTAATCGATTAGGTTGATTCTTCAATGTGTGCAGCGGAAATATAGAATCAAACAACAATTTAACAGTTGTATATTGGATTGTATCACAATTAAGGCTTGTGTTCTACAATTTATTGTAAATTGAACAATGTGTATCAAATCCTAGAGTAAGTTGATCAATTTGTGATGAACACAAAAAGGACAAGACACACGATTTATCCCGTGGTTCGACTACCACAAAGGCAACCTACGTCCACGTTGAGGAGCCCACAAAAGGACCGGGTCTTCTCCAACCCTACCCTCGTCGGATCGCCACGAAGGCCAACCCTCTTCCACTAATCACAAAGAGGTGAATAACCAAATTCAAGGGGCGTTCTCACACGTTGAGAGCTCCCTTAGATTACAAATCACAATGCCACCAAAAACACACTCAGAAATTACAATTGAAACGCAGGAGCGTGTTAGAGATTCAAACCAAGAGCTCAATGATGTGTGCCAAGTGTCTCTCCAATGATCTAGAAGTAATCCTTAATGGATTGATCGATCTTGCACTTAATTTCGTGGAGAGAAGTGGTTTCTGAGTCTCTTGGGAGGTGTGACGGCGCTAGGGTTCGAGAGAGTATAAAAGTGGGCCGTGCACCTCTATTTATATGGGGTTTCTAAAAGTGACCGTTAGGGTTTAGAAAGATCGGACTAGTCCGTGGTGGTCACCGGACTAGTCCGGTGTGCTGTGTGTAGCAAACCCTAAGTGTCCCAAAATATCGGACTAGTCCGGTCGAAAACGGACTTGTCCGATTTCACTACTGGAAATCTTCGGACTAGTCCGATAGCCATCGGACTTGTCCGGCCATGTGAAACCCTAAGTGTGTTGGATGGCAAGTCCGCACTTGGAGGACTTGTCCGATTTAGATCAGTGGGTGTTTCGGACTAGTCCGTGTAAACATCGGACTTGTCCGAAGTGGATCAGAAGGAATATCGGACTAGTCCGGTTAACAACGGACTTGTCCGATTTTGTGTGACTTGTGAAGTGTGTTGAGGACTAGTCCGCCCTGGGGAGGACTAGTCTGACTCAAGTCAGAAAGATATCGGACTGGTCCGACAGATATCGGACTTGTCCGATCTGGTGCAGAAAGGATATCGGACTAGTCCGGTCCTGTGTAACTTTGTGCAATATGTGTGTGTGCTTAAATATGATTGAGCTCTTGGGTGTGTTTCCTTAACACACCCCATACACAATAATCTACTATTTCTTTTCCTTGAGCTCAAGTTCCATTTTCTCCTCATTATCCCTTCTTTTTGGTATTTTGCTCATTTTCATTATTGGCCTGCATTCATCTCAACAAAAAGGTTAGGATCCCAATTGCTTGTCATAAATCATCCAAAACCCACAAGGGAGTCCTAGATGCACTTTCAATCTCCCCCTTTTTGGTGATTGATGACAACCAATTGAGATTTCACAAAATATGACAAAAGGAGATGAGATTTTCATAAAGTATGCACATATGACTCAAAAATACATCAAGCAGTAAGAGAAATATCCATATGTGCATTCTTTATGGTGGGATGCATAACTAAGTGCATTGAAACATTGAGAATGACATAATTTACATTGATGAATCAATACAAAGTACATATGTCATTTCAGGAGCAAAGTTGCAGATTTCAACACATACTTGCAAATTAATTAAGCATTTCAACACAGAACCATAGTTAACATGAAAACAGCGTTAAAGCATTACAATCACAAAGAAAGATAAAGAGATCTCTCTCCTCGCACCCTACCACAACTAAAGCTAAGACTCCCCCTCAATATCTCCCCCTTTGGCATCAAGACACCAAAAAGAAGGAGAGGAGGGTCCTAGGGTCTTCACTCTTCACTGTCGGTCCTCTCGTCGTCGTCTTCGTCTTCATCATCATCAGCTTGACAAGGAGGGGAAG
Organism: Tuctoria greenei; assembly: GCA_036927565.1. Lineage (NCBI taxonomy): Eukaryota > Viridiplantae > Streptophyta > Magnoliopsida > Poales > Poaceae > Tuctoria > Tuctoria greenei. Next base: position 7,080,762 of record JAYESD010000001.1, on the reverse strand, counting down.
GAGGAGGGACGAAGCCACTCTAGCCCCCAATGCCAAAGTAGGCAAGCTCGGAGGGGTTCAAGGGCGCGAGCTCAGTGAAGCCTGGGTCAGAATTCTCAGAAATCACTGGAGATCCAATGGGATCGATCTCCAGCTTCTGGCAAATTTGCTTTACATTGGCCTTTATGTACTTCATGTCCTCCCTTCTCTTCTGGTTGAGCTTTTGGGCCTTCACTTCGGCCTTCTTGCAGGAAGAGAATATAGCAGCCAGATACTTTAGGATCCCACTAACTGATCCTTTCTGAGGGGCTTCCCTTGAAGTAGGGACAACTCTGGCACCTTCACTTGATCTTGCAGGTGCCTCTGGACTGGAGGCCGGAGAAGGAGCAGCCTGCACACTTGGCTTTTGAGGCATTTGAGGCCTCAAGGGGAGATGCTCCACATCTTTCACAAATTCAATGCCGGTGACTTTTTCAATCACAAACATAAGGTAAGGAGCATATCCGCAAGATCTGTTGGGAGTGCAGGAGATGTTTACCATATCATTCCAAATGGGGGCGGTCCTTGCTTATGACCCTCATCAGAGTCCGGAGGTATCCTTGCACACTCCCTGCATCCCCATCCTTAGGGGCAATGGTCTTTCTTAGCACTCTGTTCAACACCACAAAGAATGGCTTCATGTTTTTGGTGGAAGGAGGGTTGAACTTTGAGTTTGGCTCATATAGAAACTTCATCTTGTCCTTCTCAATGACCCCAATGTTGTGTATCACTAAGCAATCAGACCTTGTGGAGTCAAGGTGGAGCAAGCTAGTGAAATCTTCTTGAGTGATGCTGTACTTGGATCCATGGGTCATCCAAGTGACACTCTCTTCATCCTCACTAGAGAAGTGACAGGTCACAAAGAACTGCGCAATCACTTCATCATTCCAGTTGTGTCTGAATGAAAACAGGTCTCTCAGTCCATGATTTTCAATGGCTCTCATTACATCAGTGAACGGTGAGCAACCCTTCTTCTCAAAGTGTGCCCAGTCAATCCACTGACTGCGCACCACGGGGGTCTTCATCGGTAGATATACCGATTTGTAGAAGTCTGCATGGAAGTTGCACCAAAACCTTCCATCGACAGCTTGCTTTGGCCTGCCATACCAGTCAATGCTTCTGAACTTGGCTGCAGAATCACTGCCCTTGCCGTTGAACTTCTCCTCAGTAGGGTCCCGGACCCCTTCCCTTGGAGCATGGAGCTTCAAGGGCCCGACTGGCCCCGTTGCTATCCCCTTGCCCTTGCCCTTGGCTTGGCGAGAGGCACCTGAGGATGCTGTTGCCTTTGACACTAGCTTCTTTGCCAGCACCTTCCTCCGAACCTGAGGAGGTGAAGGAGCTGGCTCCGAGGGTCTTTCTTGGCATTTCTTGCCAAGACCCGTTGAGGACCGAGGTGCCACTTCGTGGTCCAACTCAGCCTCAAAGTCAGAGATTTCGTTGTTTGAGCTCGACATGATCTGAGAATGATTTTGCAAGAATGATGGTAAGTGATACAAGGCATAGGTATGAAAAGATAGCAATGAATTGCATTGAGGAATTGAAAAATTAGGTTTTTAGTTCAGAAACATCGGACTTGTCCGGTGCACAGGCACGGACTAGTCCGGAGGACCGGACTTGTCCGTGCATGGACCGGACTAGTCCGGTGTTCATCCTCAAAAACCTAACAGATTAGTCAAGGAATGATTCCTAATGCAAATCTAGTCTAGCATACACGTAGTACATCAAATAAGCATGTATCTAGTGAAGGATGCTAGGCTATACGATCAACAATGGAGAAAAACAATATTTCTAGGGTTTTGAAGAAAGTTACCGAAGAAATCGATTGAAGCTTGAAGGTTTGGGGGTTGGAGGCCGGACAAGTCCGCTAGCTTCAATCCCCAAGAGGTCAAGCTTGATCTCTGCCCAAATGTGGACTTTTTCGACGGAGGGAGCAGAGAATCACCTTGGTAGCTCGAGCGCAAGAGAGAGGAAGGCGTGAGCAAATGTGGGGATGAGAAGATTAGGGTTTGGTGGCGGCTAGGGTTATGGACACGAAAAATCGGACAAGTCCGAACATGACCGAACTAGTCCGAAGTCATCCAGAGAGCTATATCGGACAAGTCCGGACATGACCGGACTAGTCCGAAGTCATCCAGAGAGCTATATCGGACTAGTCCGTGGTCTATCGGACTAGTCCGGTCTAACCGGCACTCTGCGGACTAGTCTGCAAGAGCGGACTAGTCCGGGTAACCAGGGACTAGTCCATGGTCACCAGGAGAAATAGCCCATTCATATATATTTGAAAGTTCACTAATAGAGAATAGTAGGGGCAAAACAAATCAACTAATCTTGATGAATTTGACCAGTAAGCATACAACAATCACACAATGATCATAATTCATCAAGATCTAATAATTGACATAGTTTTTCGAGAAAAAATGAAGAGGGATGATTTTCACAATTCAGTCAAAATTTTGAAGAGGTCATACAGGTATGCAACTTTTCAAGCCACACTCCGAGAATCAAGGATATTTAGTTCATTTCGGAGTTCGCAAAAACGCTTTTCATCAAGTGGCTTGGTGAATATGTCGGCCAATTGTTTTTGGGTGTTGACATGTGAGATGGTAATGTCTCCTTTCATGGATTGGTCTCTCAAGAAATGATATATTATGTCTATGTGTTTAGTTCTAGAGTGTTCAACTAGATTGTGGGCTATTTTAATGACACTCTCATTGTCACAAAGGAGAGGAATACGGTTCAAATTGTAACCGTAATCCCTTAGAGTTTGTCGCATCCAAAGGAGTTGTGCACAACAACTCCCGGCTTCAACATACTCCGCTTCGGCTGTGGATAAAGCAATGAAATTTTGTTTCTTGGATGACCAAGAAACTAAGGATCTCCCTAGGAATTGGCATGTGCCGGAGGTGCTTTTTCTATCTACTTTGCACCCGGCATAATCTGCATCGGAGTAACCAATGAGATTGAATTTTGAGCCTTTTGGGTACCAAAGACCAAGGTTGGGTGTATGAACTAAATATCTCAAGATTCTTTTTACGGCTGTCAAGTGACATTCCTTAGGGTTGGCTTGAAATCGTGCACACAAACATACACTCAACATAATATCTGGCCTAGATGCACATAAGTAAAGTAGAGATCCAATCATGGAGTGATATACCTTTTGATCGACGCTAGGTCCATCTTCATTGAGATCCAAGTGGCCATTCGTTGCCATGGGGGTCTTTATGGGCTTTGCCTTGTCCATGCCAAACTTCTTCAGTATGTCCTGCGTGTACTTGGTTTGGCTTATGAACGTTCCTTCCCTTTGTTGCCGCACTTGGAATCCCAAGAAGTACTTCAATTCTCCCATCATTGACATTTCAAACCCGTCTATCATGATTCTACTAAATTCTTCACAGAAGGATTGGTTAGTTGACCCAAATATTATGTCATCAACATAGATTTGACAGATAAAAAGATCATTATCTAAATTCTTTGTGAATAATGTATAGTCTACTTTGCCAATTTGAAAACCATTTTCAATTAAGAAATCTCTAAGACACTCATACCAAGCTCTAGGAGCTTGTTTGAGGCCGTAGAGAGCCTTACGCAATTTATATACGTGGTTGGGGAATTCATCGTCTTCAAACCCGGGTGGTTGCTCCACGTACACTTCTTCCTTGATCAGTCTGTTGAGGAAGCCGCTTTTCACGTCCATTTGATACAGCTTGAAATCATGGTGAGTAGCATATGCAAGTAATATTCTAATAGATTCAAGCCTAGCTACTGGAGAAAAAGTCTCATCGAAATCCAAACCTTCGACTTGTGAGTACCCTTTGGCCACAAGTCGCGCCTTGTTTCTTGTTACCACTCCGTGTTTGTGACGCCCGGTTCCGAAAAACTGAACCAAGCTAACGCATATGTGTGCCCAGGATGTTCATCACACATACACGAGTGCAATCACAAAAGAGTATACAGAAAATTACCACAAGGCAAGATTAATTAACCAAATTTTATTACACAAACCAGATTATCCTCGAATACAAGCTCTAATGAATATTAATGACAAGTTCAACTAATGCAGCGGAAATAAACTAATTAAGCAAACTAAACAGCTAGGCAGCATAAGCAATAGGGTATAACACAGCTCCAATAACACCACAGGCAAAGCTGACGGTAGACACGGCCTAGAACTCCGCATTATCGCCATTAAACTCCCAATCCTGACCTGCAACTGTTGGGGGGGATTGCAAGAGTGAGTACATGTCGTACTCAGCAAGTGTGGAAAGTATGACATGTGGCTGATTCAAATGACGACAATAATAATGGCTAAGTGCTGAAAAGTACATAAAAACATTTGAAAAGCAATATATTACATGTATGTGAAATAAACCCATCATAATCATAAATAATATCATAATACCAGTCCATAATTCACCATCCTTATCAATAATTCCAGATTTCACCATTGCCATTAACCATATTCAATACCAGAAATAACTCCATAACCATCCATAACCATTACCAAACCATAACCATCCCAATTACCAATTTCCCTCTAATCATGTAGGTCATCCAGACGCTCATAACCGGGAGCACGGCTATCATGATAGTTTTAATACTCTGCAGAGTTTGTACCACTTTACCCACGTGTTCGTGATTTCATCACCTTTCGGCGACTAAGAATCTCCCTTATGCCCATGACCCGTCGGTCACATTACACACTTCCATTGGTGTGTGGCCAAGAGATCACAAAATAGCCTTTACAAAGGGATTACTAGCCTATTTAGACCCCACTGAGGTTTCACTGGTGGCGATGCCTCCAACTGAGCACATCTTCAACCAAGGGCCCCCTCTTGAGCCATTCGGATCCCAGGGTAGTCCCACCAATCATCAACAAACCCAATCCGACTACCCCTTCCCCGAGCATCCACAATGGTCCAAACAGCACTAGCAAAGCCCTAATTAATCAGCTATGCCGCACCCATACTTGGCCTCGTGGTGGCACTGTAGTCCTGGCTTATTCTCGCATGAACCGGTCCTTAGATCTAAAGCAAGCAAACCACCATAACATCCAACCCATCCACATACCAGGCTTGCTTAGATCACCCATTACCATACCGTATCGACCAGTTCACATTAACAAGAGCATCATTAATACATAATTAAATGTGTAGTGTCATTTTCCATCCCAATTAATTAAGCGAAGCAAAAAGGTAAAAACCCTTCCCGACTCTCTACCATAAATTCCAGGTGACAAGGTTGGTCAAACAAAACTAGTAAACTTCCTACCATAGGATTTCCCATCAAATTGACACAAGCATGCAGTTTTGCAAATAAAACATTTATTTTAAAAACAGGATCAATATGCTTCAAGGACACTTGCCTTGCTCTTGCTGTTGATTAGGGTCAAAGCCTTCAAACTCCTGGTGCTGTAGATCCTCCGCGGCACTTTCTAGCGCAAATCCGTCTAATCCACACAATAAACATACAAGACAAGAAACACAATCAAAGAGTGCACAAATATTACTCAATATGACATGACATGCATGATTGATGCAAATGCAAGGTAGAACTTGTTACTAGATTGCTTTTAATGATCACTAACTAGTTCTAATAGCTTCTAACAAGTTATACAGGTGCGGAGTTGATTAGATCAAATTTTAGAGTCAATTCAACACAATTTAACCAGGAAGATCGGACTAGTCCGCTAGGGACCGGACAAGTCCGCACTTGACGAGATCGGCAGACTAGGGTTTTCTAGATCGACGTAATTTCGGAGATTAGGGGTTGAATTCGCGTAAGGAAAAGAGAATAGAAGGTATACCAAGTGTTTAGAACTCCAATGAACCAAGAAACTTGGAGGTAACACTTGGATCTTGATGATCTAGGGTTGGTGATGAACTTGGAGATGAATTGGTGGTGAAGGACGAAACTTGGTGGAGATCTTGATCCTCTTTCGTTTCCTCCTATTCTTCTTATTGTTTGGGATCTTCTCCTCCCTCCTTGATGGTGACTCCCCACGAACTAGGGTTTGGGTGGGTGGAAAAGTGGCAAATAGATGTCAAACCAAGGGGTGGGGTTGTTTATATAGAGGTGGAGGCTAGGGTTAGATGGATTTCGAGTTTGGGATGAGTAGAGGCCAATTTAGAGTCCCACATGGGCTCTAAAAGAGTTGGGCACGACGTCCCTAGGCCCACTTAACGTGAAACCCAAGAAACAAGTCGTAAAACAAAAGGTCAATTTCGGAGTCACGAAATATCGGACAAGTCCGGACAGGACCGGACTAGTCCGAAGTCGTCCAGAGAGAAAATCGGACAAGTCTAGCCAAACATCGGACAAGTCCGAATTTGAACAGAAAGGAAAACGGACAAGTCCGCTGGAACACCGGACTAGTCCGAAAAAGTCCAGGGACTTAGCAAATTTCCAAGGATTCATGGAATATCAGACTAGTCTGCACAAAATCGGACAAGTCCAAAAGTTTCCAGGGGCAGAATCGGACTAATACGCAGCAAAAACGGACAAGTCCGTTTTTAGACAGAGAGAAATCGGACTAGTCCTCAGCAAACCGGACTAGTCTGCACTTTCCTACATTTTTAAGTGCGGTTTTGCTCCAAATCAATTTTAAACTTGTTCCTCTTGATGTGGGTTAATGTTAAACATGTGTATAAGTGTATGTAGGGCATGATGCATGAAAATGAGGGTGTTACAAACCTACCCCCCCTTAAAATGAATCTCGCCCTCGAGATTCGACGCGGAAGAGAAGAGATAGGGAAATTCCTTCTTGAGATCATCTTCTAGCTCCCAAGTCGCTTCTTTTTCGGTGTGGTGCTTCCATTGAACTTTACACCATCTAATGACCTTGTTCCTTGTGACCCTCTCCTTAGTTTCCAAGATTTTGACCGGTTGCTCGGCATACGTCAAATCTTCCTCTAGTTCCAATTCTTCCATTGGCACTTGTTCTTCCAGTACTCTCAAACACTTCTTGAGCTGGGAAACATGAAAGACATCATGCACGTCTGAAAGATGAGGTGGCATCTCCAACTTATACGCTACTTCTCCTCTTTTGTCCAAAATCTTGAATGGTCCAATATAGCGAGGTGCAAGCTTCCCTCTTATGTTAAACCTCTTATGACCTCTCATTGGTGACACCTTGAGGTAAACAAAATCTCCCACTTCAAAGACTAGTTTCCTTCTCCTATTGTCCGCATAGCCTTTTTGTCTTGATTGGGCAGCCCTCAAGTTTTCACGAATTATTTGGACTTGCTTTTCGGCTTCTTGCAACACATCCGGACCAAATACTTGAGTTTCCCCTGCTTCATTCCAGAATAAAGGTGTCCTACACTTCCTCCCATAAAGCGCTTCATATGGTGACATCTTCAAACTTGCCTGGTAACTATTGTTGTATGAAAATTCCGCGTATGGCAAGCTTTTGTCCCAACTTTTCCCATGCTTTAAAGCACAAGCTCTTAACATGTCCTCCAAAATCTGATTGGTCCTCTCGGTTTGTCCATCCGTTTGAGGATGATATGCTGAACTAAAATTCAATCTCGTTCCCAAAGCTTCATGCAATTTTTGCCAAAATCTGGAGGTAAATTGAGAACCTCTATCCGAGACTATCTTCTTCGGTACTCCATGTCGGCACACAATATGCTCCATATACAATTCTGCTAGCTTCGCGGTGGTATATGTGGTCTTGACAGGAATAAAGTGAGCTGATTTTGTCAACCGATCTACAATGACCCATATTGAATCATAGCCATACTGGGTTCGTGGTAATCCAACTATAAAGTCCATACCAATCTCTTCCCACTTCCATTCTGGAATCTTCAATGGCTGCAATAACCCTGCCGGCCTTTGATGTTCCGCCTTGACTCGTTGGCACACGTCACACAATGCAACATATTCGGCTATGTCCTTCTTCATGCTATCCCACCAATAGCAAGTCTTCAAGTCTTTGTACATCTTCGTACAACCTGGGTGAATCGAGTAAGGCGAGTCATGTGCCTCCTTTAATATTGTCTCCCGAATATGCTTTACATTAGGCACACCGATCCTCTTTCCAAGCCATAAGGTACCATGTTCATCCTCGTCAAATCTGAATTCTCTCCCTTTTTCGGTTCTTTCCTTGATTTCCTTGATCTCCTCATCCGTGGTTTGTGCCTCTCGAATTTCTTGCTCCAAGGTTGGGTTTAACTCCATCATCTCCGTCTCATTTGCAAATCCGAGGTTCAACCGTTCAAACTCCTTACATAACTCGAATGGTAACTCTCGAACTGTGTGTTGATGACTTACTCCTTTTCTACTCAAAGCATCGGCCACTACATTGGCCTTTCCCGGATGATAGTTGATCCCCAAATCATAATCTTTGATGAGCTCCAACCATCTTCGTTGCCTCAAATTCAGATCCGTTTGTGTGAAAATATACTTCAAACTCTTATGATCCGTGTAAATTTCACACCTATGTCCAAGAATATAGTGTCTCCAAATCTTCAATGCATGTACCACGGCTGCAAGTTCTAAATCATGTGTTGGGTAATTCTGCTCATGTTTCTTCAATTGTCTTGACGCATAGGCGACCACTTGACCTTCTTGCATCAATACACACCCAAGTCCTTGTCTCGATGCATCACAATAGATGTCAAAACTCTTGCTTACATCCGGCAATACCAAAACTAGGGCTGTTTTTAACCTCTTCTTCAACTCCTCAAAACTATTCTGACAAGCTTGAGTCCATCGGAATGCCTTCCCCTTCATTAGCAATTCCATCATAGGCTTGGCTATTTTGGAGAAGTCCTTGATGAATCGACGGTAATATCCAGCCATTCCAAGAAAACTCCTTATTTCCTTGACATTTTGCGGCGGCTCCCACTTCAACACGTCTCTCACTTTTCCGGGGTCAACCGATACTCCTCCTCCTGAGATGATATGACCCAAAAATGGCACCTCTTTCAACCAAAACTGACACTTGTTGAACTTGGCATACAACTGATGCTCCCTCAATTTCTGCAACGTAAGCCTCAAGTGTTCCTCATGTTCCTTCTCATCCTTCGAGTAGATCATAATATCATCAATAAACACCACAACGAACTTATCTAAGTACTCCATGAAGACCTTATTCATGAGGTACATAAAGTAGGCAGGAGCATTTGTCAATCCAAAAGACATCACAGTGTACTCATAAGATCCATACCGTGTCCTAAAAGCTGTCTTGGGTATGTCCAATGGTCTAATCTTCATTTGAAAGTATCCCGACCTCAAATCAATCTTGGAAAATACACAGGCACCTTTCATCTGATCAAACAAATCCTCTATACGGGGCAAGGTGTACTTGTTCTTGATGGTCACCTCGTTGAGAGCTCGGTAATCCACGCACATCCTTTGGGATCCATCCTTCTTGTCCACAAATAGAATGGACGCTCCCCAAGGTGAAGAGCTAGGGCGAATGAAACCCGTCTCTAATTGCTCTTGAATCTGCTTCTTGAGCTCCGCTAATTCCATAGGAGGCATCCTATACGGCCTCTTAGCTATAGGTGCAGTTCCAGGTATTAAATCAATAACAAACTCAATGTCTCGATCGGGTGGCATACCTGGCAACTCATTCGGAAAAACATCCAAAAATTCACACACCACCGGAATCTCCTCAATTGCGGCACCGTCCATATGATTCAATTCCAATTGCTTCGGTGCGGTTTGAGATGCTTCAAATTCTACGGCGATCCCTTCCTCATTGGTGAACTTCACCGTCTTCGTGGCACACTCAATAACTCCATTGTGCTTCCTCAACCAGTCCATACCAAGTATAATGTCCAATCCTTGAGAATCCAAAACTATAAGGTTGGCGGAGAAGTCTACCCCCCTTATTCTAAGGCTTACTTTTGGACATACTATATTTGTCCTCATCTCTCCTCCAGGAGACTGAACCAACAGAGTAAACTTCATATGAGAGATAGGCAAACTATACTTGGCAACATACTTCGATGCAATGAATGAATGCGATGCTCCAGAATCAAATAACATAGTCGCGGGGTTGGAGTTGGCGAGAAACATACCAATGACCACACCATCCGCTTGTTGCGCATCCTCCGTAGAGACATGGTTCACGTTGCCACGAGCAAAATTCTGTTGTCCACGGCTTCATTGTGGTTGTCCTCCATTAGGTCTTGAGTTTTGCCTAGGTGCATTGCTTCCTTGACCAAGGCCCAACTTAGGACATTGATGCGCAAAGTGTCCAGCTTCTCCACAAGTATAACACTTCTTAACCCCTCCAGAATTGTTGGGACGAGCTTGGTTCTGAGCATTTGCAGCAGGAAAATTAGCACGAGGCTCATAAGGCATTGGAGGCCTAGGTGCTTGCATAACAGGGCGCTGCTGCACAAACTGAGTTGGGCGCGGTGCATAACCAGGGCGCTGAGCAGGAATAGAGGAGCTGTAATGAGGCGCATTGGGCGGCGCAAAGTGAGGGCGCACATTACTTCCTTGTTGCTGTCCTTGATACGGCGCCTTCCTCTTGATTTCTTGCTCCATCTCACGGATCTTCTTCTCAACCACAATCGCTTTGTTCACAAGCTTCTGGAAATTGACATAATCACAATTGAGCAATTGCAATTGAATCTCATTGTTCAAGCCCCTCATGAACAGGTATTGTTTCCAACTGTCCCGACTCACATCCTCAGGCGCATACCTTGAGAGTTGAGTGAATTTATTGAGATATTCACTCACACTTGATCTTCCTTGCCTTAAATTCTCAAATTCTTGCCTCTTCAAGATCATAACTCCCTCGAGCACATAATGAGAACGAAAATTCTCCTTGAATTCGGCCCAAGTGATTCTTTCTTGGTTCTCATGAGCATTGCAATAAGAATCCCACCAATCCGCAGCTGCTCCAACTAGTTGATGAGAAGCAAATAGCACCTTCTCCTGGTCACTACATTGGACAATAGCTAGCTTCTTCTCCACGGACTTGAGCCAATCATCCGCATCCATAGGGTTTGCGGCTTGAGCAAAGGTTGGCGGCCTAGTCCTCATAAACTCTCCCAACCGGTTATGAGGAGGCGGGGGTGGCGGTGGAGGCATGTGGGGTTGATTGTTGATATTGCCAGCCTGCAGCTGTCCCATAGTCTATATCATGGTCTGCATGAGCTGGTTTTGCATGGCCAATAGCTGCTCGATGTTGATACCTCCCTGAGTAGATCCTTGCCCATTGTTGTTTTGAGGCACTCCATTGTTCTCCTCTTCATCATTGCCATCCCTCTGGTTGCGAGTCCTCACCATCTGAAGAAAAGCAATAGGTAAGTGTCGGTACCCTAAAAACCATACACCCCCTGAGGTTACAAAGATCTCAAGGGAAGGATATCAACTCAAATTGAAGACCCTCGGGGGCCCACTCGCCAGACGTGACCGGACCCGCTTCTCCAACATGGTTAACCTCTAGGTTGCCACGTGTACTGTCAGCCCAGAGCTACTACCCGCAAGGGTGAAGCTCCGGGCCAAGTACTGAAACGGCACCTCCGGAGGTAGCCCCCGACCGAGAGAAGCTCCGGACATGACACGTGCCAGGTCACCCCGGAGCTTCCCGCTTCTCCCAAGCAAGCTCCGGAGCTGCCACGTGTCCACACGACGGAGCTAGATGCTTAAAGCCCCCGGAAGACGTTGTAACGGCTCCGGATCTCCAAAGGACAGATGCAGACTTCAAGACCCGATTAATTATCATTAATTCCATATTAATGACACTTAATCGGATGATATTAACACCTGTAACGGCACTGTCGGAGCCGTTACAGGGTTATTAGCAACAATTAATCTCGCGTATCAATACTAGTAACCGCCAGGGCCACATGTCGGGCCAGGCTGACTTGTAACGGTTTGTCCTTGTGCTATAAAAGGACAAACCGACGATACACGAGAGGACTCGAACACTCTGAAGCTCACAAGTCAATACAACAAACACACACCCGTGGAGTAGGGTATTACGCTCAGGCGGCCCGAACCACGTAAACCACCGTGTCACTCGTGTCCAAATCGCATTTCACTTTCTTAGATCTCCGCGCGCCCAGACCGAACCACAAACTCCTTCAAACACTTTTCATAGTGTTAGGGGATCTGCCGACTCCAACAGTCGACAGTTGGCGCGCCAGGAAGGGGCGCCTGAGATCTTCAAGAATGGTGAATTCTGCAGCTGGATCATCCAACGGGCAACCTGCTGCTCAGACTGTCGGAGGCAATCCCTCCAACATGCAACCACCGGCAGGAGCCTCAGTTCCAGCGGGAGTCACACTCCCACCTCCACCATCTTCTCCGGCAAGACATGCCGAACGACATGATGGTGCACCGGCGTCACATTCTGCGCCGGCAAGTCGTGACAACCCAGAACACGCGCTCCATGCAGCGCGTGCTCTCCTTCAGCGACCACCACCTCCAGATGCATCTCAAGGTGCCATGGAGCAATGGAGAGCTGATATTGAGCATTTGGTCGCAGCAGCGGCCGAACGCCTTAACAATCAGGGTCCACCTCCTTCAGGGCGGGCCCCGTCGCAGCGACGAACGTTGTCTGGAAGACTTGGTCCACATGTCTCCAACAACCGGAGAAGAGCTGCGTCACAGCAAGTGACGTCGTTGCCCTCTGGGGCACGACGTGCCCATACTGCATCTCGGCTTTCGACACACGACCTCCGAGCGGAGCTTGATCGCCGATACCGCCAACAGGATGGCCGTGTCCACATCGAGCGAGCTCGAGAAAGACGAGATGCTCAAGATCTTTCTACTCTGGAAGGAGTAGGAGGAGGCTGTTCCGCCCTAGCCATGCACCTGCGTATGGTTAGATGGCCACAGAAGTTCCGGCCACATTTGCCGGAAAAATTCGACGGGACTGTCAATCCCGTAGAATTTCTACAGATATACTCCACTGCGATCCTAGCAGCTGGAGGAAATGAGGCTGTAATGGCCAATTACTTTCCAGTGGCCTTAACTGGGACTGCTAGGTCCTGGTTTATGAGCCTTCCGCCCAACTCTATCGACAGTTGGGAGGAGCTATGCCGCCAGTTCACCGCCAATTTCGGGAGTTCATACACCCGTCCGGGCACCGAACTGGACCTTTTTGCGGTCGTGCAAAAAGGAGGGGAATCTTTGCGGTCATTCATCCAGAGATTCTCTCAGGTACGTAACACAATCCCTTCTATCTCAAGCGCTTCTGTCATTGTAGCATTCAGACAGGGTGTACGAGACAAGAAGATGTTGGAGAAACTGGCGATCAAAGAGATCACCAGTGTCACGGAGCTCTTCAGCCTGGCCGACAAATGTGCCAGAGCTGCGGAGGGCCGTGAAATGCACTCCAAACCAGCCTTGGAGGATCATAAAAAATCCTCCAAAGAAGAAGCCGCTACCTCCGGGAGTGGCAAGAAGAAAAAGAAGACCAACGGCAAGAAGAAGCCGTCGGCCGGCACATCCAACGTTGCAGCCACTGCAACTCCTGGTGGCCGGGGGCCACGCCCCGAGAAGCGACCTCGACCGTCTTCCGAAGACGGTGGCAAATCCAAGATGTGGTGCCCCATTCACAAAACGGGCAGCCACAAGCTGGAGGATTGCCGGGAGGTCCAAAACCTTGCCGAGCGCTACCACAAGCGCCGGGAAGGGTCTCCCTTCCGCCAGAGGGAGGGAAAACAAAAGGTCGATGAAGCTCCGGCTGAAGAGGAGTTAGGGTTTCAAGACCCCAAAAAGGTCTTGAAAGCCGTCTACACCTCCGTCGACGATGATTCCGACGTCTCCGACAACGAACGTCGAAAAACCATGAACACCATCTTTGGTGGATCATGGGACATCACCTCTCGTCGCGTCATTAAGACCATGCGACGGGATATGGCTGCTGTAGCTCCTACAGCTAGACCGGAGCCACATCGAAAGTGGATGGACACACCCATCACTTTCGATGCTTCGGATTGTCCTCAAAGCATGGTTGGAGCTGGCCAGCTGCCCTTGATGGTATCCCCCACCATCAACAACATCCAGCTCCATCATGTCCTGGTAGATGGAGGTTCGGGGCTTAATCTCATCAGCTTCGAAGCTTTCACTAAGCTTCAGCTTCGACCTTCAGACCTCCAGCCCTCTCGACCTTTCTCCGGAGTAGGTCCGGGGGCCATAACCCCACTCGGAGCTATCACTCTCCCTGTTACCTTCGGGACCCGGGAGAAGTATCGCACCGAAAAGTTGGTCTTCGACGTCGCTCAGATCAACTTACCATTCAACGCCATTTTGGGTAGACCTGCCTTGTACAAATTCATGGCAGCTGCTCATTATGGATACCTGGTGTTGAAGATGCCGACACCAGTAGGCGTTCTCCGGATCCGTGGAGATCGCACTGCCGGAGTAACTGCTCTGGAAGAACTCCATGCACTCACCACAGCGCAAGAGGAGGATTCCAGACAGAAGCAAGCTCCACAACCTTCGAGCATTCGTCAACGAGGCTCGACCTCTGCACCCCGTGTGCAGCCAAGCGGCGACACCGACATTCCCGTCAAAGTCGTCCAAATTGGTTCCGATGTCACTCAAACTACCCGTATATCGGGTGGCTTGAACGACAAATAGGAACTCGCGCTCATCACTTTCCTCCGGGCTAATGTTGACGTGTTTGCCTGGCAACCGTCACAAATGCCTGGGATCCCCAGGGAAGTGATTGAGCACAATCTGAAGATTTACCCCGACGCTCGGCCTGTACACCAGAAACCTCGGAAGCAATCTGTAGAGCGACAGAACTTCATCCGACAAGAAGTGAAGAAGTTGCTCGAAGCCGGATTCATCCGAGAAGTCTACCATCCAAAATGGCTGGCAAACCCAGTCGTTGTGCCTAAGGCCGGCGGGAAACTTCGGATGTGCATCGACTACACCACCCTGAATAAGGCATGTCCAAAAGATCCATTCCCACTACCTAGAATAGACCAGATAGTGGATTCCACCTCTGGGTGTGAGTTGCTGTGTTTTCTAGACGCATATTCGGGATATCATCAAATCCGGATGTCTAGGGAAGATGAAGAACATACTTCATTCATCACAGTGGATGGATTGTATTGTTACACAGCCATGCCTTTTGGTCTCAAGAATGCAGCTTCAACTTTTGTACGAGCAATGTACAAAACTTTCGAAGAACTCATCAGAGACATAGTGGAGGTGTACGTTGATGACATTGTGGTCAAAGTCAAAAACAAGGAGTCCCTCTTGGATACCTTGCAGGCTGTCTTCGACAAGCTGCGGGCCACCCGCACGAAGCTAAACCCAGACAAGTGCGTCTTCGGGGTTAGTTCCGGAAAGCTTCTTGGTTTCCTGGTAAGTCACCGGGGTATAGAGGCTAATCCGGCGAAGATAAAAGCCATCGAAGACATGCGGCCACCAACCCGCATCAAAGACGTCCAAAAATTAACTGGATGTCTAGCAGCCCTCAGTCGATTCATTTCAAGACTGGCGGAAAGGGCACTTCCCTTCTTCAAGTTACTGAGGAAGTCCGGACCATTCCAATGGTCTGAAGAGGCAGAGAAGGCATTCCAGGAGCTGAAACAGTTCCTCACCACTCTACCAGTCTTGGTAGCTCCGAACCCTGGTGAGCCTTTATTGCTTTATATTTCAGCAGCTGACGAAGTCGTCAGTATGGTTCTGGTTGCGGAGAGACCGGAACTACCCAATACTCAGGAATCCAGATCCCTTCGGGAGGATCCGGAGGTTCCCGAAAGCAGGTCTGGGTCCCAGCTCCCAGACTTGAATCCTCAAGAAGTCACTTCAGAGGACCCAGATCCTCCCGATAGGATCCAGGTCATTCCTGAAGAAGCTCCGGGTTCCTTCACCCAGAACCCGGAGGTCCCCAAAGATAGTCTGGACCCCTCCGACAGGGTCCGGATCAATGGAGAGGAAGCTCCGGACCCCTCCGGGAGGGTCCGGACCGTTCAACGCCCAGTATACTTCATCAGTGAAGTGTTACATGATGCCAAGACTCGATACCTAGAGGTACATAAGATGCTCTACGCAGTTCTTATTGCCTCAAGGAAGCTTCGACACTATTTCCAAGCTCATAAAGTCTCGGTGGTAACCTCATATCCACTTCGAGCGATTCTGCATAATCCCAATTCAACTGGGAATATAGCGAAGTGGGCAGCGGAACTGGCTGAATTCGACCTCGAATTCATTCCAAGACAAGCAATCAAGAGTCAAGCGTTGGCAGATTTCGTGGCAGAATGGACTCCCTCTCCATCAAACTCTGGGGGCCCCAGCGAGCAGAAGAAGGAACCACAAGTTCCGGCCTTCACCAAGCCTCACTGGACCCTTTACTTCGACGGCTCCATGCAGAAGCAGGGAGCCGGAGCTGGAGTCCTTCTCCTCACATCAACCGGGGAGAAGGTAAGATACATGGTGCACCTTGATTTCAAGGCAACCAACAACATGGCGGAGTACGAAGCACTCATATATGGATTAAAGGTGGCACTATCCTTTGGTGTCAAGCAGTTGCTGGTCAAAGGAGATTCACAACTTGTTATCAAACAGGTGAAGGGTGAATGCTCCTGCAATAATCTCCAGCTGGCTGCTTATCTCCTTGAAGTCCAGAGGCTTCAAAAGGACTTCGAAGCCCTAGTCCTTCACCATGTTCAGCGTGCTCACAACGTTGAAGCGGACGAACTCTCGACCAAGGCGTCAACCGGAGCTCCGGCTCCAGACGGAACCTTTGTCCGGAGGTTGTCAAAACCCACAGTTCAGCCTGCCGAGCTGAACGAAGGGGGCGAGATCAGCATCCCGAAGCTGATGGTCCCGATGGCCCTGTTACCATGGCAGCCATCAAGGGTCGTAGGTGCTGCCGGAAGCTCCGAGCAACCCAGCACGCAAGACTCAAATGCTCAAGTCAGTTCCGATGCATGGATCTCGGAGATCCGGAACTACTTGAAAGACAACATCCTTCCTGACGATGATGTATCCGCTGACCGGATAGTCAGATTGGCTAAAAGATACACGTTGGTAGAAGGGGATCTCTACCGGCGCGGTGCCAACGGCATCCTAATGCGGTGCATCACAAGGGAAGAAGGCTGCGAGCTCCTCGCAGAAATCCATGGAGGCGAGTGTGGGAACCACGCGTCTTCCCGCACGCTGGTCGGAAAAGCCTTTCGGCACGGCTTCTACTGGCCAACAGCGCTCCAGGATGCTACTGAGCTAGTGAAGAAATGCAAAGCATGCCAATTTCATGCAAAGCAAATTCATACACCTGCTCAGCCCTTACAAATGATACCTCCTACGTGGCCTTTCGCCGTGTGGGGGATGGACATCTTGGGACCCTTCCCAAGAGCCGTCGGAGGTTACAAGTTCCTGTACGTCGCCATTGACAAGTTCACCAAGTGGCCGGAAGCTACTCCTGTTGTGACGATCAACAAACAATCTGCAATCAATTTTCTACAGTCTATCGTGAGCAGATTCGGAGTCCCAAACAAGATCATCACTGATAATGGGACTCAGTTCACAAGCTCCTCATTTCAAGGATATTGCGAAGACCTCGGCATACAAGTTTGCTACGCCTCCGTAGCTCATCCTGCCAGCAATGGGCAAGCCGAGAGAGCAAACGCAGAAATCCTTAAAGGACTAAAAACGCGCACTTATGAGCGTTTGAAAAAGCACGGAGCTAATTGGATCGAGGAGCTTCCGCCCACTCTATGGGCTAACAGGACTTCTCCAAGTCGGGCAACCGGAGAAACACCCTTCTTCCTGGTGTACGGAGCAGAAGCGATCCTTCCTCCGGAGATCACCCTGGGTTCCCTCCGAGTCCGGACCTTCGACGAAGCCGCGCAGGACCAGCTCCGGCGTGAAGACCTAGACCTCCTCGAGGAGGGAAGGTGCCAAGCAGCTGTTCGGAATGCCCGATACCGCCAGGCTCTACGGCGCTATCATCAGCGGCATGTACACAACCGACAGCTCGAGGAAGGCGATCTGGTGCTACGGAGAATACTATCCAGAGAAGGGCAAAACAAACTCTCCCCCGGCTGGGAAGGACCCTTCCGAGTGATCAAAGTATCCCGTCCCGGAAGCGTTCGCTTGGCTACCGAGGATGGGACACCTCTCCCAAATCCTTGGAACATCGAGCACCTCCGTAAGTTCTACACTTAATTCCACGGAGGTGAGTCTTAAGTAACTTGAAGTGTATGTTATAGAGTCATTGTACAGAGTCGGGTAGTTCCTCCGGGAGAGCAGCCGGACCTTTCCCGAAAGGTTTGAAAAGCTCATGCAACACTTGATACAGTCTCCGGACTAGAAGTGTGGCTAACTACCCAGGGTCAAACGAGAAACCAAACACACTTAGCCTGGTTCCGTACCCTAAGAGTGTACTCGTTTCCCATGTACCCCGGACCTATAATGAAAGACATCTTCATGTGAAATAGACTCCACGTGCATTCATTTTTGCATAAGGCTCGACATTTTTATTTTTCTCTTTCTTGTCTATAACAGGAATGTGCAATTCTTAAGAAGTTCTAGTTTAACCGGTTTATGTACGATTTGGGTTGAATTGTCAGATTTTTTAGATTTAAATATCGTCTGTGGCCAACTCGCCTGAAAGCCGCCAAGCCATTCTAGGGCTGGAGTGCGCTATCGACTTAGCCTGGTCAAGCACCCTAAGTACGCCGCTCTACCTACACCCCGGCAGGCCAAAGTAAGGTGGGTCCATGGACAATTAGATCTAAAAGAAAAGACAATTCATCCAATCATACTAAAAATCGTGTTCAACTTGAAATTCTCTTGAGAACCGTAAGCCGCAACGAAGTTATAGATAAGAAACGAATTTTACTGTTTTTCTTGGCTTAAGTGTGCAGGAAAAATAAACTCAATATTGATGGAGAAAAACCGGAGTTAACCAAGCTCCGACTCCCACCGGCATTAACTTAAAGATGGTGAGAAGACTCTATCACTAGAGTCTGTTGCCAGCAAGCCAGGCGTGGCAAGGGTCATTGCCGGAGCTACTAAGCTCCGACACCTTGAAGTATTAACTATCGACACTCAACGTGTTGGTAGAGGCTATTGCCGGAGCTACTAAGCTCCGACGATGGGCAATGCCGGAGCTTCTAAGCTCCGACGACTTCAAGGGACCTTCACTATCGAAGACTTCGGACCTAAACTACACGAGTTCGAAGCAAATTTGTCTTCAACAAAACTCAACAACCTTTTGGTACATGTCCACAATCACATTGTGCACATCTACCAGGGGGCCAAGTAAAGACAAAGATGTTGAAGACAAAAAATGAAATTCACGAAAAATTGGGGATTTCATTTCATCAGAAGACCGGAGATTACATCTGGGGACAAAGGATTACAAAATTGAGGAAGAAGAGAAGATACAAATAAAGGCTAAGAAAGATAGTCCTAGACCCTATGGAAGAACTCGGCGACCTTCTGGGCGACCTCCGACACGCTGCTTCGGGTAGCTTCGCCCTCTCCTTCGACGGGACCTTCAAGCACCGGGTCCAGAGGGAATCGGGGGTTCCGGCTAGTGTAACACGTCAACACATATTCTGTGACGTTCCTAGCCAAGGATTGCCCCTCGACCTCCAACTGGTCCGCGATGACGTCGCCCACCTTGGAGAGCTTGCCACCCGCAGCGCTCAACGCCTGCAATGCAAGTTCCGGCTCCGGCTCCGGATCATCCGGAAGCACGGGGCTGAAACCCATCGGCGCTAGCGCGTCGTCGGCCTTGCTCAGGAACTCCCAAATTTGCAGGGAGTCCGTCTTCCTCAGGCCCTTCATTTCTTCCAGGGACCTCCGGGTCGCCGCCAGTTCTGAGTTCTCGCGGGAGAGGCGCTCAACTTCTTTGGCGTTTTGCTGAATTTTCGCAGCAACCCGCTTTTCGAGTCTTCCGAGCTCCTCCTCCCGGAGGTGGATCTTGTTCCGGCGATCGACCAGGTCTTTCTCCCTAGCCTCTATTTTCTTCTCCCGGGCGATGAGGGCACACTCATACTCGTAGAGCTCCTGCCCTCGCACCCAGGTCTTCTCCTCCTCCTCGAGGCAGCGCTCTTCCAATTTTTTAGCACGCTCCTCGAGGCCCTTGTCCGCCAGAGCTGTCTTCTCGGCGAGCTCTTCTTCACGTCGCAAGACGTCATCCCGTAGCTCCAGGAGTTTTTGCTCCTCATCCTCGAGCCGCTTTTCCCTTCCCTCAAGCGCCTCTCGGCGCTTGATGAGTGCGGTACTGATGGCTTCGAGTTCATCGAACCGGGCGTTGGCCGCATCATTGGCAGCTTTAGCTTGGTCGTGGTACTCCCGGGATTTGGCGTCGAGGTTGTGAGTCATGCTCTCCCTCTCATCCAGCATCTCACCCCAGAGCTCCAAGCGGACCTTCTCCCGCTTGATCCATTCCTTGTCCGCAGCGATCCTCGACTGCGCCAGCTTGGTTTCGAATTGGAGTCTATTACGCCACCTCCTAAGGGTTTGGCGCTCCTCTTCAAGAACCTTGCTGTCGTGGAAGAAGGCTAGTTGGACTTGGCGCAGACTGGAGCAAGCGTTGTCGATGGACATCGACAGCGAGATGGGCTCCGGACCTTCTGGGGTCTCTTCCGCTGGTTCCAGCGGGTCTTCATTTACAAAAATTGGGTTCCACTCTGCGAGAGCGGAACCCCGAGCTTCCAAGGCACTAGGGCCCTCCTCCGGGATGGCCTCAGTCGCCACTGAAGAAGGTCCCGCCACCAAATCTTCATTCGCCCCCTCAGGCTGGGGGCCGGCGACTCCGTTCAGGCACTCTGGCTCCGCCACGGGTACCATCGACGTCGTCGCCTCCAATGGCTCCGGCCGGGACGCTTCTTCTGAGGGGAGCTCAAGCTCCCCCGCCTCCACCACCACCGGCTCTGCAGCCGGCGCTCCAATAACTACCGGCCTTGCGACCGGAGCTTCAGAAGTAACCGGCTCAATTGCCGGAATCACTTCAACCTCCGGCTCGCACGCCGGGGCTTCAGCTGCCTCCGGCTCAACCGCCGAAGCTCCAACATTTTCCGGCTCTGAAGCCGGGACCGCTACTTCCTCCGGCTCGACAGCCGGAGCATCTACTTCTGCAGCACAAGGGCCCGGAGCTTCAACCTCCGAAGCGGGTGCCGCTGGCGCATCTTCGATCCCGTGGTCCGGCGCTACCACGGGAACTTCTGGAGACGAGTCGAGGTCCATGACCACGACAGCCGGCGCCGGAGCTGTCGCAGCCTCCGCCTGGGGCGGCACCAGGGCTGGAGCAGAAGCCCTCGCAGCCTCAGACACTGTGGCTGAGGGCGGAGCTTCACTCCCCTTCTTGGGAACGCTGCAGATGAAGAATGAAGAAATTGAGCAAACAGATGCTATAATTAAAAGTTAATTGAGGTAAGCAAGAAAAATTACCTTGGGAGGTTCACGCACCAGCTTGCGCGAAACCTCTTTCCCGGACGTTCCGGGCTGGCCACGGTCGGCGTAGGAGCTCCGGGAGGACTCCCAGGACTTGCCGTAGCCGCGGGCGTTTCCCGGGTCGGAGCTCTCCTTGACCGGGAGGAACTCCTAGACCTGGAGGCCCTCACCGCTTCTCGAACCGGAGTCGCCTGTCCGGAGCTGGCACCTCCGGAGGGACCCATCATGGGGACAGCCGTACTCCGGGAGGATCCCACCGCCGGAACAGTAGCGCTCCGAAAAGACCCCACCACGGGGACAGACGCTACAGCAGCGGAGGATCCTCCTCCCTGAGGACGGGGAACTGGCGGGGAAGTAGCAAGCCCGACGGACCTCCCGTCAGCATGACGCAACTTCCTCTTCCGGCTCTCTGGCTCCTCCGCCAGCTCCTTGCCCTTGCCGGTGACCTCAGCTCTTGGCTGAGAGACAGGGGCGGAGCCGCCTTCCGACAACCCGGGGATCGCCAACGGGGCGGTCGATCTTCTCTCGACGACGCCAAGGTCGTCAAGCGCGGGCATCTTCCGCCGGAGCACCCTGCTGAACTCAACTTCCTCGTTCAGGGGGAGGAAAGCCGGTGGCGGAGTCAAGTACGCTCCGTTTACATCGATGCCGTGCTGGAATTTCTTGAGGTGAGACTCCAAGGACTTCCCCACCATGCTGGACTTCAACCCGGTTTCGACCCGGTCTTCGTCCATCACGCTGTTGAGGGCCCAGGCGAGCTTCTCCCTCCTCTTCAGCGGCGCCCACCTGTTCGACAGGAAGTTGCAGAACACCGCCTGGGGAGTCAATCCTCCCTCTACACATTGGCGGATCCTGGACAAGACGGGGTCGAAAGCTGCCGCCAGCACTGGAACTTCGCTCCACACCGACGTGTCAATGCCGGGCAGACCGTCTGGCAGCTCCAACCGCTCATGCTCCTCCACCCGGACGACTACCCAATCTTTCTTCCAGTCATCCCACTTCCCGGAAGGGAACGACCGGAGGTACTTGAACGGGCACTTCTTGCGCTTCACAAAGTAGTAGAAGCCAAGGTACTCGTCACTTCGGCCGGTGGTTTGGACGGTGAAGAAAGTGCGGAAGAGCTCGATGCAGGGAGGAATGCCCACCCACATCTCGCAGAAGTGGACAAAGACGGATACAAGGAGAAGGGAGTGAGGGCCAAGGTGGTATAGCTGCAGACCATAGAAGTCCAGCAGCATCAAAAAGAAGGAAGAAAATGGTGGGATCAGCCCCACCATGGCATACGATGAAAAGTATACCATTTCGCCGGAGCGCTCCTTTTTAAAGGGAAGCTCTCCTCCGGTGCGGATTGAACGGTTGAAGAAGTCCGACGACCACCCCATGAGGGCTCGAACCTTCTTCAGATCGCTCTCCGTCCTCAAACGACTCTCACGCAGACCCAACTCCATCGCAGCACTGCTAGGCGAGAGAAGAGAAGCAAAGCACGAGTTGGGAGTTTTGAGCGCAAGAACAGATGGAAAGCGTAAAGAACTCCCGACGGTGCGCTTTCCTTCTTAAGTAAGCCCTCGCAACGCTTGGATGGAAACTGCAGGGGAGTTAAGCGTACTACTCAAGAATTCAACCCAGCCGATGACAAGAGGGCCCGGGACCACCCTGACGATCAAGTCGAGGTTCTTACCCAGGCGAACAGTTGTCATCACGAGGCGGGAAACCCAAAGGCGGCGGACTGACAAGGCGCGCGGAACCGATACGGTTTTCGTATCGGGAACCGACGACCTTCAATTGCGAGAGATCCGCACGTCAAAGATCTTATCTGCCGCCTGAGGTGCGCCACGCGTCGGGACTCAACCATAAAGCCACGCCAAAGGCACCTCCGAAGATTCTTGAAGACCCAGTTCAAGAGTCACAAGTATGGACCCACCTCCGGCGGAACGACTTCATCCCGTTGGCCTTCCCCGGAGGTAGATCCAGGGGGCCACTGTCGGTACCCTAAAAACCATACACCCCCTGAGGTTACAAAGATCTCAAGGGAAGGATATCAACTCAAATTGAAGACCCTCGGGGGCCCACTCGCCAGACGTGACCGGACCCGCTTCTCCAACATGGTTAACCTCTAGGTTGCCACGTGTACTGTCAGCCCAGAGCTACTACCCGCAAGGGTGAAGCTCCGGGCCAAGTACTGAAACGGCACCTCCGGAGGTAGCCCCCGACCGAGAGAAGCTCCGGACATGACACGTGCCAGGTCACCCCGGAGCTTCCCGCTTCTCCCAAGCAAGCTCCGGAGCTGCCACGTGTCCACACGACGGAGCTAGATGCTTAAAGCCCCCGGAAGACGTTGTAACGGCTCCGGATCTCCAAAGGACAGATGCAGACTTCAAGACCCGATTAATTATCATTAATTCCATATTAATGACACTTAATCGGATGATATTAACACCTGTAACGGCACTGTCGGAGCCGTTACAGGGTTATTAGCAACAATTAATCTCGCGTATCAATACTAGTAACCGCCAGGGCCACATGTCGGGCCAGGCTGACTTGTAACGGTTTGTCCTTGTGCTATAAAAGGACAAACCGACGATACACGAGAGGACTCGAACACTCTGAAGCTCACAAGTCAATACAACAAACACACACCCGTGGAGTAGGGTATTACGCTCAGGCGGCCCGAACCACGTAAACCACCGTGTCACTCGTGTCCAAATCGCATTTCACTTTCTTAGATCTCCGCGCGCCCAGACCGAACCACAAACTCCTTCAAACACTTTTCATAGTGTTAGGGGATCTGCCGACTCCAACAGTCGACAGTAAGAATTAGAAAATGTCCCCAACTACATGCATCAAGGGATATGAAACTAAACAGCTAGCTACACTAGCCTAGGTGGACATGGCAATGCTAAGGCATCCCAAAATCCTCTATTAAGCACACAAGCAAACAATATATATAGCAAACAGCACTCCAAGCAAAAACACATCGATTTCTGAGTGCTCCTATGTGCTCTAAAGTGTCCATTCTATCTAGGCTGCATCCTACGGTCAACCTGTGGCTCTGATACCAATCTGTGACGTCTGGTTCCGAAAAACTGAACCAAGCTAACGCATATGTGTGCCCAGGATGTTCATCACACATACACGGGTGCAATCACAAAAGAGTATACAGAAAATTACCACAAGACAAGATTAATTAACCAAATTTTATTACACAAACCAGATTATCCTCGAATACAAGCTCTAATGAATATTAATGACAAGTTCAACTAATGCAGCGGAAATAAACTAATTAAGCAAACTAAACAGCTAGGCAGCATAAGCAATAGGGTATAACGCAGCTCCAATAACACCACAGGCAAAGCTGACGGTAGACACGGCCTAGAACTCCGCATTATCGCCATTAAACTCCCAATCCTGACCTGCAACTGTTGGGGGGGATTGCAAGAGTGAGTACATGTCGTACTCAGCAAGTGTGGAAAGTATGACATGTGGCTGATTCAAATGACGACAATAATAATGGCTAAGTGCTGAAAAGTACATAAAAACATTTGAAAAGCAATACATTACATGTATGTGAAATAAACCCATCATAATCATAAATAATATCATAATACCAGTCCATAATTCACCATCCTTATCAATAATTCCAGATTTCACCATTGCCAATAACCATATTCAATACCAGAAATAACTCCATAACCATCCATAACCATTACCAAACCATAACCATCCCAATTACCAATTTCCCTCTAATCATGTAGGTCATCCAGGCGCTCATAACCGGGAGCACGGCTATCATGATAGTTTTAATACTCTGCAGAGTTTGTACCACTTTACCCACATGTTCGTGATTTCATCACCTTTCGGCGACTAAGAATCTCCCTTATGCCCATGACCCGTCGGTCACATTACACACTTCCATTGGTGTGTGGCCAAGAGATCACAAAATAGCCTTTACAAAGGGATTACTAGCCTATTTAGACCCCACTGAGGTTTCACCGGTGGCGATGCCTCCAACTGAGCACATCTTCAACCAAGGGTCCCCTCTTGAGCCATTCGGATCCCAGGGTAGTCCCACCAATCCTCAACAAACCCAATCTGACTACCCCTTCCCCGAGCATCCAGAATGGTCCAAACAGCACTAGCAAAGCCCTAATTAATCAGCTACGCCGCACCCATACTTGGCCTCGTGCTGGCACTTTAGTCCTGGCTTATTCTCGCATGAACCGGTCCTTAGATCTAAAGCAAGCAAACCACCATAACATCCAACCCATCCACATACCAGGCTTGCTTAGATCACCCATTACCATACCGTATCAACCAGTTCACATTAACAAGAATATCATTAATATTTAATTAAATGTGTAGTGTTGTTTTCCATCCCAATTAATTAAGCGAAGCAAAAAGGTAAAAACCCTTCCCGACTCTCTACCATAAATTCCAGGTGACAAGGGTGGTCAAACAAAACTAGTAAACTTCCTACCATAGGATTTCCCATCAAATTGACACAAGCATGCAGTTTTGCAAACAAAACATTTATTTTAAAAACAGGATCAATATGCTTCAAGGACACTTGCCTTGCTCTTGCTGTTGATTAGGGTCAAAGCCTTCAAACTCCTGGTGCTGTAGATCCTCCGCGGCACTTTCTAGCGCAAATCCGTCTAATCCACACAATAAACATACAAGACAAGAAACACAATCAAAGAGTGCACAAATATTACTCAATATGACATGACATGCATGATTGATGCAAATGCAAGGTATAACTTGTTACTAGATTGCTTTTAATGATCACTAACTAGTTCTAATAGCTTCTAACAAGTTATACAGGTGTGCAGTTGATTAGATCAAATTTTAGAGTCAATTCAACACAATTTAACCAGGAAGATCGGACTAGTCCGCTAGGGACCGGATAAGTCCGCACTTGACGAGATCGGTAGATTAGGGTTTTCTAGATCGACGTAATTTCGGAGATTAGGGTTGAATTCACGTAAGGAAAAGAGAATAGAAGGTATACCAGGTGTTTAGAACTCCAATGAACCAAGAAACGTGGAGGTAACACTTGGATCTTGATGATCTAGGGTTGGTGATGAACTTGGAGATGAATTGGTGGTGAAGGACGAAACTTGATGGAGATCTTGATCCTCTTTCGTTTCCTCCTCTTATTCTTCTTGCTTGGGATCTTCTCCTCCCTCCTTGATGGTGGCTCTTCACGAACTAGGGTTTGGGTGGGTGGAAAATTGGCAAATAGATGTTAATCCAAGGGGTGGGGCTGTTTATATAGAGGTGGAAGCTAGGGTTAGATGGATTTCGAGTTTGGGATCAGTAGAGGCCGGTTTAGAGTCCCACACGGGCTCTAAAAGAGTTGGGCACGACGTACCTAGGCCCAATTAACGTGAAACCCAAGAAACAAGTCGTAAAACAAAAGATCAATTCAGAGTCACGAAATATCGGACAAGTCCGGACAGGACCGGACTAGTCCGAAGTCGTCCAGAGAGAAAATCGGACAAGTCTGGCCAAACATCGGACAAGTCCGAATTTGAACAGAAAGGAAATCGGACAAGTCCGCTGGAACACCGGACTAGTCCGGAAAAGTCTAGGGACTTAGCAAATTTTTTAAGGATTCTTGAAATACCGGACTAGTCCGGACAAAATCGGACAAGTCCGAAGTTGTCTAGAGGCAAAAATCGGATTAGTCCGCAGCGAAAGCGGACAAGTCCATTTTTAGTCAGAGAGAAATCGGACTAGTCCGCAGCAAAAACGGACCAGTCCGCACTTTCCTGCGTTTTAAGTGCGGTTTTGTTCCAAATCAATTTTAAACTCGTTCCTCTTGTTGTGGGTTAATGTTAAACATGTATATGAATGTATGCAAGGCATGATGCATGAAGATGAGGGTGTTACAAGATAAAAGTTATGAAATGGATGAAAACTTTGAAATTCCCAGATGGTTACGTAGCTAGCGTGAAACGAGCCGTAAATGTTAACACAGGAAACCTGAAAGCATCTAGGCCCCCATAAGGTATGGTTTCAGTGATTAATGACAACCGTTGGATATCACTAATAATTTCGTGGATGCAAGGCCTCTCATATAACTCATCACACTTAATGGACTCTATATCTATATCATCTACTGCTCATTGTATACAATTGGAGACCCCTCAACAAGCTATTTTACGAGGTCAATCAATTTTCATGAAGACTGAAAGAAAAAACATATATGTCAAAATTATTTCATCAAAATTGACAGCACACGAGACTTAGTCGTCATCAGAAGAACATTTCAAACCAATGTCTAAGAGGTCACTCGGACAAATTCCAAAAGAATCACTTAGAAAAACTCGAAGCAGACAAAATCAACTCACCAGATCATCCGATGTATCCAGAAAAAACTACATCGGTCGAGTTGGCTCTGCAACAGAAAAAGACCTCAGGCTTGGGTATACACCGTGTCGAAGGTCTTAAACGACACTTCCCCTAGACCTGCTAGAGAGCAGCCCGTGGAGGTTATTTGGATTCACGAGGGCTAGTCCCAGGAGATTGAGCGCAACAAGATGGTGAACACAGAGGGTTTTACGTGGTTCGTGCCGCCGGAGCGTAACACCCTACGTCAACGGGAGTGTTTGTGTATTGCCTTGCTTGAGCGTTTATGAGTCCTAGTCTGATTTTTCGATCCCCTTCCAAGGTCGTCTGCCGAGTCCTTTTATAGTTCAAGGACTCTGCAGTCACAAGGTGGGCCCCGGGGCCCAACAGGTGGTCCCGGGGAGAGCCAAATCCTATACAAGATCTAGGATTAAATGTTATCTACTTCCCTTTGTTAGGGGCGTCAATGCGCCGTCCAGCCGCGTCGTGCGCCAGGGCTACACATAGTTGGTGATGATGGCAGTGCACGTCCCGCCCGTCTTGTCCTTGCAACCCATTCGTCCGTCTTGCGGCGTGGGTCTGTACCGGCTACTTGGACAAGACATGACACTGGAGCCTTGACTTACGCATGCGAGACTCCGCTTCGCCTGGGGAAGGCGCGCATACTTTAATGCATGTTCGAGCAGCGCACGCCTTCCTTTACTGCGACCTCCTGCCGCACTGAGTTGGCCGTCTGCCACGTGGTTGCGTTAGATCCTGCCTCTGTGGGGAGTTGAGCACTCGATGGTAAAGGCCACGTGGCGCATCCGGAGCCCACCCCTGTGGTGGGGTGGAGGCTCAGCCCTACTGGCCACGTGGTAGTTCTGGTGCCTTTCCCTGCAAGGAAGCAGGCCTGGCCCCGAGGTTCCGATTGGCCACGTGGCAGCCCCGGAGCCCGCCTCAGCGGGGAGGCGAGGGTCCAGTTCAGCTAGCCACGCAGCAACCCGGCAGCCTGCCCCGGCGGAGAGGTAGGATCTGGTCCTTCCCTCCTCGACGTGGCAGCCTCGGATTCGGCCTCTTTAGTAGAGGCCGAGTCCTTAGCCGTTTTCTCCTTGTGCGCGGGGGTATCCTGTCTGCGGGGTACCGACAGTGGGCCCCAAGCCCACCTTGGGAGAGTCATCGATACCGCAGGTGGGGTCTTCTTCCTTATCTTCCCGCGCAACCCTTTCGATTCCAATTCTGGGCAGTTCCCCGGGCGACACGTTCCTGCCGTTGTGGCGACGCGTCTCCTCCTGGTAAGCGGAGGCACTGGAAGGGCGCCACGCGACATGACTTCCGCCTTCAATCGTGCTTTGACTGCGGTGGTTCCCAAGGTGGCTCCTGCACTTCCGCTGCTTTTGCCTTTTCAGAAACCGCCGAGTTACCTCTCGCATAGTTAGCCACCCGGCTCGCCTTCTTTGTCGAGTGATCCGGGCCCTCATGTCATTGCCTGTGCAGGTCTGTTGCTCTTCTACCGAGGCCGTGGCGATTCACACGCCGCGTCTGTTGGCTTGCAGAGGTGGATAAAAAGAGACCTTTCCCCCTAAGGGTCCTTTCTTTCGCTTTTGCATCCTTGCGCTCGTGCCTTCTTGCCCCAAGCCCAGTTCTTGTGCTCTAGCTCCCAATCTCCCCTTCCAGAGCCTCCTCCTTCGATCCTCATGGCGAGCATCCTGCCCAAGTCCCGGTTGTCCAGGTCCGCTGACCTGGCCCCCATGCGCCAGCTTCTCGGCTGCCATGCTCCTGAGCAGGAGAAGTGGCTCTGTCCCGGGAGGCTGCCGCTGAGCCTCTCCGCCGGGGAGATGGTGCTCTTTTCGTCGTACATGCTGGCCGGCTTCGTCCCGCCTGCATCCGCCTTCCTGGTCATGCTCCTGGAGACCTTCAGCCTCCAACTCCACCACCCCGCGCCGAACTCGATTGCCATGCTGGCGGTCTTTGCTCACCTCTGCGAGATGTTCGTGGGGGTGATGCCGTCGGTGAAGCTCTTCAGGTATTTTTTGTACTGA
Source organism: Tuctoria greenei (assembly GCA_036927565.1). NCBI lineage: Eukaryota > Viridiplantae > Streptophyta > Magnoliopsida > Poales > Poaceae > Tuctoria > Tuctoria greenei. Next base: position 7,051,033 of record JAYESD010000001.1, on the reverse strand, counting down.
GGGCCACCGGCAGAAGCTCGAAGGAGCATCTCGGCGCCTACTACTTCCAGCGCTGAACCAAGGTCCCCTCGAGATACATTGCTTCCTTCAACTCTGCTCGATGGGAGCAGTGGCGCGAAGATTGGATGATCGCCAAGGTCGAAGCCCACGATCGGATGTGCCTCCCCACCGGGATCCCCTACTCCGAGCGGTCATTCTGGGAGGAGCACCCAAAGCTAGAGGAGGCGTTCAACCCGGTGTTGGAGAGGATCCAGATGCTGGTGGACCACGGGCTGTTGTCTGCCATGGTGCTGAGGGACTTCATGTCCCGCCGCATAGCTCCGCTCCAGCGCCGCACCCGCCCGGCGTGGATGTTCACCGGCCTATCGGACTGCACCCGGCTCGAGACCGGCCCTGGCTCCAACCTGGACGAGCAGTAGCTGCACGACATGCGGAGCCGGGTATGTCCCGACGATATTTCCCCCGAGGAGCTGGATCTTCCGACGGCCTGCCGCCCCTTGTGCTCAGACTCCGAGCTGAGGAGGCAGCTGCCAAAGACGATGCCGACACTCGACGAGTCCGAGCTGGCACAGCGCGTGGTCGGGGACCCATTCCGGGGGGTCAACATCGTCGACGACGCTGAGGGAGGCGGGGCTCCCTCAAGCGGCAAAGATCCTTCAAGCGGGCCCCAGCACTGTCAATGGGGAGGCAACGGCGCCTCTGTTGACAAGGGGAAAGGGAAAGCACCGGTTCCGATGTCGGACCCGAACCCAAGAAGCGCGCCCGGTCACCGCCGCCGGCCCCCTCCGCTCCTCGTCAGGACGCCGGAGCCCTGCCGCATTCGTCGTCAGGGGGCGCCGATGGCGCCACTTTGCCGCCCGAGTCCTCGACGCACAAGAGGGGGAGGCTCCTCAACGCTGACGGGACCCCAGCGTTCCCTCGTCGTTTAGTGGAGCGCCAGACTTCGAGGGTGCCATCGACTCCTCCACCACAGGGGCCCCCAGCACACTCAGCGGCCCCCACCGCGGGTTCGGGGGGTCCGAACCCCCCAACCCTTTCGGGAAGCGACGGAACTTCAACATCCCCCGGTAAGCCTGCATAGATTTTATCTTGGGTGCTCTTTGCTGTGTGCTTACCCTGTCATTTCCTTATGATCTGGGTTTGCTTGATTTCAGCACCACTACAACTACTCCTCCGCCTACGGGCCCTTCTGCTGGGCGGTATGCCGCTCCAGCCGGCTCGCGGGGCTCCTCTGCAGCCTCGGGCCCCGCTCCGACGCACCGGGCTGCTGCCGCCGGGGTGCCCTGGGCCTCCGTGCCCGAGACCCCCACAGCGGCTACTGAAGCCCAGCTGTGACACCCGGTTCCGAAAAATGAACCAAGCTAACGCATATGTGTGCCCAGGATGTTCATCACACATACACGAGTGCAATCACAAAAGAGTATAGAGAAAATTACCACAGAACAAGATTAATTAACCAAATTTTATTACACAAACCAGATTATCCTCGAATACAACCTCTAATGAATATTAATGACAAGTTCAACTAATGCAGCGGAAATAAACTAATTAAGCAACTAAGCAAACTAAGCATAAGGGATAGGGTATATATGCGCAGCTCCAAAACAACACCACAGGCAAAGCTGACGGTAGACACGGCCTAGAACTCCGTATTATCACCATTAAACTCCCAATCCTGACGTGCAACTGTTGGGGGGGATTGCAAGAGTGAGTACATGTCGTACTCAACAAGTGTGGAAAGTATGACATGTGGCTTATTCAAATGACGACAATAATAATGGCAAAGTGCTGAAAAGTACATTAAAACATTTGAAAAGCAATATATTATATTTATATGAATCAAACCCATCATAATCATAAGTAATATCATAATACCAAACTGAATTCACTGCCATCATCAATAATTCCAGATTTCACCATTGCCAATAACCATATTCAATACCAGAAATTAAATCCATAACAATAATACTGACCATAACCATCCCAAATACCATCCCAATACCAATTTCCCTCTAATCATGGAAGTTGTCCAGGTGCTCATAACCGGGAGCACAACTATCATGATAGTTTTATTTAACTCTGCAGAGTTTGTACCTCTTTACCCACGTGTTTGTGATTTCATCACCCATCGGCGACTAAAGAACCTCCCTTATGCCAATTACACTTCCTTTGGTGCATGGTCAAGAGATCACAAAATAGCCTTTACAAAGGTATTACTAGCCTATTTAGACCCCACTGAGGTTTCACCGGTGGCGATGTCTCCCGCAGAGCACATCTTCAACCAAGGGCCCCCTCTTGAGCCATTTGGATCCCAGGGTAGTCCCACCAATCATCAACAAACCCAATCCGACTACCCCTTCCCCGAGCATCCTTAATGGTCCAAATAGCATTGGCAAAGCCCTTATTAATCAGCTACGCCGCACCCATACTTGGCCTCGTGGTGGCACTGTAGTCCTGGCTTATTCTCGCATGAACCGGTCCTTAGATCTAAAGCAAGAAAACCACCATAACATCCAACCCATCCACATACCAGGCTTGCTTAGATCACCCATTACCATATCATATTGACCAGTTCACATTAACCAGAATATCATTAATACATAATTAAATGTGTAGTGTTGTTTTCCATCCCAATTAATTAAGCGAAGCAAAAAGGTAAAATCCCTTCCCGACTATCTACCATATATTCCAGGTGACAAGGGTGGTTTAAACAAATCTAGTAAACTTCCTACCATAGGATTCCCATCAAATTGACACAGCATGCAATTTTGCAAACAAAACATTTATTTTAAAAACAGGATCAATATGCTTCAAGGACACTTGCCTTGCTCTTGCTGTTGATTAGGGTCAAAGCCTTCAAACTCTTGATGCTGTAGATCCTCTGCGGCACTCTCTAGCGCAAATCCATCTAATCCACACAATAACATACCAGACAAGAAACACAATCAAAGATTGCACAAATATTACTCAATATGACATGACATGCATGATTTATGCAAATGCAAGGTAGAACTTGTTACTAGATTGTTTTTAATGATCACTAACTAGTTCTAATAGATTTTAACAAGTTTATATAGGTTTGGATTCGATTAGATCAAATTTTAGAATTAATTTGATGTAATTTAACCTGGAAGACCAGACTAGTCCGCTAGGGACCGGACAAGTCCGCACTTTGCGTGATCAGCGGATTAGGGTTTTCTAGATCGACGTGACTTTGGAGATTAGGGGTTGAATTCACGTAAGGAAAAGAGAATAGAAGGTATACCAGGTGTTTAGGACTCCAATGAATCAAGAAACTTGGAGGTAGCACTTGGATCTTGATGATCTAGGGTTGGTGATGAACTTGGGGATGAATTGGTGGCGAAGGACGAAACTCGGTGGAGATCTTGATCCTCTTTCGTTTCCTCCTCTTCTTCTTCTTGCTTGGGATCTTCTCCTCCTTCCTTGATGGTGGCTCCCCACGAACTACGGTTTGGGTGGGTGGAAAAGTGGCAAATAGATGTCAATCCAAGGGGTGGGGTTGTTTATATAGAGGTGGAGGCTAGGGTTAGATGGATTTCGAGTTTTGGGATGAGTAGAGGCCGGTTTAGAGTCCCACATGGGCTCTAAAAGAGTTAGGCACGACATACCTAGGCCCACTTAACGTGAAACCCAAGAAACAAGTCGTAAAACAAAAGATCAACTCGGAGTCACGAAATAACGGACAAGTCCAGACAGGACCGGACTAGTCCGAAGTCGTCCAGAGAGAAAATCGGACAAGTCTGGACAAACATCGGACAAGTCCGAATTTGAACAGAAAGGAAAACGGACAAGTACACAAGAACACCAGACTAGTCCGGAAAAGTCCAAGGACTTAGCAAAATTTTCAAGGATTCATGGAATATCGGACTAGTCCGCACAAAATCGGACAAGTCTGAATGTTTCCAGTGCCAAAATCGGACTAGTCCATAGCAAAAATGGACTAGTCCGCACTTTCCTGCGGTTTTAAGTGTGGTTTGTTCCAAATCAATTTTAAAATTGTTCCTCTTGTTGTGGGTTAATGTTAAACATGTATATGAATGTATGCAAGGCATGATGCATGAAAATGAGGGTGTTACAAACCTACCCCCCTTAAAATGAATCTCGCCGTCGAGATTCGACGCGCAAGAGAAGAGATAGGGAAAGTCCTTCTTGATATCATCCTCCAATTCCCACGTCGCTTCTTTTTCTGTGTGGTGCTTCCATTGAACTTTACACCATCTAATAACCTTGTTCCTTATGACCCTCTCCTTGGTTTCCAAGATTTTGATCGGTTGCTCGACATAAGTCAAATCTTCCTCTAGTTCCAATTCTTCCATTGGCACTTGTTCTTCCGGTACTCTCAAACACTTCTGGAGCTGGGAAACATGAAAGACATCATGCACGTCTGAAAGATGAGCTGGCATCTCCAACTTATACGCTACTTCTCCTCTTTTGTCCAAAATCTTGAATGGTCCAATATAACGAGGTGCGAGCTTTCCTCTTATGTTAAACCTCTTATGACCTCTCATTGGTGACACCTTGAGGTAAACAAAATCTCCTATTTCAAAGGCTAATTTCCTCCTCCTATTGTCCGCATAGCCTTTTTGTCTTGATTGGGCAGCCCTCGAGTTTTCACGAATTATTCGGACCTGCTTTTCGGCTTCTTGGAACACATCCAGACCAAATACTTTTTTTCTGCTGCCTCATTCCAGAATAAAGGCGTCCTACACTTCCTCCCATAAAGTGCTTCATACGGTGATATCTTCAAACTTGCTTGGTAACTACTGTTGTATGAAAATTCCGCGTATGGCAAGCTTTTGTCCCAACTTTTCCCATGCTTTAAAGCACAAGCTCTTAACATGTCCTCCAAAATCTGATTGGTCCTCTCGGTTTGTCCATCCGTTTGAGGATGATATGTTGAACTAAAATTTAACCTCGTTCCCAATGCTTCATGCAACTTTTGCCAAAACCTGGAAGTTAACTGAGAACCTCTATCCGAGACTATCTTCTTCGGTACTCCATGTCGGCACACAATATGCTCCATGTATATCTCGGCCAGTTGTGCAGCTGTATATTTGGTCTTCACAGGGACAAAATGAGCTAACTTGGTTAAGCGATCCACAATTACCCAAATTGAGTCATACCCGGACTGAGTACGTGGTAACCCAACTATGAAGTCCATACCAATTTCTTCCCACTTCCATTCCAGAATCTTCAACGGTTGCAATAATCCAGCTGGCCTTTGATGTTCCGCCTTGACTCGTTGGCACACATCACACAATGCTACGTATTCAGCTATGTCCTTTTTCATGCTATCCCACCAATAGCTAGTCTTCAAGTCTTTGTACATCTTTGTACAACCAGGGTGAATTGAGTATGGCGAGTCATGTGCCTCCTTTAATATTATCTCCCGAATATGCTTTACATTAGGCACAACGATTCTCTTTCCAAGCCATAAGGTACCATGTTCATCCTCGTCAAATCTGACTTCTCTCTCTTCTTCGGTCCTTTCCCTGATTTCCTTGATCTCCTCATCTGTAGTTTATGCCTCTCGAATTTCTTGTTCCAAGGTTGGGTTTAATTCCATCATCTCCATCCCATTTACAAACCCGAGGTTCAACGGTTCAAACTCCTTACATAACTCGAATGGTAACTCCCGAACCGTGAGTTGATGACTTACTCCTTTTCTACTCAAAGCATCAGCCACTACATTGGCTTTTCCCGGATGATAGTTGATCCCCAAATCATAATCTTTGATGAGCTCCAACCATCTTCGTTGCCTCAAGTTCAGATCCGTTTGTGTGAAAATATACTTCAAACTCTTATGATCCGTATAAATTTCACACCTATGTCCAAGAATATAGTGTCTCCAAATCTTCAATGCATGTACCACGGCTGCGAGTTCCAAATCGTGCGTGGGGTGATTCTGCTCATTTTCTTCAATTGTCTTGATGCGCAGGCGACCACTTGACCTTCTTGCATCAATACACACCCGAGTCATTGTCTCGATGCGTCACAATAGATGTCGAAGCTCTTGCTTACATCCGGCAATACCAAAACTGGGGCTGTTGTCAACCTCTTCTTTAACTCCTCAAAACTCTCTTGACAAGCTTGAGTCCATTGTAATGCCTTTCCCTTCATTAGCAACTCCGTCACTGGCTTAGCTATCTTGGAGATGTCCTTGATAAACCGATGGTAATATCCGGCCATCCCAAGGAAACTCCTTATTTCCTTGACGTTTTGCAGCGGTTCCCACTTCAACACGTCTCTTACTTTTCCGGGGTCAACCGATACTCCTCCTCCTGAGATTATATGACCCAAAAATGACACCTCTCTCAACCAAAACTGGCACTTGTTGAACTTGGCATACAATCGGTGCTCCCTCAATTTTTGCAACGTAAGCCTCAAGTGTTCCTCATGTTCTTTCTCATCCTTCGAGTAGATCATAGTGTCATCAATAAACACCACGACGAACCTATCCAAGTACTCCATGAAGACCTTATTCATGAGGTACATAAAGTAGGCAGGCGCATTTGTCAATCCAAAAGACATCATGGTGTACTCATAAGATCCATACCGTGTCCTAAAAGCTGTCTTGGGTATGTCCGATGGTCTAATCTTCATTTGAAAGTATCACGACCTCAAATCAATCTTAGAGAAGACACAAGCACCCTTCGTCTGATCAATCAAGTCTTCTATACGTGGCAAGGTATACTTGTTCTTGATTGTTACCTCGTTGAGAGCTCGGTAATCCACGCACATCCTTTGGGATCCATCCTTCTTGTCCACAAATAGAATGGGCGCTCCCCAAGGCAAAGAGCTTGGCCGAATAAAACCCTTCTCTGGTTGCTCTTGAATTTGCTTCTTGAGCTCCGCTAATTCCAAAGGAGGCATCCTATACGGCCTCTTCGCTATAGGTGCAGTTCTAGGTATTAAATCAATAACAAACTCAATGTCTCGATCAGGTGGCATACCTGGCAACTCGTCCGGAAAAACATCCAAAAATTCACACACCACCGGAATCTCCTCAATGGCGGCACCGTCCATATGATTCAACTCCAATTGCTTCGGTGCGGTTTGAGATGCTTCAAATTCTACGGTGATCCCTTCTTCGTTGGTCAACTTCACTGTCTTCGTGGCACACTTAATAACTCCATTGTGCTTCCTCAACCAGTCCATACCAAGTATAATGTCCAATCCTTGCGAATCTAAAACAATGAGGTTGGCGGAGAAGTCTACCCCCCTTATTCTAAGGCTGACTTTTGGACAAACTATATTTGTCCTCATCTCTCCTCTAGGAGACTTAACCAATAGAGTAAACTTCATATGAGAGATAGGAAAACTATACTTGGCAACATACTTCGATGCAATGAATGAATGCGATGCTCCAGAATCAAATAACATAGTCGCGGGGTTGGAGTTGGCAAGAAACATACCAATGACCACGTCATCCGCTTGTTGAGCATCCTCCGTAGAGACATGGTTCACGTTGCCATGAGCAAAATTCTGCTATCCAAGGTTCCCTTGTGGCTGTCCTCCATTAGGTCTTGGGTTTTGCCTCGGTGCATTGCTTCCTTGGCCAAGGCCTGACTTAGGACATTGATGCACAAAGTGTCCAGCTTCTCCACAAGTATAACACTTCTTAACTCCACCAGAATTATTGGGACGAGCTTGGTTTTGAGCATTGGCTCCAGGAAAATCAGCACGTGGCGCATAAGGCATTGGAGGCCTAGGTGCGTGCATGACAGGGCGCTGCTGCACAAACTGAGTTGGGCGCGGTGCAAATCCAGGGCGCTGAGTAGGAATAGAGGAGCTGTAATCGGGCGCATTGGGTGGTGCAAGGCGAGGGCGCACATTACTTCCTTGTTGCTGTCCTTGATATGGCGCCTTCCTCTTGATTTCTTGCTCCATCTCACGGATCTTGTTCTCAATCACAATTGCTTTGTCCACAAGCTTCCGAAAATTGGCATAATCGTAGTTGAGTAGTTGCACTTGGATCTCATTGTTCAAGCCCCTCATGAACAAGTATTGCTTCCGGCTGTCCTGACTAACATCCTCAGGCGCATACCTTGAGAGTTGAGTGAATTTGTTGAGATATTCACTCACGCTTGATTTTCCTTGCCTTAAATTCTCAAATTCTTGCCTCTTCAAGATCATAACACCCTCCAGCACATAATGAGAACGAAAATTCTCCTTGAATTCGGACCAAGTAATTCTCTCTTGGTTCTCATGAGCATTGCAATAAGCATCCCACCAATCCACAGCTGCTCCAACGAGTTGATGAGAAGCAAATAACACCTTCTCCCGGTCACTGCATTGGACAATGGCTAGCTTCTTCTCCACGGACTTGAGCCAATCATACACATCCATAGGGTCAGCAGCTTGAGCAAAGGTCGGCGGCTTAGTCCTCATAAACTCTCCCAACCGGTTATGAGGAGGAGGGGGTGGAGGCATGTGGGGCTGATTGTTGATGTTGCCAGCCTGCAGCTGTCCCATTGTTTGTATCATGGTCTGCATGAGCTGGTTTTGCATAGCCAATAGCTGCTCAATGTTGATAGCTCCCTGAGTAGATCCTCGTCCAATGTTGTTCTGAGGCACTCCATTGTTCTCCTCCTCATCATTGCCATCCCTCTGGTTGCGAGTCCCCACCATCTGAAAAAGCAATAGGTAAGAATTAGAAAACGTCCCCAACTATATGCATCAAGAGATATGGAACTAAACAGCTAGCTACACTAGCCTAGGTGGACATGGCAATGCTAAAGCATCCCAAAATCCTCTATTAAGCACACAAGCAAGCAATATATATAGCAAACAGCACTCCAAGCAAAAACACATCGATTCCTGAGTGCTCCTATGTGCTCTAAAGTGTCCATTCTATCTAGGCTACATCCTACGGTCAACCTGTGGCTCTGATACCAATCTGTGACGCCCGATTCCAAAAAATGAACCAAGCTAACGCATATGTGTGCCCAGGATGTTCATCACACATACACGAGTGCAACAAAAGAGTATACAGAAAATTACCACAGAACAAGATTAATTAACCAAATTTTATTACACAAACCAGATTATCCTCGAATACAACCTCTAATGAATATTAATGACAAGTTCAACTAATGCAACGGAAATAAACTAATTAAGCAACTAAGCAAACTAAGCATAAGGGATAGGGTATATATGCGCAGCTCCAAAACAACACCACAGGCAAAGCTGACGGTAGACATGGCCTAGAACTCCGCATTATCACCATTAAACTCCCAATCTTGACCTGCAACTGTTGGGGGATTGCAAGAGTGAGTACATGTCGTACTCAGCAAGTGTGGAAAGTATGACATGTGGCTTATTCAAATGACGACAATAATAATGGCAAAGTGCTGAAAAGTACATTAAAACATTTGAAAAGCAATATATTATATTTATATGAATCAAACCCATCATAATCATAAGTAATATCATAATACCAAACTGAATTCACTGCCATCATCAATAATTCCAGATTTCACCATTGCCAATAACCATATTCAATACCAAAAATTAAATCCATAACCATAATACTGACCATAACCATCCCAAATACCATCCCAATACCAATTTCCCTCTAATCATGGAAGTTGTCCAGGTGCTCATAACCGGGAGCACGACTATCATGATAGTTTTATTTAACTCTGCAGAGTTTGTACCTCTTTACCCACGTGTTTGTGATTTCATCACCCGTCGGCGACTAAAGAACCTCCCTTATGCCAATTACACTTCCTTTGGTGTATGGCCAAGAGATCACAAAATAGACTTTACAAAGGGATTACTAGCCTATTTAGACCCCACTGAGGTTTCACCGGTGGCGATGTCTCCCGCAGAGCACATCTTCAACCAAGGGCCCCCTCTTGAGCCATTCGGATCCCAGGGTAGTCCCACCAATCATCAACAAACCCAATCCGACTACCCCTTCCCCGAGCATCCTTAATGGTCCAAATAGCACTGGCAAAGCCCTAATTAGTCAGCTATGCCGCACCCATACTTGTCCTCGTGCTGGCACTGTAGTCCTGGCTTATTCTCGCATGAACCGGTCCTAAGATCTAAAGCAAGCAAACCACCATAACATCCAACCCATCCACATACCAGACTTGCTTAGATCACCCATTACCATATCATATTGACCAGTTCACATTAACCAGAATATCATTAATACATAATTAAATGTGTAGTGTTGTTTTCCATCCCAATTAATTAAGCGAAGAAAAAAGGTAAAAGCCCTTCCTGACTCTCTACCATATATTCCAGGTGACAAGGGTGGTTTAAACAAATCTAGTAAACTTCCTACCATAGGATTCCCATCAAATTGACACAGCATGCAGTTTTGCAAACAAAACATTTATTTTAAAAATAGGATCAATATGCTTCAAGGACACTTGCCTTGCTCTTGCTGTTGATTAGGGTCAAAGCCTTCAAACTCTTGATGTTGTAGATCCTCCGCGGCACTCTCTAGCGCAAATCCATCTAATCCGCACAAGAACATACAAGACAAGAAACACAATCAAAGATTGCACAAATATTACTCAATATGACATGACATGCATGATTTATGCAAATGCAAGGTAGAACTTGTTACTAGATTGCTTTTAATGGTCACTAACTAGTTCTAATAGCTTTTAACAAGTTTATACAGGTTTGGATTCGATTAGATCAAATTTTAGAATTAATTTGATGTAATTTAACCAGGAAGACCGGACTAGTCCGCTAGGGACCGGACAAGTCCGCACTTTGCGAGATCAGCGGATTAGGGTTTTCTAGATCGACATGAATTTGGAGATTAGGGGTTGAATTCACGTAAGGAAAAGAGAATAGAAGGTATACCAGGTGTTTAGGACTCCAATGAATCAAGAAACTTGGAGGTAGCACTTGGATCTTGATGATCTAGGGTTGGTGATGAACTTGGGGATGAATTGGTGGTGAAGGACGAAACTCAGTGGAGATCTTGATCCTCTTTCGTTTCCTCCTCTTCTTCTTCTTGCTTGGGATCTTCTCCTCCTTCCTTGATGGTGGCTCCCCACGAACTAGGGTTTGGGTGGGTGGAAAAGTGTCAAATAGATGTCAATCCAAGGGGTGGGGTTGTTTATATAGAGGTGGAGGCTAGGGTTAGATGGATTTTGAGTTTTGGGATGAGTAGAGGCCGGTTTAGAGTCCCACAGGGCTCTAAAAGAGTTAGGCACGACGTACCTATGCCCACTTAACGTGAAACCCAAGAAACATGTTGTAAAACAAAAGATCAACTCGGAGTCACGAAATAACAGACAAGTCTGGACAGGATCGGACTAGTCCGAAGTCGTCCAGAGAGAAAATCGGACAAGTCTAGCCAAACATCGAACAAGTCCAAATTTGAACAGAAAAGAAAGCGGACAAGTCCGCTGGAACACCGGACTAGTACGGAAAAGTCCAAGGACTTAGCAAATTTTTCAAGGATTCATGGAATATCGGACTAGTCCGCACAAAATCGGACAAGTGCGAAAGTTTCAAGTGCCAAAATCGGACTAGTCCGCAGCAAAAATGGACTAGTCCGCACTTTCCTACGATTTTAAGTGCGGTTTGTTCCAAATCAATTTTAAACTTGTTCCTCTTGTTATAGGTTAATGTTAAACATGTATATGAATGTATTGTTCCTCTTGTTGTAGGTTAATGTTAAACATGTATATGAATGTATGCAAGGCATGATGCATGAAAATGAGGGTGTTACACTAGCTGCACGCGCCGGCGACTGTTGCTGCACCCGCCAACGACTCCGCATCCACCGGCTACTCTGTGCTGGCCGATGCCGCCACGCTGTCCGACACCGCTACATCGGCTGGCGCCGCCGCCCCAGGTGCTGTCACCGGGGAGGAGGCCCTTGCGGGCGACGCGCCTGCTTCTGGCGGTGGTCCCCCCCCCTTCTCCGATTGGGGGAGCTCTGGTCCCCGTCTCCCAGTGATCCTCCAAATGGAGGATGATATTGAGGAAGTGGGGGGGGGGGGGGGCAGGGACCCGCTGCTACGGTGGAGCTGCTCCCCCTGTATGAGGCCATGGCCGTGGCCTACTCCGGCTTCCGGCAGGCTCAGGCGACCCTCGCCCGGGAGAAAGGGAGGCTTGAAGACGAGGATGACCGGCTCCGAGAATGGGCGAGGACCCTGGAAGCCCGGACCCGGCTGGCGAAGAGCCGAGCGGCTCAGTGGGAGGCGGTTGTTTGGGAGGTGATGAAGATCCTCGAGCAGGAGCACGATCTCATCGCTCAACTGGACGCTGTCACCCAGAAGCTGAAGGCAGATGCCACGACTATCCACGCTGAGGCCAGCTCCCGCCTCCTGTCCTGCGAGGACCTTCAGCAACTGTTGTCTTGCCGAGAAGCTGCTCTTGCCGAACGGGAGCAGGAGTTGGCGGCGAAGCAGGCTGAGGCGGAGGCGACCTCCTGCTGGCTTGTCCTCCAGCAGGAAGGGGCGAGGGTCCGCGCCGCCGAGCTAGACCACCGGGATGCTGCCCTGGCTGAGGCGGAGCAACACCAGCTCGCCGAGTGCCAGGCCCTCCTGGACCGCGAGTTCAACGTCGCCCTCAAGGAGGGTGACTTGATCCGCCGTGAGAGGGAGGACGGCGAGCGCGAGGGGGCCCTGGCAGCCAAGGAGAAGCGGTTCCTAGACAACGGCCCCCGAGCATTGGCGGCGGCCCAGCAGGAGGTGCAGGAGCTCCGGGCGTCGCGCTCTACTGAGGCCCGGAAGGTCTGGGAGTTCCTTGGCGGCACCGACTCGGCTCTGGTGCCGCTCGGCTTTAGCCCAGTGCGCGTGGGGGAACCAGTACAGGAGGTGAGCCAGGTGTTCTCGGCACTTGACTCCACCAGCTCGAGGATGCATTCGCTGGGGGCCATCATCGACAACCAGCTAGAGGTAGATGGGAGGATGCTGGTGAAGGAGGTGGCGACGCACATCCTGGCCTGCTACCGGAGCTGGTACCCTGATGTCCCTCTGCAGCCGGTCCTCGAGGGGCTCATCGCCGAGAGTGTGACGCCCGGTTCCGAAAAATAAACCAATCTAACGCATATGTGTGCCCAGGATGTTCATCACACATACACGAGTGCAATCACAAATGATATACAGAAAATTACCACAGAACAAGATTAATTAACCAAATTTTATTACACAAACCAGATTATCCTCGAATACAACCTCTAATGAATATTTATGACAAGTTCAACTAATGCAGTGGAAATAAACTAATAAGCAACTAAGCAAACTAAGCATAAGGGATAGCGCAGCTCCATGCAACACCACAGGCAAAGCTGACGGTAGACATGGCCTAGATCTCTACATTATCGCCATTAAACTCACAATTTTGACCTGCAACTATTGGGGGGGATTGCAAGAGTGAGTACATGTCGTACTCAGCAAGTGTGGAAAGTATGACATGTGGCTGATTCAAATAACGAATGCAATAATGGTTGAGTGTTGAAAAGTACAGTAAAACCATTTGGAAAAGCAATGTATCATATTTATGTGAAGTAAATCCATCATAAACCATGTAACCATCATAATACCAGTCCATAATTCACCATTGCCAATAACCATAATCAATGTCATAAACCATGATTCCATCCCATAACCATAACCGTAATCATAATATCAACCATAACCATTACCAAACCATAACCATCCCAAATCCCAATTTCCCTCTGATCATGTAGGTCATCCAGGCGCTCATAACTGGGAGCACGGCTATCATGATAGTTTTAATACTCTGCAGAGTTTGTACCACTTAACCCACGTGTTTGTGATTTCATCACCCGTCGGCGACTAAAGAACCTACCTTTCGCCAATTACACTTCCTTTGGTGTATGGCCAAGAGATCACAAAATAGCCTTTACAAAGGGATTACTAGTCTATTCAGACCCCACTGAGGTTTCACCGGTGGCGATGTCTCCCACTGAGCACATCTTCAACCAAGGGCCCCCTCTTGAGCCATTCGGATCCCAGGTTAGTCCCACCAACCATCAACAAACCCAATCCGACTACCCCTTCCCCGAGCATCCACAATGGTCCAAACAGCACTAACAAAGCCCTAATTAATCAGCTACGCTGCACCCGTACTTGGCCTCGTGGTGGCACTGTAGTCCTGGCCTATTCTCGCATTAACCGGTCCTTAGATCTAAAGCAAGCAAACCACCATAACATCCAACCCATCCACATACCAGGCTTGCTTAGATCACCCATCGTATTGACCAGTTCACATTAACCAGAATATCATTGATGCATAATTAAATGTGTAGTGTTGTTTGCCATCCCAATTAATTAAGCGAAGCAAAAAGGTAAAAAACCCTTCCCGACTCTCTACCATATATTCCAGGTGACAAGGGTGGTCAAACAAATCTAGTAAACTTTCTATCATAGGGTTCCCATCAAATTGACACAAGCATGCAGTTTGCAAACAAAACATTTATTTTAAAACAGGATCAATATGCTTCAAGGACACTTGCCTTGCTCCGACGGATAGGGTTGCTCAAGCGCTTCGAAGTCTTGATTCTGAAAATCCTCGTACACGATCTCTTGAGCACTTCCCTCTACTCGTGATAACACATACAAGAAAATACATACAAATCAACATGATGCACACACACTAATCAACATGCGATGATATGCATGCATGCAAAGTACAATAATTGATTAACTACGGTTGTTTATTAATTAGATGCAACTAGTTCATATGTGTTCATATGGGTTTATGGGGGTTTTAGAGTGGATTAATGCTGCTGAAAATAAAAAGACGATGCAACTAAAATCAATTTACGTCTATTAGATCTAATACATCGCTAAAATTCGCATCCGAAAAACGAACCCTACCGTAGATGCGACGGCTTCGAAGATCGCGGGATGAATGCGACGCGTAGACGAAGTAGATGCGCAAGGTCCTCCGGCGGCACGACGACGACGACGATCTCCGGTGGACGACGGCACCCTCCTCTTTTTCTTCCTCTTCTTCCCCTCTTTTGTTCTTCCTTTTCTTCCCCTGGCAGCGCAGCCTCTGGTCCCTTTTTTTCCTCTAGCGGCGGCTAGGGCTTTTCTTTCTGGCGGCGGCGTTGTTTTTGACATCAAGGGAAAAATACGAAACCTAGGGTCGTATATATAGCCGGGCGTTAGAGACGAATCGTTACCGACTCGGTACCGTGGCTCACGGCCGACTCGGCCTGGTCTCGGGGCGCAGGCGCGGTCAACGCGGGGGCACGGGCGAGCGGCACCGGCCGCGGGGCGCGTGGCACGCGCGACAGGCACGCTGGCGGCGCGTGCTGGTGGGGGTCGCGCGGCGGGCGAGCGCGCGGTCGGTCGGGGGTCGCGCGCTGCGGGAGGGCGGCGGGGGCGTGGGGCCCGGGGCGCGTTGCGGGACGCGTGCGACGCGGGTGGGGTCAGCGTGGCACGTGGGAGCGGGATCGCGGTCGCGCGCGGGAGGCTACGTGGCCGGCTGGGCCGTTTGGCCTGCCCGGCGGTTGTTTGTTTGTTTTTTTTCTTTTTTTTTTTCTTTTTATATATATATACTTTTTTTTCGTTATATTATTTATTTATTTATTTATTTATATTTTTCCTTTTTTGTTATTCTTTTTATTATTATTATTACATATTTTATTATTTATACTATTTTTTGTATATATTTTCTTTTTCTTTACATATATAAATATTATCATTAAATATATATTATTATATATATTCTTATTTATTTTATTTTTATATGTTATTATTATTTTTATACTTATTCCCTATTACAACTTTTATGCTATTATTTTCTTTTTCTTCTTTTGCTACATACATTTGTATATATGCTCCATCTTTTATAATTATTATTTTTTCTTTATTCTACTAATGTTTAATGCATGATGCAAAAATTGAGGGTGTTACAGAGAGGGAAGAGGCCGCCAAGTCTGAAGTCTCGGATGCAGTGGCGCTCATCACCTCAAGGTTCCAGCAGAGCGGCTGAGGGCTCCCCATGCGCTGTTTATGTTTATGTTTCTTTCAACTTTTGTCTGTGGTTGCTTGTGGTGGAAAACTTTTTATTTTGGAACA
Source organism: Tuctoria greenei (assembly GCA_036927565.1). Taxonomy (NCBI): domain Eukaryota; kingdom Viridiplantae; phylum Streptophyta; class Magnoliopsida; order Poales; family Poaceae; genus Tuctoria; species Tuctoria greenei. Next base: position 7,034,972 of record JAYESD010000001.1, on the reverse strand, counting down.
AAAAATCTGCCTGTGGTGCCTCTTATACTCAACATGCTTTTATTTCCAGCAATATCTTCTAGTTGCTTGTTGCTCCTTAGCTTCCAGGACCTGCCGCCCCCCGGAGTGTGGCCCCCTGACAGGTGTGGCCAGTTGTTATGGGCACACCTGTCAAATATCTAGAAGTTAGGGCGGACGGTTGCAGGGGAGCTTATGATGCGTAGGTAGCATTGCTGTAACTGAGTATGCAGGGATGTCGACGGCGGGCCCCCTGGGGGTGCCACCGGAGCTTCGGTCCAACAGTGGCCACCATCTTCTGTGAAACGTTGACGGCGGCCCCCCTGGGGTTACCACCAGAGCTTCGGTCCGGCGGTGCCCACCATCTCTGGTGAAAGGTCGATGGCGGGCCCCCTGGGGGGTGCCACCGGAGCCTTGGTCCAGCGGTGCCCACCATTTTCGTGGGTACTCTAACGGTTATCACCGGGATAACTCCTTGAAGACCTGCGTATAGATCAAAAAACAGGAGAAGTAATTCTATCCGTTGGTCATTGTTTTCCTGCTCCTTTTTAGTGTTGCTTGACTTACGATCTTGGGCTGACTCATGGGGCTTGGGTAATTCAGTGCGTTTGCAGCTAGGGCTCGCTATCCATACTACTTAAGGGTGGTCCATCTGTGTGACGCCCGGTTCTGAAAAACTGAACCAAGCTAACGCATATGTGTGCCCAGGGTGTTCAACACACATACACGCGTGATTCACAAATGATAAACAGATAATTACCACAGCTCAAATTATTAAATAAGTACTCTTATTACATAATTCATTAAATCCTCGAATACAAGCTCTAATGAATATTAATGATAAGTTCAACTAATGCAGCGGATATAAACTAATTAAGCAACTAAGCAAACTAAGCAAAGGGATAGCGCAGCTCCATGCAACACCACAGGCAAAGCTGACGGTAGACACGGCCTAGATCTCCACATTATCGCCATTAAACTCACAATTCTGACCTGCAACTGTTGGGGTGGGGGATTGCAAGAGTGAGTACATGTCGTACTCAGCAAGTGTGGAAAGTATGACATGTGGCTGATTCAAAAGACGACAATAATAATGGCTAAGTGCTGAAAAGTACAGTAAAACATTTGAAAAGCATTATACTATGTCTATGTGAAATAAATCCCATCATATTAACAAAATATAAACAATATCCAATTATTACCAACATTACCATTATCCATATCCAATTACCATAACTCAATTTCATAACCATGACCATAACCATCACCAAGCCATAACCATCCCAAATCCCAATTCTAATTCTAATCATGTAGGTCATCCAGGCGCTCATAACCGGGAGCACGGCTATCATGATAGTTTTAATACTCTGCAGAGTTTGTACCACTTTACCCACGTGTTTGTGATTTCATCACCCGTCGGCGACTGAAGAACCTCCCTTATGCCAATTACACTTCCTTTGATGTATGGACAAGAGATCACAAAATAGCCTTTACAAAGGGATTACTAGCCTATTCAGACCCCACTGAGGTTTCACCGGTGGCGATGCCTCCAACTGAGCACATCTTCAACCAAGGGCCCCCTCTTGAGCCATTCGGATCCCAGGGTAGTCCCACCAATCATCAACAAACCCAATCTGACTACCCCTTCCCCGAGCATCCACAATGGTCCAAACAACACTAGCAAAGCCCTAATTAATCAGCTACGCCGCACCCATACTTGACCTCGTGGTGGCACTGTAGTCCTGGCGTATTCTCGCATGAACCGGTCCTTAGATCTAAAGCAAGCAAACCACCATAACATCCAACCCATTCACATACCAAGCTTGCTTAGATCATCCATCACCATACCGTATCAACCAGTTCACATTAACCAGAACATCATTAATGCGTAATTAAATGTGTAGTGTTGTTTGCTATCCCAATTAATTAAGCGAAGCAAAAAGGTAAAAACCCTTCCCGACTCTCTACCATATATCCCAGGTGACAAGGGTGGTCAAACAAAACTAGTAAACTTCCTACCATAGGATTCCCATCAAATTGACACAAGCATGCAGTTTGCAAACAAAACATTTATTTTAAAAATAGGATCAATATGCTTCAAGGACACTTGCCTTGCTCCGGCAGATAGAGTTGCTCGAGCGCTTGGAAATCTTGATTCTGAAAATCCTCGTACACGATCTCTTGAGCACTTCGCTCTACTCGTGACCACACATACAAGAATATACATACAAATCAACATGATGCACACACAATAATCAACATGCGATGATATGCATGCATGCAAAGTACCATAATTAATTAACTACGGTTGTTTATTAATTAGATGCAACTAGTTCATACGCATTCATATGAGTTTACGGGGATTTTAACGTGGATTAATGCTGCTGAAAATAAAATTATAGTGCAACTAAAATAAATTTACGTCTATTAGATCTAATACGGTCGCTAAAATTCGCATCGGGAACATGTCCTACCGTAGATCTGATGGCTTGACGGTCGCGGAACAAATACGACGTGTAGACGAAGTGGATGGCGCAGCAGTACCTCGGCGGCACGACGACGGCGACGATTTCCGGCGGACGGTGGCACCCTCCTCTTTTTCTTCCTCTTCTTCCCCTTTTTTTTCCTCTCTTTTCTTCCCCCTGGCGGCGCAGCCTTCTGGACCTTTTTTTTTCGCGGCTTCCGGCGGCTGCGATTCTGGAATCGAGAAAACCTACGGAGGCTGGGACTTTTTATAGGGGCGTGGCTAGGATACGGCCTCGGTACCGACTCGGTACGGGGCGGGATTCGCGGCAGGGGAGTCGGACGCGGGAGGGAGTCGTATCCGGGCGGGAGAATCGGGGCAGGAGGCTGCTGCGGGCGGGAGAATTGGATCGGGTGGGGGCGGGAGCGGGGAGGCGGCGTGGAGCGTGGCCCGGTTTTCAGCGGGGCAGGGCGGGAGCGGAGGGAGGCGGGGCCAGGCGCTGCGCGCGGCAGGGGCACGCGGCCGGGCTGGCGCGGGGGCCTAGGCGGCGGTGGGCCCCGGGTGGGCGTGGGCGGGAGCCGGGAAGGCGGCGCGTGCGGCTGAGCGGGAGCGGGGGAGGGGATCGAGGCGGGGGGGGGGGGGGGGGGGGGGGGGGGAGACCGGGGCGGGGCCGGGCGCAGCGCGCGGGGCGCGGTCGTCGGATGCGGGGACCGCAGGGTGGGGCCCCCCCGGGCGGGCGCGCTCGGGCACGCGGCGCGGAGCGCCTCGGGGCGCGCGGCGGGGCCGGCTGGCGGCTCGGCCGCAGGCCGTTGTTTTTTTTTCTTTTTCTTTTTTTTCCCATTTAGTATTATTATTATTTTATAATTTATATTTATTTATTTTATTTTTTATACTATTTATTTATTATTTATATTATTTTTTATATATATTATTATTTAAGTTTTATTATTTTTATTTATCTTATTTATTTTATTTATTATTATATATATATATTTATTATTATATAATTTATTTATATATTTCTTTTTATATATTATTATTATTGTTTTATATTTATTATATTTTTTTATAATGTATATTATTAATATTAGTATTTTATTTATTTTTATATATTGTTATATATTATTTATATATATACTTATATATATTCTTATTATTATTTTTATACTTATTTCTCATTACAAGTTTTAGACAATAATTATTATTTTCTATTTCTTCTTTTGCTACATACATTTGTATATTTTATCATTTTTCTTTTATCCTACTAATGTTTAATGCATGATCATGTATGCAATGCAAGATGCGAAAATTTAGGGTGTTACAATTCTACCCCCCTTAAAATGAATCTCGCCCTCGAGATTCGATAGCGTGGAGAAAAGGTGAGAGAATTCTGCCTTCAGGTCTTCTTCACGTTCCCATATAGCTTCGGTTTCCGTATGGTGTTTCCATTGCGCTTTGCACCAACGGATCCTCTTACTTCTTGTGAATGCAAAACAATGAGGTTGGCGGAGAAGTCTACCCCCTTATTTTAAGGCTTACTTTTGGACATACTATATTTGCCCTCATCTCTCCTCCCGGAGACTTAACCAATAGAGTAAACTTCATATGAGAGACAGACAAACTATACTTCGATGCAATAAATGAATGCGATGCTCCAGAATCAAATAACATAGTTGCGGAGTTGGAGTTAGCAAGAAACATACCAATGACCACGTCATCCGCTTGTTGAGCATTCTCCGTAGAGACATGGTTCACGTTGCCACGAGCAAAATTCTGCTGTCCAAGGTTTCCTTGTGGCTGTCCTCCATTAGGTCTTGGGTTTTGCCTCGGCGCATTGCTTCTTTGACCAAGGCCTGACTTAGGACATTGATTCGCAAAGTGTCCAGCTTCTCCACAAGTATAGCACCTCTTGACTCCACCGGAATTATTGGGACGAGCTTGGTTTTGAGCATTGGTTCCAAGAAAATCAGCACGAGGTGCATAAGGCATTGCTTGCATGACAGGGCGCTGCTGCACAAACTGAGTTGGGCGTGGTGTATAACCAGGGTGCTGAGCAGGAATAGAGGAGCTGTAATGAGGCGCATTGGGCGGCGCAAAGCGAGGGCGCACATTACTTCCTTGTTGCTGTCCTTGATATGGCGCCTTCCTCTTGATTTCTTGCTCCATCTCACGGATTTCTCAACCACAATTGCCTTGTCCACAAGCTTCTGGAAATTGACATAATCACAGTTGAGTAGTTGCACTTGGATCTCATTGTTGAGGCCTCTCATGAACAAATATTGCTTCCGGCTGTCTCGACTAACAGCCTCGGGTGCATACCTTGAGAGTTGAGTGAACTTGTTGAGATATTCACTCACGCTTGATCTTCCTTGGCTTAAGTTCTCGAATTCTTGTCTTTTCAAGATCATAACACCTTCCGGCACATAATGAGAACGGAAGTTCTCTTTGAATTCCGCCCAGGTGATCCTCTCTTGATTCTCATGAGCATTGCATAGTGAATCCCACCAATCGGAGGCTGCTCCAACGAGTTGATGAGAAGCAAATAGGACCTTCTCCCGGTCACTGCATTGGACAATAGCAAGTTTCTTCTCCACGGACTTGAGCCAATCATCAGCATCCATAGGGTCAGCAGCTTGAGCAAAGGTTGGCGGCCTAGTCCTCATAAACTCTCCCAATAGGTCATGAGGAGGCGGGGGTGGCGGTGGAGGCATGTGGGGCTGATTGTTGATATTGCCAGCCTGCAGCTGTCCCATTGTTTGTATCATGGTCTGCATGAGCTGGTTTTGCATAGCTAGTAGCTGCTCGATATTGATTGCTCCATGAGCAGGTCCTTGTCCGTTGTTGTTCTGAGGTACTCCATTGTTCTCCTCCTCATCATTGGCATCCCTCTGGTTGCGAGTCCTCACCATCTAGAGAAAAGCAATAGGTAAGAATTTAGAAACGTCCCCAACTATATGCATCAAGGGATATGAACCTAACTAACTAGCTATACTAGCCTAGGTGGACATGGCAATGCTAAAGCATCCCAAAATCCTCTATTAAGCACACAAGCAAACAATATATATATAGCAAACAGCACACCAAGCAAAAACACATCGATTCCTGAGTGCTCCTATGTGCTCTAAAGTGTCCATTCTATCTAGGCTGCGTCCTACGGTCAACCTGTGGCTCTGATACCAATCTGTGACGCCCGGTTCTGAAAAACTGAACCAAGCTAACGCATATGTGTGCCCAGGGTGTTCAACACACATACACGCGTGATTCACAAATGATAAACAGATAATTACCACAGCTCAAATTATTAAATAAGTACTCTTATTACATAATTCATTAAATCCTCGAATACAAGCTCTAATGAATATTAATGATAAGTTCAACTAATGCAGCGGATATAAACTAATTAAGCAACTAAGCAAACTAAGCAAAGGGATAGCGCAGCTCCATGCAACACCACAGGCAAAGCTGACGGTAGACACGGCCTAGATCTCCACATTATCGCCATTAAACTCACAATTCTGACCTGCAACTGTTGGGGTGGGGGATTGCAAGAGTGAGTACATGTCGTACTCAGCAAGTGTGGAAAGTATGACATGTGGCTGATTCAAAAGACGACAATAATAATGGCTAAGTGCTGAAAAGTACAGTAAAACATTTGAAAAGCATTATACTATGTCTATGTGAAATAAATCCCATCATATTAACAAAATATAAACAATATCCAATTATTACCAACATTACCATTATCCATATCCAATTACCATAACTCAATTTCATAACCATGACCATAACCATCACCAAGCCATAACCATCCCAAATCCCAATTCTAATTCTAATCATGTAGGTCATCCAGGCGCTCATAACCGGGAGCACGGCTATCATGATAGTTTTAATACTCTGCAGAGTTTGTACCACTTTACCCACGTGTTTGTGATTTCATCACCCGTCGGCGACTGAAGAACCTCCCTTATGCCAATTACACTTCCTTTGATGTATGGACAAGAGATCACAAAATAGCCTTTACAAAGGGATTACTAGCCTATTCAGACCCCACTGAGGTTTCACCGGTGGCGATGCCTCCAACTGAGCACATCTTCAACCAAGGGCCCCCTCTTGAGCCATTCGGATCCCAGGGTAGTCCCACCAATCATCAACAAACCCAATCTGACTACCCCTTCCCCGAGCATCCACAATGGTCCAAACAACACTAGCAAAGCCCTAATTAATCAGCTACGCCGCACCCATACTTGGCCTCGTGGTGGCACTGTAGTCCTGGCGTATTCTCGCATGAACCGGTCCTTAGATCTAAAGCAAGCAAACCACCATAACATCCAACCCATTCACATACCAAGCTTGCTTAGATCACCCATCACCATACCGTATCAACCAGTTCACATTAACCAGAACATCATTAATGCGTAATTAAATGTGTAGTGTTGTTTGCTATCCCAATTAATTAAGCGAAGCAAAAAGGTAAAAACCCTTCCCGACTCTCTACCATATATCCCAGGTGACAAGGGTGGTCAAACAAAACTAGTAAACTTCCTACCATAGGATTCCCATCAAATTGACACAAGCATGCAGTTTGCAAACAAAACATTTATTTTAAAAATAGGATCAATATGCTTCAAGGACACTTGCCTTGCTCCGGCGGATAGAGTTGCTCGAGCGCTTGGAAATCTTGATTCTGAAAATCCTCGTACACGATCTCTTGAGCACTTCCCTCTACTCGTGACCACACATACAAGAATATACATACAAATCAACATGATGCACACACAATAATCAACATGCGATGATATGCATGCATGCAAAGTACCATAATTAATTAACTATGGTTGTTTATTAATTAGATGCAACTAGTTCATACGCGTTCATATGAGTTTACGGGGATTTTAACGTGGATTAATGCTGCTGAAAATAAAATTATAGTGCAACTAAAATAAATTTACGTCTATTAGATCTAATACGGTCGCTAAAATTCGCATCGGGAACATGTCCTACCGTAGATCTGACGGCTTGACGGTCGCGGAACAAATGCGACGTGTAGACGAAGTGGATGGCGCAGCAGTACCTCGGCGGCACGACGACGGCGACGATTTCCGGCGGACGGTGGCACCCTCCTCTTTTTCTTCCTCTTCTTCCCCTTTTTTTTTCCTCTCTTTTCTTCCCCCTGGCGGCGCAGCCTTCTGGACCTTTTTTTTTTCGCGGCTTCCGGCGGCTGCGATTCTGGAATCGAGAAAACCTACGGAGGCTGGGACTTTTTATAGGGGCGTGGCTAGGATACGGCCTCGGTACCGACTCGGTACGGGGCGGGATTCGCGGCAGGGGAGTCGGACGCGGGAGGGAGTCGTATCCGGGCGGGAGAATCGGGGCAGGAGGCTGCTGCGGGCGGGAGAATTGGATCGGGTGGGGGCGGGAGCCGGGAAGGCGGCGCGTGCGGCTGAGCGGGAGCGGGGGAGGGGATCGAGGCGGGGGGGGGGGGGGGGGGGGGGGGGGGAAGACCGGGGCGGGGCCGGGCGCAGCGCGCGGGGCGCGGTCGTCGGATGCGGGGACCGCAGGGTGGGGCCCCCCCGGGCGGGCGCGCTCGGGCACGCGGCGCGGAGCGCCTCGGGGCGCGCGGCGGGGCCAGCTGGCGGCTCGGCCGCTGGCCGTTGTTTTTTTTTTCTTTTTTCCCATTTAGTATTATTATTATTTTATAATTTATATTTATTTATTTTATTTTTTATATTATTTATTTATTATTTATATTATTTTTATATATATTATTATTTAAGTTTTATTATTTTTATTTATCTTATTTATTTTATTTATTATTATATATATATTTATTATTATATAATTTATTTATATATTTCTTTTTATATATTATTATTATTGTTTTATATTTATTATATTTTTTTTATAATGTATATTATTAATATTAGTATTTTATTTATTTTTATATATTGTTATATATTATTTATATATATACTTATATATATTCTTATTATTATTTTTATACTTATTTCTCATTACAAGTTTTAGACAATAATTATTATTTTCTATTTCTTCTTTTGCTACATACATTTGTATATTTTATCATTTTTCTTTTATCCTACTAATGTTTAATGCATGATCATGTATGCAATGCAAGATGCGAAAATTTAGGGTGTTACAATCTGGCCCCCAGTACTCAGCTGTAGCGCTGGTGAGGCAGGGCGCACAGGCTTAGGGTACATGACCAGGCTAAGCAGGCTGTGCCCCTGGTCCTCCCTCTCGGCGTAAGCTTTTCCCGGGGGAGACCATCTGGAGACACTTACCCCCGAGTATGGGAACATCCGAGGCCCCAGGCACATTGTAGGTACCTCAAGCTACCCCACCTGCAACCATACAGCAAGAATCCCACTATTGCTAGAGCAGGGAAAAATGACAGCGCTTATGATAGATCATGAGCTACAACGAACGTATAGCAATATCATAAAAAATTAAAGATAATTTTTTGAATAAGAAACCCTATACAGGGTAGGACAACAATCTTTCATTGCGGTCTCCCATAAGATGGGACAGGTTTTACAAGGGGAACGACCCGGCTCGGGCGACAAAGGAAGCTGAGTGCACCTACTTAGGATTCTGGACCAGGCTAAGCGAAATGTGCACTCAGAGCCTCGTCCGCGGAGCCTTAGTGACCCTAAGTACCGTTCCTAGGCACCATGTACCTTTTACAATGAAATAAAACTGTCCTAACGCTGGTCTTGGGGTAGAACTTACGGAGGTGCTCGATGTTCCAGGGGTTGGGCAGTCGCTCTCCATCCTCTGTGGCTACGCGGACGCACCCAGGGCGGCATACCTCCGTAACCCGGAAGGGGCCCTCCCATCCGGGGGAGAGTTTTTTAGCCCCTTCCCGGGAGAGTATGCGACGCAGCACGAGGTCGTCTACCTTTAGCTCCCTACTCCGTATGGTACTCTGGTGGTAGTGCTAGAGCGTCTGCCTGTACCGTGCATTTCGAAGAGTCGCTCTTACTCGTCCCTCGTCGACGAGGTCCACGTCTTCACGCCGGAGCTGGTCCTGCGCGGCTTCGTCGTACAACCGGACACCGGGGGAACCCCTGGTAATTTCTGGGGGGAAGATGGCCTCTGCCCCGTACACCAGGAAGAAAGGCGTTTCCCCCGTGGCCCGGCTGGTTGATGTCCGGCTAGCCCACAGTGCACACGAAAGCTCATCTACCAAGTTCGCACCATGCTTCTCAAGGTGTGAGAATGTGTGCGTCTTGAGGCCCTTGAGGATCTCTGCATTGACCCTATGGACCTGTCCATTGCTCTCTGGATGAGTGACAGATGCATAACAGACTTGGATCCCATGGTCCTCACAGTATTCTTGGAACGCTGCACTTGTGAACTGGGTCCCGTTATCAGTGATGATTCTGTTCGGGACCCCGAACCGACAGACGATCGACTTGATGAATTTGACTGCTGACTGCTTGTTGATGGTGACGACTGGGGCGGCTTCCGGCCAATTGCTGAACTTGTCTACGACAGCGTAGAGGTGCCGGAATCCTCCGACGGCTCTGGGAAAGGGTCCCAGGATATCCAACCCCCATACAGCGAATGGCCATGAGGGAGGGATCATCTGCAGCGTGTGAGCTGGTGTGTGGATCTGCTTGGCATGGAACTGGCACGCCTTGCATCTCCTGACCATCTCGGCGGCATCCTGGAGTGCTGTCGGCCAGTAAAAGCCGTGTCGAAAGGCTTTACTGACCAGCATGCGGGATGATGCGTGGTTCCCACACTCGCCTCTGTGGATCTCTGCGAGCAAGTTGCAGCCCTCCTCCCGGGTAATGCAACGCAACAGGATGTCGTTGGCGCCACGCCAGTAGAGATCTCCTTCCACCAGCGTGTACCTCTTAGCCATGCGGACTATCCTTTCTGACAGGGCATGTTCTTCGGGAAGGATGTTGTCTTTCAAGTAGTCCCGGACCCCCGAGATCTATGCATCGAGACTTACTTGAGCCTCTAGATCTTGGGCGCCCGGTAGCTCGGAGCTCCTGGTGGCACATACGATCCTTGGCGGGCTCCATGGTAGCAGGACCGCCGGGACTGCCAGCTTCGAGGTGCTGGGCTCGCCCCCTTCGCCCGATTCGGCTGCTCGGGCGGTTGGTCGCGGTAACGTCCTTGCAAAGACTCCTTCAGGCACTGGGGCCCCTGTGGAGGCCTTCGTTGACAGGTCATCTGCGACTGAGTTGTCGGCTCGGGGTACATGGCACAAGTCCAAGACTTCGAAGTCCTTTTCGAGCTTCCGGACGTGCAGCAAGTATGCTGCTAGCTGTGGGTCATTGCAGCTGCACTCCCCTTTGACTTGCTTGATGATCAGCTGGGAATCACCTTTAACCAGAAGCTGACGGACATTGAGAGTCAGGTCAGTCTTTAGCCCGAAGATGAGGGCTTTGTATTCTGCCATGTTGTTTGTCGCCTTCAAGTCGAGGCGCACCATGTATTTGAACTGCTCCCCAGTCGGAGTGAGGAGCAGGACCCCGGCCCCGGCCCCCTGCTTCCGCGAGGAGCCGTCGAAGTAGAGCGTCCAGGGAGTTTCAGTGAAAACTGGAGCCTTGGGCACGATTTCTCTATTGTCCGGGCCCCCTGGGTTGCTTGGCGATGGAGTCCATTCTACCAAGAAGTCCGCCAGTGCTTGGCTCTTGACTGCATGTCGAGGTAGGAACTCCAGCTCATATTCCGCCAGCTGCGCTGCCCACAAGGCAATATTGCCAGTCGAGTTGGGGCTGTGGAGCACGGTTTTTAGTGGAAAGGAGGTCACCACTGAAACCTGGTGAGCCTGGAAGTAATGCTGGAGCTTCCTTGACGCTATGAGTACTGCATACAACAGTTTGTGTACCTCCAAGTATCTTGTTTTTGCTTCATGGAGTACCTCACTGATGTAGTAGATTGGCCGTTGGGAGGTCCGAACCCTCCCTGGGCGGTCCGGGGCTCCTTGCAATGCGTCTGCATCCTGGGGAATGTGGCTCCCAGGGTCTAGTCAGACCTGCGGGGGCTGGGACCCGGAGAGGACTTGGTTGCTGGAGCACACAGCAGGGGGGTTCTCTTCTGGGTCTGGCCCCTGAGGCTCAGCCTCCCCCTCTGGGGCTCCTTCTGGTGCTTGTTGCGGCAGTAGCTCCAGCCGCTCTGCAACCAAGACCATGCTGACCACCTCCATTATTGCGGTGATGTATAGCAGGAGCGGTTCTCCGGGTTCTGGCGCCACCATAATGGGTAGCGTCGTCAAATGCTTCTTGAGCTCCTGGAATGCCGCTTCCGCTTCCTCGGTCCACTCAAAGGGACCCGACTTCTGCAGAATCTTGAAGAAGGGCAGGGCTCGCTCAGCCAGTCTTGAGATGAACCGGCTGAGGGCCGCCAAACACCCTGCAAGCTTCTGCACATCCTTGATACGGGCCGGTGGCCGCATCAGCTCTATTGCCTTGATCTTCTCTCGGTTAGCTTCAATTCCTCGGTGTGAGACCAAGAAACCAAGGAGCTTCCCTGCAGAAACCCCAAAGACGCACTTGTCGGGGTTCAACATTGTGCGCGTCGTGCGCAGCTTGCTGAAGACCTGGGCCAGGTTGTCTAATAAGGATGTGTGGGCTCTAATTTTTACCCCGATGTCATCAACATACACCTCTACCAGGTTTCTAGTGAGGTCCCCAAATGTCTTATGCATTGCACGCACAAAGGTGGGGAGAGCATTCTTGAGTCCATAAGGCATGGAGACATAACAATACAGGCCATCTACTGTTATGAAAGCAGTGTGTTCCTCATCTTCCCTAGACATTGGTATTTGGTGAAAACTGGAATACGCATCTAGGAAACTGAAAGTGCATCTAGGTTCCCCGTGGGTTTTGGATGATTGATGACGACGATTAAGTCGCTAATGAGCTCATGTGATCTTAGCACAGGTATGGACTCGATTGGAGACGCAAACCCTCAAAAAAGAAAAGGAAGGAAACGGAGTCGACTCGAAGCATAGAAACTAGGGTTTCTAGCTTGTTGAGTTAGACTAGCCGTAGAAATAGGAGGGTGTGTGCGTAAAGTGCAAAGAGATCAAAGTAGGAGCTCAAGAGTGGTGGTTGAGGTAGAAATCCTATTTGAAGTTGAAGTTAGAGTAGTCTGGCAGGAGTGGCCGGACTAGTCCGCCTTAGGGCTGGACTAGTCCGCTCCTGGACAGACTAGTCCGTTTTCACACGGACCAGAAGGTCCTGTGTGACTTCGGACTAGTCCGTAGTGGACCGGACTAGTCCGGGGTACCCCTTGAAGTGAAGTTTCGGGACTAAGTCCTAGAGAGCGGACTTGTCCGTTTTGGGGCGGACCAAAAGGTCCTGTGTGAGATCGGACTAGTCTGTCCTTGGGTCGGACTAGTCCGTGGTGCTGAGTGCAGAGAGGTTTTGTGACTAAGTCTGGAAAGGCCGGACTAGTCCGCCCTTGGGGCCGGACTAGTCCGTGGTCTCCAGACTAGTCCGTTTTCACACGGAACAAAAGGTTCTGTGTGAGATCAGACTAGTCCGGTAAGGGCTGGACTAGTCCGTTGTGGAAGTTACCGTTTGAATTTGAACTTTGGCGGGTAGCGTGACGATTGCCGCGCAGTGCGACAGTGTCAGAGGGGTCAGTGGTCCCCTAGGCCGGACTAGTCCGGGCCTGAGGCCGGACTAGTCCGCCCTTCTGCTGAAGTCAGCAGTATGGGCTTGGGACCTCTATAAATAGAGGTCCCCTGGGTTCTTTTGAACCAACACTTGAACAGACAAGAACCCTAGCGCCGCCACAGCCAACTTGGAGCACTCTTAAGCCTCTTTCTTGCCAACTTTCCCTCTAAAACTAATTCTTGTGTGGATTAGGGTTTAGTGAGGTGGAGAAGAGGAAGAACATCGCGCTTGTGCTCCCGGTTTGATCTCTTGCACTCATTGAGTCTTTGTGAGCTGTGTGTTGAGTGTGTTTTGTGTTGTTGATCATCTTTGTGGTGTGGGAGCCTCAGATTGTGAGAAGCCCCAACGAATCTTGTATTGACACTTTGAGATAGTGGAGAACCAAGTTAGGCCCGTGCGGTAAACTTGGTGAGGGAAGGGTTGGTGAACCCGGTCCTTTGTGGACTCCTCAACGGGGAGTAGATTATTGTGTGGAATCGAACCTCGGGATAAAATCCTGTGTCTCCGTGTTCTTCGCATCTTATTTATTGCATACTTTGTTCTAGGGTTGCTAGTCTTGTCATTGTGCCTCACATTGCTTAATCTTGTTAAAACTTGACTCACTCTTGTGTTGATAGTTTCTAAACTTGTCTTAAACATATCCTCACTTGTAGGCTCAAGAAAATCCCTTTAAAACTTGCTAGAAACACTTTTTAGGGTTCTTCACGCAGGCTGACCGGACTAGTCCGCCCCAAGACCGGACTAGTCCGCCCCCTGTGATTTAATCTCGTTTTATTAAGTCATTTGCAGGTCGATTAGCCTATTCACCCCCCCCTCTAGGCAACTTTCAATTGGTATCATGTGACACCCGGTTCCGAATATGAACCAAGCGTAACGCATATGTGTGCCCAGGATGTTCATCACACATACACGAATGATTCACAAATGATAAACAGAATTTAACCACGTCTTAACTAATAAATAAGTACTTTATTACAATAATCCAATAGTTCACGAATAATATAACTCTAAATAATTGCAGCGGAAAATAAACTAAGCAATACGACTCCAATCCACAGGCAATTGACGGCGGTACGCAACCTAGTACTCCACGTGATCCTCAGGGTACTCCCAATTGTCTCCAGTAGCTGTTGGGGGGGGAATTGCAAGGGTGAGTACATGTCGTACTCAACAAGTGTGGAAAGTATGACATGTGGCTTATTCAAATGACGACAATAATAATGGCTAAGTGCTGAAAAGTACAGTAAAACATTTGAAAAGCATTATACTATGTCTATGTGAAATAAATCCCATCATATCAACAAAATATAAACAATATCCAATTATTACTAGCATTACCATTTTCCATGTCCAATTACCATAACTCAATTTCATAACCATGACCATAATCCATAAACCAACCATAACCATTACCAAACCATAACCATCCCAAATCCCAATTCCAACTCTAATCATGTAGGTCATCCAGGCGCTCATAACCGGGAGCACGGCTATCATGATAGTTTTAAACACTCTGCAGAGGTTGTACCACTTTACCCACATGTTTGTGATTTTATCACCTTTCGATGACTAAGGAACCTCCATTGTGCCATCTCACACTTCCGTAGGTGTGTGGCCAAGAGATCACAAAATAGCCTTTCAAAAGGGACTACTAGTATGTACGGCCCCACTAAGGTTTCACCGGCAGGCTTGAATCTCTATTCTCCCACCCACGGGTCCCCTCGTGTGCCATGCGGATCCCAGGGCAGTCCTCCTCGACTCCCATTCCCCGCGCCATCCAATGGTCCATACAATACTAGCAGCGCTCCTAATTATTCAGCTACGCCGCACCCATACTTGGCCTTGTGGTGGCACTGTTGACCTGGCATATTCTCGCATGAACCGGTCCTTAGATCTAAGGCAAGCAAACCACCATAACGACCAACCCATCCACATAACCATGCTTGCTTAGATCACCCATCGTATTGACCAGTTCACATTAACCAGAATATCATTGATGCATAATTAAATGTGTAGTGTTGTTTACCATCCCAATTAATTAAGCGAAGCGATAAGGTAAAAACCCTTCCCGACTCTCTACCATAATTCCAGGTGACAAGGGTGGTCAAACAAAACTAGTAAACTTCCTACCATAGGGTTCCCATCAATTTGACACAAGCATGCAAGTTCGCAAACAAAACATTTAATTTAAAATAGGATCAATATGCTTCAAGGACACTTGCCTTGCTCCGGCGGATGGGGTTGCTCAAGCGCTTCAAAGTCTTGGGTTTGGAAATCCTCGTATGCAACCTCTTGAGCACGTTCCTCTACGCGTGATCATACATACAAGAAAACATATACAATTCAACATAATGCACACAAAGTAATCAACATGCAATGACATGTATGCATGCACAATTTAATAATTAATTTACTACGGTCATTTATTAATTAGATGCGACTAGTTCATACGTGTTCATAAGGGTTTACGGGGGTTTTAGGGCGGATTAATGCTGCTGAAATAAAATTTATGGTGCGACTAAAATTAATTTACGCCTATTAGATTCAATGTGATCGCAAAAATTCGCATCGGGAACGGACCCTACCGTAGATCTGACGGCGTGACGGTCGCGGAATAAATGCGACGCGAAGACGAAATAGGTGGTGCAGCAGTCCTTCGGCGGCACGACGACGGCGGCGCGATGTCGGCGACGATCTCCGGCGAACGGTGGTGTCCTCCTCTTTTTCTCCCTCTTCTTCCCCTTCTTTTTCTCCTTTTTTTTTCTTCCCTGGGCGCCTCTGCTTCTCTGTTCCCGGCGGCCTTTTCTTCTCTGGAAACGGCGGCTGGGTCTGGCGGCTTTTCCCTCCCTGCTGCGGCTGCTGGTTCGTGGGGAAAAAAAGCCTAGGCCTGGGTCCTATTTATAGGGGCGTAGCTAGGGTACGTCACCGGTAAAATCGGAAGCGGTTACGGGATGAACTCGTATCCGGGAACAATTTTGGGGCATTACGGCGCGGGAGAGGAGGCGGGACGGGGCGGGAGAATCGGGGAGGCGGGATTCCACGCGCGGTGGGGCCGGCTGCGGCGCGTGCGCGCGTTGCGTCCGTCGGGCGGGCTGCGCGAGGCGGGCGGCGCGCGTCAGGGGGCGGGGCCCGGCGCTGGCAGCGCAGCGCGGTCAGGGGGGCGGGGCCCGGGCGCCTTGGGGCGAGCGCGCGGCTTGGCGCGCGGCTTGGCGCGCGGTCGGCCGGGGTGGGGGCCACGCGGGCGGTGCCGCTGGCTGGGCCGGCTTGGCCTGGCCAGCGGTGATTTCTTTTTTTTTCTTTATTATATAATTATATATATATATTTTTAATATTATATGTTTATTATTTATTATTTATTATTTTTATAATATACATTATTAATGTTATATTTATTTTTTTTCTATTATATATATATTTTTTTTATATTTTGTATTATATATACTATTATATATATATTTATATTATTCTTTGTTTTTTTATTCTTATCCCCTATTACAAGTTTTGGGCTATTATTATTTTCTATTTCTTCTTTTGCTACACATATTTGTATATGTATATGTTTTATTATTTTTCTTTTATTCTACTAGTGTTTAATACATGACCATGTATGCAATGCATAATGCGAAAATTGAGGGTGTTACAAACCTACCCCCCTTAAAGTGAATCTCGCCCTCGAGATTCGACAGCGTGGAGAAAAGATGAGGGAATTCTGCCTTCAGGTCTTCTTCACGTTCCCATGTAGCTTCGGCTTCCGTATGGTGTTTCCATTGCACTTTGCACCAACGGATCCTCTTATTTCTCGTGACTCTTTCTTTCATATCCAAAATTTTGATAGGTTGCTCGACATAAGACAAATCCTCTTGAAGTTCTAACTCGTCCATCGGCACTTGTTCTTCCGGTACCCTGAGACACTTCTTGAGTTGAGAGACGTGAAATACGTCGTGTACATCGGAGAGATACGTCGGCAGCTCAAGTCGATAAGCTACCTCTCCTCGCTTGTCCAGAATCTTAAATGGTCCGATGTAACGCGGTGCCAGTTTTCCTTTGATGTTAAACCGTCGCTGACCTCTGATAGGTGACACTTTGAGGTATACAAAATCTCCAACTTCAAAAGTCAAACTCCTTCGCCTATTATCAGCATAACCTTTCTGTCGAGACTGGGCAGCCTTTAAGTTTTCCCGTATTATTTGGACTTGCCTTTCAGCTTCTTGTAACACGTCTGGACCAAACACCTGATTCTCTCCGGTTTCATTCCAAAACAAGGGAGTCCTACATTTCCTTCCGTATAATGCTTCATAGGGTGACGTTTTCAAACTTGCTTGGTAACTATTGTTGTACGAGAATTCAGCATACGACAAACTTTTATCCCAACTTTTCCTATGCTTTAAAGCACATGCTCTCAACATGTCTTCCAAAATTTGGTTGGTCCTCTCGGTTTGTCCATCTGTCTGAGGGTGATACGCCGAACTAAAGTTCAGCCTTGTTCCCATTGCTTCATGCAATTTCTGCCAAAATCTGGAGGTGAATTGAGAACCTCTATCCGAGACTATCTTCTTTGGAACTCCATGTCGGCACACAATATGTTCCATATACAATTCTTCTAGCTTCGCGGTGGTATATGTGGTCTTGACAGGGATGAAATGAGCTGACTTTGTCAATCGATCCACAATAACCCATATTGAATCATAGCCAGACTGAGTTCGCGGTAATCCAACTATAAAGTCCATACCAATCTCTTCCCACTTCCACTCCGGGATCTTCAATGGTTGTAACAATCCAGCTGGCCTTTGATGTTCAGCTTTAACTCGTTGGCACACATCACAAAGTGCAACATATTCAGCTATGTCCTTTTTCATGCTGGCCCACCAATAACATGTCTTTAAGTCCTTGTACATCTTCGTACAGCCAGGATGAATTGAGTAAGGCGAGTCATGTGCTTCCTTCAATATTGTTTCTCGAATATGCCTGACATTAGGTACCACAATCCTATTTCCAAGCCATAAGGTACCTTGTTCGTCCTCATCAAATCTGAATTCCTTTCCTTCTTGGGTCCTTTCCTTGATTTCTTGTATTTCCTTGTCCTTCGTCTGTCCTTCCCGTATTTCCTGCTCTAATGTTGGGTTGACTTCCATCGTCCCCATCTCATTTATGAATCCAAGGTTCAACCGTTCAGACTCCTTACATAACTCGGGTGGCAGTTCTTGAACTGTGAGTTGATGACTTACTCCTTTGCGGCTCAAGGCGTCGGCCACTACGTTGGCCTTCCCTGGGTGATAGTTGATTCCCACGTCGTAATCCTTGATGAGCTCCAACCATCGGCGTTGCCTCAGGTTCAGATCCGTTTGCGTAAATATGTACTTGAGACTTTTGTGGTCCGTATAAATCTCACATCGGTGACCAAAAACATAGTGTCTCCATATCTTCAAGGCGTGTACCACGGCTGCGAGTTCAAGGTCGTGTGTAGGATAATTCAACTCATGTTTCTTTAGTTGCCTCGATGCATAAGCTACCACTTGGCCTTCTTGCATGAGCACACATCCTAATCCTTGTCTTGATGCATCACAGTATATATCAAAACTCTTGCTCACGTCCGGTAATACTAACACTGGGGCAGTTGTCAATCTTTTCTTTAACTCTTCAAAGCTATCCTGACAAGCTTGAGTCCATCGGAATGCCTTTCCCTTCATGAGTAATTCGGTCATAGGCTTGGCTGTCTTGGAAAAATCCTTTATGAATCGACGGTAATATCCAGCCATTCCAAGGAAACTTCAAATCTCCTTGACATTCTGTGGCGGTTCCCACTTAAGCACATCTCTCACCTTCCCTGGATCAACTGATACTCCTCCTCCAGAGATAATATGGCCTAAGAAAGAAACTTCTCGTAACCAAAATTGACATTTACTGAACTTGGCATACAATTGATGCTCCCTCAATTTTTGCAGCGTAAGCCTCAAGTGTTCCTCATGTTCCTTCTCGTCCTTCGAGTAGATCATAATATCATCGATGAACACTACAACGAACTTATCCAGATATTCCATGAAGACCTTATTCATGAGATACATAAAGTACGCTGGCGCGTTCGTTAATCCAAATGACATGACGGTGTACTCATAAGATCCATATCGTGTCCGAAATGCTGTCTTGGGTATATCTGATGGTCTAATCTTCATTTGAAAGTATCCTGACCGCAAGTCGATTTTGGAGAAGATACAGGCACCCTTCATTTGGTCGAACAAATCCTCAATACGGGGCAGTGAGTACTTGTTCTTAATTGTCACTTCATTGAGAGACCTATAGTCCACACACATCCTCTGGGTTCCATCCTTCTTATCTACGAAGAGCACTGAGGCTCCCCACGGGGATGAACTTGGGCGTATAAAACCCTTCTCTAGCTGCTCTTGAATTTGCTTCTTGAGCTCTGCTAATTCCTTAGGAGGCATCCTATACGGCCTCTTAGCTATAGGTGCAGTTCCGGGTATCAACTCAATGGCGAATTCTATGTCACGATCAGGTGGCATACCTGGCAACTCATCTGGAAACACGTCTGGGTACTCGCGAACGATCGGAATGCTTTCCAATGTCACTTCTTCCACGTGATTCAGCATCGCTTTTCCTCTTGCAGGTTGGGCTGCTTCAACTTCAATGCGTGTACCATGTTCACTTGTCAACTGCACAATCCTCTCGGCGCATTGAATGACTCCATTATACTTGCTCAGCCAGTCCATTCCAAGTATTATGTCTATTCCTTGGGAGTCCAATACTATGAGGTTTGCGAGAAAGTCTACCCCCCTTATTTTAATGCTTACTTTCGGACATACTATATTTGTCCTCATCTCTCCGCCAGGAGAACTTACTAGCATAGTTTGCTTCATATGAGATATAGGCAAATTGTACTTGGCAACATACTTTGACGAGATGAATGAATGAGATGCTCCTGAATCAAATAAAACAGTCGCGGGGTTGGAGTTGGCGAGAAACATACCAATCACGACGTCATCAGCTTGCTGGGCTTCCTCAGTAGAGATATGATTCACATTGCCACGAGCAAAATTCTGCTGTCCACGGTTGCCTTGTGGTGCTCCTCCATTTGGTCGCGGGTGATTTGGCCTTGGTGCATTGTTCATAGGTCCATTGTTTCTCTTGGGGCATTGACTCGCAAAGTGTCCGGGTTCTCCACACGCATAGCATGTCTTACCACCCATAGCATTGGGGAAGTTTGGGCGCATCTGGTTTTGAGCATTTGCCGCCATATTAGGACGCGGCGCAGGTGGCACAGGATTGCGAGGCGCTTGCATGGCAGGGCGTTGCTGCGGTGGCTGATTTGGGCGGGGCGGATAAGCAGTGCGGTATGCAGGAGCAGAGGGGTTGTATTGTGGTGCAGTAGGTGGTGCATAGCGGGGGCGAACATTGCTTCCTTGCTGCGGTCCATGATGTGACATCTTCCTCTTGTTGTCCTGCTCCATCTCACGAATCTTGTTCTCAACCACAATAGCCTTGTCAACCAGCTTTTGGAAGTTTGGATAATCAATATTGAGCAACTGGACTTGAATTTCATTGTTGAGACCTCTCATAAACAGATACTGCTTCCTACTATCAGTTTTGATGTCTTCTGGAGCATATCTTGATAATTGAGTGAATTTGTTGAGATACTCACTCACACTCATCCTTCCTTGCCTGAGATTTTCAAAGTCTTGTCTCCTCAGTATCATAACTCCTTCGGGTACATAGTGGGAACGGAAACTCTGTTTAAACTCAGCCCAAGTGATTGTCTCCTGATTATCATGAGCGTTGCAAAGAGCTTCCCACCAGTCAGCGGCTGCTCCAACTAGTTGATGTGATGCAAAGAGAACCTTCTCCCTGTCAGTGCACTGGACAATAGCAAGTTTCTTCTCAACAGACTTCAGCCAATCGTCAGCTTCCATTGGGTCTGTAGCTTGTGCAAAGGTAGGCGGTCTGGTCCTCATGAACTCTCCCAAACGGTTGTGATGTGGCGGGGGTGGTGGTGGAGGCAGGTGGGGCTGATTGTTGTTGCCAGCTTGCAGCTGTCCCATGGTCTGTATCATGGTCTGCATGAGCTGGTTCTGCATGGCTAATAGTTGTTCAATGTTGATAGCTCCATGAGCATGTCCCTGGTTGTTCTGAGGTACTTCATTGCGCTCCTCCTCATCGTTGGCATCCCTCTGGTTACGAGTTCTCACCATCTGTTGGCGAAAGAAAGGTGGGGATAGAAGGATTTAGAATTTGGAAGGAAACATCCCAACTATATGCATCAAGGTATGTGACACTAAATAATCCTTTATTAATATAGACCTATATTAAGAGGATGTGGACAATTTCCGAAGCATCCCACAACTCTCTACTAAGCACACAAGCACTCAACAAGCACCAAACAGAATTTACAAAGATCCTAAAAGAAGTAATACAACTCAAGGTCACACAAGTATATCTACATCGCTCTTATTTACTAATGGGGGTGTGCCTATCCTTGAGTCGTGGCATAGGTCGAGGACTAGTCGTCGTCGAGCGGGAACTCATCCGGGTCCTCCTCGTCGTCGTCGTCGTCGTCGTCGGGGTCCTCAAGGTCCTGTGGGTCCGGGGGTGGTGAGGCAGCAGGCGGCGGTGGTGCGGTAGACGCCACACTGGAAGGTTCCTCGTCAGAGGACTCCTCAGAGGATGACTCACGCTGACCGTTGCGACGGTCTGGAGAGTCCGGGGTCCACATCGGGGTGTCGGACGCGTAGTCGTCCGGGTCCTCGTCGGTGATCCGACGATACCTCCTGATTATCGCCTCGTGACGCTGGGCGAGGTCGCGTCCATCCTGGATCTCCTGCTGCGCCCTCTGAAGTCGGGCACTCAGCTGGGTCACGTCGCCAACAGTCTGACGAGACTGCGGGAGGTCCAAGGGTCCCTCCACGTGCCTGGAGACGAAGCGCGCAGTGCCACTAGGACGCTGCGGGACGAAGGCGTGAACCGTGTCCTCCAGACGGAAACGGCGGGCGTGGCTCCAGAAAGTGGCTGCTTTCCAGCTAGCATCCTGCTCTGCAGATCGGCGGGAGCTCCTCCAAGCAGGGCTGCTGTGGGTCTTCACCAACTCGTCACCGTAGTAGATATAAATTTTGCAGCTCCACTCCTTCCTGCCGGGGCGCTGCACTCCAGTGGTGTGGTAGGAGAGCGAGAGGCTGTGGTGACGGTAGCCAGCCTCACGGAGTAGGGCACGGAGACGGTGTCGCAGTTGTCCTGCGGCTCTGCCGTCAGAACGGATCACCACGGGGTGACGGGGGTCGACGGCCGGAGAGCGACTAGCCAACCTACGCGGGGGCACGAGTCCACCAGTCGACTTACGGGGGGTTGTCTTGGTGCGGGCCATCTACAAGAAACAAGAATACATTAGAAAAATAATGAAAAACAAATCTGAAAATTTCAGCAGTTAAACGGCGGACAAAAAGCGGTGCAGCGGTTCCAAAAGAACGAAAAATAAAGAGAAAAAATTACAGCAACCAACACAATAATTTTACCCACACATAATAGCAGCAAAACACACCGTTTTCGCGAAAATTTATACAGCAAAACAGCAGCACTTAATATTGCTCACTTCTGAAAATTTTTATCAAAAACGCAGTAGCGATCAATACTTTTTGCGGCCGAAAATAAAGGAAACAAAACAGCAGCAAAAATTTTCGAAAATAGCATATTAGAAGAGTGTTCCTAAGTGCTATAGAGTGTCCATTCTACCTAGGCTTGCGTCCTACGGTCAACCTGGCTCTGATACCAATTTGTGACACCCGATTCCGAATATGAACCAAGCGTAACGCATATGTGTGCCCAGGATGTTCATCACACATACACGAATGATTCACAAATGATAAACAGAATTTAACCACGTCTTAACTAATAAATAAGTACTTTATTACAATAATCCAATAGTTCACGAATAATATAACTCTAAATAATTGCAGCGGAAAATAAACTAAGCAATACGACTCCAATCCACAGGCAATTGACGGCGGTACGCAACCTAGTACTCCACGTGATCCTCATGGTACTCCCAATTGTCTCCAGTAGCTGTTGGGGGGGGGGGGGAATTGCAAGGGTGAGTACATGTCGTACTCAGCAAGTGTGGAAAGTATGACATGTGGCTTATTCAAATGATGACAATAATAATGGCTAAGTGCTGAAAAGTACAGTAAAACATTTGAAAAGCATTATACTATGTCTATGTGAAATAAATCCCATCATATCAACAAAATATAAACAATATCCAATTATTACTAGCATTACCATTTTCCATGTCCAATTACCATAACTCAATTTCATAACCATGACCATAATCCATAAACCAACCATAACCATTACCAAACCATAACCATCCCAAATCCCAATTCCAACTCTAATCATGTAGGTCATCCAGGCGCTCATAACCGAGAGCACGGCTATCATGATAGTTTTAAACACTCTGCAGAGGTTGTACCACTTTACCCACATGTTTGTGATTTTATCACCTTTCGATGACTAAGGAACCTCCATTGTGCCATCTCACACTTCCGTAGGTGTGTGGCCAAGAGATCACAAAATAGCCTTTCAAAAGGGACTACTAGTATGTACGGCCCCACTAAGGTTTCACCGGCAGGCTTGAATCTCTATTCTCCCACCCACGGGTCCCCTCGTGTGCCATGCGGATCCCAGGGCAGTCCTCCTCGACTCCCATTCCCCGCGCCATCCAATGGTCCATACAATACTAGCAGCGCTCCTAATTATTCAGCTACGCCGCACCCATACTTGGCCTTGTGGTGGCACAGTTGACCTGGCATATTCTCGCATGAACCGGTCCTTAGATCTAAGGCAAGCAAACCACCATAACGACCAACCCATCCACATAACCATGCTTGCTTAGATCACCCATCGTATTGACCAGTTCACATTAACCAGAATATCATTGATGCATAATTAAATGTGTAGTGTTGTTTACCATCCCAATTAATTAAGCGAAGCGATAAGGTAAAAACCCTTCCCGACTCTCTACCATAATTCCAGGTGACAAGGGTGGTCAAACAAAACTAGTAAACTTCCTACCATAGGGTTCCCATCAATTTGACACAAGCATGCAAGTTCGCAAACAAAACATTTAATTTAAAATAGGATCAATATGCTTCAAGGACACTTGCCTTGCTCCGGCGGATGGGGTTGCTCAAGCGCTTCAAAGTCTTGGGTTTGGAAATCCTCGTATGCAACCTCTTGAGCACGTTCCTCTACGCGTGATCATACATACAAGAAAACATATACAATTCAACATAATGCACACAAAGTAATCAACATGCAATGACATGTATGCATGCACAATTTAATAATTAATTTACTACGGTCATTTATTAATTAGATGCGACTAGTTCATACGTGTTCATAAGGGTTTACGGGGGTTTTAGGGCGGATTAATGCTGCTGAAATAAAATTTATGGTGCGACTAAAATTAATTTACGCCTATTAGATTCAATGTGATCGCAAAAATTCGCATCGGGAACGGACCCTACCGTAGATCTGACGGCGTGACGGTCGAGGAATAAATGCGACGCGAAGACGAAATAGGTGGTGCAGCAGTCCTTCGGCGGCACGACGACGGCGGCGCGATGTCGGCGACGATCTCCGGCGAACGGTGGTGTCCTCCTCTTTTTCTCCCTCTTCTTCCCCTTCTTTTTCTCCTTTTTTTTTCTTCCCTGGGCGCCTCTGTTTCTCTGTTCCCGGCGGCCTTTTCTTCTCTGGAAACGGCGGCTGGGTCTGGCGGCTTTTCCCTCCCTGCTGCGGCTGCTGGTTCGTGGGGAAAAAAAGCCTAGGCCTGGGTCCTATTTATAGGGGCGTAGCTAGGGTACGTCACCGGTAAAATCGGAAGCGGTTACGGGATGAACTCGTATCCGGGAACAATTTTGGGGCGTTACGGCACGGGAGAGGAGGCGGGACGGGGCGGGAGAATCGGGGAGGCGGGATTCCACGCGCGGTGGGGCCGGCTGCGGCGCGTGCGCGCGTTGCGTCCGTCGGGCGGGCTGCGCGAGGCGGGCGGCGCGCGTCAGGGGGCGGGGCCCGGCGCTGGCAGCGCAGCGCGGTCAGGGGGGCGGGGCCCGGGCGCCTTGGGGCGAGCGCGCGGCTTGGCGCGCGGCTTGGCGCGCGGTCGGCCGGGGTGGGGGCCACGCGGGCGGTGCCGCTGGCTGGGCCGGCTTGGCCTGGCCAGCGGTGATTTCTTTTTTTTTCTTTATTATATAATTATATATATATTTTTTTTAATATTATATGTTTATTATTTATTATTTATTATTTTTATAATATACATTATTAATGTCATATTTATTTTTTTTCTATTATATATATATTTTTTTATATTTTGTATTATATATACTATTATATATATATATTTATATTATTCTTTTTTTTATTCTTATCCCCTATTACAAGTTTTGGGCTATTATTATTTTCTATTTCTTCTTTTGCTACACATATTTGTATATGTATATGTTTTATTATTTTTCTTTTATTCTACTAGTGTTTAATACATGACCATGTATGCAATGCATAATGCGAAAATTGAGGGTGTTACATATCAGAGCAGGA
Source organism: Tuctoria greenei (assembly GCA_036927565.1). Classification (NCBI taxonomy): domain Eukaryota; kingdom Viridiplantae; phylum Streptophyta; class Magnoliopsida; order Poales; family Poaceae; genus Tuctoria; species Tuctoria greenei. The sequence continues at coordinate 7,009,256 of JAYESD010000001.1, read as the reverse complement.
CTCTCCACAAAGAGTCTAACAACTCGGAGAGATGGCCGGAGTGGTGTTTGAAGAGGTGTCGACCAACGACTCTCAACCGACACGTGAGGAGACAATGGCTTATCAAGACAAGCCAACGGATGATGAGGAGACTCGCCAGCTCAAGGCGAAGCTCCGGGAGAAGTTGAAGATTGCTGTGGTTGAGCCGTCAAGCTCATCAAGTGGTGGCGGCGGGGTCAACTACAATCGACAAGGGTTCAACTATGAACGCCTTGCCGCCAACAACCACTACCTCTCCATCCCATTGGGGAAACCTCCTCAATTCGATGGAACCGACTACGGGATGTGGAAACACAACATGAAGATCCACCTCGTGTCACTCAATCCGGCATTGTGGCAAATTGTCATGACCGGGGTGGAGATCCCGAAGGATGAGGACAACATCACGCAAGAACAAGCCATCCTTATCCACCGCAACGCTCAAGCTGCGGGTGTGATTATCTCATCTCTCTCAAGAGATGAGTTCAACCGCGTCGATGGTCTTGAGGTGGCCAAAGACATATGGAACACCCTCAAGACGGCACATGAAGGAAATCGGGTGGTCAAGGAGGCCAAGATCGAGCTCATCGAAGGAGAGCTTGGGAGATTCGCCATCTTGGATGGTGAATCCCCCCAAGACATGTACAACCGGTTGAAGGTGCTTATCAACAAGAGCCGATCATATGGCTGCACCAAGTGGACCGACCACGAGGTTGTGAAGAGGATGATCCGGGCATTTATGCCTAGGAACGTCGCCCTTTGCTCCATGATTCGAGAAAGCCTGGGGTTCACTCAAATGACCCCGGAGGAGGTCCTTGGTAGGATCATCAACCACGAGATCATGGAGAAGGAGGCGCTCTTCTACAACGACCTTCAGAAGTTCACCGCCTCCAGGATGAAAAACGTTGCACTCAAGGCAACACCCTCTTCAAAGGAGCAAGAGGAAAGTGATGAGGAGAGCCTCGACACCGATGAAGAAGAGGCCTTCTTCATCAACAAATTCAGGAGAATGATGAGGAGGAAGAAAGGTGGATACAACCATGAGGGCAAAGGGAAGGAAAGAGCAAGGCCCAAATCAAAAAGGTCTTGCTACAATTGTGGCGAGTATGGGCACTTCATCGCTGATTGCCCACATGAAGAAGCGAAGAAGAAGAAGGAGGGCAAGCATCAAGATAAGAAATTCTTCAAGAAGAAGAGGCCCTCCGGACAAGCCCATTTGGGGAAGGAGTGGGACTCTAACGATGAGTCCTCCTCCGAAGAAGAAGAGGATAAGATGGCTACCATAGCCATCGGGAGGAGCTCCAAGGGAAGCAAGCTCTTCCCCAACCTCAACGACGACTACAAACCTACTTGCCTTATGGCAAGGGAGGGAAGGAGAAAGGTAACATCTCATCCCTCCTCCACAACTTCCTCGCAAGATGAATTCGATAGTGCTAGTGAGAATGAACACATGTTTAATGACATAAGCAAAAGCACCTTGCGAAGGATGAAATTGCTTATGGATGAGATCTTTGAGAAGGAAGATCTCATCAATAGACAAGAGGATATGCTCATCCTTGAGAAGGAGAGATGTCGAGAGCTTGATGAGCTCCTTGAGCTCGAAAGAGAGAAGAGCAAGGCATTGGAACACGAACTTGCTCTAAGTAAGAAAACGTGTTCAAGTCTTGAGGAGAAAACAATTGAGCTCAAGGATGAACTTGGGAACTTGTCAAAAGTCAACAAAATCCTTGAGACTCAAGTTGAGTCTCTCAAGAACAATGTAATCTCTTCCTCTAAGAGCTCAACCTTCTCAAAGGCCTCATCCAATGCAACTCCGCCTTGCAAGTGCTCTAACTTAATCCTTAAGCTTAAGGATGAACTCAACTCAGCACAAGGCAAGCAAGCACCTAAGGGTGCCATCTTTGACAAGGAGAAGGTGGCGTATGCACGAAGTGCATACACCAACACAAGACCTCCCCATGTCAAGGATGGTCTTGGCTATACTAGAGGTGGAAGGCATAACGCCAAAACCTCCAAGTATGGCAAAGACATGATTGTCTTTGTTAAGGGGAGCTCATCTCCAACTAAAATTGAAAAGAACTCACCCTCTAGCAGCAAAATGCCTAAATCTGAATCGCATCCTTTATTTCATGATTTTGATGCATCTTATGTGCTTAAGAGGAACAAACACGGCAAAGTGTTTGCTAGATATGTTGGGCCACTCCGCAAGAGCCCCAAGCCTTGCGTGTGGGCGCCCAAATGCCTAACTACTAACGTGAAAGGACCAAACTCCGCTTGGGTACCTAAAAGGAAGGCATAAACTTGTTTTGTAGGCTTACTCCTCCGGTGGATCGAAATGGGTGCTGGATAGCGGATGTACCAACCACATGACCGGAGAGAGGAGCATGTTCATAGAGTATGAGGAGAACGAGGACCCAAGTGAAGGAATCTTCTTTGGGTATAATAGCCAAGGGAAAATCCTTGGCTCCGGTAAAATTGCTATCTCCTCTTTGCATACTTTATCTAATGTTTTTCATGTTGATTCCCTAGACTATAATCTCCTATCCATATCACAGCTTTGTGATAAAGGATATAAGTGTGTTTTCTCTAGTGAGGGTGTGAATGTTCTGAGAGAGGGTAATGACTCAATAGCCTTTAAGGGAGTGCTCAAGGGAAAGCTCTATCTTGTGGATTTTACCACGGATAAAGCTCAACTTGACACATGCTTAATGGCAAAAGCCAACATGGGATGGCTTTGGCATAGAAGGCTAGCCCATGTTGGAATGAGGAACCTTCAAAAACTCCTTAAAGGAGAGCACGTTCGTGGCCTAAAGGATGTGGTATTTGAAAAGGATAGGCCATGTGGTGCGTGTCAAGCGGGAAAGCAAGTAGGAGCTCAACACCCCTCTAAGAATGTCATGACGACCACTAGACCTTTGGAGTTACTCCATATGGATCTTTTTGGCCCCATTGCTTACATTAGCATCGGTGGCAACAAGTATGGTCTAGTCATCGTTGATGACTTCTCTAGATATACTTGGGTGTTCTTCTTGCATGATAAGAGTGAAACCCCCGATGTCCTCAAGAAATTCCTAAGGAGAGCTCAAAATGAGTTCACCTTAAGGATAAAGGCTATAAGGAGTGATAATGGCACCAAATTCAAGAACATGCAAGTAGAAGAGTTCCTAGATGAGGAGGGCATCAAGCATGAGTTTTCCGCTCCCTATTCTCCACAACAAAATGGAATTGCCGAAAGAAAGAATAGGACGCTTATTGAGATGTCAAGGACGATGCTAGATGAGTACAAAACATCGGACCGGTTTTGGGCGGAAGCGGTTAACACCGCTTGCCATGCCGTGAACCGATTGTACCTTCATCGACTCCTCAAGAAGACTCCTTATGAGCTTCTCGTTGGTAAGAAACCCAATGTTTCTTACTTTCGTGTTTTTGGTAGCAAGTGTTATATCCTCAACAAGAAGCCTAGGACTTCGAAGTTTGCTTCAAAGTCCGATGAGGGTTTCTTGCTTGGATATGACTCAAATACTCATGCGTACCGTGTGTTCAACAAATCCTCCGAAATTGTTGAAGTAGCACGTGACGTGGTGTTTGACGAAACCAATGGCTCTCAAGTGGAGCAAGTTGATCAACATGCCCTGGATCAAGAGGAACCTCCACTAGAAGCTCTAAGGAGAATGGCACTTGGAGATGTTCGCCCACAAGAACCATCTCAAAGCCCAAGTGACCATCATGAAGTAGGTCAAACCCCCATTGGACAAGTTGGAGATCCACTAGATACTCCCCAAAATGATAACGGGACTGAAGATCAAGGGGGAGGCTTGGATCAAGGGGGAGACCAAAGTGGAGAAGATGAAGCAAGTGATTCAAGAGCTCAACCTCCGCATCCTCGTGTTCATCAAAGTGTTCAACGGGATCATCCCGTTGACAACATTCTAGGAGATATCACAAGAGGAGTAACAACACGTTCACGTGTTGCAAACTTTTGTGAGCATTTCTCCTTTGTCTCATCCTTGGAACCCCATAAGGTTGAAGATGCCTTAAGAGATCCGGATTGGGTAGTTGCCATGCAAGAGGAGCTCAATAACTTCGAAAGGAACAAGGTTTGGGAGCTTGTCAAGCGCCCACAAGCTAATGTTGTTGGAACCAAGTGGGTGTTCCGCAACAAACAAGATGAGCATGGCGTGGTAACTAGGAACAAGGCACGACTTGTGGCAAAAGGGTACTCACAAGTTGAAGGATTGGATTTTGATGAGACATTTGCTCCCGTAGCTAGGCTTGAGTCAATTCGGATATTACTAGCCTTTGCTACTCATCATGACTTCAAGCTCTACCAAATGGATGTTAAGAGTGCATTCCTTAATGGCCCAATCAAGGAAGAAGTTTATGTAGAGCAACCTCCAGAGTTTGAAGACCAAGACTATCCTAACCATGTTTACAAATTGCGAAAGGCTCTTTATGGCCTCAAGCAAGCTCCTAGAGCTTGGTATGAGTGCCTAAGAGACTTTCTAGTTGAAAATGGTTTTAGGATAGGCAAAGCGGATTATACCCTTTTCACAAAGCACTTCAACGAAGATCTTTTTGTGTGCCAAATATATGTGGATGACATCATATTTGGTTCCACAAATAAGGTGTTTTGTGATGAGTTCTCCAAGATAATGACGGAGAGGTTTGAAATGTCCATGATGGGTGAGTTGAAGTTCTTTCTAGGATTTCAAGTAAAACAACTCAAAGAAGGGACGTTCATAAGTCAAACTAAGTATACACAAGATATTCTGAGGAAGTTTGACATGGATAAGGCAAAACCCATCAAAACCCCTATGGGGACAAATGGACACCTAGACCTAAATGAGGATGGTCCAAGTGTGGATCAAAAGTTATATAGGTCTATGATTGGTTCACTTCTCTATCTTTGTGCATCTAGGCCCGATATCATGCTAAGTGTGTGTATGTGTGCTCGCTTTCAAGCGGCACCTAAGGCTTGTCATTTGACCGCCGTTAAAAGGATCTTGAGATATCTAGTACACACACCTTCCCTAGGACTTTGGTACCCCAAAGGATCTAAGTTTAACCTCATTGGATATTCCAATGCGGACTATGCCGGGTGCAAAGTTGATAGGAAGAGCACATCGGTTACATGCCAATTCTTGGGTCGATCTCTAGTGTCTTGGTCCTCCAAGAAGCAAAACTCTATTGCTCCCTCCACCGCCGAAGCAGAATATGTTGCAGCCGGAAGTTGTTGTGCACAACTTCTCTGGATGCGACAAACCCTTAGGGATTATGGGATTAACTTGCGCAACATTCCACTCTTGTGTGACAACGAGAGTGCCATCAAGATAGCCCATAATCCGGTGGAGCACTCTAGGACCAAACACATAGACATTCGACACCATTTCTTGCGAGATCACTCAATGAAGGGAGATATTGTGATTTCTCATGTGAGGACGGAACATCAACTCGCGGATATCTTCACCAAGCCTCTTGATGAGAAGCGTTTCTGTGAGCTAAGAAGTGAGCTCAACATTTTGGATTCTAGGAATGTGGCTTAAACCTCATTCCTCACTTTTTGAGCAATTTCGAAAAACTCTTCCCTATTGTGATTTCTCTTCAAAATCTGTATGAGAAAACCTTTTCTTGGGATTTGATCATGTTTTTATCACATTCTTTCTTTAATTATCATGTTTGTATTGCTTGCTATTCATAAGGACCAATAGCATGTCGAACCGGACATTGCTTTTCAGCTCAGTCGGACCGGACTAGTCCGCCCTAATGGACGGACAAGTCCGTGTCCAGACTAGTCCGCGGCTGATCCGCGAACCGGACTAGTCCACCATTCAACCGGACAAGTCTGGGTCTGGTCCGCTGACCGGACTAGTCCGGCCCCTCAACCGGACTAGTCCGACCCTTGGGGACTTAAAACCCCCAGGCGGCCCAGACCCCTCCTCTCCTTCCTCTCACTTGACTCTCTCTCTTCCACGCGCTAGCAACCGCCCCCCATCGGCGATTTTGCGCTCCAACCTCCAAATCTCGACTCCAATCCACGCATCGGAGTCTTTGGGAGTGAGGGATCACTTCCCCGTGCTCCACATTCGCGATCCATCTCCGATTTTGTCGATTCTAGCGGATTGGAGAAGGTATTCCCTCGTTCTTCAAAAACTAGCCCCATTTTTGATTCTTAAAGTTTTTGATAGGAACACCTTCATAGATGTTGCTCCATATACCCTTGTGATCATAGCCTAGGAGTATTGCGCGCTGATCTGAAGATTTTTCGATGATTCGATTAGGGTTAGGGTTTATCCTGTGCAACCCGGACTAGTCCGCCCCTGGGGCGGACAAGTCCGGTTTGCACAGAGCAAACCCTAGTCCTAGTCTTCTCTCGAGACTTCTTCCGCAATGCTTCCATCTCCTTGGACTCATACCTTCCCGTCTATGTATTTTCCGCAGCATGTCGAACTCGGAGCGCTCCCCTTCTCGTCTCAACCCCGCGGGCGATGAAGAACGCCCCGAGACCTATCGGGGCCGCACCGAGGAGAGAGGTGCGGAAGTACCCCGGGAAGGCCGCACCAAGGCTCAGATCGTCGAAGCAAGGACGAAGGCTGCCCTCATTAAGGTGCAGAAGGAAAAAGAAGAAAGGCGGCTGAAGGCCCTCGAGGCCTCCAAAGTAGCTGCCACCATCTACAATGAGGAAGAAGCCATGGCACGAGCAACTGCAGAATCCTTGAATGAGCTAAGGAGGAAGAAAAGGCAAGATAGGGAGGCTCACAACTCCAGGGCCGCTGAGGCCAATGCCCCCAAACGGAAGAAACTCATCACTGTTGGCGAGAAAGCAAAGGGCAAGGAGCAAGCTCAGAGGGAAGAAGGGCCAAGGGTCGAGCGTGACCCTAAGAAGGGAAAGGCCCCGGCTCCCATCGAGCCGAAAAAGAAGAAACCGGCAGTGAAGGTCTCAGCCAAGAAGGCAGCTGGGGGGTTTGTGATTCGAGAGCAGGGAAAGGACAAGGAACCTGGACCCCTCAAGATGCATTCACCTGCCAGAAACCCAAACCGTCAGCCCAATCTCTCAGCCAACACATTCAAAGGAAAAGGGGCAGAAAAGGCAAGACGGCTGAGAACAGACAAAGTGTACGCTTATGAGAAGAGCACAACTGACCCGCGTTTCTGGAATGACTTTCACTGCGATTATTATCGCCTTGTCTACATGAAGATGAAGACTCCTGTGACTGATGCCCAGTGGGTTGACTGGGACTACATGGCTCAGAAGAAGCATGCTGCATTTGATGCTGTGATCAATGCAGCGGAACGGCATGGAATCAAGGATATCATGGGTTTCCAGTACGACTGGAACATTGAGGTGATTGTCCAGTTCTACACAACTGTCTACTTTCACTCCTTTGGAGATCGCCAGATGACATGGATGACAGATGGAGAGCAGTACACTGTCACATTTGAAGACTTTGCCAAGATTCTAGGATTGGAGGAGCACCTTGAGCATGAGATCATCATCTCTAACCTCAAGGCCCTAGACCGAGATGCCCTTGACTTCATGTATCCAGACCATCTTCCTTATGAGGCAGGATTGGCAAGAAACATCAAACCATTTTTTAGTGTGCTCAACCGCCTCCTTCGGAAGACCATTGCCCCGAAGGATGGGGATGCCGGAGTCATCCAGGGCAACTTGAGGCACTTGTTGGTGCTGATAGATGGGGAAGAAAGCTTCAACTTAGCTGAGTACATCTTTGATGATATCTTCAATATATCTCATACCCCCAACAGGTCTTGTGGCTATGCTCCTTATGTGATGTGCCTTATTGAGAAAGTCTCCGGTATTACCTTCCAGAAGGATGTCTCACATAAGAGACTACGTCCTCAGATTCCTCCATCTCTGCCTCTCCCTCCGCGCCGGAAAAACGCAGATCCTCCCTCTCAGCCGGAGGAACCTCGTGGTGGAGCCTCTCGCTGTGCCACTCACTCACCCGGTGGCTCCTCTAGCAGCGGAGTCCTCAAGTTTCTTAGGTCCATCTTCACCTCGTGCCGCAAAGCCGAGGTGCGAGCTCAGCGGATAGAGAGGTACGTAAGAAAGCTCTGCGACAAGATGGAGATTCCGATGAGCCCTGAGGCCTCCGACGACGAGCTCACTCCTTACCCCCTTCTCACCCCCGAGGAGTTGGTACTCTTGGGTGAGACGGAGGGTACCTCCTCACCGGGCCCCGACGACGACGACGACGACGACGATCATGAGGAAGACGTCGAGGACCCGGAGGCCACGGAGAGTGACTCCCGTGACGGCGATAGTGACGAGGACGAGGACTAGCTTTTGGGTCCTTGTCCCCCTCTTCTTTTCCTTTTTGGTGCCTTGATGCCAAAGGGGGAGAGTTAGGGGGAGTCAGTCCTTTGTGTGTGTTCGCGGGAAGTAGTAGTCTTTTGTGTGTGTGGTGTGTTCTTGTCATTTGGACCTCTCTTGTAACTTATTCATGCTACTTGGTCGTTTACATTTGTGCAAGACTTGCTAATGTTGTTAAATATCAATATAATGTTCCTATTGCCAATCTTTTGATTATATTGATGCTTTTTATGTCTTGTCACAATTGTTGAGCACATCACGTAGGCACCCCACCATAACGTGTGTGGGTATGAAAGATCTCCTCCACCTCTTTTACATGCTGCATACATTGAGGGGGAGTCATTCATACGCACACAAGTTATGAAAACCAATTTTTATACTCTTATTTGTGAAGGACTTGATGTGTTGTCATCAATCACCAAAAAGGGGGAGATTGAAAGTGCATCTAGGTTCCCCGTGGGTTTTGGATGATTGATGACGATGATTAAGTCGCTAATGAGCTCATGTGATCTTAGCACAGGTATGGACTCGATTGGAGACGCAAACCCTCAAAAAGGAAAAGGAAGGAAACAGAGTCGACTCGAAGCATAGAAACTAGGGTTTCTAGCGTGTTGAGTTAGACTAGCCGTAGAAATAGGAGGGTGTGTGCGTAAAGTGCAAAGAGATCAAAGTAGGAGCTCAAGAGTGGTGGTTGAGGTAGAAATCCTATTTGAAGTTGAAGTTAGAGTAGTCTGGCAGGAGTGGCCGGACTAGTCCGCCTTAGGGCCGGACTAGTCCGCTCCTGGCCAGACTAGTCCGTTTTCACACGGACCAGAAGGTCCTGTGTGACTTCGGACTAGTCCGTAGTGGACCGGACTAGTCCGGGGTACCCCTTGAAGTGAAGTTTCGGGACTAAGTCCTAGAGAGCGGACTTGTCCGTTTTGGGGCGGACCAAAAGGTCCTGTTTGAGATCGGACTAGTCCGTCCTTGGGTCAGACTAGTCCGTGGTGCTGAGTGCAGAGAGGTTTTGTGACTAAGTCTGGAAAGGCCGGACTAGTCCGTGGTCTCCAGACTAGTCTGTTTTCACACGGAACAAAAGGTTCTGTGTGAGATCGGACTAGTCCGGTAAGGGCCGGACTAGTCCGTTGTGGAAGTTACCGTTTGAATTTGAACTTTGGCGGGTAGCGTGACGATTGCCGCGCAGTGCGACAGTGTCAGAGGGGTCAGTGGTCCCCTAGGCCGGACTAGTCCGGGCCTGAGGCCGGACTAGTCCGCCCTTCTGCTGAAGTCAGCAGTATGGGCTTGGGACCTCTATAAATAGAGGTCCCCTGGGTTCTTTTGAACCAACACTTGAACAGACAAGAACCCTAGCGCCGCCACAGCCAACTTGGAGCACTCTTAAGCCTCTTTCTTGCCAACTTTCCCTCTAAAACTAATTCTTGTGTGGATTAGGGTTTAGTGAGGTGGAGAAGAGGAAGAACATCGCGCTTGTGCTCCCGGTTTGATCTCTTGCACTCATTGAGTCTTTGTGAGCTGTGTGTTGAGTGTGTTTTGTGTTGTTGATCATCTTTGTGGTGTGGGAGCCTCAGATTGTGAGAAGCCCCAACGAATCTTGTATTCACACTTTGAGATAGTGGAGAACCAAGTTAGGCCCGTGCGGTAAACTTGGTGAGGGAAGGGTTGGTGAACCCGGTCCTTTGTGGACTCCTCAACGGGGAGTAGATTCTTGTGTGGAATCGAACCTCGGGATAAAATCCTGTGTCTCCGTGTTCTTCGCATCTTATTTATTGCATACTTTGTTCTAGGGTTGCTAGTCTTGTCATTGTGCCTCACATTGCTTAATCTTGTTAAAACTTGACTCACTCTTGTGTTGATAGTTTCTAAACTTGTCTTAAACATATCCTCACTTGTAGGCTCAAGAAAATCCCTTTAAAACTTGCTAGAAACACTTTTTAGGGTTCTTCACGCAGGCTGACCGGACTAGTCCGCCCCAAGACCGGACTAGTCCGCCCCCTGTGATTTAATCTCGTTTTATTAAGTCATTTGCAGGTCGATTAGCCTATTCACCCCCCCCCCCCCTCTAGGCAACTTTCAATTGGTATCAGAGCAGGACTCTCCACAAAGAGTCTAACAACTCGGAGAGATGGCCGGAGTGGTGTTTGAAGAGGTGTCGACCAACGACTCTCAACCGACACGTGAGGAGACAATGGCTTATCAAGACAAGCCAACAGATGATGAGGAGACTCGCCAGCTCAAGGCGAAGCTCCGGGAGAAGTTGAAGATTGCTGTGGTTGAGCCGTCAAGCTCATCAAGTGGTGGCGGCGGGGTCAACTACAATCGACAAGGGTTCAACTATGAACGCCTTGCCGCCAACAACCACTACCTCTCCATCCCATTGGGGAAACCTCCTCAATTCGATGGAACCGACTACGGGATGTGGAAACACAACATGAAGATCCACCTCGTGTCACTCAATCCGGCATTGTGGCAAATTGTCATGACCGGGGTGGATATCCCGAAGGATGAGGACAACATCACGCAAGAACAAGCCATCCTTATCCACCGCAACGCTCAAGTTGCGGGTGTGATTATCTCATCTCTCTCAAGAGATGAGTTCAACCGCGTCGATGGTCTTGAGGTGGCCAAAGACATATGGAACACCCTCAAGACGGCACATGAAGGAAATCGGGTGGTCAAGGAGGCCAAGATCGGGCTCATCGAAGGAGAGCTTGGGAGATTCGCCATCTTGGATGGTGAATCCCCACAAGACATGTACAACCGGTTCAAGGTGCTTATCAACAAGAGCCGATCATATGGCTGCACCAAGTGGCACGAGGTTGTGAAGAGGATGATCCGGGCATTTATGCCTAGGAACGTCGCCCTTTGCTCCATGATTCGAGAAAGCCCGGGGTTCACTCAAATGACCCCGGAGGAGGTCCTTGGTAGGATCATCAACCACGAGATCATGGAGAAGGAGGCGCTCTTCTACAACGACCTTCAGAAGTTCACCGCCTCCAAGATGAAAAACGTTGCACTCAAGGCAACACCCTCTTCAAAGGAGCAAGAGGAAAGTGATGAGGAGAGCCTCGACACCGATGAAGAAGAGGCCTTCTTCATCAACAAATTCAGGATAATGATGAGGAGGAAGAAAGGTGGATACAACCATGAGGGCAAAGGGAAGGAAAGAGCAAGGCCCAAATCAAAAAGGTCTTGCTACAATTGTGGCGAGTATGGGCACTTCATCGCTGATTGCCCACATGAAGAAGCGAAGAAGAAGAAGGAGGGCAAGCCTCAAGATAAGAAATTCTTCAAGAAGAAGAGGCCCTCCGGACAAGCCCATTTGGGGAAGGAGTGGGACTCTAACGATGAGTCCTCCTCCGAAGAAGAAGAGGAGAAGATGGCTACCATAGCCATCGGGAGGAGCTCCAAGGGAAGCAAGCTCTTCCCCAACCTCAACGACGACTACAAACCTACTTGCCTTATGGCAAGGGAGGGAAGGAGAAAGGTAACATCTCATCCCTCCTCCACAACTTCCTCGCAAGATGAATTCAATAGTGCTAGTGAGAATGAACACATGTTTAAGGACATAAGCAAAAGCACCTTGCGAAGGATGAAATTGCTTATGGATGAGATCTTTGAGAAGGAAGATCTCATCAATAGACAAGAGGATATGCTCATCCTTGAGAAGGAGAGATGTCGAGAGCTTGATGAGCTCCTTGAGCTCGAAAGAGAGAAGAGCAAGGCATTGGAACACGAACTTGCTCTAAGTAAGAAAACGTGTTCAATTCTTGAGGAGAAAACAATTGAGCTCAAGGATGAACTTGGGAACTTGTCAAAAGTCAACAAAATCCTTGAGACTCAAGTTGAGTCTCTCAAGAACAATGTAATCTCTTCCTCTAAGAGCTCAACCTTCTCGAAGGCCTCATCCAATGCAACTCCGCCTTGCAAGTGCTCTAACTTAATCCTTAAGCTTAAGGATGAACTCAACTCAGCACAAGGCAAGCAAGCACCTAAGGGTGCCATCTTTGACAAGGAGAAGGTGGCGTATGCACGAAGTGCATACACCAACACAAGACCTCCCCATGTCAAGGATGGTCTTGGCTATACTAGAGGTGGAAGGCATAACGCCAAAACCTCCAAGTATGGCAAAGACATGATTGTCTTTGTTAAGGGGAGCTCATCTCCAACTAAAATTGAAAAGAACTCACCCTCTAGCAGCAAAATGCCTAAATCTAAATCGCATCCTTTATTTCATGATTTTGATGCATCTTATGTGCTTAAGAGGAACAAACACGGCAAAGTGTTTGCTAGATATGTTGGGCCACTCCGCAAGAGCCCCAAGCCTTGCGTGTGGGTGCCCAAATGCCTAACTACTAACGTGAAAGGACCCAACTCCGCTTGGGTACCTAAAAGGAAGGCATAAACTTGTTTTGTAGGCTTACTCCTCCGGTGGATCGAAATGGGTGCTGGATAGCGGATGTACCAACCACATGACCGGAGAGAGGAGCATGTTCATAGAGTATGAGGAGAACGAGGACCCAAGTGAAGGAATCTTCTTTGGGGATAATAGCCAAGGGAAAATCCTTGGCTCTGGTAAAATTGCTATCTCCTCTTTGCATACTTTATCTAATGTTTTGCATGTTGATTCCCTAGACTATAATCTCCTATCCATATCACAGCTTTGTGATAAAGGATATAAGTGTGTTTTCTCTAGTGAGGGTGTGAATGTTCTGAGAGAGGGTAATGACTCAATAGCCTTTAAGGGAGTGCTCAAGGGAAAGCTCTATCTTGTGGATTTTACCACGGATAAAGCTCAACTTGACACATGCTTAATGGCAAAAGCCAACATGGGATGGCTTTGGCATAGAAGGCTAGCCCATGTTGGAATGAGGAACCTTCAAAAACTCCTTAAAGGAGAGCACGTTCGTGGCCTAAAGGATGTGGTATTTGAAAAGGATAGGCCATGTGGTGCGTGTCAAGCGGGAAAGCAAGTAGGAGCTCAACACCCCTCTAAGAATGTCATGACGACCACTAGACCTTTGGAGTTACTCCATATGGATCTTTTTGGCCCCATTGCTTACATTAGCATCGGTGGCAACAAGTATGGTCTAGTCATCGTTGATGACTTCTCTAGATATACTTGGGTGTTCTTCTTGCATGATAAGAGTGAAACCCCCGGTGTCCTCAAGAAATTCCTAAGGAGAGCTCAAAATGAGTTCACCTTAAGGATAAAGGCTATAAGGAGTGATAATGGCACCGAATTCAAGAACATGCAAGTAGAAGAGTTCCTAGATGAGGAGGGCATCAAGCATGAGTTTTCCGCTCCCTATTCTCCACAACAAAATGGAATTGCCGAAAGAAAGAATAGGACGCTTATTGAGATGTCAAGGACGATGCTAGATAAGTACAAAACATCGGACCGGTTTTGGGCGGAAGCGGTTAACACCGCTTGCCATGCCGTGAACCGATTGTACCTTCATCGACTCCTCAAGAAGACTCCTTATGAGCTTCTCGTTGGTAAGAAACCCAATGTTTCTTACTTTCGTGTTTTTGGTAGCAAGTGTTATATCCTCAACAAGAAGCCTAGGACTTCGAAGTTTGCTTCAAAGTCCGATGAGGGTTTCTTGCTTGGATATGACTCAAATACTCATGCGTACCGTGTGTTCAACAAATCCTCCGGAATTGTTGAAGTAGCACGTGACGTGGTGTTTGACGAAACCAATGGCTCTCAAGTGGAGCAAGTTGATCAACATGCCCTGGATCAAGAGGAACCTCCACTAGAAGCTCTAAGGAGAATGGCACTTGGAGATGTTCGCCCACAAGAACCATCTCAAAGCCCAAGTGACCATCATGAAGTAGGTCAAACCCCCATTGGACAAGTTGGAGATCCACTAGATACTCCCCAAAATGATAACGGGACTGAAGATCAAGGGGGAGGCTTGGATCAAGGGGGAGACCAAAGTGGAGAAGATTAAGCAAGTGATTCAAGAGCTCAACCTCCGCATCCTCGTGTTTATCAAAGTGTTCAACGGGATCATCCCGTTGACAACATTCTAGGAGATATCACAAGAGGAGTAACAACACGTTCACGTGTTGCAAACTTTTGTGAGCATTTCTCCTTTGTCTCATCCTTGGAACCCCATAAGGTTGAAGATGCCTTAAGAGATCCGGATTGGGTAGTTGCCATGCAATAGGAGCTCAATAACTTTGAAAGGAACAAGGTTTGGGAGCTTGTCAAGCGCCCACAAGCTAATGTTGTTGGAACCAAGTGGGTGTTCCGCAACAAACAAGATGAGCATGGCGTGGTAACTAGGAACAAGGCACGACTTGTGGCAAAAGGGTACTCACAAGTTGAAGGATTGGATTTTGATGAGACATTTGCTCCCGTAGCTAGGCTTGAGTCAATTCGGATATTACTAGCCTTTGCTACTCATCATGACTTCAAGCTCTACCAAATGGATGTTAAGAGTGCATTCCTTAATGGCCCAATCAAGGAAGAAGTTTATGTAGAGCAACCTCCAGGGTTTGAAGACCAAGACTATCCTAACCATGTTTACAAATTGCGAAAGGCTCTTTATGGCCTCAAGCAAGCTCCTAGAGCTTGGTATGAGTGCCTAAGAGACTTTCTAGTTGAAAATGGTTTTAGGATAGGCAAAGCGGATTATACCCTTTTCACAAAGCACTTCAACGAAGATCTTTTTGTGTGCCAAATATATGTGGATGACATCATATTTGGTTCCACAAATAAGGTGTTTTGTGATGAGTTCTCCAAGATAATGACGGAGAGGTTTGAAATGTCCATGATGGGTGAGTTGAAGTTCTTTCTAGGATTTCAAGTAAAACAACTCAAAGAAGGGACGTTCATAAGTCAAACTAAGTATACACAAGATATTCTGAGGAAGTTTGACATGGATAAGGCAAAACCCATCAAAACCCCTATGGGGACAAATGGACACCTAGACCTAAATGAGGATGGTCCAAGTGTGGATCAAAAGTTATATAGGTCTATGATTGGTTCACTTCTCTATCTTTGTGCATTTAGGCCCGATATCATGCTAAGTGTGTGTATGTGTGCTCGCTTTCAAACGACACCTAAGGCTTGTGATTTGACTGCAGTTAAAAGGATCTTGAGATATCTAGTACACACACCTTCCCTAGGACTTTGGTACCCCAAAGGATCTAAGTTTAACCTCATTGGATATTCCGATGCGGACTATGCCGGGTGCAAAGTTGATAGGAAGAGCACATCGGGTACATGCCAATTCTTGGGTCGATCTCTAGTGTCTTGGTCCTCCAAGAAGCAAAACTCTATTGCTCTCTCCACCGCCGAAGCGGAATATGTTGCAGCCGGAAGTTGTTGTGCACAACTTCTCTGGATGCGACAAACCCTTAGGGATTATGGGATTAACTTGCGCAACATTCCACTCTTGTGTGACAACGAGAGTGCCATCAAGATAGCCCATAATCCGGTGGAGCACTCTAGGACCAAACACATAGACATTCGACACCATTTCTTGCGAGATCACTCAATGAAGGGAGATATTGTGATTTCTCATGTGAGGACGGAACATCAACTCGCGGATATCTTCACCAAGCCTCTTGATGAGAAGCGTTTCTGTGAGCTAAGAAGTGAGCTCAACATTTTGGATTCTAGGAATGTGGCTTAAACCTCATTCCTCACTTTTTGAGCAATTTCGAAAAACTCTTCCCTATTGTGATTTCTCTTCAAAATCTGTTTGAGAAAACCTTTTCTTGGGATTTGATCATGTTTTTATCACATTCTTTCTTTAATTATCATGTTTGTATTGCTTGCTATTCATAAGGACAATTAGCATGTCGAACCGGACATCGCTTTTGAGCTCAGTCGGACCGGACTAGTCCGCCCTAGTGGACGGACAAGTCCGGGTCCAGACTAGTCCGCGGCTGATCCGCGAACCGGACTAGTCCGCCATTCAACCGGACAAGTCCGGATCCGGACTAGTCTGGGTCTGGTCCGCTGACCAGACTAGTCCGGCCCCTCAACCGGACTAGTCCGGCCCTTGGGGACTTAAAACCCCCAGGCGGCCGAGACCCCTCCTCTCCTTCCTCTCACTTGACTCTCTCTCTTCCACGCGCTAGCAACCGCCCCCCCCCCCCCCATCGGCGATTTTGCGCTCCAACCTCCAAATCTCGACTCCAATCCACGCATCGGAGTCTTTGGGAGTGAGGGATCACTTCCCCGTGCTCCACATTCGCGATCCATCTCCGATTTCGTCGATTCTAGCGGATTTGAGAAGGTATTCCCTCGTTCTTCAAAAACTAGCCCCATTCTTGATTCTTAAAGTTTTTGATAGGAACACCTTCATAGATGTTGCTCCATATACCCTTGTGATCATAGCCTAGGAGTATTGCGCGCTGATTTGAAGATTTTTCGATGATTCGATTAGGGTTAGGGTTTATCCTGTGCAACCCGGACTAGTCCGGCCCATGGCGGACAAGTCCGGTTTGCACAGAGCAAACCCTAGTCCTAGTCTTCTCTCGAGACTTCTTCCGCAATGCTTCCATCTCCTTGGACTCATACCTTCTCGTCTATGTATTTTCCGCAGCATGTCGAACTCGGAGCGCTCCCCTTCTCGTCTCAACCCCGCGGGCGATGAAGAACGCCCCGAGACCTATCGGGGCCGCACCGAGGAGAGAGGTGCGGAAGTACCCCGGGAAGGCCGCACCAAGGCTCAGATCGTCGAAGCAAGGACGAAGGCTGCCCTCATTAAGGTGCAGAAGGAAAAAGTAGAAAGGCGGCTGAAGGCCCTCGAGGCCTCCAAAGTAGCTGCCACCATCTACAATGAGGAAGAAGCCATGGCACGAGCAACTGCAGAATCCTTGAATGAGCTAAGGAGGAAGAAAAGGCAAGATAGGGAGGCTCACAACTCCAGGGCCGCTGAGGCCAATGCCCCCAAACGGAAGAAACTCGTCACTGTTGGCGAGAAAGCAAAGGGCAAGGAGCAAGCTCAGAGGGAAGAAGGGCCAAGGGTCGAGCGTGACCCTAAGAAGGGAAAGGCCCCGGCTCCCATCGAGCCGAAAAAGAAGAAACCGGCAGTGAAGGTCTCAGCCAAGAAGGCAGCTGGGGGGTTTGTGATTCGAGAGCAGGGAAAGGACAAGGAAACTGGACCCCTCAAGATGCATTCACCTGCCAGAAACCCAAACCGTCAGCCCAATCTCTCAGCCAACACATTCAAAGGAAAAGGGGCAGAAAAGGCAAGACGGCTGAGAACAGACAAAGTGTACGCTTATGAGAAGAGCACAACTGACCCGCGTTTCTGGAATGACTTTCACTGCGATTATTATCGCCTTGTCTACATGAAGATGAAGACTCCTGTGACTGATGCCCAGTTGGTTGACTGGGACTACATGGCTCAGAAGAAGCATGCTGCATTTGATGTTGTGATCAATGCAGCGGAACGGCATGGAATCAAGGATATCATGGGTTTCCAGTACGACTGGAACATTGAGGTGATTGTCCAGTTCTACACAACTGTCTACTTTCACTCCTTTGGAGATCGCCGGATGACATGGATGATAGATGGAGAGCAGTACACTGTCACATTTGAAGACTTTGCCAAGATTCTAGGATTGGAGGAGCACCTTGAGCATGAGATCATCATCTCTAACCTCAAGGCCCTAGACCGAGATGCCCTTGACTTCATGTATCCAGACCATCTTCCTTATGAGGCAGGATTGGCAAGAAACATCAAACCATTTTTTAGTGTGCTCAACCGCCTCCTTCGGAAGACCATTGCCCCGAAGGATGGGGATGCCGGAGTCATCCAGGGAAACTTGAGGCACTTGTTGGTGCTGATAGATGGGGAAGAAAGCTTCAACTTAGCTGAGTACATCTTTGATGATATCTTCAATATATCTCATACCCCCAACAGGTCTTGTGGCTATGATCCTTATGTGATGTGCCTTATTGAGAAAGTCTCCGGTATTACCTTCCAGAAGGATGTCTCACATAAGAGACTACGTCCTCAGATTCCTCCATCTCTGCCTCTCCCTCCGCGCCGGAAGAACGCGGATCCTCCCTCTCAGCCGGAGGAACCTCGTGGTGGAGCCTCTCGCCGTGCCACTCACTCACCCGGTGGCTCCTCTAGCAGCGGAGTCCTCAAGTTTCTTAGGTCCATCTTCACCTCGTGCCGCAAAGCCGAGGTGCAAGCTCAGCGGACTGAGAGGTACGTAAGGAAGCTCTGCGACAAGATGGAGATTCCGATGAGCCCTGAGGCCTCCGACGACGAGCTCACTCCTTACCCCCTTCTCACCCCCGAGGAGTTGGCACTCTTGGGTGGGACGGAGGGTACCTCCTCACCGGGCCCCGACGACGACGACGACGACGATCATGAGGAAGACGTCGAGGACCCGGAGGCCACGGAGAGTGACTCCCGCGACGGCGATAGTGACGAGGACGAGGACTAGCTTTTGGGTCCTTGTCCCCCTCTTCTTTTCCTTTTTGGTGCCTTGATGCCAAAGGGGGAGAGTTAGGGGGAGTCAATCCTTTGTGTGTGTTCGCGGGAAGTAGTAGTCTTTTGTGTGTGTGGTGTGTTCTTGTCATTTGGACCTCTCTTGTAACTTATTCATGCTACTTGGTCGTTTACATTTGTGCAAGACTTGCTAATGTTGTTAAATATCAATATAATGTTCCTATTGCCAATCTTTTGATTATATTGATGCTTTTTATGTCTTGTCACAATTGTTGAGCACATCACGTAGGCACCCCACCATAACGTGTGTGGGTATGAAAGATCTCCTCCACCTCTTTTACATGCTGCATACATTGAGGGGGAGTCATTCATACGCACACAAGTTATGAAAACCAATTTTTATACTCTTATTTGTGAAGGACTTGATGTGTTGTCATCAATCACCAAAAAGGGGGAGATTGAAAGTGCATCTAGGTTCCCCGTGGGTTTTGGATGATTGATGACGACGATTAAGTCGCTAATGAGCTCATGTGATCTTAGCACAGGTATGGACTCGATTGGAGACGCAAACCCTCAAAAAGGAAAAGGAAGGAAACGGAGTCGACTCGAAGCATAGAAACTAGGGTTTCTAGCGTGTTGAGTTAGACTAGCCGTAGAAATAGGAGGGTGTGTGCGTAAAGTGCAAAGAGATCAAAGTAGGAGCTCAAGAGTGGTGGTTGAGGTAGAAATCCTATTTGAAGTTGAAGTTAGAGTAGTCTGGCAGGAGTGGTCGGACTAGTCCGCCTTAGGGCTGGACTAGTCCACTCCTGGCCAGACTAGTCCGTTTTCACACGGACCAGAAGGTCCTGTGTGACTTCGGACTAGTCCGTAGTGGACCGGACTAGTCCGGGGTACCCCTTGAAGTGAAGTTTCGGGACTAAGTCCTAGAGAGCGGACTTGTCCGTTTTGGGGCGGACCAAAAGGTCCTGTGTGAGATCGGACTAGTCCGTCCTTGGGTCGGACTAGTCCGTGGTGCTGAGTGCAGAGAGGTTTTGTGACTAAGTCTGGAAAGGCCGGACTAGTCCGCCCTTGGGGCCGGACTAGTCCGTGGTCTCCAGACTAGTCCATTTTCACACGGAACAAAAGGTTCTGTGTGAGATCGGACTAGTCCGGTAAGGGCCGGACTAGTCCGTTGTGGAAGTTACCGTTTGAATTTGAACTTTGGCGGGTAGCGTGATGATTGCCGCGCAGTGCGACAGTGTCAGAGGGGTCAGTGGTCCCCTAGGCCGGACTAGTCCGCCCTTCTGCTGAAGTCAGCAGTATAGGCTTGGGACCTCTATAAATAGAGGTCCACTGGGTTCTTTTGAAACAACACTTGAACAGACAAGAACCCTAGCGCCGCCACAGCCAACTTGGAGCACTCTTAAGCCTCTTTCTTGCCAACTTTCCCTCTAAAACTAATTCTTGTGTGGATTAGGGTTTAGTGAGGTGGAGAAGAGGAAGAACATCGCGCTTGTGCTCCCGGTTTGATCTCTTGCACTCATTGAGTCTTTGTGAGCTGTGTGTTGAGTGTGTTTTGTGTTGTTGATCATCTTTGTGGTGTGGGAGCCTCAGATTGTGAGAAGCCCCAACGAATCTTGTATTCACACTTTGAGATAGTGGAGAACCAAGTTAGGCCCGTGCGGTAAACTTGGTGAGGGAAGGGTTGGTGAACCCGGTCCTTTGTGGACTCCTCAACGGGGAGTAGATTCTTGTGTGGAATCGAACCTCGGGATAAAATCCTGTGTCTCCGTGTTCTTCGCATCTTATTTATTGCATACTTTGTTCTAGGGTTGCTAGTCTTGTCATTGTGCCTCACATTGCTTAATCTTGTTAAAACTTGACTCACTCTTGTGTTGATAGTTTCTAAACTTGTCTTAAACATATCCTCACTTGTAGGCTCAAGGAAATCCCTTTAAAACTTGCTAGAAACACTTTTTAGGGTTCTTCACGCAGGCTGACCGGACTAGTCCGCCCCAAGACCGGACTAGTCCGCCCCCTGTGATTTAATCTCGTTTTATTAAGTCATTTGCAGGTCGATTAGCCTATTCACCCCCCCCCTATAGGCAACTTTCAATTGGTATCAGAGCAGGACTCTTCACAAAGAGTCTAACAACTCGGAGAGATGGCCGGAGTGGTGTTTGAAGAGGTGTCGACCAACGACTCTCAACCGACACGTGAGGAGACAATGGCTTATCAAGACAAGCCAACAGATGATGAGGAGACTCGCCAGCTCAAGGCGAAGCTCCGGGAGAAGTTGAAGATTGCTGTGGTTGAGCCGTCAAGCTCATCAAGTGGTGGCGGCGGGGTCAACTACAATCGATAAGGGTTCAACTATGAACGCCTTGCCGCCAACAACCACTACCTCTCCATCCCATTGGGGAAACCTCCTCAATTCGATGGAACCGACTACGGGATGTGGAAACACAACATGAAGATCCACCTCGTGTCACTCAATCCGGCATTGTGGCAAATTGTCATGACCGGGGTGGAGATCCCGAAGGATGAGGACAACATCACGCAAGAACAAGCCATCCTTATCCACCGCAACGCTCAAGTTGCGGGTGTGATTATCTCATCTCTCTCAAGAGATGAGTTCAACCGCGTCGATGGTCTTGAGGTGGCCAAAGACATATGGAACACCCTCAAGACGGCACATGAAGGAAATCGGGTGGTCAAGGAGGCCAAGATCGGGATCATCGAAGGAGAGCTTGGGAGATTCGCCATCTTGGATGGTGAATCCCCACAAGACATGTACAACCGGTTCAAGGTGCTTATCAACAAGAGCCGATCATATGGCTGCACCAAGTGGACCGACCACGAGGTTGTGAAGAGGATGATCCGGGCATTTATGCCTAGGAACGTCGCCCTTTGCTCCATGATTCGAGAAAGCCCGGGGTTCACTCAAATGACCCTGGAGGAGGTCCTTGGTAGGATCATCAACCACGAGATCATGGAGAAGGAGGCGCTCTTCTACAACGACCTTCAGAAGTTCACCGCCTCCAAGATGAAAAACGTTGCACTCAAGGCAACACCCTCTTCAAAGGAGCAAGAGGAAAGTGATGAGGAGAGCCTCGACACCGATGAAGAAGAGGCCTTCTTCATCAACAAATTCAGGAGAATGATGAGGAGGAAGAAAGGTGGATACAACCATGAGGGCAAAGGGAAGGAAAGAGCAAGGCCCAAATCAAAAAGGTCTTGCTACAATTGTGGCGAGTATGGGCACTTCATCGCTGATTGCCCACATGAAGAAGCGAAGAAGAAGAAGGAGGGCAAGCCTCAAGATAAGAAATTCTTCAAGAAGAAGAGGCCCTCCGGACAAGCCCATTTGGGGAAGGAGTGGGACTCTAACGATGAGTCCTCCTCCGAAGAAGAAGAGGAGAAGATGTGAAAGTGCATCTAGGACTCCCTTGTGGGTTTTGGATGATTTATGACAAGCAATTGGGATCCTAATCCTTTTGTTGAGATGAATGCAGGAAAATGATGAAAAATGAGCAAAGTACCAAAAAGAGGAAAATTGAGAAGGAAAATGAATTTGAGCTCAAGGAGAAGAAATTAGTAGTTTAGTATGCATGGAGTGTGTTAAGGAAACACACCCAAGAGCTCAATCTCATTTAATCACACACACACAATGCACAAAGCTATACAGGACCGGACTAGTCCGATATCAGCCGGACTAGTCCGATATCCCATTCTGCACCAGATCGGACAAGTCCGATCAACACCGGACTAGTCCGATATCTTTCTGTTCCACTTCGGACTAGTCCTCCCCAGTGCGAACTAGTCCTCAAAACAATGCACAAGTCTCACAAAATCGGACAAGTCCGTTGTGACCCGGACTAGTCCGATATACTTTCTGATCCACTTCGGACTAGTCCGATATACACCCTGATCTAAATCGGACAAGTCCTCCAAGTGCGGACTTGTCATCCTAAACACTTAGGGTTTCATGTGTCCGGACAAGTCCGATGACAATCGGACTAGTCCGAAGCTTTCCAGTAGCGAAATCGGACAAGTCCGTTTTGAACCGGACTAGTCCGAGATTCCTGGACATTTAGGGTTTGCTTCACACAGCACACCGGACTAGTCCGGTCACCACCACGGACTAGTCCGATCTTTCTGAACCCTAACGGTAACTTCTAGAAACCCCATATAAATAGAGGTGCACGGCCCACTTTCACCAGCTCTCGAACCCTAGCGTCGTCACACCTCCCAAGAGACTCAAAAACCATCTCTCTCCACGAAATTAAGTGCAAAATCAATCAATCCATTGAAGATCACTTGTAGATCATTGGAGAGGCACTTGGCACACGATTGAGCTCTTGGTTTGAATCTCTAACACACTCTTGCATCTCAATTTGTATATTTCGAAGTGTGTTATTGGTGGTCTTGAAACTTGTAATCAAGGGAGCTCTCAACTTGTGAGATCGCCCCTTCAACTTGGTGATTTACCCCTGTGTGTTTAGTGGAAGAGGATTGGCCTTCGTGGCGATCCGACGAGGGAAGGGTTGGTGAAGACCCGGTCCTTTTGTGGGCTCCTCAACGTGGACGTAGGTTGCCTTCGTGGTAACCGAACCACGGGATAAATCTTGTGTCTTGTTCGTTTGTGTTCATCATTCTAGTTGATCAACATTATCTAGGGTTTGATTCATCTTGTTGAATTTAAGTTAAATAGTTGAACAAGAATCATACTTGCAATAGAACTTGACATACAATCATTGAACTGTTATTGAAGTTTATATTTCTGCTGCAAACGTCAATTAAACAATCAAATTGACCTAACTTGATCAACCTAGTCCGTGAAATCCGGACTAGTCCGCACTTTACCGGACTAGTCCGATATATCTGGTTTTGACCTTGTTGTTGAAGTGCTACAGGAACCGAGAAAATTCAAGAAGGCCTATTCACCCCCCCTCTAGGCCTACATTCAATTGGTATCAGAGCAGGTTCTTCAGGAAAGAGTGCAACCACTCGAAGAGATCATGTCGGACATGAAGGAAGTCCAGAAAATCAACAACCAGGAAGGAATGAACAATGACAAGCACCAAAAGCTTGAAAAGTATCTCGAAGCCATTCAAGACTTCGATGATGATGATGAGGAGACATTGGAGCTGAAAGCACTGCTCCGAAAGAAAGCACTTTCCAAAGGGAAAGCTAAAGTTGAAGAAAAGAAGAAGGGGAGTAGTCACACCGACTACTCCCGATATCCTTTTAATTATGACCGTTTAAATTCTAACAGCAGTCATTATCTATCTATTCCTCTCGGAAAAGCCCCACACTTCGATGGGAGTGATTACTCCATGTGGAGGCAAAATATGAATATGCACTTGATTTCCCTTAACCCAAGTTTATGGCATATTGTGTGCACAGGAATAAACATCCCTGATGACGATGAAGAACTCACACCAAGTCAAGAACAAGCCATCCACGGGAATGCCCAAGCCGCAGCCGTTATCACCTCATCTCTAAGTAGAGATGAATTCACAAAGGTGGACGGATTGGAGATTGCCAAAGAAATCTGGGACACACTACAGACAGCACATGAAGGTGACAGGCATGTGCGGGAGGCAAAGATTGAGATGATTGAAGGCGAACTGGGAAGGTTCGCGATTGAGGAAGATGAGTCTCCCCAGGACATGTACAACAGACTGAAGACTCTTGTGAACAAGGTTCGATCATATGGTAGCAAAAAGTGGAATGACCACGAGGTTGTAAAGCTCATCCTTAGAGCCTTTATGCCTCGCAACGTCACACTTTGCTCTATGATCCGAGAAAGTCCCGGGTACAAGAAAATGACTCCGGATGAACTGCTTGGCAAAATCATCAACTTTGAGATGATGGAGAAGCAAGCCAAGCACGTCAAAGAAATAGCCGACCTCACATCGGCCAAGAAGAAGGGAGTTGCCTTAAAGTCCTCACTCAAGCCTCTATCCAAAGAAGCAAAAGAAGCACAGCTTGAGGAGGACAGCGATGATGAAAGCAGCGAGCTGGACGAAGAAGATATGATTTTGTTCATGAAGAAGTTCAAAAGAATTATGAAGAAAAGACAAGGAACAAAATCGAGTGAAGGAAAATACAAGGAGAAGACAAAGCCGAAGATGAGGCGGGCATGCTATAATTGTGGTGAGTACAATCACTTTATAGTTGATTGCCCATATGAGGACAACAAGAAGAAGAGTAAAGAGTCCAAGCCTCAACCGAAGAAATTCTTCAAGAAGAAGAAACAAGCTGAACAAGCACACATCGGAAAGGAGTGGGACTCAAACGATGAGTCCTCATCGTCCGATGAAGAAGAAATGGCTAGCATAGCCATTGAAAGCATGTCCAAGAAACCCACACTCTTCCCCACGCTCGTTGCAAAGAAAGCAAGTGGAACTTGCCTCATGGCTAAGGAAGGTAAACGCAAGGTAAACATCAAAACTCCTTCCTTGCATTCTTACTCGAGTGATGATGATCTAGTTAGTGATAATGAAGATATGCTAATTGGTTTAGATAGAAAAACTGCTGCTAAAATGAAATTCTTACTTAACCAACTTGTTGAGAAGGAAGAGCTAATTGATCGTCAAGAAGACATGATTATCTCCCAAAAGGAGAAGCATGTCGAACTTGACAATCTACTAGCTCTTGAAAAGGAGAGAAACCACTCACTAGAGCTTAAGCTAGCTTCAAGCAAGAAAACTTGCTTGGAGTTAACCAACTCAAACGTTGCAATCAAGGATCAACTTGATGACTTAATCAAGGTCAACAAGATCCTTGAAGTGCAGGTTGAGTCACTCAAGCTTAGTGAACCTTCCTTCTCTTCAACCCTACCTTCTCAACCCACTTCAACTAATATCGCTCATATTTGCAAATGTGATAAAATTAACACCAGGTTGAAGGAAAATTCTACCTCCACAAAGGACAAAAATCCTACCCAATGTGTAATATTTGACAAGGAGAGGATCAACAATGCACGTAGTGCATATTTGGTCCAAAGACCTCCAAATGTCAAGTACGGCATTGGTTACTCTCATGATGGAAAGCAAAGAGCTGGAAATCATAAAAATAACAAGGGGAAGAATTACCTTTGTGAAGGGAGGACCCTCACAACCTGGTAACTCGAAAACTAAAAATCTGAACTCCCATGAAAACCGGACTAGTCCGGTTGTGGTCCGGACAAGTCCGGTCATTCGGACAAGTCCGGTCACACAGACTAGTCCGACCCATAATCAACAGCAACTCTTGTTTAAAACCTTTGATGCTTCTTATGTATTAATGAAAAATAATGTTGGTAAAGTGTATGCTTATTATGCTGGGCCACGCCATGGGAACACAAAATCCCATGTGTGGGTGCCCAAATGTATTGTTACTAACCTCCAAGGACCCAAGCAAGCTTGGGTACCTAAAACCAAGGCGTAATTTGTTTTTGCAGGCCTACTCCTCCGGTGGATCCAAATGGGTGCTAGACAGTGGATGCACCAACCACATGACCGGAGAAAGGAGGATGTTTGTAGAGTATGAAGTGAACCAGGACCCAAACGAAGGCATCTACTTTGGGGATAACAGTCAAGGAAGGGTCCTCGGTACCGGTAAAATAGCAATATCCTCTGAACATACTCTTTCGCATGTTTTACACGTTGAATCTTTAGATTATAACCTGCTGTCCATATCTCAGTTATGTGACAAAGGTTATAATTGCCTGTTTACTAACGAGGGTGTGACCGTCTCAAGGAGAAGTGATGGTTCCGTTGCATTCAAGGGTATGTTAAAGGGAAAGCTTTACCTTGTTGACTTCAACAAGGATAAAGCCGAACTCGACACATGCTTGATTGCAAAAACCAACATGGGTTGGCTGTGGCATAGACGGCTAGCACATGTTGGTATGAGGAACCTTCAAAAACTCCTCAAGGGCGATCACATACGAGGTTTGAAAGATGTTGTGTTTGAGAAAGACAGGCCTTGTAGCGCGTGCCAAGCAGGAAAGCAAGTTGGAGCACAACATCCTGCGAAGAACATCATGACCACGACAAGACCGCTCGAACTACTTCATATGGACTTGTTTGGTCCAATTGCTTACATAAGCATCGGCGGTAACAAATACGGTTTAGTTATTATTGATGATTTTTCCCGGTTCACTTGGGTGTTCTTTTTGCATGACAAGTCAGAAACACAAGGAACACTCAAGAAATTCTTCAAGCGAGCGCAAAACGAGTTCTCACTATCAATCAAGAGTATTCGGAGCGACAACGGCACGGAGTTCAAGAACATACAAGTGGAGGAATACCTTGATGAGGAAGGAATCAAGCATGAATTCTCAGCACCATACTCTCCACAACAAAACGGAGTTGCCGAAAGGAAGAACCGAACGCTCATAGAGATGGCAAGAACAATGCTCGATGAATACAAGACTTCGGATCGATTTTGGGCAGAAGCAATCAACACCGCTTGCCATGCCACAAATCGACTCTACCTTCATCGACTACTAAAGAAGACTCCCTATGAGCTACTCACCGGTAACAAACCGAACATTTCATATTTTCGAGTTTTCGGTTCTCCTTGCTATATTTTGAACAAGAAGCCCAGGACTTCAAAGTTCGCTTCGAAGTCCGATGAAGGTTTCTTGCTTGGTTATGATTCGAACACTTACGCCTATCGTGTTTTCAACAAGGCCTCCGGACTTGTTGAAGTGGCACGTGACGTAGTGTTTGATGAAACTAATGGCTCCCAAAAGGAGCAAGTTGATCAATGTGAATTAGGAAAAGAGGAAGCTCCCTATCAAGCATTGAAGAGGATGGCTCTAGGCGAAGTACGACCACAAGAGTCATCGTCACAAATACAAGAGGAAAGTGAACCACAAGAGGAGATCAACAATTCAGGGGGAGCCTCGATACAAGACAAATCACAGGAATATGAACATGATCAACAAATCAACGAGGACAACAACTAAGGGGGAGAAGAAGATGATCACCAACATACGACCCCCCAAGTGCCACACCCAAGAGTACACCAATGCATTCAAAGGGATCATCCAATCGACAACATCATCGGCGACATCCAAAAGGGAGTAACCACTAGATCTCGTATAGAAAATTTTTGTGAACATTACTCGTTTGTCTCCTTTTTGGAACCCCGCAGGACTGAGGATGCATTGAAGGATCCGGACTGGGTGGTGGCAATGCAAGAAGAGTTGAACAATTTCAAGAGAAACGAGGTTTGGGAACTTGTGGAAAGACCCAATGCAAATATTGTGGGCACCAAGTGGGTTTTCCGCAACAAGCAAGACGAACACGGAGTGGTGGCAAGAAACAAGGCACGACTTGTGGCCAAAGGTTACTCACAAGTCGAATGTTTGGATTTCGATGAAACCTTTGCTCCAGTAGCTAGGCTTGAATCAATTAGAATATTACTTGCATATGCTACTCACCATGATTTCAAGCTATATCAAATGGACGTGAAAAGCGCCTTCCTCAACAGACCGATCAAGGAAGAGGTGTACGTGGAGCAACCACCCGGATTTGAAGACGAAGAGTTCCCCGACCACGTGTATAAACTGCGTAAGGCTCTCTATGGCCTCAAACAAGCTCCTAGAGCTTGGTATGAGTGTCTTAGAGATTTTTTAATTGATAATGGCTTTCAAATTGGCAAAGTAGATTATACACTATTCACGAAAAATCTGGATAATGATCTTTTTATTTGCCAAATCTATGTTGATGATATAATTTTTGGATCAACTAACCAATCTTTCTGTGAAGAGTTTAGTAAAATTATGACAGACAGATTTGAAATGTCAATGATGGGAGAATTGAAGTACTTCTTGGGATTCCAAGTGCGGCAACAAAGGGAAGGAACATTCATAAGCCAAACCAAGTACACACAGGACATCCTCAAGAAGTTTGGCATGGACAAGGCAAAGCCCATAAAGACTCCCATGGCAACGAATGGTCACTTGGATCTCAATGAAGATGGACCGAGCGTCGACCAAAAGGTATATCGCTCCATGATTGGATCTTTACTTTACTTATGTGCATCTAGGCCAGATATTATGTTGAGTGTATGTTTGTGTGCAAGATTTCAAGCCAACCCTAAGGAATGTCATTTGACAGCCGTAAAGAGAATCCTAAGATATTTAGTTCATACACCCAATCTTGGTCTTTGGTACCCAAAAGGCTCAAAATTCAATCTCATTGGGTATTCCGATGCAGATTATGCCGGGTGCAAAGTTGATAGAAAAAGCACTTCCGGCACTTGCCAATTCCTAGGAAGATCCTTAGTTTCTTGGTCATCCAAGAAACAGAATTCCATTGCATTATCCACAGCCGAAGCGGAGTATGTTGCAGCCGGGAGTTGTTGTGCACAACTCCTTTGGATGCGACAAACTCTAAGGGATTACGGTTACAATATGAACCGTATTCCTCTTCTTTGTGATAATGAGAGTGCCATTAAAATAGCCCACAATCCAGTTGAGCACTCTAGAACTAAACACATTGACATAAGACACCATTTCTTGAGAGACCATTCCATGAAAGGAGACATATCCATCTCTCATGTCAACACCCAAAAACAATTGGCCGACATATTCACCAAGCCACTTGATGAAAAACGTTTTTGCGAACTCCGAAATGAGCTAAACATTCTTGATTCTCGGAGTGTGGCTTGAAAAGTTGCATACCTGTATGATTGCTTCAAAATATTGATTGAATTGTGAAAATTAACCCTCCCCATTTTTCTCTCGAAAAACTATGTCAATTATTAGATCTTGATGAATTTTTGATCATAGTATGATTGTTGTTTGCTTCCTGGTCAAATTCATCAAGATTATTTGAATTGTTTTGCCTCTCTACTCTCAATTATTGGACCTTCAAATATATATGAATGGGCTATGCAATTCTCTCCTGGTGACCACGGACAAGTCCGTGGTTACCCGGACTAGTCCGCCATTGCAGAATAGTCCGCAGTGTGCCGGTTAGGCCGGACTAGTCCGACAGACCACGGACTAGTCCGACTTAGGTCTCTGGAGGACTTCGGACTAGTCCGGTCATGTCCGGACTTGTCCGATTTTTCGTGTCCATAACCCTAGCCGCCACTAAACCCTAATCCCTTCACCCCACACTCGCCCCCAAGCTTTCTCTCTCTTGCGCTCGAGCTCCCAAGGCGAATCCTTGATTCCTCCGTCGAAAAGCCTCAATCTTGGGCGGAGATCAAGCTTGAAGACTCGGGGATTGAAGTTAGCGGACAAGTCCGGCCTCCAACCCCCAAAATCTCAAGCTTCCTTTGATTTCTTGGTAAATACTATTCAAAACCCTAAGAAATCACAAATTTCTCTATTGCTTATCGTTTGGCCTAGCATTCTTCACTAGTTACATGTCTAGTTGATGTACTATGTGTATGCTAGACTAGTTTTACCTTAGGGATCAATTTTTGTCCAGTCTGTTAGGTTTTTGCGGATGAACACCGGACTAGTCCGGTCCAGGTACGGACAAGTCCGGTCCCCCGGACTAGTCCGTGCCTTTGCACCGGACAAGTCCGTTGTTTCTGAACCAAAACCTAATTCTTTAATTCCCTAATTCATTCCATTGCCATCTTACCTCACCAATACCTTGTATAACTTGTCCTTTCTCTTGATCACTCATTCTCAGATCATGTCGAGCTCCGACAACGAAATCTCTGATTTCGAGGCCGAGTTGGACCACGAGGTGGCACCTCGGTCCTCGGCGGGTCTTGGCAAGAAACGCCAAGAGAGACCCTCCGAGCCTGCTCCCTCACCTCCCCAGGTTCGGAGGAAGGTGTGTGCCAAGAAGCCCGCCTCGAAGGCTGCTCCTCCTTCAAGTGGCCTTCGCCAAGCTAAAGGGAAGGGCAAGGGGGTTGCCACAGGGCCTGTTGGGCCCCTAAAGCTGCATACTCCCAGAGAAGGGGTCCGGGACCCCAATGAGGAAAGATTCAATGGCAAGGGCAGCGATGTGGCTATGAAGTTGAGAAGTGTTGATTGCTATGCAAGGCCCAAGCAAGCAGCTGATGGCAGGTTTTGGTCAAATTTCCATGCTGATTTCTACAAGCTGGTCTATTTGCCGATGAAGACCCCGGTGGTACGCAGTCAATGGATTGACTGGGCTCACCTTGAGAAGAGGAAATGTGCAGCTTTTGATGAAGTGATAGCAGCTGCAGAGAGACATGGGCTGAAGGATCTATTTGCCTTCAGATATAATTGGAATGATGAAGTGATTGCACAATTCTATGCAACGTGCCACTTCTCAAGTGAAGACGAAGAAAGTGTGACTTGGATGACTCATGGATCCAAGTATTCTATTACTCAGGAAGAGTTTGCCCGCCTGCTGCACCTTGACTCTGAAGGACATGACCAACTCATTATCCACAACATTGGGGTCATTGAGAGGGATGGAATGAAGTTCATGTATGAGCCCACCTCCAAGTATGTCCCTCCCTCCACAAAGAATATGAAGCCTTTCTTTGTGGTCCTCAACAGAGTCCTCAGGAAGACGATTGCCCCCAAGGATGGGGATGTAGGGAGTGTGAAAGGCTACCTCCGGACCCTGATGAGGTCATTAGCAAGAAAAGGCAATTCGATGTTGCAGACTATATTTGGAATGATATGGTCAATATCTCAAGTACCCCCAACCGATCCTGTGGCTATGCCCCTTACTTGATGTTCATGATTGAGACAGTCACAGGAATCGAGTTTGTGAAGGATGTGGAGCACACTCCACTGAGGCCTCAGAAGCCTTAGTCAGTGAGTGTCCAGGCTGCTCCATCGCCGGCCTCAAGCCCCGAGGCACCGGCAAGGCAAGAAGAAGCTGCTAGGGCTACTCCCCCCTCCAGGGAAGCCCCTCAGAAAGGATCCGCCAGTGGGATCCTCAAGTACTTGGCTGCAATTTTCTCCTCATGCAAGAAAACTGAAGTGAAGCTTCACAAGCTAAATCAGAAGAGGAAGGAGAACATGAGATACATAAAAGCCAATGTGAAGCAGCTGAGTGAGAAGCTGGAGATCAACCCAATTGGATCTCCAGTACTTTCTGAAGATTCTGATCCGGACATCACCGAGCTCAGCCCCTTGACTCCCTCCGAGCTTGCCTATTTTGGCATTGGGGGCTCGAGCAGCTCCGCTCCTCCTCCTACCTCTCAACCTCGTCAAGCGGAAAGCGAGGAAGACGATGAAGACGACGAGAGGACTGACAGCGAAGAGTGAAGCCCTAGGACCTTCCTCTCTCTCTTTTTGGTGTCTTGATGCCAAAGGGGGAGAGATTGAGGGGGAGTCTCTAGTCTTAGCTTTAGCTGCATAGGATGCGAGGAGAGAGCTCTCTTTTTTTTTTAATTGTGATTGCATTTGCTTAACTCTATTTTCATATCATGTTTGGTCCTGTTATGAATTGCTCAAATAATTTGCAAGTGTGTGATGAAATCTGAATTTTTGTCCCTGAAATGCCATATTCACTTGATATTAGTTGATCAATGCAAATTCTGTCATTCTTAATGCATTCATGCTGTTAGTATGCATCCCACCATAAAGAATGCACATATGAATAATTATCTTGTTGCTTGATGAATTTTTGAGTCATATGTGCATACTTTATGAGAATCTCATTTTATACCTCATTTTGTGAAATCTCAATTGGTTGTCATCAATCACCAAAAAGGGGGAGATTGAAAGTGCATCTAGGACTCCCTTGTGGGTTTTGGATGATTTATGACAAGCAATTGGGATCCTAATCCTTTTGTTGAGATGAATGCAGGAAAATGATGAAAAATGAGCAAAGTACCAAAAAGAGGAAAATTGAGAAGGAAAATGAATTTGAGCTCAAGGAGAAGAAATTAGTAGTTTAGTATGCATGGAGTGTGTTAAGGAAACACACCCAAGAGCTCAATCTCATTTAATCACACACACACAATGCACAAAGCTATACAGGACCGGACTAGTCCGATATCAGCCGGACTAGTCCGATATCCCATTCTGCACCAGATCGGACAAGTCCGATCAACACCGGACTAGTCCGATATCTTTCTGTTCCACTTCGGACTAGTCCTCCCCAGTGCGAACTAGTCCTCAAAACAATGCACAAGTCTCACAAAATCGGACAAGTCCGTTGTGACCCGGACTAGTCCGATATACTTTCTGATCCACTTCGGACAAGTCCGGTGTTTACACGGACTAGTCCGATATACACCCTGATCTAAATCGGACAAGTCCTCCAAGTGCGGACTTGTCATCCTAAACACTTAGGGTTTCATGTGTCCGGACAAGTCCGATGACAATCGGACTAGTCCGAAGCTTTCCAGTAGCGAAATCGCACAAGTCCGTTTTGAACCGGACTAGTCCGAGATTCCTGGACACTTAGGGTTTGCTTCACACAGCACACCGGACTAGTCCGGTCACCACCACGGACTAGTCCGATCTTTCTGAACCCTAACGGTAACTTCTAGAAACCCCATATAAATAGAGGTGCACGGCCCACTTTCACCAGCTCTCGAACCCTAGCGCCGTCACACCTCCCAAGAGACTCAAAAACCATCTCTCTCCACGAAATTAAGTGCAAAATCAATCAATCCATTGAAGATCACTTGTAGATCATTGGAGAGGCACTTGGCACACGATTGAGCTCTTGGTTTGAATCTCTAACACACTCTTGCATCTCAATTTGTATATTTCGAAGTGTGTTATTGGTGGTCTTGAAACTTGTAATCAAGGGAGCTCTCAACTTGTGAGATCGCCCCTTCAACTTGGTGATTTACCCCTGTGTGTTTAGTGGAAGAGGATTGGCCTTCGTGGCGATCCGACGAGGGAAGGGTTGGTGAAGACCCGGTCCTTTTGTGGGCTCCTCAACGTGGACGTAGGTTGCCTTCGTGGTAACCGAACCACGGGATAAATCTTGTGTCTTGTTCGTTTGTGTTCATCATTCTAGTTGATCAACATTATCTAGGGTTTGATTCATCTTGTTGAATTTAAGTTAAATAGTTGAACAAGAATCATACTTGCAATAGAACTTGACATACAATCATTGAACTGTTATTGAAGTTTATATTTCCGCTGCAAACGTCAACGAAACAATCAAATTGACCTAACTTGATCAACCTAGTCCGTGAAATCCGGACTAGTCCGCACTTTACCGGACTAGTCCGATATATCTGGTTTTGACCTTGTTGTTGAAGTGCTACAGGAACCGAGAAAATTCAAGAAGGCCTATTCACCCCCCCTCTAGGCCTACATTCAAGATGGCTACCATAGCCATCGGGAGGAGCTCCAAGGGAAGCAAGCTCTTCCCCAACCTCAACGACGACTACAAACCTACTTGCCTTATGGCAAGGGAGGGAAGGAGAAAGGTAACATCTCATCCCTCCTCCACAACTTCCTCGCAAGATGAATTCGATAGTGCTAGTGAGAATGAACACATGTTTAAGGACATAAGCAAAAGCACCTTGCGAAGGATGAAATTGCTTATGGATGAGATCTTTGAGAAGGAAGATCTCATCAATAGACAAGAGGATATGCTCATCCTTGAGAAGGAGAGATGTCGAGAGCTTGATGAGCTCCTTGAGCTCGAAAGAGAGAAGAGCAAGGCATTGGAACACGAACTTGCTCTAAGTAAGAAAACGTGTTCAAGTCTTGAGGAGAAAACAATTGAGCTCAAGGATGAACTTGGGAACTTGTCAAAAGTCAACAAAATCCTTGAGACTCAAGTTGAGTCTCTCAAGAACAATGTAATCTCTTCCTCTAAGAGCTCAACCTTCTCAAAGGCCTCATCCAATGCAACTCCGCCTTGCAAGTGCTCTGACTTAATCCTTAAGCTTAAGGATGAACTCAACTCAGCACAAGGCAAGCAAGCACCTAAGGGTGCCATCTTTGACAAGGAGAAGGTGGCGTATGCACGAAGTGCATACACCAACACAAGACCTCCCCATGTCAAGGATGGTCTTGGCTATACTAGAGGTGGAAGGCATAACGCCAAAACCTCCAAGTATGGCAAAGACATGATTGTCTTTGTTAAGGGGAGCTCATCTCCAACTAAAATTGAAAAGAACTCACCCTCTAGCAGCAAAATGCCTAAATCTGAATCGCATCCTTTATTTCATGATTTTGATGCATCTTATGTGCTTAAGAGGAACAAACACGGCAAAGTGTTTGCTAGATATGTTGGGCCACTCCGCAAGAGCCCCAAGCCTTGCGTGTGGGTGCCCAAATGCCTAACTACTAACGTGAAAGGACCCAACTCCGCAGCACGAGGTCGTCTACCTTTAGCTCCCTACTCCGTATGGTACTCTGGTGGTAGTGCTAGAGCGTCTGCCTGTACCGTGCATTTCGAAGAGCCGCTCTTACTCGTCCCTCGTCGACGAGGTCCACGTCTTCATGCCGGAGCTGGTCCTGCGCGGCTTCGTCGTACAACCGGACACCGGGGGAGCCCCTGGTAATTTCTGGGGGGAAGATGGCCTCTGCCCCGTACACCAGGAAGAAAGGCGTTTCCCCCGTGGCCCGGCTGGTTGATGTCCGGCTAGCCCACAGTGCACACGAAAGCTCGTCTACCAAGTTCGCACCATGCTTCTCAAGGTGTGAGAATGTGTGCGTCTTGAGGCCCTTGAGGATCTCTGCATTGACCCTCTGGACCTGTCCATTGCTCTCTGGATGAGCGACAGATGCATAACAGACTTGGATCCCATGGTCCTCACAGTTGGAACGCTGCACTTGTGAACTGGGTCCCATTATCAGTGATGATTCTGTTCGGGACCCCGAACCGACAGACGATCGACTTGATGAATTTGACTGCTGACTGCTTGTTGATGGTGACGACTGGGGCGGCTTCCGGCCAATTGCTGAACTTGTCTACGACGGCGTAGAGGTGCCGGAATCCTCCGACGGCTCTGGGAAAGGGTCCCAGGATATCCAACCCCCATACAGCGAATGGCCATGAGGGAGGGATCATCTGCAGCACGTGAGCTGGTGTGTGGATCTGCTTGGCATGGAACTGGCACGCCTTGCATCTCCTGACCATCTCGGCGGCATCCTGGAGTGCTGTCGGCCAGTAAAAGCCGTGTCGAAAGGCTTTACTGACCAGCATGCGGGATGATGCGTGGTTCCCACACTCGCCTCTGTGGATCTCTGCGAGCAAGTTGCAGCCCTCCTCCCGGGTAATGCAACGCAACAGGATGTCGTTGGCGCCACGCCAGTAGAGATCCCCTTCCACCAGCGTGTACCTCTTAGCCATGCGGACTATCCTTTCTGCCAGGGCATGTTCTTCGGGAAGGATGTTGTCTTTCAAGTAGTCCCGGACCCCCGAGATCTATGCATCGGGACTTACTTGAGCCTCTGGATCTTGGGCGCCCGGTAGCTCGGAGCTCCTGGTGGCACATACGATCCTTGGCGGGCTCCATGGTAGCAGGACCGCCGGGACTGCCAGCTTCGAGGTGCTGGGCTCGCCCCCTTCGCCCGGTTCGGCTGCTCGGGCGGTTGGTCGCGGTAACGTCCTTGCAAAGACTCCTTCAGGCACTGGGGCCCCTGTGGAGGCCTTTGTTGACAGGTCGTCTGCGACTGAGTTGTCGGCTCAGGGTACATGGCACAAGTCCAAGACTTCGAAGTCCTTTTCGAGCTTCCGGTCGTGCAGCAAGTATGCTGCTAGCTGTGGGTCGTTGCAGCTGCACTCCCCTTTGACTTGCTTGATGATCAGCTGGGAATCACCTTTAACCAGAAGCTGACGGACATTGAGAGTCAGGTCAGTCTTTAGCCCGAAGATGAGGGCTTTGTATTCTGCCATGTTGTTTATCGCCTTCAAGTCGAGGCGCACCATGTATTTGAACTGCTCCCCAGTCGGAGTGAGGAGCAGGACCCCGGCCCCGGCCCCCTGCTTCCGCGAGGAGCCGTCGAAGTAGAGCGTCCAGGGAGTTTCGGTGAAAACTGGAGCCTTGGGCACCGTTTCTCTATTGTCCGGGCCCCCTGGGTTGCTTGGCGATGGAGTCCATTCTACCATGAAGTCCGCCAGTGCTTGGCTCTTGACTGCATGTCGAGGTAGGAACTCCAGCTCAAATTCCGCCAGCTCCGCTGCCCACAAGGCAATATTGCCAGTCGAGTTGGGGCTGTGGAGCACGGTTTTTAGTGGAAAGGAGGTCACCACTGAAACCTGGTGAGCCTGGAAGTAATGCTGGAGCTTCCTTGACGCTATGAGTACTGCATACAACAGTTTGTGTACCTCCAAGTATCTTGTTTTTGCTTCATGGAGTACCTCACTGATGTAGTAGACTGGCCGTTGGGAGGTCCGAACCTTCCCTGGGCGGTCCGGGGCTCCTTGCAATGCGTCTGCATCCTGGGGAATGTGGCTCCCAGGGTCTAGTCAGACCTGCGGGGGCTGGGACCCGGAGGGGACTTGGTTGCTGGAGCACACAGCGGGGGGGGGGGGGTTCTCTTCTGGGTCTGGCCCCTGAGGCTCAGCCTCCCCCTCTGGGGCTCCTTCTGGTGCTTGTTGCGGCAGTAGCTCCAGCCGCTCTGCAACCAAGACCATGCTGACCACCTCCATTGTTGCGGTGATGTATAGCAGGAGTGGTTCTCCGGGTTCTGGCGCCACCATAATGGGTAGCGTCGTCAAATGCTTCTTGAGCTCCTGGAATGCCGCTTCCGCTTCCTCGGTCCACTCAAAGGGACCCGACTTCTGCAGAATCTTGAAGAAGGGCAGGGCTCGCTCAGCCAGTCTTGAGATGAACCGACTGAGGGCCGCCAAACACCCTGCAAGCTTCTGCACATCCTTGATACGGGCCGGTGGCCGCATCAGCTCTATTGCCTTGATCTTCTCTCGGTTAGCTTCAATTCCTCGGTGTGAGACCAAGAAACCAAGGAGCTTCCCTGCAGAAACCCCAAAGACGCACTTGTCGGGGTTCAACATTGTGCGCGTCGTGCGCAGCTTGCTGAAGACCTGGGCCAGGTTGTCTAATATGGATGTGTGGGCTCTAATTTTTACCCCGATGTCATCAACATACACCTCTACCAGGTTTCTAGTGAGGTCCCCAAATGTCTTATGCATTGCACGCACAAAGGTGGGGAGAGCATTCTTGAGTCCATAAGGCATGGAGACATAACAATACAGGCCATCTACTGTTATGAAAGCAGTGTGTTCCTCATCTTCCCTAGACATTGGTATTTGGTGAAAACTGGAATACGCATCTAGGAAACACAGAAGATCACAACCTGAAGTTGAGTCTACTATTTGATCTATCCTAGGAAGAGGGAATGGATCCTTTGGGCATGCCTTATTGAGGTTGGTGTAGTCGATGCACATTTGGAGCTTCCCGCCAGCCTTGGGGACGACAACAGGGTTGGCCAACCACCGTGGGTGGTGGACCTCCTGGATGAAACCAGCATCGAGCAGCTTCTTGATTACTTCACGGATGAAGTTCTACCGCTCGATGGACTGTTTCTTGGGCTTCTATTGCACTGGAAGGGCGTCAGGGTAGATCTTCAGATGGTGCTCAATCACCTCCCTAGAGATCCCGGGCATTTGTGATGGTTGCCATGCAAACACATCGACATTGTCTTGGAGGAAGGTGACGAGCGCGAGTTCCTATTTGCTGTCCAGGTTCCCCGCGATACGAGTTGTCTGGGCAGCCTCAGAATCAATCCTGATGACCTTTACTGGGACGTCGTCGTTGACTGGTTGCACAGGGGTGCAGAAGTGGAGGCCCGCTGCGTCAGACCCTGTTCTGGTTGACTCTCCTTCATGCCCCCTGAAGTCGGAGCCCTCCCTGCTGCGAGCGCCTGGAGCTGCTCCAAGGCAGATACTATAGCTGAGCGGTCCCCTCTGATCCTGAGGATGCCGGAAGGCATCGGCATCTTCAGGACGAGGTAGCCGTAGTGGGCTACGGCCATGAACCTGTAGAGCGCCGGCCTCCCGATGATTGCGTTGAAGGGGAGGTCGATGTCTGCCACGTCGAACAAAACGCTCTCCGTACGGTAATTCTCCGGGGTCCCAAAGGTCACTGGGAGGTGAATGTTACTGCACGGGAGGATCTGTCCCGATCCAACACCTGAGAACGGGCTCGAAGGAGTGAGCCGGGACATCGGCAGCTGTAGCTTCCGGAAGGCTGCCGTGGAGATGAGGTTGAGGCCTGCCCCACCATCAATCAACACGTGAAAGACCTTCACGTTGGCGATGGTCGGGGACACCAACAGCGGGAGTATGCCTGCTCCTGCCATGTTCTTCGGGAAGTCAGAGGTGTCGAAGCTGATTGTCGTGCTCATCGACTTGTGGTGGGGAGCCAGGCTCAGAGCGGGGGCCACCGCGGCCACTGCCCATCGCAGAGTCTTCACTGCGTTTCGGGACGTGGGATCTGTGGCTCCCCCGTAGATGACATGGAGAGTCTTGCGGCGCTCCTTATCGCTGCTGGAGTCGGAGTCGCCACCCTCGAAGACGGCCTTCACCGCCCTCTGGGGTTCCTGGAACCCCATCTCACTATCATCCTCCCTTTCGGGATCGACCTTCTGTTTGTCCTCCCTCTGGCGGGAAGGCGCGCCCTCCTGGCGCTGTTGTTTCTGCTTTTGTTCACGGAAGCGCTCCACGAACTTCTTCACTTCCCCACACTCGCTAGCGCTATGGCTGTTTGTGCGGTGCACCGGGCACTTGAAGTCAGGCTCCTCGTGTTCTGGTGACTGCCGAGGGCGCTTGTCTCGGCGCGGCGGCCGGGCTCCGCCGGATGTCGCGACCGCCACTTCATGGGCTCCGAGCTTTGGCTTGTTCCTGCCATTGCCCTTCTTCTTCTTCTTGCCGCTGCTCTTCGCATAGGCTCCTTCCTTAGTCGGCGTGGCTTGCCTTGCCTCTGAGGAAGGTTGGGAGTGCCAGTTGCGTCCCTCAGCTGCCCTAGCACATCTGTCTGTCAGGACGAACAGCTCGGAGACATCACACACTTCATGCGTGGTTAGCTTCTCAAGCATTTTCTTGTCCCTCACACCCTGCCTGAACGCAACAATAACTGATGCGCTAGCGATATGGGGGATTGTGTTCCGTACCTGAGAGAACCGCTGGATGAATGATTGCAGCGACTCTCCAGCGCGCTGTCTGACGGCGTGGAGGTCAAGCTCTGTGCCGGGGCGCTTGTAGGAACTGCTTAAGTTCGCCATGAACTGTCGGCACAGTTCATCCCAGGAGGTTATGGACCCCTGGAGCAGGTTCATGAGCCATGACCGGGCTGGGCCGGTCAGGACGACGGGGAAGTAGTTGGCCATGACGGCCTCGTCGCCTCCTGCAGCTAGTATCGCGGTGGAGTAGATATGCAGGAACTCACTAGGGTTGACACTCCTGTCGTACTTCTCCGGCATGTGTGGCAGGAACTTTCGTGGCCAGACCACGGAACGGAGGTGAGGTGCCAGAGTCGCACACCCTTGGGTGGGGCTGACTGGCGCTGGTGGTGGCATTGCATACCCCGGGTGAGCAGGTGGGCCTACATACACCTGATGCTGGGGCGGTGCAGCGTACGCCTGTGGGGGTGGAGGCGCGACATACGGCTGGTATGGAGGTGGCGTAACATACGCCGGGTTCAGCGGTGGCACGGCGTGAGCTTGGGGAACAGGGCCCAGCGCACCGTAGTCCGCCTCAAGGTTGCGCCACTGCTCCCTCTGTCGCTCGATGGTAACTCGACAGTCTTCTCTCGACCTGTGGCACTACAGCCCGATTCTTAGGTTTGTTGCCGAGATCTTGGTCGATCGCGAGTCCGCCGTCCACCGGTCGATGGTTGGAGTCCGTGACAATGACACATGCATCGGCTGGGCATGTGTCTCCCTTGGTGGAGGTGCGTTGAGTGCAGCGGTGACGAGGTGGTCGACGTCATTGATCCACTGCTGAGCTGCTCCCCGAGGAGCATCTCCAGCAGGTGGATTGTGGAGTAGTGCGTGCGCTGCTACGAGCGCACTCTCCGGGCTTGCTGCCGGCGGTGCTGTAGCTGCCATCACGGCTGGAGTACGCCATGGTGTGGCGTGCCGACCTGCAGCCGGCGAGGTGACAGCGGGGCGACATGAAGGTCCCGGCCTCGCTGCTCTACTGCGGGATCCCGCTCTAGAGCGAGATGATGCCTGGTCCTCAGTTGTTGCCTGTCGCTGTGACTGCGGCCTGGATGTACCGGCGTTGGAATCGCCGTTCACCATTGCTGCTGGTGGAAATCTTCTCGGGGAAAAAGCCCCCTACCTGGCACGCCAAATTTTGAAGGTCTTAAACGACACTTCCCCCAGACCTGCTAGAGAGCAGCCCGCAGAGGTTCTTTGGATTCACGAGGGCTAGTCCTAGGAGATTGAGTGCAGCAAGATGGTCAACACAGAGGGTTTTACGTGGTTCGGGCCACCGGA
This sequence comes from Tuctoria greenei, assembly GCA_036927565.1. Lineage (NCBI taxonomy): Eukaryota > Viridiplantae > Streptophyta > Magnoliopsida > Poales > Poaceae > Tuctoria > Tuctoria greenei. Next base: position 6,968,161 of record JAYESD010000001.1, on the reverse strand, counting down.
GCGTAACACCCTACGCCCACGCGAGTGTTTGTGTATTGCCTTGCTTGAGCGTGTATGAGTCCTAGTCTGATTTTTCGATCCCCTTCCAAGGTCGTCTGCCGAGTCCTTTTATAGTTCAAGGACTCTGCAGTCACAAGGTGGGCCCTGAGGCCCGACAGGTGGTCCCAGGGAGAGCCAAATCCTATACAAGATCTAGGATTAAATGCTATCTACTTCCCTTTGTTAGGGGCATCAATGCGCCGTCCCGCCGCGTCGTGCGCCAGGGCTACACATAGTTGATGATGATGGCGGTGCACGTCTCGCCCGTCTTGTCCTTGCGGCCCATTCACCCGTCTTGCAGTGTGGGTCTATACCGACTACTTGGACAAGACAGGACACTGGAGCCTTGACTTACGCATGCGCGACTCCGCTTCGCCTGGGGAAGGCGCGCGTACTTTAATGCATGTTCGAGCAGCGCACGCCTTCCTTTACTGCGGCCTCCTGCCGCACTGAGTTGGCCGTCTGCCACGTGGTTGCGCTGGAGCCTGCCTCTGTGGGGAGTCAAGCACTCAATGGTAAAGGCCACGTGGCGCATCCGGAGCCCACCCCTGTGGTGGGGTGGAGGCTCACCCCTGCTGGCCACGTGGTAGTTCCGGTGCGTTTCCCTGCAAGGAAGCCGGCCTGGCCTCGAGGTCCCGATTGGCCACGTGGCAGCCCCGGAGCCCGCCTCAGCGGGGAGGCGAGGGTCTAGTTCAGCCGGCCACGCGGCAACCCGGGAGCCTGCCCCGGCGAAGAGGTAGGATCTGGTCCTTCCCTCCTCGACGTGGCAGCCTCGGATGCGGCCTATTTAGTAGAGGCCGAGTCTTTAGCCGTTTTCTCCTTGTGCGCGGGGGTACCCGGTCTGCGGGGTACCGACATACCGGATCATCCGATGTTGAAGCATGTGTTACTTCGGTCGATCATTCTAGTAAGCAATTTCCCTGGACCAAGTAACATCGGACCATCTGATGTACAAATATGTCACATCGGTCGATCATTCCAGTAAGCATTATTTCTGGACCATCCTGAACGAAGTGTCACCGGATTATCCGATGTACAGGTGTATACAACATCGATCGATCAACGGTCATATCTGACACAGTGACCTCAGCTAATTTGTATTCGACCGATGACAGCTGAAGGGAGAACATCGGATCATCTGGTGTTTGTAGAACAGTGATGTCAGCCTACTTTTCCAACAGCTATCTCATGGAAGCTGGCTATTTGTACCCCTTCAACCAGTCATTTAGACAAGTCTTGATGCCCTGAGCTACTCTACACATTATTAAGCATTCAAGACGTTGAACAACCACTTCCACATCATTTACACCACTTGTACACCAAGAGATAGGCTAGAACTTACTAGAGATGATGCTTGTGTGCTTCCATTCTTGGTGATTGGAGTCTCTAGTCTAGTGAGAGCTGTAGGTGAGTGTCTCTTGGTGATTGCATTCACCGTGTATCAGTCGGTGATCGGAGAGATCCTTCCGGAGCTTGCCAAGTCGGTTGTGGAAGCCCGAAAGATCAAACTTGTACAAGGCTTGAGCTCCACCTTGTCGGAGATGGGGAACGGAGACTCTTAGTGAGATCCCTGGTCTTGGAGACTTAGGAGTGGCTACACCCTTGGTGGGTGCCACAACGTGGATGTAGGAAGGTCTTGATGATCTTGCCGAACCACGGGATAAATCACTGTGTCTTCGTGTCTTCTCAGGAGTTTGCATACTCTTCCTTTCCCGTTATACTTATGCATTTCATATACCGCAAACTTATTATTCACTTGAATGCATAGGTTGTTTGCATAGGGAATTGGGCTTTTAGTAGTTGAGTTTTTATTGCTTTAGTTTTTAAAAGAATCCCAATACCCCCCTCAAATGGTTTCGGCATGGACACCTCTACTTAGTAGACTTCTCCGCCAAGAATGCTAGCTTGACCACTTGTCTTTTCACCAAGACGAGTTTGGGTTGGCTATGGCATCGACGCATCGCTCACATTGGAATGAGCAAGATCAAGAAGTCATTCAAGCTCGGGATGGTGACTGGCGTGAAGGATGTCACATTTGAGAAGAACAAGCTCTGTAGCGCTTGTCAAGACGGGAAACAAGTTGCTTCACACCACCCGATGAAGACAATGGTGTCAACCTCCAAGCCACTTGAGTTGCTCCACATGGACCTCTTCAGACCGTCCACATATCAAAGTCTTGGTGGTAATCTCTATTGTCTTGTTATAGTCGATGACTACTCTCGGTATGCTTGGACGTTGTTTCTAGGTGACAAGAGTGAAACTCCAGAAGTGTTCAAGACCTTCGCTAAACGTGCTCAAAGGGAATTTCAACTTCCCATCATAAAGGTCCCGAGTGACAACGGCACCGAATTCAAGAACTACAACATTGGGGAGTGGTGTGATCGTGAAGGCGTGAAACATGAATTTTCAGCCACATACACTCCTCGACAAAATGGTGTTGTTGAAAGGAAGAACAAGACTCTCATCACTCTTGAACGAGCAATGCTTGATGACTATGGCACATCTGAGAAGTTTTGGGCCGAACCAATCAACACGGCGTGCCATGCCGCAAATCGGGTCTATCTACATCGACTACTTCAAAAGACCTCGTATGAACTCCTCATTGGGAGAAAGCCCAACATCTCCTATTTCTGAGTCTTCGGGTGTAAGTGCTATATCTACCGCAAGAAAAGGCTCGGTAAGTTTGAAAGAAGTTGTGATGTTGGTATCTTTCTTGGTTATGCATCAAACTCAAAAGCATATCGAGTATTCAACTAAACCTCCGGTTTAGTTGAGGAAAGTTGTGATGTTGAGTTTGATGAAACTAATGGCTCCCAAGAGGAGAGTTTTGGTCATGATGAAATAGATGATGAGCCTCTACTAGAAGATATGAAGAACATGACCATTGGAGACATCAAGCCTAAAGTTGAGGAGAGCCATGATCAAGGGGGAGCTTCAAGTTCCAACATCAACACATCTATGGCACCTCAAGTTGATGAAGAAGAAAAATATGATCCATTGCCGACACAAGATTCACAAGCCACACAACATCAAGAAGAAGAACAAGTCCATGATCAAGTCCAACCACAAGAAGAGCAACACGCATCACCACCGCCAAGTGCTTCACAACCACTTATGAGGCATGGACGCATCTCCAAGGCGCATCCAATTGATCAAATTATCGGTAGTCCGTCAAGGGGAGTAAGTACACGTTCTCGCAATTTCGCTATGTTTTGTGAGCACTACTCGTTTGTTTCATGTGTAGAACCCACTCACATTGAGGAAGCACTCCAAGATCCGAATTGGGTAATGACCATGCAAGAAGAACTCAACAACTTCATCTGCAATGAAGTTTGGGTGTTGGAGGAGCGACCCATGGACAAGAACGTCATTGGGACAAAGTGGGTGTACCGCAACAAACAAGACGAGAATGGTATTGTGATCCGCAACAAGGCAAGACTTGTGGCCAAGGGTTTCTCGCAAGTTGAAGGACTAGACTTTGGAGACACATTTGCTCCGGTCGCTCGACTAGAAGCCATCCGTATACTTCTTGCTTTTGCATCACATCATAATATAAAGCTTTATCAAATGGATGTGAAAAGTGTCTTTCTTAATGGTTACATTAACGAGATTGTCTATGTTGAACAACCTCCCGGGTTCGAAGATCTGAGGAATCCTAATCATGTGTATATGTTGCACAAGGCACTCTACGGGCCCAAGCAAGCACCTAGAGCGTGGTATGAACGACTACGGGGTTTCTTGATCATGCAAGGATTCAAGATTGGGAGGGTGGACACTATTTGTTTGTAAAATTTATGTCGATGATATTATTTTTGGTTCAACTAATGAAGTTCTTAGCCATGAGTTTGGCAAAATGATGTCTAGGGAATTCGAGATGTTGATGATTGGAGAGCTTAACTTCTTCCTTGGATTTCAAATCAAGCAACTTTGAGAGGGGACCTTCATCTATCAAGAAAAATATACCAAGGACCTCTTGAAGAAATTTGAGATGGGAGATTGTAGCTCAAGAAGTACTCCAATGGCAACAAATTGTCATCTCGATGCGGATAAGGACGGTAAACCTGTTGACCAATCTAATTACCGTTCCATGATTGGTTCATTGCTTTATCTTACCACATCTAGGCCCGATATCATGTTTAGTGTATGCTTGTGTCGGTACCCTGGGTACCGTATACCCCTTGAGATTGCAAAGATCTCAAGGAAATGTCATCTACTTGATTTGAAGACCTTCAGAGGCCCACATGTCAGACATAAACGGACCTGCTTCTCCAACATGGTTAGTCCCAGGGTCGCCACGTGTACCATCAAACCGGAGCTACCACCCTCCAGGGGGAAGCTCCAGGCTATGTACCATAACGGCACCCCCGGACCTAACCACATACCGAGGGAAGCTCCGGAACTGACACGTGTATGGTGGCACCAGACCTATCTGTTCCCTACAGTATGCTCCAGAGCTGCCACGTGTCCAACCGTCGGATCTTCAGCCTCAAACCACCGGTAGACTGCACAACGGCTCCGGATCTTCAAAGGGGAATCAAGGACTTCAAGACCCGATTAAGTGTCATTAATACTATGTTAATGACACACGATCGGACGACCTTAATTACCAGTAACGGCACTGTCAAAGCCCGTAACTCGGTCATTAAGGGTAATTAAGCGCATCAAATGTGTATCAATATTAGTAGCCGCCGGGGCCACATGTCGGGTCAGTCCAACTTGTAACGGCATGTCCTTGTACTATAAAAGGACAGACCGACTATACATACGGGGGCTCTCCGCGCTCTGATCTCTCTAGGCTCTCTGATTTGATCTGGTCTGATCGGCTCACAAGAGCTCTCAACTCACGTCACCTGAGTTGAGTTCATACATCTAATACAACACCAACACACCCCGTGGAGTAGGGTATTACGCTCAGGCGGCCCGAACCACGTAAGTCTTTGTGTCTCCTGTGTCATTTTACATTTCACCTTCTTGAATCTTCGCGCGCCCACACCGAACTTCAAACTCCGCAAACACTTTACTAGTGTCGGGAGATCTGTCGGATCAAAACCATCGACAGTTGGCGCGCCAGGTAGGGGGCGCCTGAGATTTCAAGAATGGTGAACTCAGCTGCTAAATCATCCAATGGTCATCCCACTGTTCAAGCTGCTGGGGGCAATCCCTCCAATATGCAGCCACCAGCAGGAACCTCAGTTCCAGCAGGAGTCACACTTCCACCACCACCGCCTCCACCAGCAAATCAAGTTGGGCAGCGCGATGGTGCACCAGCGTCAATCACTGCATCGGCGAATCATGACAACCCGGAACACGCGCTCCATGCAGCACGTGCTCTCCTTCAGCGCCCACCACCTCCGGATGCATCCCGGGATGCAATGGAGCAGTGGAGGGCCGATGTGTAACACTTGGTTGCAGTAGCAGCCGACCGCCTCAGTAACCAGGGTCCTCCTCCTTCAGGACGGGCCCCGTCGCAGTGACGGACCTTGTCTGGCAGACTTGGTCCGCATGTTTCCAACAACAGGAGACATGCTGCATCACAGCAAGTGACGTCGTTGCCCTCCGGGGCGCAACGCACTCACACGGTATCAAGGCTTTCAACTCATGACCTTCGGGCGGAGCTTGATCGCCGATACCGTCAACAAGATGGCCAAGTCCATATCGAGCGTGCTCGTGAAAGACGAGAAGCTCAGGACATTCCTGCTCCTGAAGGAGTAGGAGGAGGCTGTTCAACCCTGGCCATGCATCTGCGTATGGTCAGGTGGCCACAGAAATTCCAGCCTCACCTGCCGGAGAAGTTTGACGGGACCGTTAATCCCGTCGAATTTCTTCAGATTTACTCCACTGCTATCCTAGCAGCTGGAGGAAATGAGGCCGTAATGGCCAACTATTTTCCAGTGGCTTTAAGTGGGACCGCCCGGTCCTGGTTTATGAGCCTTCCACCCAACTCCATCAACAGTTGGGAGGAGTTGTGCCGACAGTTCACCACCAACTTCGGGAGTTCATACACCCGACCAGGCACCGAACTGGACCTTTTTGCAGTCGTGCAAAAAGGGGGAGAATCCCTGCGATCATTCATCCAGAGATTCTCTCAGGTACGAAACACTATCCCTTCTATCTCTAGCGCTTATGTCATTGTGGCATTTAGACAGGGTGTACGGGATAAGAAGATGTTGGAGAAACTAGCGATCAAGGAGATCACCAGTGTCACGGAACTCTTCAGCTTGGCTGACAAATGTGCCAGAGCTGCGGAGGGCCGTGAAATGCACTCCAAACCACCTCTGGAGGATCGCAAGAAATCCTCTAAAGGCAAAGCCACTACCTCCGAGAGTGGCAAGAAGAAGAAAAAGACCAACGGCGAGAAGAAGTCGTCGGCCGGCGCATCTAATGCTGCTGCTGCTGCAGCTCCGGGTGGCCGGGGGCCACGCCCCGAGAAGCGACCTCAACCGTCTTCTGAAGACGGTGGCAAACCCAAGGTGTGGTGTCAAATTCATAAGATGGACAGCCACAGTTTGGAAGACTGCCGGGAGGTCCAAAACCTTGTCGAGCGCTACAACAAGCGCCGGAAAGAAGTTCCTTTCCAACAGAGGGAAGGAAAACAAAAAATTGACGAAGCTCCGGCTGAAGAGGAGTTAGGTTTTTAGGATCCTAAAAAGGTCCTGAAGGCCGTCTACACCTCCGTCGACGACGATTATGACATCTCTGACAACGAGCATCAGAAGATCATGAACACCATTTTTGGTGGATCATGGGACATCACCTCTGTAAGACCTATATGTGCTGAATACATTGGCTTGTAGTGAATACACATGGCCTTGATGATAAAAGTTTTAAATATCACCAAAACACCTTTTTATCAAGGTCCGACTCTAGCTTTGAGCTACAGCAAGATCCGACCATAGGTCCGACTTGTTTTGGGTAGCTCCGGCTACGTTAGATGCTAGGTCCGGCTTCTTGGTAAGGTCCGACTAGCTTTGGTTAGCTCCGGTGAGCTTTATCTTTAGCTCCGACATGTCTTTGTTAGCTCCGGCATGTCTTTGATAGCTCCGGCATATACTTGATAGCTCCGGCATGCTTTTGCTAAGCTCCGACGTACTTTGTCTAGCTCCGGTTTTGGGTTGACTAGTTTTTGGTAAGCTCCGGTGCTAGGATCTACTAGTTTTGGTTAGCTCCAGCGCTAGGTCCTGCTAGTTTTGTAAGCTCCGACGGGAGCTTGGTTGTACTAGTTTTGGAAAGCTCCGGCGCTAGGTTCTACTAGCTTTTGTTAGCTCCGGCTCAAGCTCCGGGTTGCTCTGGCAAGGTCCGGAACTTGACAGCAGTGCTTCTACTTTTCATTTGCATTGTTTCATACTTGCTTTACATGATTGGAAAGATTGCTTAGTATTCATTTGCTAAGTTTTTGGTGCGTTTTGGTTGAATACGGTTGATATCGCTTCTACTGTGGTTTTGCAACATGCTTATATAAGGTTCTCACATAAGGTGTTGTGTTCGGAACTAACTTGAGTCAAGTCGAGGACTTGGGCTCGTATGGATTGCTTGTTTGTTCATGTGCAGGTGTTGCTTGAGTTCAAGTCATGGCTGGTGACAGGATCCATTGGACTAGTCTCAGGAGGAGATGAGGTTCCAACAACCAAGTTCGGGAGGAACTGTGGTTGAGCGGGTCAGGGGGTCGCGCAGGATGATTGAATCAAGGGCAGTGCATATGAAGGTCGAAGGAAGGTGTTCGCATGTATGCATGCGGTGCATGACGTGGCAATATGCTTCTAGAGACGGATTATGGAAGGAAGATCTGATTGGAAGGATCAGATCGTATCAGTTGAAGACTTTGGCTGCGGCGGAGTCGGTTATGACTCGGTATGGAAAGTATCGAGATGGTTATGTTAGGATTTTGTATGGGTCACGAATTTGAGTTGTTTAGGAATGTGGGATACGTTCCTAAGGTGTTTGGAAGTCTTAAGATTGCTTCTATCTGCGTATAGAAGAGTCCTAAGCAGTTATGGAAAGTTCCGATTGTGATCGGATTAGGATTGGAGTCCTAGTTGAGATTGGGATGGCCTAAGGGCTGGTTATATAAGCAAGGGAAGGCCAAAGCTCGTGGTGCACGACTTTGAGGCTGTTCCTCTTGTGTTCTATTGAATAAAATTCATAGTTTGAAGGAACTTTTGTGCCTTGTTCGTCCGACTTGTTCCAGACAAGTTTTACTCGTCGAGTTTCTGGACAGCACTACCTTTCGTCGGTGGTTTTATCATAACTCGAGTTTTACTGATCCAATTGACGTGATTCTTTTTGGTTTGTCTTCACAACTTGATTGTCTATCATCTGTCAAAATTTCACTGTCATTGGATTTGTGGTTTTTGATCTACACGAGTTTCTTTGCAGCATTCCAGAAACTGTTTTTCTCGGGTAGGTCAGATTGACCAGTGTTTGATCTTTTGATCATAACTTGAGTTTTTCTTGACGGATTTTAGTGATTCCTTTTGTGTTGTCTTCGTGAATAGATTCTCTCTGATATCTATCACTTTTGTCACGGTGAAACACGTTTAGATTAGTCTCATACACGATTTCTTTAACAGATCGTTTTTCTACCGAAGGGATTAGGGTTTTATTGTTTCCGCTGCGTAAGATTTTTAAATCTACCATTCACCCCCCCCTCTGGTAGCTTTTCACGTGCTCTTCGATCCTACAATTGGTATCAGAGCCACAGTGCTCTAATATTTGTGATTTGCACGTGTTTTTGACTAATCATCATGGAGAAGTACTCCGCCAAACCTTGTGTGTTTGCTGCTATTGATTTTCAGGTTTGGAAGGCACGCATGGAGGCGTTCATCCAGGCACAAGGCTTTGCAATATGGGAGAAGGTGTATAAGCCTTATGAAGTGCCACCCAATGATCAATTCACGGCCAAAAACCTACGGGACGTCGACAACAACAACAAAGCCCGAAACTTGATCATCCAAGGACTCACTCAAAGCGACTTTGATCGTGTCGCGCACCTCCGATCAGCATACGATGTTTGGAGAGCTCTCTGTGATTATCATGAAGGCTCCAACACAATCAAGGAGGTAAAACAAGATATGTTCAAAAAGCAATATATGCGTTTTGAGATGCAACCAGGTGAGTCTATCGATGACCTCTTTGCTCGTTTCAATAAAATTCTCAGCAACTTACGTAGTGTCAATGTAAATTTTTCTGATGCTGAGAATGCTAGGCAACTTCTTAGTGCATTAGATATGTCAATTTGGGAGATGAAAGTCACATCTATTCGTGAATCTACTGTCATGAGTTCTCTTACATTAGATATACTCTATTCTAAACTAAAAACTCATGAAATTGATATTCTAGCACGTAAGAACCCGAATAAGTCTATTGCATTTGTTTCACAACGTGATATGTCTAGCTCCGGCCAATCATCATCTTGTAATACTCTTGCTTTATTGTCCTCGCTAACCCTGGAACAGATCGAAGAATTTCCAGAAGAGGAGTTGGCACTCATCTCTACTAGATTCTCAAAAGCATTGCAAAATGTGAGAACTAGAAGGAGAGGAAGCTCCGGACCTCAACGCTGTTTTGAATGTGGTAAAATAGGACACTTTCGTACAGAATGCCCTAACCTTTCAGGTCCGACCACCCGGGAAGAAAAACAAAGCAAGGTCCGGACCTCCTCTGGAAATTCCAATAAGAAAAAGAAGGGTACCATAGGACGCAAGATGATTAACAGCTTCATCACCGCACTTCAAGAACTTAGTTCAAGTGATGTAGACTTTGAAAGTGATGAAGATGATGACGATCTGGCCAACTTATGCTTCATGGCGGGCAAAACAAGATCAAGATCAAGTCAGGAGGATGCAGAACACAACAGTGAAGACGATGAGGTATGTTCTACCTGCAATGAAATGTGTGATGCTATTTCTCGTGCAACTATTATTGTCAAGAAAAAAGACAAAAAGCTTAGGGATAATGCTGCTAAAATTGAGTCACTAGAATCTGAAATTAATCGTTTGAAATCCTTAATTCCTAGTGATGATTCTTGTTCCTCTTGTGACCTAATATATGAACAATTGTCCTCCCTAAGAAGTGCACATTCCTCCACTCTAGACAGACTTGATGAAGAAATTGAAAAGAACAAAAAGCTTGCTGCACTTAGTGATAGAAATTTAAAAGATGCTTCTTGTTCTACAGATGATTTGCATTGTTCTACTTGTAATGATCTTGATAAGAAACTACAGGATGCTATGAATGAAATTTCAATATTGAAAAATGCTTTACGTTCTCATGAAGTTAAATTTTGTTCCAATTGCAAATTAAAAAGAAAAACTTCATGTGAAAATTTCCTTAATCTGTCTAATAAACTTAATGACATGCATAGGACATTAGATCAGTTTTGTAATGGGAATAAGAACCTAAACTTACTGCTGAATTCTTCCAAGTCATGCAATGATAAAACTGGTTTAGGTTTTGATTCTCATGCTCATGCTAAGGCACATCCACCTAAAATTGTAAAGTCATTAGGAAGTGGTTTGATTCAAACAGTTCCTAAACAAAAAGAAGTGGTTTTCAAATCTGCAACAGTGCTTTCTAATTCTGTTTCTAATGTTGGGTGCTCATCTAGACATGATTACAAAATTAAGTTTCATTGTACCTACTGTGGTAGAGATGGTCATGTCATAGATTTTTGTTATAGACTAGCTAAACAACAGAAAAGGGAAAGAATGTCTGCTAGATCTCATAACGTTCATGCTAAACCGGAAATTAGAAACATGCAACCTGCTTTAATGAGTCAGAAATTTGAAAAGGTAGCTTCTAGAACTTTTGGCAAGAAATCTACAAAGGCAGCTCCGGTAATTCTGATAGCTCCGAGAGCTCCCGGATCTTCTGTTGTTCCCTCTGGAGCTTCAGTTTTTGCCTCCGGACCTTCTGCTTTTACCTCCGGAGCTACTGGTTTTCACTCTAAACAAGTAACAACTTCTAAATCAACTGTTAAGAACAGAAAACCTCAATCTTTGACTCATAAATCTGTTGTTTTATCTCAGCTTTCGCGTGTTTTTCCTACTGCACGTCGTGTGACTCAGTACTGGATACCTAAATGCCTTTTGACTAACCCCAGTATTGAGTCATCGACGTGTTGTGCTTCTATGTAGGTTACACGTTTGAGGAAGGAGAACATTTGGATTGTGGATTCAGGTTGTTCACGCCACATGACCGATAACAAAGATTGGTTCTCCTCCCTCTCTTTTGTGTCACGTGTAGAGAATGTTACTTTTGCCGATAATTCTTCAACTCCTATAATTGCTAAGGGTTCGGTTAGAGTAAATGATCACTACACTTTGAAGGATGTGGCACTTGTCAAAAATTTGAAATACAACTTGCTTTCTGTTGCACAATTGCTAGATGAAAATCTAGAAATTATTTTCAATAAAAACTGCTGCAAAGTTGTAGGTTCAAATAGTGAGCTTATTTTTAACATGTCTCGGTTTGGAAGAGTTTTTAAAGCTGATTTTGATATGTCTTCCTCTAAGCATAGGTGTCTAGTTGCTAATGATTCAAAGGACTTATATTTTTGGCATCGTAGACTTGGTCACGTAGGCTTTGATCATCTAACGCGTGTTAGTGCTCTTGATCGCATACGTGGGCTGCCTAAGCTTAAAGGGGATAAAGAAATTATGTGCTCTTCTTGTAGACATGCTAAGATGGTTGCAGGTTCACATACTCCTCTCATAATGATCATGACAACTGAACCATGTCAACTTTTGCATCTTGACACTGTAGGACCTTCACGTGTTCAATCCTTCGGAGGTAAATGGTATGCTCTTGTTATTGTTGATGATTATTCTAGATACTCTTGGGTTTACTTTATGGCATCTAAGAATGAAGCTTTTAGTCACTTTAGGACTTTATTTCTTAGAATATCAATTGATCACCCAGGATCTTTAAAGGCAATTAGAAGTGATAACGGAACTGAATTTAAAAATCAATTTTTTGATCACTTTTGTGCTGAAAATGGAATAGATCATCAACTTTCTTCACCATATGTACCCCAACAAAACGGTGTTGTAGAAAGAAAGAACAGAACCTTAGTTGAGATGGCTAGGACTATGCTTGATGAATATCAAACTCCTAGGAAATTTTGGGCTGATGCATTAGCAACCGCTTGTTATGTCTCAAATCGTGTTTTCTTGCGTGCTAAGCTAAGTAAAACACCATATGAGCTTCGGTTTGGACATAGGCCTAGTGTTACACACTTTCGGGTCTTTGGTTGCAAATGCTTTGTTAAGAAACATGGTAACCTTGATAAATTTGAACCTAGATCCATTGATGGCATGTTTCTTGGTTATCCATTTCATACTAGAGGCTACCGTGTGCTTTTACTTGACACTAACAAAATTGTGGAGACTTGTGAAGTGTCTTTTGATGAAGCTAGCCCAGGTACTAGCTCCGGTGTTGCAGGACCAGATCCGTATCCTCAGGGGGAGGGTATTTTCGAAGATGAAGAAGAGTCGGTGATATTGCCTGGTAGTTCCGAAGATGACACGTGTCCAGCTCCAGACATTGAACAAGCTTCGGTTATCACCTCTGCTGGTCCTGATCGTCCAGAAGTCACAAGATCATCAATCTACGATGAACCTAATGAAGAAGAAGCTTGTGAGACATCTGTTCCCCTACGTTTTTACAAAGATCCTCCCCCACAACAGATGATTGGAAGCTTGCACGAACGAGTCACATGGTCCAGGTTTTGCGATCCAAACTCTCATGCTCATTCTGCTTTTATTGCTTCTTTTGAACCCAAAGATATATCACACGCACTCACTAATGAATCTTGGATTATTGCCATGCAAGAAGAGTTAGAAAATTTTGAAAGAAATAATGTTTGGAAACTTGTACCTCCACCTCAAGGTCACACTTTAATTGGAACCAAATGGGTATATAAAAATAAACAAAGTGAGGATGGGGTTGTGGTTAGGAATAAGGCTAGGTTGGTTGCTCAAGGTTTCACTCAAGTAGAAGGTCTAGATTTTGATGAAACTTTTGCTCCTGTCGCTAGATTAGAAGCCATAAGAATTTTGTTAGCTTTTGCAGCATCTAAAGGTTTTAAGCTATATCAAATGGATGTTAAAAGTGCTTTTCTTAATGGCTACATAGATGAGGAGGTTTATGTCAAACAACCACCGGGTTTTGAAAATCCAGATTTTCCTAATCATGTTTACAAACTGTCCAAAGCCTTATACGGTCTCAAACAAGCCCCTAGAGCATGGTATGATAGGTTAAAAACATTCTTACTTGAAAAGGGGTTTACCATGGGCAAGGTTGATAAAACTCTTTTTGTGCTTAAGCATGGCAATCACTCATTATTCGTTCAAGTGTATGTGGATGATATTATCTTTGGTTGTGCTTCTCATGATCTTGTGTCCAAGTTTTCAGCAATGATGAGTTCCGAATTTGAAATGAGTATGATGGGTGAACTCACTTACTTTTTGGGGCTGCAAATCAAGCAAACCAAGGAGGGTACCTTTGTGCATCAAATGAAGTATACCAAAGACCTCCTAAGGCGCTTCAACATGGACAAAAGCAAGCCTCTTAGGACACCAATGGGAACAGCAACAACACTTGAACTTGATGAAGATGGTGAATCCGTGGATCAAAAAGAATATAGAAGCATGATCGGATCACTTTTGTACCTCACGGCATCAAGACCAGACATCCAATTCAGCGTATGTTTTTGTGCACGGTTTCAAGCTTCCCCACGTGTTTCACATCGTCAAGCCGTCAAAAGGATTCTCAGGTACTTACATTGAACTCAAGAATTTGGCATTTTTCTTCCTTCTTCCTCAACCGTTACTTTGAAAGCTTTTTCGGATGCTGATTTTGGGGGTTGTAGGATTGATAGGAAAAGTACTTCCGGTGCTTGTCATTTTCTTGGTAATTCTCTTGTTGCTTGGTCCTCTAGAAAACAAAATTCAGTTGCACAATCCACAGCTAAATCTGAATATGTAGCTGCTGCTAGTGCTTGCTCACAAATTTTTTGGATTGTTCAAACACTTAAGGACTATGGGGTTGATCTAGATAGTGTTCCACTGTTCTGTGATAACACTAGTGCTATTTGCATTGCCAAAAACCTCGTGCAACATTCTAGAACTAAGCACATTGATATTAGGTATCACTTTCTCCGAGATAACATTGAAAAAGGAAACATTGTGCTTCACCATGTAGATACCGAACATCAATTGGCTGACATTTTTACAAAACCTTTGGATTTCACTCGTTTTTGTTACATTCGTAGTGAAATAGGGGTTATGCATCCTCATGGCTTAAATTGAGGGGGAGTTTTTGAAACTTGGGAAATCTATGTGTGAATCTGAATAAAAATAATATGAGCATAGTATTTCATACATATATTACCTTGTGATTCCTTTTACATGCTGAAAGTTCTTACTACATTACTCGTGTTATACATTTTGTAGTTTTTGCCATGTCTAGTAATTGGAATAATTACTTACACTAAATCTGGTCATGGTCGAACTTTCTTGCTGTTTTGAACTTGTTGCATGCTCACAAATGCTTTTAATCATTAAGAATTAATCAAGTAATCAACTCACATGTTGAGTTTTTATGAACAAATATAAATTGAGAAAAGATCAAGAGAATATGCATGCATCGCACTTCTTCTTTTGAGATGGCTTGTCATTGCACTTAGATATGAACTTGGAAGAAGTTGTGTATGACTAAAACCATGTCCTTAAGCTTCTGATTGTCAAATGACATAGGCTTGGATTGGTTGGTTAGAATAAGGAAGATGCACACATAATCACTTGCAAATATCCTATGATCTAAATTTATGTTTTTTTTTTGAAAAAATGCAGCAACTCGTGTCATGCTTTCAGGTTTTGAAATAGTTAAGTTTGTGAGATCATGACTTGCTTAAATTGAAAAATTACATTTGATCTCTAGCATGGCTTACACTACCTTATGTATTTCATTGATGTGATAATGTAAGGTACTTGATAGTATAACTTGGATGAGCTTTGTTTATATGTATATGTTATAATATGCTCATAACAACTAAAGTTGAAGAGAGATAAATTGTTTATATCTCATGACTTGCTGAATACATTGTCAAAGGGGGGAGATAAGAAGAAAAGAAAGAGAATATGTGCATAAGGAGAGATAATAAAGGGGGAGAGATTTTCATTTTCTTCTCATTTTACTTTTGATTTACAAAGGGGGAGAAATTGCTTTCAAAACTTTTATGTGAATAAGCCAATGTTCAGATTTTAAATGGTGTTGCCAATGCATTCATCAAGGGGGAGATTGTAAGACCTATATGTGTTGAATACATTGGCTTGTAGTGAATACACTTGGCCTTGATGATAAAAGTTTTAAATATCACCAAAACACCTTTTTATCAAGGTCCGACTCTAGCTTTGAGCTACAGCAAGATCCGACCATAGGTCCGACTTGTTTTGGATAGCTCCGGCTACGTTAGATGCTAGGTCCGGCTTCTTGGTAAGGTCCGACTAGCTTTGGTTAGCTCCGGTGAGCTTTATCTTTAGCTCCGGCATGTCTTTGTTAGCTCCGACATGTCTTTGATAGCTCCGGCATATACTTGATAGCTTCGGCATGCTTTTGCTAAGCTCCGACGTACTTTGTCTAGCTCCGGTTTTGGGTTGACTAGTTTTGACTAGTTTTTGGTAAGCTCCGGTGCTAGGATCTACTAGTTTTGGTTAGCTCCGGCGCTAGGTCCTGCTAGTTTTGTAAGCTCCGACGGGAGCTTGGTTGTACTAGTTTTGGAAAGCTCCGGCGCTAGGTTCTACTAGCTTTTGTTAGCTCCGGCTAAAGCTCCGGGTTGCTCTGGCAAGGTCCGGAACTTGACAGCAGTGCTTCTACTTTTCATTTGCATTGTTTCATACTTGCTTTACATGATTGGAAAGATTGCTTAGTATTCATTTGCTAAGTTTTTGGTGCGTTTTGGTTGAATACGGTTGATATCACTTCTACTGTGGTTTTGCAACATGCTTATGTAAGGTTCTCACATAAGGTGTTGTGTTCGGAACTAACTTGAGTCAAGTCGAGGACTTGGGCTCGTATGGATTGGTTGTTTGTTCATGTGCAGCTGTTGCTTGAGTTCAAGTCATGGCTGGTGACAGGATCCATTGGACTAGTCTTAGGAGGAGATGAGGTTCCAACAACCAAGTTCGGGAGGAACTGTGGTTGAGCGGGTCAGGAGGTCGCGCAGGATGATTGAATCAAGGGCAGTGCATATGAAGGTCGAAGGAAGGTGTTCGCACGTATGCATGCGGTGCATGACGTGGCAATATGCTTCTAGAGACGGATTATGGAAGGAAGATCTGATTGGAAGGATCAGATCGTATCGGTTGAAGACTTTGGCTGCGGCGGAGTCGGTTATGACTCGGTATGGAAAGTATCGAGATGGTTATGTTAGGATTTTGTATGGGTCAAGAATTTGAGTTGTTTAGGAATGTGGGATACGTTCCTAAGGTGTTTGGAAGTCTTAAGATTGCTTCTATCTGCGTATAGAAGAGTCCTAAGCAGTTATGGAAAGTTCCGATTGTGATCGGATTAGGATTGGAGTCCTAGTTGAGATTGGATGGCCTAAGGGCTGGTTATATAAGCAAGGGAAGGCCAAAGCTCGTGGTGCACGACTTTGAGGCTGTTCCTCTTGTGTTCTATTGAATAAAATTCATAGTTTGAAGGAACTTTTGTGCCTTGTTCGTCCGACTTGTTCCAGACAAGTTTTACTCGTCGAGTTTCTGGACAGCACTACCTTTCGTTGGTGGTTTTATCATAACTCGAGTTTTACTGATCCAATTGACGTGACTTTTTTTTGGGTTGTCTTCACAACTTGATTGTCTATCATCTGTCAAAATTTCACTATCATTGGATTTGTGGTTTTTGATCTACACGAGTTTCTTTGCAGCATTCCAGAAACTGTTTTTCTCGGATAGGTCAGATTGACCAGTGTTTGATCTTTTGATCATAACTTGAGTTTTTCTTGACGGATTTTAGTGATTCCTTTTGTGTTGTCTTTGTGACTTGATTCTCTCTGATATCTATCACTTTTGTCACGGTTAAACACGTTTAGATTAGTCTCATACACGATTTCTTTAACAGATCGTTTTTCTACCGAAGGGATTAGGGTTTTATTGTTTCCGCTGCGTAAGATTTTTAAATCTACCATTCACCCCCCCTCTGGTAGCTTTTCACGTGCTCTTCGATCCTACAACCTCCCGCCGCGTCCTCAAGACAATGCGACGGGACATGGCCGCTGTAGCTCCTACAGCCAGGGCGGAGCCTCATCGGAAGTGGATGGACACAGCCATCACTTTTGATGCTTCAGACTGCCCTCGAAGCATGGTTGGAGCAGGCTAGTTACCTTTGATGGTATCTCCTACAATCAATAACATTCAGCTCCACAATGTTATGGTAGACAGAGGTTCGGGGCTGAACCTCACAAGCTTCGAAGCTTTTACCAAGCTTCAGCTCCGACCTTCGGATCTTCACCCCTCCCGACCTTTCTCCGGAGTAGGTCCGGGAGCCATTACCCCACTCGGTGCTATTACTCTCCCCGTTACCTTCGGGACCCGGGAGAAGTATCGCACTGAGAAGTTGGTCTTTGACGTTGCTCAGATCAACTTACCTTTCAACGCCATCTTGGGTAGGCCTGCCTTGTACAAATTCATGGCAGCTGCTCATTATGGCTACCTGGTGTCAAAGATGCCAACACCAGTAGGCGTTCTCCGGATCCGCGGAGATCGCACTGCCGGAGTAACCACTCTGGAAGAACTTCATGTGCTTACTACGACACAAGAAGAGGACTCCAGGCAGGAGCATGCTCCAAAACCCCCGAGCATTCGTCAACGAGGCTCGACTTCTGCACCTCGTGTGCAGCTAAGAGGCGACACCGACATTCCCGTCAAAGTTGTCCAAGTCGGTTCCGATGCCGCTCAGACCACCCGTATATCGGGGGGACTGGATGACAAATAGGAACTCACGCTCATCGCTCTCCTCCGGGATAATGTCGACGTGTTTGCCTGGCAATCGTCACAAATGCCCTGGATCCCCAGGGAAGTGATTGAGCACAATCTGAAGATCTACCCTGACGCCCGGCCCGTGCATCAGAAGCCTCGGAAGCAATACGTGGAGCGACAAAACTTCATTCGACAAGAAGTGAAGAAGTTGCTCGAAGGTGGATTCATCCGAGAAGTCTTCCATCCAAAATGGCTGGCAAACCCAGTCGTTGTGCCCAAGGCCGGCGGGAAGCTTCGTATGTGTATTGACTACACAACACTAAATAAGGCATGTCCAAAAGATCCATTCCCACTACCTAGAATAGATCAGATAGTGGATTCCACCTCCGGGTGTGAATTACTGTGTTTCCTAGACGCATATTCTGGGTATCATCAAATCAGAATGTCTAGGGAAGATGAAGAGCATACCTCTTTCATCACAGTAGATGGATTGTACTGTTATGCAGCCATGCCATTTGGTCTCAAGAATGCAGCTTCAACCTTTGTACGAGCTATGTACAAAACTTTTGAAGAACTCATTAGAGACATAGTGGAAGTGTACGTTGATGACATCATGGTCAAGGTCAAGAACAAGGAGTCATTCCTTGACACCTTGCAGGTTGTCTTCGACAAGCTGCGGGTCACCCGCACAAAGCTAAACCCAGACAAGTGTGCCTTCGGGGTTAGCTCCGGAAAACTTCTTTGTTTCCTGTTAAGTCACCGGGGCATAGAGGCTAATCCGGCGAAGATCAAAGCCATTGAAGACATGCGGCCACCAGCCCACATCAAGGATGTCCAAACGCTGACTGGATGTCTAGCAGCCCTTAGCCGGTTCATTTCAAGACTGGCGGAACGGGCACTTCCCTTCTTCAAGTTATTGAGGAAGTCCGGACCATTTCAATGGTTTGAAGAAGCAGAAAAGGCGTTCCAGGAGCTAAAACATCTCCTCACCACCCTACCAACTCTGGTAGCTCCGAACCCTGGTGAGCCTTTGCTGCTTTACATTTCAGCAACTGACGAAGTCGTCAGTATGGTCCTGGTTGCGGAGAGACCAGAACTATCCCATGCTCAGGAATCCAGACCCCTCCAGGAGGGTCCGGAGCTTCCTGAAAGCGAGTCTGGGTCCCAGTTCCCAGACTTGAGTCCACAAGAAGTTACTTCAGAAGACCCAGACCCCTCCGGGAGGGTCCAGGTCGCTTCTGAAGAAGCTCCGGGTCCCTCCAGCAAGGACCCGAAGGTCCCCGAAGAAGGTCCGGATCCGTCCGGGAGGATCCGGGTCAATGAAGAGGAAGCTCCGGGCCCCTCCGGTAGGGTCCGGACCATCCAGCGCCCAGTGTACTTCATCGGTGAAGTACTTCATGACGCCAAGACTCGATACCTGGAGGTGCATAAGCTGCTCTATGCAGTTCTTATCGCCTCCAGGAAGCTTCTCCATTACTTCCAAGCTCACAAGATTTCAGTGGTGACTTCTTACCCACTTCGAGCAATCTTGCATAATCCCAATTCAACTGAGAATATTGCAAAGTGGGCAGCGGAATTGGCCAAATTCGATCTCGAATTTATTCCAAGACAAGCAATCAAGAGTCAAGCATTGGCAGATTTTGTGGCGGAATGGACTCCCTCCTCATCAAACCCTGGGGGCCCCAGTGAGCAGAAGCCGGAACACAAGACTCCGGTCTTTACCGAGCCTCACTGGACCCTCTACTTCGACGGCTCCATGCAAAAGCAGGGGGCCGTAGCTGGAATCCTTCTCCTCGCACCAACCGGGGAGAAGGTAAAATACATGGTACACCTTGACTTCAAGGCGACCAACAACATGGCGGAGTACGAAGCACTCATCTATGGACTAAAGGTGGCACTGTCATACGGTGTCAAGCAGCTACTGGTCAAGAGAGATTCACAACTCATCATTAAACAAGTGAAGGGTGAATGCTCTTGCAACAATCTCCAGCTAGCTGCTTACCTCCTTGAAGTCCAGAGGCTTCAGAAGGACTTCAAAGTCCTAGACCTCCACCACGTCCAGCGTGTTCACAACGCTGAAGTCGATGAACTCTCGATGAAAGCGTCAACCGGAGCTCCAGCTCCTGACGGAACTTTTGTCCGGAGGTTGTCAAAACCCACAGCTCACCCTGCCGAACTGAGCGAAGGGGGCGAGATCAGCATCCCGAAGCTGACAGTCCCGATGGCCCTGTTACCATGGCAGCAATCAAGGGTCGTAGGTGCTGCCGGAAACTCCGAGCAACCCAGCACACAAGACTCAAATGCTCAAGTTAGCTCCGATGCATGGATCTCGGAGATCCGGAGCTACTTGAAAGATAACATCCTTCCTGACGACGATGTATCCGCTAATCGGATAGTCAGATTGGCTAAAAGATACACGTTGGTAGAAGGGGATCTCTACCGGCGCGGTGCCAACGGCGTCCTAATGCGGTGCATCACAAGGGAAGAAGGTTGCGACCTCCTTGCAGAAATCCATGGAGGCGAGTGTGAGAACCACGCGTCTTCCCGCACGCTGGTCGGTAAAGCCTTCCGGCATGGCTTATACTGGCCTACATCACTCCAGGATGCAACTGAGCTGGTGAAGAAAAGCGAAGCATGCCAATTTCATGCAAAGCAAATTCACACACTGGCTCAGCCTCTACAAATGATACCTCCTACATGGCCCTTCACTGTGTGGGGGATGGACATCTTGGGACCTTTCCCAAGAGCCGTCGGAGGTTACAAGTTCCTGTATGTCGCCATTGACAAGTTCACCAAGTGGTCGGAAGCAACTCCATTTGTGACAATAAACAAGCAATCTGCTATCAACTTTTTGCAGTCCATTGTATGCATATTTGGAGTCCCAAACAAAATCATTACTGATAATGGGACCCAATTCACAAGCTCTGCATTTCAAGGATATTGCAAAGACCTCGACATTCAAGTTTGCTACGCCTCCGTAGCTCACCCGGCAAGCAATGGCCAGGCCGAGAGAGCAAATGCTGAAATATTGAAAGGACTCAAAACACGCACCTATGAGCGCTTGAATAAACATGGAGCCAACTGGATTGAAGAGCTTCCGCCCACTCTATGGGCCAACAGGACAACTACAAACCGGTCAACTGGAGAGACACCCTTCTTCCTGGTGTACGGAGCTGAAGTAATCCTTCCTCCGGAAATCACCTTGGGGTCACTTCGGGTCCAGACCTTCGACGAAGCCACGCAGGACCAGCTCTGGCGTGAAGACCTAGACCTCCTTGAGGAGGGAAGGTGCCAAGCAGCTGTTCGGAATGCCTGATACTGCCAAGCCCTTCGGCGCTATCATCAGCGACATGTACACAACCGACAGCTCGAGGAAGGCAATCTGGTGCTACGGAGAATACAATCCAGAGAAGGGTTAAACAAACTCTCCCCCAGCTGGGAGGGACCCTTCCGAGTGATTAAAGTATCCCGTCTCGGAAGCGTTCGCTTGGCTACTGAGGATGGGACACCTCTCCCAAATCCTTGGAATATTGAGCACCTCTGTAAGTTCTACACTTAATATCATGGAGGTGAGTCTTTAGTAACTTGAGGTGTATGTTATAGAGTCATTGTACAGAGTCGGGTAGTTCCTCCAGGAGAACAGCCGGACCTTTCCCGGAAGGTCCGCAAAGTTCATGCAACACTTGTCACAGTCTCAGGACTAAAAGTGTGGCTAGCTACCCTGGGTCAAACGAGAAATGAAACACGCTTAGCCTAGTTCCGTACCCTAAGAGTGTACTTGTTTCCCCTGTACCCCGGACCTATAATGAAAGACATCTTCATGTGAAACAGACTCCACATGCATTTATTTTGTACAGGCTCAACATTTTTACTTTTCTCTTTCTTGTCTATAACAAAGTTGTGCAATTCTTAAGAAATTTTAGTTCGACCAGTTCATGTACAATTCGAGCTGTATTATCAATTCTTTTGGATTCAAATATTGTTCATGGCCCACTCGCCTGAATGCCGCCAAGCCAATTTAGGGTCGGAGTGTGCTATCGACTTAGCCTGGTCAAGCACCCTAAGTACGCCACTCTACCTACACCCCGGCAGGCCAAAGTAAGGCGGGTCCAAGTACAATTGGATCTGGAAGAAAGAAGGCAACGCATTCGGTTGTATTCAGAATTGTGTTTGACCTTAAACTTTCTTGGGAATAGTAAGCCGCGACGAAGTGATAGGCAAGGAGCGAATTTTACTATTTTTCTTGGCTTTAGTGTGCAGGAAAAATAAAGAATCCACGTTGATGGAGAAAAGCCGGATCTAACAAAGCTTCGACTCCTCCTAGGTGGCTTGTGATCGATGTTAAACATTGAAAACAAGCATTACCGGAGCAACCAAGCTCCGGCAAAGCTAGGGGGGCAGCCGTCAACGCAAAATAAAAGATGGTGAGAAGACCCCACAAGTGGAGTCTGCTGCCGACAAGCTACGCGTTGGCAAAGGTCACTGCCGGAGCTACTAAGCTCCGACACCCCGGAGGGCTAACTATTGATGCTCTATGCGTTGATAGGGACTATTGCCGGAGCTACTAAGCTCCGACGGTAGTCAATGCCAGAGCTTCTGAGCTCCGACAACCTCAGGGGGCCTTCACTATCGAAGACTTCGGACCTACACTCTACAAGTTCGAAGCAAACAAGTCTTCAACAAAATACAATATGCTCTTGGTACATGTTCACAATCAAATTGTGTACATCTACCAGGTTGCCAAGTGAAGACAGAAATGTTGAAGACAAAAAATGAAATTCATTAACAAATTGTGGATTTCATTCATCTGGAGACAAGGGATTACAAAATTGGGGAAGAAAAAGAGAGAATACAAGTGGGAGCTACAGAGATGGTCCTAGACCCTATGGAAGAACTGGGCGACCTTCTGAGCAACCTCTGACACGTTAGCTCAGGTGGCTTCACCTTCCCCTTCGACGGGACCTTCGAGCACCGGGTCTAGAGGAAATTGGGGATCACAGCTGGTGTAGCACGTCAGCACATACTCTGCGACGTTCTTCGCCAGGGACTGCCCCTCAACCTCCAACTGGTCCGCGATGACGTCGCCCACCTTGGAGAGTTTGCCACCCGCCGAGCTCAACGCTTGCAACGCCAGGTCCGGCTCCGGCTCTGGATCATCCGGACGCACAGGACTGAAGCCCATTGGTGTCAGCGCATCGTTGGCTTTGCTTAGGAACTCCCAAACCTGTAGGGAGTCTGCGGTCCTCAAGCCCTTCAGTTCCTCCAAGGATCATTTGGCCGCCGCCAGTTCAGAATTCTCACGAGCAAGGCGCTCAACCTCTTTGGCATTTTGCTGAATCTTTTCAGCAACCTGCTTCTCGATTTTTCCGAGCTCCTCCTCCCGGAGGTGGATCTTGTTCCGGCGGTCGACCAGGTCCTTCTCCCGGCCCCTAACTTTCTTCTCCCTAGCAGCGATGGCACACTCTTACTGGTAGAGTTCCTGCCCTCGCACCCAGGCCTTCTCCTCCTCCTCAACGCAACGCTCCTCCAACTTCTTGGTGCATTCCTCGAGGCCCTTGTCAGCCAGAGCCACCTTTTCGGCGAGCTCCTCCTCCCTCTTCAAGACATCATCCCGCAGCTCTAGGAGTTTTTGCTCTTCATCTTCGAGCTTCTTCTCCCTCTCCTCAAGTGCCTCTCGGCGCTTGATGAGGGTAGTGTTAATGGCTTCAAGCCTTTCTTGGCGATCATTATCCGCACTATTATCTGCCTTGGTATGCTCATAAATGGCCCGGGATTGAGTGTCGAGGGCACGAGTCAAGCTCTCCCTATCATCCAATAATTTGCCCCAGTATTCCAAGCGGACCTTCTCCTGCTTGATTCACTCCTTGTCGTCTGCCAGCCTCGACTGCGCCAGCTTGGTCTCGAAGTAGAGCCGATTACGCCACCGCCTAAGGGTTTGGCGCTCCTCTTCAAGAGCCTTGCTATCGTGGTAGAACGCCAGCTGGACTTGACGCAGACTGGAGCAAGCGTTGTCAATGGACAACGACAGGGGAATAGGGTCTGCACCTGCTGGGGTCTCCTCCGCTGGTTCTAGCGGGTTCTCGCTTACAAAAATTGGGTCCCACTCCACAAGAGTGGTCCCCTAAGCCTCCACGGCACTAGGGCCGTCCTCTGGGATAGCCTCATTCTCCACCGAGGAGGGTCCCGCAGAAGAAGTTCCCACCT
This sequence comes from Tuctoria greenei, assembly GCA_036927565.1. NCBI lineage: Eukaryota > Viridiplantae > Streptophyta > Magnoliopsida > Poales > Poaceae > Tuctoria > Tuctoria greenei. The sequence continues at coordinate 6,943,943 of JAYESD010000001.1, read as the reverse complement.
CCGGAAGTGGTTCCGAAGGCCCTGCCGCCAGGTCTTCATTTGCCCCCTCAGGTAGGGAGCCAGCGACTTCATCAGGGCACCCCTGGCTCAGTAGCAGGCGCCTCCGCCGTCATCACTTCTGGAGCAGGGGCTACTTCCGGCTCTGGCCTGGGTTCCTCCTCCGCTTGTGGCTCAGGTGTTGGCGCCTCGACCATCATGGGTTTGAGTGCTGATATCTCCGCAATGACCGGCTCGGGCGCCGGAAGGTCAACAACAACCGGCCCTGAGGCCGGAGCTTCAACCTCAACCGGCTCAAGCGCCGGAAGGTCTTCAACTACAACCGGCTCTGCAGCCAGAGCTTCAGTGGCAACCGGCTCTGGGGCCAGAGCTTCAGAGGTAGCCGGCTCAACCGTCGGGACTTCCTCAACATCCAGCTCGCTCACCGGGACTTCAATAACCTCCGGCTCAGCAGCTGAAGCTTCCAACATCTCAGCGTCAAGACCCGGGGCTTCAACCTCCGGGGCAGGTGCCGCTGGCGCATCTTCTCTCCCGTGGTCCGGCGCTACCACGGGAGTCTCGTGGGATGAGTCGAGGTCCATGACCATGACAGCTGGCGCCGGAGCTGCCGCAGCTTCAACCACCACTCGGGGCGGCACCGGGACAGAAGGAGAAGCCTCCACCCTCACAGCTTCAGCCGCTGTGGCTGAGGGCGGAGCCTCACTCCTCTTCTTGGGGATGCTGCAGATGATGGATGAAGAAACTTAAAAAACGGTTACTACAATAAAACAATTGTCTGAGGTAAAGATTAAAAATTACCTCGGAAGGCTTCCGCACCAGCTTGCACGGAATCTATTTCCCGGGCGTTCTGGACTGGCCATGGCCGCCACTGGCGTGGTAGCTCCGGAAGGCCCCCCTTAACTTGTTGCAGTCGCGGGCATTTCCTTAGTCGAGGCCCCCCTCGACCGAGAAGGACCTTCGGACCCAGAGGCCTCAGCTGGCCCTGGTACTGGAGTCACATGCCTGGGGCTAGTACCACGGGAAGACACTGCTGCAGGTACAGTCGCTGCAATTGTAGAAGACCTCCCCCTCCGGGGAGAAGGAGCTGCTGTAGAGGGTGCAGGCCTGACGGACCTTACGTCGGCATTCTTTAGCTTCCTCTTCCGGCTCGATGGTTCGACCACCGGCTCCTTGCCCTTGCCGACGACTTCGGTCCTTGGCTTCGGGGCAGGGTCAGAGCCACCTTCAGAAGCCCCAGGGATCACCACCCTGGAAGTCGATCGTCTCTCGACGACACCGAGGTCGTCAAGCACCGGCGTCATCCGCCGAAGCTCCCTGGTGAACTGTACTTCCAAGTTTAGAGGGAGGAAAGCTGGTGGCAGGGTCAAGTCATCACCCGCGACGTCGATGATGTGCTGGAACTTCTTGAGATGAAACTCCAAGGTCGTCCCCTCCATGTTGGACTTCAGCCCGGTCTCGACCCGGTCGTCGTCCATCACACTGTTGAGGGACCAAGCGAGTTTTTCTCTCCTCTTCAACGGTGCCCACCTGTTGACCAGGAAATTGCGAAATACCGCATGAGGAGTTAATCCTCCCTACACACAATGGCGGATCCTGGTCAGAGCAGGGTTGAAGGCATCCGACAGCACTGGAGCTTCACTCCAGACTGCAGTGTTGATGTTGGGGAGGCCTTCGGGCAGCTCCAGCTTCTCGTGCTCCTCCACCCGGATGACTATCCATTCCTTCTTCCAATCACCCCACTTTCCAGAGGGAAACGACCGGAGGTACTTGAATGGGCACTTCTTGCGCTTCACGAAGTAGTAGAAGCCAAGGTACTCATTACTCCTTACGGTGGTATGGACGGTGAAGAAGGTCCGGAAAAGCTCAATGCAGGGGGATGCCCACCCACATTTCACAAAAGTGGACGAAGACAGAAACTAGAAGAATGGAGTGGGGGCCAAGGTGGTACAGCTGCAGACCATAGAAGTCTAGCAGCATCAAGAAAAAGGAGGAAAAAGGTGGGATCAACCCCACCATGGCGTACGCAGAAAAGTACACCATCTCATCGGCGTGCTCCTTCTCGAATGGGAGCTCTCCCCCGACGCGGACCAGGTGGTTGAAGAAGTACGAGGACCACCCCATGAGGGCCCGGACCTTCTTCAGGTCACCTTCGGTCTTCAAGCGGCTCTTGCGGAGACCCAACTCCATCGCAGCATAGTGAGGCAAGGGAGGAAAAGCAATCACAAGTTTGGGAGTTCGTGCGCAAGTTTAGATGAGAGGCGTAAAGAACCCCAGATGGTGCGCGCTTTCCTTCTTAAGTAAGCCCCCGCAACGCTTGGATGGAAACCGCAGGGAAGCCGAATATACTATTCAAAAATTTCACCCTCACGATGACAAGAGGGCCCGGGACCACCCTGACGATCAAGTCGAGGTTCTTACCCAGGCGAACATTTGTCATCATGTAAGGCGGGAAGCCTGAAGGCGGCGGCCTGACAAGGCGCGCGGAACCGATACGATTTTTGTATCGGGAACCGGCGACCTTCAATTGCGTGAGATCCGCACGCCAAAGATCTCATTTGTCGCACCCGGGATATGCCACGCGGCGAGGATTTAACTCCAAAACTATCGCCAACAGCACATCTGAAGACCTTTGAAGACTCAGCTCAAAAGTCGAAGGATGGACCCACCTCCGGCGGAATGACTTCGCCCAAGAGGTCTTCCCCAGAGGTGGTCCCAGGGGGCCACTGTCGGTACCCTGGGTACCGTACACCCCTTGAGATTGCAAAGATCTCAAGGAAATGTCATCTACTTGATTTGAATATCTTCGGAGGCCCACATGTCAGACATAAACGGTCCCGCTTCCCCAACATGGTTAGTCCCAGGGTCGCCACGTGTACCATCGAACCGGAGCTACCGCCCACCAGGGGGAAGCTCCAGGCTATGTACCATAACGGCACCCCCGGACCTAACCCCTGACCGAGGGAAGCTCCGGAACTGACATGTGTCTGGTGGCACCGGACCTATCTGTTCCCCACAGTATGCTCCGGAGCTGCCACATGTCCAACCGTCGGATCTTCAGCCTCAAACCACCGGTAGACTCCACAACGGCTCCGGATCTTCAAAGGGGAATCAAGGACTTCAAGACCCAATTAAGTGTCATTAATACTATGTTAATGACACACGATCGGACGACCTTAATTACCAGTAACGGCACAGTCAAAGCTCGTAACTCGGTCATTAAGGGTAATTAAGCGCATCAAATGTGTATCAATATTAGTAGCCGTCGGGGCCACATGTCGGGCCAGGCCAACTTTTAACGGCATGTCCTTGTACTATAAAAGGACAGGCCGACGATACATAGGGGGGCTCTCCGCGCTCTGATCTCTCTGGGCTCTCTGATTTGATCTGGTATGATCGGCTCACAAGCGCTCTCAACTCACGTCACCTGAGTTGAGTTCATACATCCAATACAACACCAACACACCTCGTGGAGTAGGGTATTACGCTCAGGCGGCCCGAACCACGTAAGTCTTTGTGTCTCCTGTGTCATTTTACATTTCACCTTCCTGAATCTCCGCGCGCCCACACCGAACTTCAAACTCCACAAACACTTTACTAGTGTCGGGAGATCTGCCGGATCAAAACCACTAACAGCTTGTGTGCTCGCTTTCAAGCGGCACCTAAAGAATCGCATCTGAAGGCGATCTTTAGGATAATTCGGTATCTCAAGCATACCCCAAGTGTAGGCCTGTGGTACCCCAAAGGTGCTAAATTCCATCTCATGGGTTACTCGGATTCGGACTTTGCCGGGTGCCGTGTGTATCGCAATATTACCTCTGGAGGGTGCCACCTGCTTGTGCGTTCCCTAATATCTTGGTCTAGTAAGAAGCAAAACTCTGTTTCCTTGTCCACTGCGGAAGCGGAATATATAGCGGTTGGTGCATGTTGTGCCCAAATCCTATATATGTAGCAAACCCTTTTGGACTTTGGTGTTAAATTTGGTTGTGTGCCTCTCCTTTGTGAAAATGAAAGTGCGGTTAAGATCGCTAAAAACCCCGTCCAACACTCATGCACTAAGCACATTGATATTCGCCATCATTTCTTGCGGGACCATGAAGCTAAGGGAGACATCTCCTTGCAAGGTGTTAGGTCCGAAGAACAATTGGCGGATATCTTCACTAAACCACTTGATGAGAAAACCTTTTCTAGACTAAGGAGTGAATTAAATGTGCTAGATGCATCGAACGACATGTAAGTTGCCATGGTCATGTAAGAATGCATCACATATAGGTCTTGTCTAACTTTCAAAGGATAGGGGCGAGCAAGGGTTAGCTTGGGATGGCGGTTTTTTGGGTATCCCCAAGGCTTGCAGAATGGCTCTCCCTGAAGAAGCCTTTGAAAGGTTCAAACTTGGCAAGATAGATTTAATTTATGTCTTGCATGATGCCTGCCATATAGACTTGCACTCACATTTAATATCATGCATTAAAAATTGTTTGACATTGCATACGGTAGATTGTCACAAAGGGGAACCCACTTCATGAGAAAGAGACTTGTTTGAAATGCAATATCTCAACTCATATGATGTGGAAAGAACAAAGTGTTAAATGTGTTAATGCCTAAAGGAACATTTTTTTAAAGAGATAGAAGTTTTCATCCTCTAGCTCACAAAGCATGGGTCTTACATTTTGTTTGGATTTTTCCTTGGTTTTTCCGGTGTTCTATTTGCTTTAGGGCTTAGCCATGTTATTGGTAACTAGCGTTAAAGTCCTTTTGAGGGGTTAGGGGTTGCCCAAAAAGTCCTAAGACTTGTGTTTCTCTTTGTTTGTTTAAGTCAAAGGACATATATGGGCTGTTGCTGATCTTTTGTAGTCATCAGATTATCCGATGCTTAGGGCAGAAGCATCATCAGATCAGTTTGTGCTTAAGTACAAGGGTCAGCTCAGACAGAAAGTCAAATCAACCGATGAGTTCATTCTGAGAAACATCAGAGCATCTGATGTTCACATTTCTGGAGTTGTGCCAAATTCAACCGATGATAAACTTTTCAACGTCGGATCATCCGATGCTGAAGGTGCCTTTGGAATAACCTTACTGTACCACTCGACCGATGGACCCTCTCAACTGACGTCGGATCATCCGATGTTAAAAATCGAGCTAGGGTTCAAGCCACACCTATTTAGCACGCCTCTCCATTTTTCTTTATTTTTTTCTCTCTCTTCTCTCCGCCGCCGCCGCTCCGCGCCCCTCGCCTTGCCGCTGCCCACCGTCGCGCTCCGGCCGCCGCCGCACTCAGCGTCGCCGCCGCACTCAGCGCCGCCGCTCGTCGCGCCGCCACTCCTCGCGCCCGGCCACCGCGCTCCCCGTCGCGCCGCCGCGCCATTCCTCTTCGCCCGACCACCGCCACTTCTCTTCACCGCTAGGGTTCGCCCGGCCGCATCCGAGCCGTTGCTCCTTGCGCCCGGCTGTGTCGTACTTTGCGTCGCCGCCTCGTGCGCCCGGCATCGTCGCCCCGCGAGACCCCGTGACCTACGCCACTTCCTCGCCGTTCGCCGTCGCACATTCTTCGAATTTGCCATCATCAACCTTAGCCCGCGATCCCATCTTCGCCATCGTCACTCTTCTCATCAAGATGGGCCGTGACAAGAAAGGAAAGGGAAAGGCTATTGAGGAGCCGACAGCTAAGAAGCAAAAGCTGTCGAAAGAGATGAAGAAAGCTAGACAAGCTGAGATGGATGCTCACGCCACTGAGGAGCGTGAGCATGGCCTAAGAGGATCCTTGAGGATCCGGGAGTCTCGACAGAGGCAGCTACAGCCACAGCAGACAGAGGAGACAGAGGAGTTTGAGGAGCCGCTTGTTCGCCGGCGCACAGTCAGGACCCGTGGAGGTCATCTAGCTGCAGCCGCAACTCAGAGACCATCTGCAACTAAGATTCGGGAGGACAGAGTGGCCGAGAGAGTAGTCTATGAGATGGACACCAATGTCCGGGTTGGTGAGGGTGTCCTCCTGAATGACTACAGGAAAATGAAGGCAAAGGAGCTCAGGAAGCTTCGATGGAGCATTCTGCTTGAGGAGTGGTTCCTGTTGCCCAGAGAGCCACTTGTGGACAGCCTCTTTTGGACCCTGACACAGGCATCACTGTATGAGACTTATAGAAGTTGGGGCCATAAGCTTTTACAGCACAACTTCATTGACTGGGATCAACTCGCACTTGTATCCAACATTGAGATTCGCCCTTTCTTTGAGAGGTACAGAGGGCCAGTGGAGCTGATGTCTTTCCAGCGGAGTGCCTACGTGGAGGACTGGGTCTGAGTTTTCTTTGCCACACTCTAAGTTTTAGAGGGCCGCAGATCCATTGACTTTATATTCATGGGCCAGCATCACCATCTGACTAGACAGACCTTGGGACAGCTGCTAGGCGTGGATCTCCATGACACCTGCCGACACGAGTTAGTCTATGGACAGGCTGACCCACTGAGGAAGCCGCTCACTGGAGGTGTGACACCACCTTTTGAGGAGATTCGGTCACTGTTTGCTCAGCCTTTCACACCTGATCAGCCTAGGGTACCTGCTCTACTCACTCCGGCTGCACGTACTGTTCACCTTGCCTTGCACCGCACGCTACTACCCAGATCAGGATACCTTGAGGGCTTCACCAATTTGCAGTATACCCTCCTGTTCTATGCCATGAACGGGATGCAGTTTGACATCATGGATATCCTCATCTGTGAGATGGAGGATGTCATCACAGATGGAGTTGGGATGATGAGACAGCTCGTGTTTGGCCACTGGATCAGTCACCTGCTCTACCTGTTGGCTCCAGAGGGATCCGCCGTGCGTGACAGTCTCACCGACGAGAGCGTCACTCGGTTTGGACACTACCATGCTCCAGCTCCTGGAGACCGCCGCCTTGGCCGCCCAGTTGAGCGTCAGGTCCGAGCTCGACTTTCAGAAGAAGACTGGGCAGACTTAGCAGAGGAAGACTTAGCACAGGCTGAGGCTCAGGGAGGGGATCTACAACATATCTGGTCAGAGAGTGACACTAGTGACATTGTCGAGGAGTACTTCCCACCTCCTCCCTAACCCAGGCAGCATGAAGCGGAGGCTGGAGGCTCGACTGCACCACCACCTCCTACCCCACCTCCGGTGTCCGAGGCACAGGTCTGTCACCCATCCGAGCTTACTTCTCTACTACAGCAGATGGTTGAGCAGCAGCGACAGGATCGGCTTGCAGCTGAGCAGGTTGCACGTCTTGTGGAGATCCAACAGCAGCAGTAGAAGATGCAGCGTCAGATAGCCTGCGAGAGGCGAGAGGACACTGACAGGCTCACTGGACTCATTGACCAGATGCAACAGCGTACTCTTGACCAGCAGCAGCAGACGCAGCAGGCCATGATGGGCATCCTGGGGTTGATCACCAACCTCTACACTCAGACTGGGATTGCCCTGCCCGCACAGCTTCCTGGTCTAGCTCCAGGTCCACCTGTCCTAGCACCAGTCTCAGCTCCAGTGCCGACTACGCTGATACCGACTATCAGCATGTCACCACTGCTTGCCCCAGGCGCACCGATTCACTCTCCTCTGTCGGCTACGACCCTCTTTCAGCAGACCCGGGCTTCGGTTGTCAGTGCCCCGCTACCAGCAGTCCCGACTCAGCAGGCACCCTCAGTACCGACAGAGGCTCCCACAACCCCAGTCTCCTCCACTCCATCCTCAGCAGCAGCAGGCAGCAACTCCATCTCTCCAGGAGATGGGACCGACGACAGCACCCCCGACGGCGACCAGTTCGTCATCGCCCCAAGCACTCAGGATCCTTAGGCACTCGGCTTCCCTTTTTGGTGTCTTGATGCTGTCGGCATTTGGATCCGGCAGATCTCCCGATGCTACCTTTGGTAGATCGAGGAGTTGTAGTTCGGTGAAGGGCGCGCAGAGATTCAAGAAGGTGAAAGACACGTGTACACAGAGATTTACGTGGTTCGGGCCGCCTGAGCATAATACCCTACTCCATGGGGTGTGTTGGTGATGTATTAAGCATGTGAGTCTAGAAGAAGCTCCAGAAGAAGAAGCTCGTCTAGCTCAGGGAGTTCAGTAGTGGTCTGGAACCGTCCTTTGTGTATTGTCGACCAGTCCTTTTATAGTACAAGAACTAGTCGCTACACCGTTAGCCTGACCCGACATGTGGCCCCGGCGGTTACACATGCTTGATACAAAATAAGTGAGGTTAATTACCCTTAATAGCCTGGTAATGGGCCTTAATAGTGCAGTTACCAGTATTAAGGGCCATCCAATCATGTGTCATTAATATGGTATTAGTGACACTTAATCGGGTCTTGAAGTCTTTGATTGCTCCTTGAAGGTCCGGAGCCATTGGGGGGTCCACCAGCCTGATTGTTGAAGTTGAAGGTTCGGCGGTCGCCATGTGGCAGCACTGGAGCTTACTATCGTGGACGAGTAGGTACAGGCTAATATAGTATAAGCATGTGAAGTATACCCATCATAATCATAAGTAATACCGTAATACCAAATCTGAATTCATTACCATCATCAAAAATTCCAGATTTCACCATTTCCAATAACCACCTTCAATCCCACAAATAAATCCATAACCATCCATAACCATCACCGTAACCATTACCAATACCAAATACCCTCTAACCATGGAAGTTGTCCAGGTGCTCATAACCGGGAGCACGGCTATCATGATAGTTTTAGTTAACACTCTGCAGAGTTTATACCTCTTTACCCACGTGTTCGTGATTTCATCACCTTTCGGCGACTAAGAACCTCCTTTATGCCCATGACCCGTCGGTCACATTACACACTTCCGTTGGTGTGTGGCCAAGAGATCACAAAATAGCCTTTACAAAGGGATTACTAGCCTATTTAGACCCCACTGAGGTTTCACCGGTGGCGATGCCTCCAACTGAGCACATCTTCAACCAAGGGCCCCCTCTTGAGCCATTCGGATCCCAGGGTAGTCCCACCAATCATCAACAAACCCAATCCGACTACCCCTTCCCCGAGCATCCACAATGGTCCAAACAGCACTAGCAAAGCCCTAATTAATCAGCTACGCCGCACCCATACTTGGCCTCGTGGTGGCACTGTAGTCCTGGCTTATTCTCGCATGAACCGGTCCTTAGATCTAAAGCAAGCAAACCACCATAACATCCAACCCATCCACATACCAGGCTTGCTTAGATCATCCATTACCATACCATGTTTAACCCGTTCATGTTAACCATAATCTCATCCATGCATAATTAAATTGAGTGATATAGTTGTTTCCCATCCCAATTGATTAAGCGAAGCAAAAAGGTAAAAACCCTTCCCAACTCTCTACCATAAATTCCAGGTGACAAGGGTGGTCAAACAAAACTAGTAAACTTCCTGCCACAGGATTTCCCATCAATTTGACACAGGCATGCAGTTTTGCAAACAAAACATTTATTTTAAAAATAGGATCAATATGCTTCAAGGACACTTGCCTTGCTCTTGCTGTTGATTAGGGTCAAAGCCTTCAAACTCTTGTTGCGTAGATCCTCCGCGGCACTCTCTAGCGCAAATCCGTCTAATCCACACAATAAACATAGAAGACAAGAAACACAATCAAAGAGTGCACAAATATTACTCAACATGACATGACATGCATGATTGATGCAATGCAAGGTAGAACTTGTTACTAGATTGCTTTTAATGATCACTAACTAGCTCTAATAGATTATAACAGGTTTATACAGGTTTGGGGTTGATTAGATCAAATTTTAGAATTAATCCAACACAATTTAACCAGAAAGATCGGACTAGTCCGCTAGGGACTGGACAAGTCCGCACTTGACGAGATCAACAGATTAGGGTTTTCTAGATCGACGTGAATTTGGAGATTAGGGGTTGAATTCACATAAGGAAAAGAGAATAGAAGGTATACCAGGTGTTTAGAACTCCAATGAACCAAGAAACTTGGAGGTAACACTTGGATCTTGATGATCTAGGGTTGGTGATGAACTTGGAGATGAATTGGTGGTGAAGGACGAAACTTGGTGGAGATCTTGATCCTCCTTCGTTTCCTCCTCCTCTTCTTCTTGTTTGGGATCTTCTCATCCCTCCTTGATGGTGGCTCCCCACGAACTAGGGTTTGGGTGGGTGGAAAAGTGGTCAATAGATGTCAAACCAAGGGGTGGGGTTGTTTATATAGGGGTGGAGGCTAGGGTTAGATGGATTTCGAGTTTTGGGATGAGTAGAGGCCGGTTTAGAGTCCCACATGGGCTCTAAAAGAGTTGGGCACGACGTCCCTAGGCCCACTTGACGTGAAACCCAAGAAACAAGTCGTAAAACAAAAGGTCAATCTCGGAGTCACGAAATATCGGACAAGTCCGGACAGGACCGGACTAGTCTGAAGTCGTCCAGAGAGAAAATCGTACAAGTCCGATCTTAGTCAGAAAGGAAAACGGACAAGTCCGCTGGAACACCGGACTAGTCCGGAAAAGTCCAGGGACTTAGCAAACTTTCAAGGATTCATGGAACATCGGACTAGTCCGCAAAGGATCGGACAAGTCCGAAGTTTTCCAGGGGCAATTATCGGACTAATCCGCAGCAAAAACGGACAAGTCCGTTTTTAGACAGAGAGAAATCGGACTAGTCCTCAGCAAAACCGGACTAGTCCGCACTTTCCTACATTTTTAAGTGCGGTTTTGTTCCAAATAAATTTTAAACTTGTTCCTCTTGTTATGGGTTAAAGTTAAACATGCATATGAATGCATGTGGGGCATGATGCATGAAAATGAGGGTGTTACAAATCTCCCTTGACCAACAGCTGCTTGACACCATATGATAGTGCCACCTTTAGTCCATAGATGAGTGCTTCATACTCCGCCATGTTGTTGGTCGCCTTGAAGTCAAGGAGGACCATGTATTTTACCTTCTCCCCGGTTGGAGCGAGGAGAAGGACTCCAGCTCCGGCCCCCTGCTTTTGCATGGAGCCGCCAAAGTAGAGGGTCCAGTGAGGTTCGGTGAAGACCGGAGCCTTAAGTTCTGGCTTCTGCTCACTAGGGCCCCCAGGGTTTGATGGAGAAGGGGTTCACTCCGCCACAAAGTCTGCCAATGCTTGACTCTTGATCGCTTGTCTTGGGACGAATTCAGGATCGAATTCGGCCAATTCCGCTGCCCACTTTGCAATGTTCCCAGTAGAGTTGGGATTATACAAGATCGCACGCAGTGGGTAAGAGGTAACCACTGAGATCTTGTGAGCTTGGAAGTAATGGCGAAGCTTCCTGGAGGCGATGAGAACTGCGTCGAGCAGCTTTTGCACCTCTAGGTATCGAGTGTTGGCATCATGTAGTACTTCGCTGATGAAGTACACTGGGCGTTGGACTGTCCGGACCCTCCCGAAGGGGCCCAGAGCTTCTTCCACATCGTCCCGGACCCTCCCGGAGGGGTCCGGACCTGCTTCGGGGACCTCTGGGTCCTTGCTGGAGGAACCCGGAGCTTCTATTGGAGCGACCCGGACCCTCCCGGAGGGGTCCAGATCTTCTAGAATAACTCCCTGTAGATCCAAGTCTGGGGGCTGGGACCCAGACTCACCTTCAGAAACCTCCGGACCCTCCTGGAGGGGTCTGGATTCCTGAACTTGGGATGGTTCTGGTCTCTCCGCAACCAGGACCATGCTGACAACCTCGTCGGTTGCTGAAATGTAAAGCAGTAAGGACTCACGAGGGTTCGGAGCTACCAAGGTTGGTAGAGTGGTGAGGATCTGCTTTAGCTCTTGGAATGCCTTTTCTGCTTCTTCAGACTATTAAAATGGTCCGGACTTCCTCAATAGCTTGAAGAAGGGTAGCGCCCATTCCGCTAGTCTTGAGATGAACCGGCTGAGGGCGGCTAGATATCCAGTCAGTTTCTGGACGTCCTTGATGTGGGCTGGTGGCCGCATCTCCTCAATGGCTTTAATCTTCGCCGGATTTGCCTCTATGCCCCGGTGGTTTACCAGGAAACCAAGAAGCTTTCTGGAGCTAACTTTGAAAATGCACTTGTCTGGGTTCAACTTCGTGCGGGTGACCCGCAGCTTGTCGAAGACAGCTTGCAAGGTGTCAAGGAGTGACTCCTTGTCCTTGATCTTGATGATGACATCAACATACACTTCCACTACGTCTTCGATGAGCTCTCCAAAGGTTTTGTACATAGCTCGTACAAATGTTGAAGCTGCATTCTTGAGACCAAATGGCATGGCAGTATAACAGTACAATCCATCTACTGTGATAAAAGAAGTATGTTCTTCATCTTCCCTAGACATTCTGATTTGATGGTACCCAGAATATGCATCTAGGATACACAGTAATTCACACCCGGAGGTGGAATCCACTATCTAATCTATTCTAGGTAGTGGGAATGGATCTTTTGGGCATGCCTTATTCAGTGTTGTGTAGTCGATACACATCCGAAGCTTCCCGCCGGCCTTGGGTACAACAACTAGGTTCGCCAACCATTTTGGGTGGAAGACTTCTCGGATGAATCCAGCTTCGAGCAACTTCTTCACTTCTTGTCGTATGAAGTTCTGTCGCTCTACGAATTGCTTTTGAGGCTTCTGATGTACGGGTCGAGCATCAGGATAGATCTTCAGATTATGCTCGATTACTTCCCTAGGGATCCAAGGCATTTGTGACGGTTGCCAGGCAAACACGTCGACATTAGCCCGGAGGAAAGTGAAGAGCGTGAGTTCCTATTTGTCATTCAGACCTCCCAATATGTGGGTGGTCTGAGCGGCATCGGAACCGATTTGGACGACCTTGATGGGGATGTCGGTGTCGCTGCTTGGTTGCACGCGAGGTGCGTAGGTTGAGCCTCGTTGACGAATGCTCGGGGGTTTCAGAGCTTGTTCCTGCCTGGATTCTTCCTCGTGCGCTGTAGCAAGCGCATGAAGTTCTTCTAGAGCAGTCACTCCAGTAGTACGGTCTATGCGGATTTGGAGAACACCATCTGGTGTTGGCATCTTCAACACCAGGTAGCCATAATGAGCAGTAATCATGAACTTGTACAAGGCGGGCCTGCCCAGAATGGCGTTGAAAGGTAAGTTGATCTGAGCGACGTCTAAGATCAACTTCTCAGTGCGATAATTCTCCCGAGTCCCGAAGGTCACGGGGAGAGTAATTGCACCCAGTGGGGTTATGGCCCTCGGACCTACTCCGGAGAAAGGTCGGGAGGGGCGAAGGTCTGTAGGTCAGAGCTGAAGCTTGAGAAAGCTTCGTAGCTTATGAGATTCAGCCCTGAACCTCCGTCCACCATTACATGATGGAGTTGAATGTTATTGATGGTAGGTGATACCATCAAAGGTAGCTGACCAGCTCCGATCATGTTCTGAGGGCAGTCCGAGGCATCAAAAGTGATGGTGGTATCCATCCACTTTCGATGAGGCTCTGCCCCAGCTGTAGGAGCTACTGAGGCCATGTCCCGCTGCATGGTCTTGAGGACACGGCAAGAGGTGATGTCCCATGAACCACCAAAGATGGTGTTCATGGTATTCCGACGCTCATTGTTAGAGACGTCGGAGTCGTCGTCGACAGAGGTATAAAAAGCCTTCAAGACCTTTTTAGGGTCCTGGAAGCCTAACTCCTCTTCAGCCGGAGCTTCATCGACCTTCTGTTTTCCTTCCCTCTGACGAAAGGAACTTCTTCCCGACGCTTGTTGTAGCGCTCGACAAGGTTTTGGACCTCCCGACAGTCCTCCAAGTTGTGGCCATTCGACTTGTGGATAGGACACCACATTTTGGAGTTGCCACCGTATTCAGAGGACGGCCGAGGTCGTTTCTCGGGGCGTGACCCCCGGCCACCCGGAGCTGCCGCAGCTGCAGCAGTAGATGTGCTGGCCAACGGCTTCTTCTTGCCGTTGGACTTTTTCTTCTTTTTGCCACTCCCGGAGGTAGTGCCTTCACCTTTGGAGGATTTTTTTTCCATCCTCCGGAGGTGGTTTGGAGTGCATTTCACGGCCTTCCGCAGCTTTGGCACACCTGTCTGCCAAGCTGAAGAGCTTCGTGACACTGGTGATCTCCTTGACCGCCAGCTTCTCTAGCATCTTATTATCTCGTACGCCCTGTCTAAATGCCATGATAACAGAGGCACTAGAGATAGAAGGAATGTTTCGTACCTAGAAGAACCTCTGGATGAATGAGCGCAGGGATTCTCCCCCCTTCTACACGACTGCAAAAAGGTCCAGTTCGGTGCCTGGCTGGGTGTATGAACTCCCGAAATTGGCGGTGAACTGTTGGCACAATTCCTCCCAACTATTGATAGAGTTGTGAGGAAGGTTAATGAACCAGGACCTGGCGGTCCCAATCAAGTCCATTGGGAAGCAGTTAGCCATTACGGCCTCGTTACCTCCGGCCGCAAGGATTGCGGTGGTGTAAATTTGGAGAAACTCAGTGGGATTAACTGTCCCGTCAAATTTCTCCGGCAGGTGAGGCCGGAACTTTTGTGGCCATCTGACCATGCATAGGTGCATGGCCAGTGCAGAATAGCCTCCTCCTACTCCCTCGGGAGCTGGACTGTCTCGAGCCTCTCGCCTTTCGCGAGCACACTCGATATGGACACGGCCATCCTGTTGACGGTAACGGCGATCAAGCTCCGCACGGAGGTCATGAGTTGAAAGCGTGGTTACCGTATGAGTACGTTGCGCCCTAGAAGGTAGCGACGTAAATTGCTGTGACGCAGCACGCCTCCTATTTTGGGAAGCATGCGGACCAAGTTTGCCAGACACGGTCTGGCGCTTCGATGGGACCCGCCCCGAAGGAGGAGGACCTTGGTTGCTGATGCGGTCGGCTGCTGCTGCAACCAGATGTTCCACATCAGCCCTCCACTGCTCCATTGCACCCTGGGATGCACCTGGAGGTCGTGGACGTTGGAGGAGAGCACGCGCTGCATGAAGCGTGTGTTCAGGGTTGTTATTATTTGTCGATGCAGTGACCGAAGCTGATGCACCGTCACGCTGCCCATCTTGACGTGCTGGTGCAGGCACTGGCGGTGGAGGCATGACTCCTTCTGAAGCCACGACACCTGCTAGTTGCTGCATGTTGGGGGGATTGCCCCCAGCGGATTGAACAACAGGGTTTTCTTTGGATGATCCAGCAGCTGAGTTCACCATACTTGAAATCTCGGGTGCCCCTACCTGGCGCGCCAACTGTCGGCGTTTGGATCCGGCAGATCTCCTGACGCTACCTTTGGTAGATCGAAGAGTTGTAGTTCGGTGAAGGGCGCGCAGAGATTCAAGAAGGTGTAAGACACGTGTACACAGAGATTTACGTGGTTCGGGCCGCCTGAGCATAATACCCTACTCCACGGGGTGTGTTGGTGATGTATTAAGCATAGGAGTCTAGAAGAAGCTCTAGAAGAAGAAGCTCGTCTAACTCAGGGAGTTCAGTAGTGGTCTGGAACCGTCCTTTGTGTATCGTCGACCAGTCCTTTTATAGTACAAGGACTGGTCATTACACCGTTAGCCTGGCCCTACATGTGGCCCCGGCGGTTACACATGCTTGATACACAATAAATGAGGTTAATTACCCTTAATAGCCTGGTAAGGTGCCTTTATAGTGCAGTTACCAGTATTAAGGTCCATCCGATCGTGTGTCATTAATAGGGTATTAATGACACTTAATCGGGTCTTGAAGTCTTTGATTGCTCCTTGAAGGTCCGGAGTCGTTGGGGGGTCCACTAGCCTGATTGTTGAAGTTGAAGGTTCAGCGGTCGCCACGTGGCAGCACGGGAGCTTACCGTCGTGGACGAGTAGGTCCGGCGCTACTGGACACGTGTCAGTACCAGAGCTTCCCTCTGTCTGGGGTTAGGTCCGGGGGTGCCATACTGGTATTCTGACCGGAGCTTCCCATGTGTGGGTGATAGCTCCGGTCTTATGATACATGTGGCGGCCCTGGGACTAACCATGTCGGGGAAGCAGGTCTGGTTACGCCTGACATTTGGGGCCTTCGGAGGTCTTCAAATCTGGTAGATAGAGTTTCCTTGTGATATTTGCAATCCCAAGGAGTATCCGGTACGGAGGGTACTGACAGCTCGTGTTCAAATTATTAATGAGCACTTGAAGGCGAACCAGCAGCACGTGCTACACTTCCGGCAAGAGAGCGAGATGCACCTGACGGAGGAGGAGTACGCGCAGGTACGTGGAGTGTAGTAAGTATTTTTTTTATAATTTCCTCGATGGTATTTTTAACGAATTCCAACTATGTGCAGAGCCACGTGAGCTGGTTGTAGGGTCGGACTGATGCATTTTGGGCCCTTTGTCGCTATTGGGCTAGCGATGAGTTTAAAGCTAAGTCCAAGAAGGCTCGATGGTGCATAGGGGTAGAGGGAAAGAGCAGGCACGGGCAAGATAACCACTTGCGTTTAGCTAAATGCATGGTAAGTGTATGTAACTTATGTTTATATATTCATAATATATTGTTCGTACTAACACGTATTGACAGAAGCGTGAGACGAGTGATTGGTAAGTTTAGAAATCATTCATATTAAATATAACTATATAAATTGTTGAACTTTCACGGTTTTCTTGTTTTGCAGGCTAAGTACGGGGAGGAGGATAGGAAGATACACGGCGAAGATTTCGATTGGGAACGTCAACCAATCAATCATCAAGCAGCGTATGCAAGCGGTAGTGGAAAAGCACACGGAAGGTGAGTTTACAAGTTATTTTATCATTTTCAATTCAAGGTATTCAAGATATTTCAATTTCATATTACTGACTCTCTTTTTTATAGGCTCGCTATATTCGACGGAGTTGTCGACTTGAGGGCGGGGAGACCTGCGAGAGGCAGCTCCACGCAGGCTTCTTCGGTGGGCACGACTGGTCGTCGCGCCTCGCAGAGGGACATTGAGATGCAGTCCCTCCGACAAACTATAGAAGACAACTTCAGGCGACAGGAGGAGGCGGAACGCCAAAGGATCGCGATGGAGGCCACGATCCAAACCCAGGCAATAGCGTTGGCGCAGATGCGGGAAGCAATATAAATAACTTACTAATAGATAGCATTTAATGTTTGCAATGACAGGCCATGGCTCGGGCGCAAGGTGTGGGGATCCAGCTACCGATACTACCACCGGTCCTTCCAGACGATCCTTCTTCTGCGGGTCAGGTAATTTTCTATGTAATCCTTCTTCTCCAGCGTAAAAAGATTGAGATAGAAGAAAGGGGGAGATAGTTAGATAGATGAAAATGATTGAGATAGAAGAAAGTGAGAGAAAGAAGAAAGAGAGAGACAGAAGAAAGAGTGAAAGATAGTTAGATAGAGTAGGAGAGGAATGAAGAGAGAGGAAGATGTAGATGGAGATAGAGGGAGGGATATGTAGATGGAGATAGAGGAAGGAAGATCGAGGGAAAAGGATAGCAATAGAGAGATAGAGTGAGAGAGAAAGATAGAAATGAAAAGAGAGAGGAAGAGAGGGGATCTAGATGAAGATAGAGGGAGAGGAAGGGAGGGAGAGAGATGTTGATGCATTTATTTTCTAAGTTTCATTAATTGCAGGGATCCGCGACGGGTGCACAAACGCCGTCGCCGTCGCTACTGCCACCTAGAATGAGGCGCGACGACGACTTCGGCTTTGGAGGTGGCTCCGGAGGTGGCTACGGAGGTCAGACGGGCGAGTGAGCCCATGTTTAGTTTGTTGATGTTGGTTCCATATTTCAACGATGTGTTGTGATGTTTATATTGCCTATTATGTGATTCTGGCCATCGAGTCGGGTAGTATTTTCTGTTTTTTAAAAAAATAAAAAACCTTATTTGCGACGGCTTTTTATACAGTATCGTCGCAAATAAGGATTCTGCCCGTCGCAAATAGGGGTGTGGGTCCTGGGGGATGACACGTGGACCCTGCTGGCTCAACTTATTTGTGACGGCCTGGCCGTCGCAAATAGAGCTTTAATTGCGACGGCCCGGCCGTCGCAAATACTGTTGTGGGGCCCACCAGCCCCCTGGCGATAACTTGCGATGGCCACTTTGAGCCGTCGCAATTTATCTTATTTGCAACAGTGACCGTCGCAAATAAGCTTAATTGCGACGACTAATTTGCGATGGCTGGAAGCCATCATAAATAAGGAAAGCCGTCACAAATTGCTTATTTGCGACGGTATTTGCTTTATTTGCGAGGGCCCTGGCCGTCGCAAATAGTCGCAACTTGCGACGATAATTTGCGATGGCCCTGCCAGTTCGCTGCAAGCTTTTCAGGAGGTACTGAGATGTGCTGAAGGGACAAGGTTGCCAAGAGATAATGTGAGAAGGAGATAAAAACAATGCCTATCTCGATTTCAACATCTCCTTGCTGGAGGGAAGGCAAAAGAGCAAGTGGTACGAAAATATATGATATATAGGTCAAAGCAGCATGGTGACTCGTTCAGGTACTGTAACCTCTAGGTTTACAAGGGACTTGGATGGGATTTCGAGCCACACAAAAGAAGTCAGAATGGGATTTTGTGCCGTTGAAAATCTGCCATCCAATATATTTTGAGAGAGGATCTAACAGAGAGTCCACTTCACCCGTAGGTTCATGGAGGGTCGAAGGTTACCAAAAGTGCCAAAGGTTGAGCTGCAGTCTAGGCTGGCTCAACGGCAGTCCAAGCCTCCAAGGTACTCCCTCCGGTCTAAAATGAATGTCGTTCGGACATCACTGGGCAGTGCATTTTGAGTGCAATTTGTTGTTTGAAACGACAACTATTTTGAACCGAATGTAGTAGAACTGTTAGCTAAGAAGCTGGTTACGTACAAGGTTCTTCCCAAAACCTATCAGTTTAGTTTGGTGGAGATGTACGTAAAGTTTCTGAAAGTGTAGAATCAACCAAATGCGCCCTATGGAAACAATCTTTTGATGTACAGAATTGTATATACGTCATGGTGTCTTGGCAACGATCTCCGCTTATTTTCATGTCGATAGCTCCCGGTTTCTCTATTAGACCATCTGCAGTGGCACACTGTAAAGCATACTGGATACACTGTTTCGCAGTGTAATTTAGAGTGCGTATTGTAAAAGCTGAAGGAGAATAGTGTATAGAGTATATTTTAAAGTACGCTGGTGTGGATGGTCTTAGAGTGTTGCTTATTCAGTATCATTATAAACAAGCCTAAAACTATAGATCAACAGGGAAGTAGGGAACTGAGCCATATGGGTCAAAAATCACGCTGATTCGTCACTAGAAAGTTTCATTTCAATTAAAATGGTGTTAGCAGTGAATAGTGATGGTATGGACAACTGTTACACATCATTAGAGGGTAGGTTAATCAGCTGGCGTGCCCAAACCTTCTAGCAAGGCTTCGATGGGATTTTATTGGCACGATCTGAAGTCCAATTGTGTAATCTATACGTTTATCACGACCATACCTAAACGTCGTCGCGTCCGCTGTTGATTCCTCAGCCGGAACATCACCTGGACCGTGCTCCGATCTCCGGAGTCGCCAGACGGTCAGCCGGGCAGTCAGGCCGGTGCCACCAGGCACTAGCAGAGGCGTCCGTGCGGGTAGAGTCGCGGAGCCGGCAGGCAGAGGCAAGGGTTTGATGGTGTGCAGCGTTGGCAGTTCGAATTCGAGGGCGTCGTGGGGGCCGTATCATGGGCCTTGAGAATCGCGGCACGGGCCGCAGTTGCGGGTGCGCGCGCAGCCTTCGGCCATAGGCCGGGCGGTGCTTTGCTTCCACCTCCGCGCTAACGTTTGCCCATTGGGGCTGTTTAACTCAAAGGCTACGGAATTGTGCTCGACCAGAGAGAGAGAGAGCGCGAGAAAGACACAGAAAGAATTCAACCTTTCGTCCGAACTTTGATGTATTATAATATTTTCTTTAGTGCAAGTACATGATCTGTAGTGATAGTAAGACTATTTCACGGCAATACATGTGGCTCTGCATACTGTTTGAGACACGGGATCTTGGGGTAAATGTACCCGGAGGTGTCCCCCTGAACGTTCAGGCACTCCGCAACGGCTTGCCGGCCACCTGGTCCAGTGATGTTCATGGACCGGACATGGATCTCGGTGCAGCTGTCGCTCCTGCTGCACTTAAGCGTCACGGCGGTCGACCGGCTAGATGTCCCTTTGAGATTGGTGTAGGTGACGTTCTTGATAGTCACTGCACTCTGAAAAGTGAAAAGGCCAGAGAAAGATGCATTATACACATCGCGTGAGTAGCATTATTGTCATACTAGCGTTTCTCTCGTAGATTGATTGATTAAATCAATCTCATATCTGTTGTGTGGTAGACCGTATTACGCACCATGGTTTGAAGGTCGACATAGAACTGGTTGATTATAACGGGGTTGTCCACGTTGGTGAATTCTATGTTGGTGAAGGAGATGGACCTTGCGTACCCTTGTCCACCCTGTCGCAAGAGAGAGCACCGCCCATCAAGTTAGACATTTGAGTCCCACTCACATTTTTTGTTCTTGTTTTGGCAAAATTTGGTTTTGCCACACAGATTTTGTTTACTTTACCTCCCACGTCTTGATCCTGGCTCCGTTCTTCGAGTTGATGAAATGGACGTTTCTGACGTCGACGTGCTCTACCATTGCCATTGCTCCATCCTTGCCCAGGCTCCCCACACTATATATAACAAACAGAAGGTTAATTAATATAAAAAAGATAATTATACAAATAAATACGATAAAAGCCCGAAGCACACGCGGGATATTACAGTAAGTTGCAGCTGTTGTTACCTCACTCCGTGACCTGGGCCGCACATGAGGCCGTCGACGGTGACGAAGCGGCTCCCGGAGACGATGGAAACGCAGTCATCGCCGGTGGAGACCCTCGAGTCGGTGATCCACACGTCCTCGCTCTGCCCGACGTGGATGCCGTCCGTGTTCGGGCTGTCCCCCGGGGCGACGACGGTCAGGTTGCGCACCCTGACGGACCTGCTCTGGATGACCACGACGTGCATCTGCGGGCTGCTCTGGCTGTGGAAGTTGCTCAGCTCGAGGTTGTTGCAGTTCACCAGTTTAAGCGACTGATGGTAAGATACATATAGTGACACATCTCTCTCAGATGGCAATCAAAGTTTCATCGTACAACAAAGAGCATGCAGGTAGAACAATTAATGCGAACAAAGTTACGTAGTACGTACCGTCGGCGAAGCTTTGAGACAACCACGTGGATGAGAAGGCTAGAAGGGAGAACGAACAATTAGGTACGTATATCATCAGTCAAGGCCTTTCATTATTTCTATTATCTTATAGAAAGCATGTGAAATGAGTATTATCAGTGGACTCACGAGAGTTTGCAAGTCCTGACCCACCAACTCTCTCCGTTGCCGTGGAGCATGCCCTCGCCGGTCACCGTGAGCCTGTCCACGTGAGAGAACCCGAGCCAGTAGTCATTTCTCCCCCCGCTCCATGCGCTCGACGTCGACGGCGGCGCCATAATCTTGCCCATGACCTGTATGTATATATTACCCAAGTAAACATCCGTTAATTATCGTAACACCAACACTGCAGGCAACCATTTCCTTTCGACAACATGTAGTAGCTGATGAGATGTACGTATGCACCTTCACGGTAATCTGTCGAGAAGCGCATGGCCCGTGGAACGCGACGGGGCCGACGAGGAAGGTCTTCTGCGCCGGCACCTGGATGGTCGCCGACGGCACATTGGCGCCGCATGCTGCGGCCCAAGCCGCCTCGAACGCCTTTATTTCAGAGAAATCAGAAACACGTTACCCCAAACACGAGCACGCGTTAGACAAAACCCCTTCATCGTCAGCGCACACGTAGTACCTTGGTGTCGTCCGTCCTGCCGTCGCCTCTGGCTCCGTAACCCACGACATTGAACACGCGACCGTCATCGGCGACCACCGAACCACACGCCAGGCCAATGATAAGAAGGATGCCGGTGCAGATGATGAATCCGGCGGCACCCTGCACAGATATTCATCAACGTCTCGCGCTTGTGAGCATCGGCAGGGATCAACCTGGTCTGTCCTACACGCTACTTTCTGCTTAGTTGCATTTCGATCTTTTGAGGTTTTGTGAGACTTACCATGAGCGCGAATGGAGGCGAGCGTTCTAGGGCCTATTTGGTAGGGATTGTGCTTGTTGAACAAAACAGCTTGTTTGAAAATTTGATGAAAGCATGTTGTACTTATATTCCACTTTTAGTTCATTATGAGAAGTAGCTAAATTAATATTTTGATAAAAGTTTATTGTTAGGCATAACTTCTACTTATTTCTATGAAGTTATTTTATAAACCATCTTAAACGGGGTCTTACTGATCGATGGCTTGCATATCTTTTCTTTCTGTTTTTAGAATAGAAGGGGTCAGCTTTGAATCAACCTTAGTTATAGCACTAAACCAGTGGAGTTGTTTGATATGCATCCGTTTTCTCGGCTGACCGGCTTTTTAATTGAATGAAATTTATGGTCGTTTTACTCAATATACCAGACGTTCGAACTACGTCAAAATGTATGCCCTTATTGTTAGTTATTTTCCTATTTTTATAACATTGTGTATTTACTATAAAATTATTTATGTATCAGAGTATAAAAATTTGTAAGTTCTATCAATTAGATTAATACATAAGGGTCATGAACATTAAATGAATATACCTATTTTCTCCCAATTGAAAAATTGACTCTGACTTTATTTGAAAGAACTTGCTCAAAGAAATAAGCAGAAGTTATGCTAAAACAATAGTCTTCTGTAACAACTTATTAGTTTAGCTAATTCTTAGATGGCCATCGTTTGCGACGGCCAGCCGTATTTCTAACTACAAGAAACACAGTCATTTGCGACGGCCAACCGTATTTGCGACGGCCGGCCGTCGCAAATTAGATAAACCGTAACAAATATACACTTATTTGCCACGACCGTCTAAAATGGCTGTCGCAAATAAGTAGGCCGTCACAAATTAAGCTTATTTGCGACGGTCTTTTCTGTTAGCGGTCGCAAATAGTGTTAATTGCGACGGCTAACCCTAGGGCCGTCGCAATTAAACTGGCCGTCGCAAGTTAAAGTCCTATACCGTTGGGCCGAGCTCATTCTCTTCGTCCTATCTTTACGCCCCCCCCCCCCCCCCCCGCTCCGCTCCGCCTCCGGCCCCGCCGCCCCCGCTCCCGCCGCCGGCCCGCCGTGTCCACGCCGCCCCCGGTCCGCCGCGCCGCCCCCTGTCTGCCGCGCCCCCGCCGCCCCCTGTCCGCCGCGCCCCTCACTACTACAAAAAACATTTTTACAGGCGCTTCTATATTTTTTTTACAGACGGTCCATTAAAAGTGCCGCCTGTGATGTGAGATGAGTTAATAACCGTCTGTGATAATAGAATATCACAGGTGGTCCGTAACAAACAACCGCCTGTGAAAATGTATTGATTTTCACAGGCGGCCCGTAACAAAAACCGCCTGTGATAATAGTCATTATCACAGGCGGTCCGTAACAAACAACCGTCTGTGAAAATATAATGATTTTCACAGGCGGTCTGTAACATAAAAACCGCCTGTGATAATGATGGCTCCTCATTGGTCCGCTGCTTCATCCCACGGATCACTCTTGGACTTCGTATCTCCGCTGTCCGCTGCTTATCGATCCAACGACTCAGTTTAGAAGCCGCACGATAGATGTGTCTATAACAGCAGCAGCCACGGTTCAGTCTGTGATCCTCCGTCAGCCTCCCAAGGTACGGCTTCCGGCGGCATCTCCCGAGGCGCGGCTGCTGGCGGCCTCTCTCAAGGCGCGACTAAGGCGCGACTTCGGTTGCTCCAGACCTCGGCGGCTCCGGCGCGGCCTCCCGACGAGTGCGAGCCCTGCCGACGCGAGCACGGGCGCGGATCTGGCACAGTCCACCTCGGGCTCCCGGCGGCGCGGCTGCCGGCGGCCTCTCTCAAGGCACGATTAAGGCGCGACTTCGGTTGCTCCGGACCTCGACGGCTCTAGCGCGACCTCCCGACGAGCGCGAGCCCTGCCGACGCGAGCACGGACACAGATCTGGCACAGTCTACCTCAGGCTCCCGGCGGCGCGACTCCGGCGCGCCTCCCAGCGAGCGAGCGCCCTGCCGGCGTGGGCGCGGGCACAGATCCGGCGCGGTCTACCTCGGGCTCTCGACGGCGCGGCTCCTCCGGCTCCAAGCGGCACGACCTCGTCGGGCTTCGGGCGGCACGGCTCTTGGCGGTGCGACCTCCTTCGTCACTTGGCGGCGCTCTTCCAGCTCCCGGCAACGCGGCGACCTCCAGGCGGCGCGGCCTCTTCTGACTCGCGGCGGCACATGTGAATTTTTTTTGTTTCACTAGCCATTTTCACAGGCGGTTCTTAATTAAGAACCGCCTGTGAAAATCTATTTTCACAGGCGGTTTTTTATTACCGACCGCCTGTGAAAATGCATTTTCACAGGCGGTTTTTTTATTAAAAACCGTCTGTGAAAATGTAGTTTCACAGGCGGATTATGCAACCGCCTGTGTTAATCGATCATTTTTACAGGCTCTTCGTTACAGGCGGTTTTTAAAACCGTATGCGATAATATGTTTAGAACCGCCTGCGATGAACCATTTTGTAGTAGTGCCTGCCGCCCCGGCCCGCCGCACCCCCGCTGCGCCCCCGCCGCCCCGGCCCGCCGCACCCCCGCTGCGCCCCCGCCGCCCCCGACCCCCGACGCCTCCGGCACCGAGGTGAGCTCGGCTTTTTTTTTTTGCTTTCATTTTAAAATCTATATGCACAATAGGGAATTATTCCTACAAATTATATAGATACACAATAGGGAATAATGCATGGTTTAGGGTTAAAATGTATACACAGTATGGTTACATGGCTTCACATGATCACTTGTTTCTCCCTGACAGAAAACTGTCTTGTTGAAGTTTTCTTAAGACCTTTGGTGCACGTTATATTTATTCTGTAGTTCATGGTAGATTGTTCTTCCATGGTTCATGGTGTATCTGATCATTTGCCTCATGTAAAGACCTAAGCAGTGTGAATAATGTTTACTATCTAAAACCTTACACACGTGTGTGCGCACGCACAATTGATCTCTTAAATAGTTTGATTAGTTTTTCAATTTGTAATTCATCTCTGCTAAGTTGGCTGCAGTCTGTATGTGGTAAAATGTAAGCGTTCAATTACTATCAGGTGATAAAAATTAGAAATTTTCATCCTCTCTCAAAGATTATCAGAGTACATGACCTTCCCTGTCTGCTTATTTGTAATTCTGTGTGTTACAAATTCACGGGATTTTAACCAAAGTGATATGTTCCATCTGTAGAAGTAGGAAAAGTTCCTGACATTACCAAGTCTGTGACTTTGCAATGGCAACTTCACCTGAGTAGATAATATTCATCATTTCAGTATTTGAATTCTTTCAATATCTCTTTAGTTCAGTTTGTGCAAGTGATTTCCAATTTCCATGTAGATAATATAAGGTTAGGGCAACGCTCCATCCACAAGTATGTGCGTACAAGATGTTGTCAACCGCCTTATCCATACTTGTATCTTATGGCCTAACCTTTGTTCGAAGTCTTGTGTTCAGAGGTTCCTAAATTAGTTATTCTAACAGTTTTTTATCAAATTTTTAATGATGTAACACATTTTCTTTAGATTTGCATCACCATGTTACTAGTTCAGCCTATGTCAAGTGTGTGATCTAGATGTTGCTAGATGATTATGTTTTTTAGGTTTAGATAATTTTTTGTCATGCTTTGGTAAATATGTTTATTATGCAGGTTACTAGAATTAATAATTTTTTCTCTTGTTCTTTTGATTGCGTGAGTGTTTAGAATTAATATTTTTTTCTATTCTGTTTAGTGTATGTTTGGACTTTAGTGCATTCATATAATGTTTTTGAGTGACTACTTAATATATATAAATAAAGGGGTTTTGGGTCGGCTCGGACCAACCCGGAAGGGCGCGACATGTAATAAGTGTGATCGTGCCGTGTAGACCATTGTAGTGGTACCGTATGCGTGAAGTCGAAACGGAAGCGAACGGGTTGGTAAGGACGTCAATGACCGGCGATTGCATGGACGGTGGAAATGGATGTGGAATTGCCATCTAAGACCAACTTTCCTCTCACTCTTTCTCTAGTTCTTTCCTCTCTCTTAAATGACCTCAAAATGAAAATGAGCAACGTAACCTATAGCAATGTATTACCCGTTTTGAATCGGCACGTCTCACATGCCATTGACATGTGAGACGTGCAGATACAGAATTGTCCCTTTTTGGACAGTCTCAGAGTGACCGAGGGGGCGTGGCTTGTGACGAGACGCGGGTTCGGATTTGGACGAGATTTCGGTGGCGTAACCCTATTGTTCCCTGCTGCACCATTTTTGGGCATGCAGTGGAGAATAGCGGGGTTATGCTGCCGAAATTTCGTTCGAATCCGGATCACGCATCTCGTCATGAGCACGCTCCGCTCGGTCACTCTTGGGTGGGTTTAGGATCTACCTGCCTAGGTTTTAGGGTCGTGACATAACATAACAATACATTAACGACAATTTCTTTTGCGTTAAACTGCAGAGCCAAACATGGGTGAAGACCGCAGTTGGATGTATACTGGCTGGAAGAGCAGAACTAGTGGCCACTCAGATGAGTGGTTTATCAAGTTAGATCAATTTTTGGATCGAGCATTTTCGTTTTCAACGGAGGATATGGTGCGGGGCCCATGTACAAAATGTCGGAACACCAAGTTTTTGAGAAGATTGGAGCTTTCATTTCACTTATGTCAAAACGGTTTCACTCCTGTCGGTGTTTGGAACCAGCAGATCTCCCGATACTACTTTTGGTAGATCGAGGAGTTGTAGTTTGGTAATGGGCGCGCAGAGATTCAAGAAGGTGAAAGACACGTGTACACAGGGATTTATGTGGTTCGGGCCGCCTGAGCGTAATACCCTACTCCACGGGGTGTGTTGGTGTTGTATTAAGCTCGGGAGTCTAGAAGAAGCTCCAGAAGAAGAAACTTGTCTAGCTCAAGGTGTTCAGCAGTGGTCTGGAACCGTCCCATGTGTATCGTCGACCAGTCCTTTTATAGTACAAGGACTGGTCGTTACAACGTCAGCCTGGCCCGACAGGTGGCCCCGACGATTACACACGCTTGATACACAATAAATGGGGTTAATTACCCTTAATAGCCTGGTAACGGGCCTTAATAGTTCTGTTACCAGTATTAAGGGACATCCGATCGTGTGTCATTAATATGACATTAATGATACTTAATCGGGTCTTGAAGTCTTTGATTGATCCTTGAAGGTCCAGAGCCGTTGGGGGGTCCACCGGCCTGATAGTTGAAGGTCCAGCGGTTGCCACATGGCAGCTTTGGAGCTCACCGTCATGGACGGGTAGGTTCGGTGCTGTTGGACACGTGTCAGTACCGGAGCTTTCCTCTGTCTGGGGTTAGGTCCGGGAGTGCCATATTGGTATTTTGACCGGAGCTTCCCAGGTGTGGGTGATAGCTCCAGTCTTGTGATACACGTGGCGGCCCCGGGACTAACCATGTCGGGGGAGTAGGTCCGGCTACGCCTGACATGTGGGGCCTTCAGAGGTCTTCAAATATGGTATATGGAGTTTCCTTGTGATCTTTGCAATCCCAAGGGATATCCGGTACGGAGGGTACCGACAGTGGCCCCCTGGACTCACCTCCCAGAGAGACCTTTTGTATGAAGTCATTTCGCTGGAGGTGGGTCCATTCTTCGGTTTTTGAACCGTGTCTTCAAGGGTCTTTGGTTATGCTGTTGGCGGTATTTCACAGTTAAACTTCCACCGTGTGGTGTATCTTGAAGGTGTCAGGTGAGATCTTAGCGTGCGGATCTCACGCAATTGAAGATCGCCGGTTCCCGATACGAAAATCGTATCGGTTCCGCGCGCCCTGTCAGGCCACCGACTTCGGGTTTCCCGCCTTTCATGATGACAACCGTTCGCCTGGGGTAATAACCTCGACTTGATCGTCGGGGTGGCCCCGAGCCCCCTTGTCATTGACGGGGTGAAATCTTTGACTGGTATCGTCGGCTCCTCTGCGGTTTCTATCCATGCGTTGTGGGGGCTTACTTAAGAAGGAAAGCACGCACCGTTTGGGGTTCTTTACGCCTTTCAATTCGTCTTGCGCTCAAACCTTCCAAACTTTTGCTTGCCTTTCCTATCTTGCCTCGCTGTGCGGCGATGAAGTTGGGACTCCGCCAAAGCCGACTGAAGACCGATGATGATTTGAAGAAGGTCCGGGCCCTCATGGGATGGTCCCCTGACTTCTTCAACCACCTGGTCCGCGCCGGCAAGCTTCCGTTTGAGAAGGAGCACGCCGGCGACATGGTGTACTTCTCTGCGTACGCCATGGTGGGACTGATCCCACCTTTCTCCTCCTTCTTCTTGATGTATCTAGACTTCTATGGTCTGCAACTTTACCACCTTGGCCCCCACTCCATTTTGTTGGTGTCCATATTTGTCCACTACTGCGAGATGTGGGTGGTCATTCCCCCCTGCATTGATCTCTTCCGCACCTTCTTCACTGTCCAAACCACAGGTCGGAGCGACGAGTACCTTGGCTTCTACTATTTTATGAAGCGCAAGAAGTGCCCGTACAAGTACTTGCGGTCGTTCCCTTCTGGGAAATGGGACGACTAGAAGAAGGATTAGATTGTAATCAGGGTGGAGGAGCACGAGAAGATGGAGCTGCCGGAAGGCCTCCCCAACATCGACACTGCAGTTTGGAGTGAAGCTCCGGTGCTGTCGGATGCCTTCGATCCTGCTCTGACCAGGATCCGCCTGTGTGTGTGAGGAGGAGTGACTCCCTAGGTGGTGTTTTGCAACTTCCTGACCAACAGGTGGGCTCCATTGAAGAGGAGGGAGAAGTTGTCTTGGGCCCTCAACAGTATGCTGTACGACGACCAGATCATGACCAGTTTGAAGTCCAACATGGAGGGTTCAACTTTGGAGTTCCACCTAAAGAAATTCCAGCACGACATCAACGTCGAGGGCGACGATTTGGCTCCGCCGCTAGCTTTCCTCCCATTGAACATGGAGGCAATATTCAGTAGGGAGCTCCGGCAGACGATGCCGGTGCTTGACGACCTTGGTGTCGTTGAGAGGCGCTCGACCACCGGGTTGGAAATCTCCGAAGCTCCAGAGGGTGGCTCCGTACCCGCCCCTAAGCCAAGAACCGAAGTCGTCGGCAAGGGCAAGGAATTGGCCGAGCCCTCGAGTCGTAAGAGGAAGCATGCCGACAAGAGGGCCAGACATTCTTCTTCCGAAGCGCCCCCTTCTCCCCGGAGGGGAAGGTCTTCAACGGCGGCGTCTACTCAATTTGCGGCATCTTCCCGAGGTGCTAGCTCCGGCCAAGTGACTCCGGTCCCAGGGCCAGCTGAGGGATCTGGGTCCGGAGGTCCTTCCCGGTCAAGGGGGGCCACAACCAGAGCAACGCCGACAGCAGCAGCAAGCTCCGGGGGGGGGGGGGGGGGGGGGGCCCTCCGGGACTACCACGCCAGTGTCGGCTGGGGCCAGTACGGAGCGTCCGGGGAAGAGGTTCCATGGGAACTAGTGCGGAAGCCCTCCGAGGTAATTTCTGATTTTTTACCTCAGTCAGTTGTTTTATTGTTAACTGTATTTTGAGTCTCTTCGTCCTTCATTCACAGCGTGTCCAAGAAAAGGGCTGAAGCTCCGGCCCCTGCAGCAGCAGTTGAGGCTGTGCAGGCTGGAGCTCTGGCTCCGATTCCAGTGCCACCCCAAGAGGTGGCAGAGGCTGCGGCAGCCCCAGTGCCGGCTGTCGTGGTATTGGAGAACTCATCCCCAGAAGCTCCCGTGGTAGCTTCGGACTACGGGACTGAAGATGTACCAACAGCGCCAGCCTCGGAGGTTGAAGCTCCGGGTTTGGATGCTGTGATGTTGGACGCTCCGGCCGCAGAGCTGGAGGAAGTTGCGATTCCGGCCCTAGAGCCGGATGTTGTTGAAGCCCCGATAGTCGAGCCGGTGGTTAAAGAGGTCCCGGCAGTAGAGTCGGGTGTTGATGAAGCTCCGGCACTTGAGCCAGTTGTTGAGGAAGCTCTGGCGGTAGAGCCGGTTGCTGCAGGAGTTCTAGCTGTGGAGTCGGCTGTTGAAGAGGTTCCTGCGTCCGAGCCAGTTGCTGCGGAGGCGACGGCGCCTGAGTCTATGGCGGTCGAAGCACCAGCGCCGGAGCCCATGATGGCTGAAGCGCCAGCACCCAAACCTGAGGCGGAGGAAGCGCCTTTGCCGGAGCCAGAAGTAGCTTCTGCTCCGGCCGAACCTTCAACGCCCGTTCCTGAAGCAGCGATCCCGGAGGTGCCTGTTGCTGAGCCAGAGTGCCGGGATGAAGCTGCTGGCCCCCCCGCCGGAGGGACCAATTGTTGATGACCTGGCGGCTGGGCCTTCGGAACCAATTTCGGAGTTCGGTACTTCTGCTGCAAGCACTTCCTCGACGGCGGCCGAGGCTATCCCGGAGGACGGACCTAGTGCCGTGAAAACTCAGGGTAC
The DNA here is from genome assembly GCA_036927565.1 of Tuctoria greenei. NCBI lineage: Eukaryota > Viridiplantae > Streptophyta > Magnoliopsida > Poales > Poaceae > Tuctoria > Tuctoria greenei. The sequence goes on along the minus strand of JAYESD010000001.1, from coordinate 6,913,555 downwards.
CACTCTTGTAGTGTAGGACCCAATTCTTGATGTTGAAGATCCACTGGAGCGAGCGGAGATGACTCCGGCAGGTCCGGACCCGATCTCCCTACCGTTGTCTATCGACAACGCCTGCTCCAGTCTTCGCCAGGTTCGACTGGCCTTCTACCACGACAGCAAGGCCCTCGAGGAGGAGCGCCAAACCCTTAGGAGGTGGCGCAACTGACTCCATTTTGAGACCAAGCTGACACAGTCGAGGCTGGCTGACGACAAGGAGTGGGTGCAAAGGGAGAAAGTCCGCCTGGAGTACTGGGGTAAGTTGTTGGATGAGAGGGAAAGCATGACGCGGACCCTCAACAACCAATCCCAGGCCATATATGCTCAGGCCAAGGCTGCCAATAGTGCAGCTGATGAACGCCAGGAAAGGCTCTCTGCCATCCACGATAGTCTCGTCAAGCGCCGGGAGGCTCTTGAAGCTCGGGAAAAATGGTTCGAAGATGAAGAGCAGAAATTCCTGGAGCTGCGAGACGACCTCGTGAAGAGGGAGGAGGAGCTTGTCCAAAATACAGCTATGGCTGACAAGAGCCTTGAAGAACGCACCAAGAAATTGGATGAGCGTTGCAAGGAGGAGGAAAAGAAATCCTGGGAGCGAGGGCAGGAACTCTACAAGCAGGAGAATGCCATCGCCGCCCGGGAGAAGAAAGTCCGGGGCCGGGAGAGAGATTTGGTCAAACGCCTGAACGAGATCCACCTCTGGGAGGAAGAGCTCAGCAAGCACGAAAGGCAAGTTGCTGAAACGATTCAGCAGAATGCCAAAGAGGTGGAGCGTCTTGCTCGGGAGAGCTCGAAGCTGGCGGCGGCCAAAAGATCTTTGGCAGAGATGCGTGGTGCAAGGGCTGTGGAGTCCCAACAAGTTTGGGACTTCCTGGGCAAGTCCAACGACGCGCTGACATCAATGGGCTTCAGTCTCGTGCGTCCGGATGATCCGGAGCTAGAGCTGGACCAGGCATTGGAGGTGCTGGGTTCAGCAGGCAACAAACTCTCCAAGGTGGGCGATGTCATCGCAGTATGTGCTGACGTGCTACACCAGCCGGGACCCTCAATTCCCTCTGGACCCGGTAATTGAAGGTCCCATCGAAGGAGAGGGTGAAGCTGTCCGAGCCAACGTGTTGGAGGTGGCCCAGAAGGTTGCCCAGTTCTTCCATAGGGTCTAGGATTGTCTCCCTGTATCTCCCACTTGTACTCTCTCTTCTTCTTCTCCAATTCTGTAATCTCTTGTCTCCAAATGAATGAAATCCAAATTTTTGTGAATTCAAATTTCATTTTTGTCTTCAACACCTTTGTCTCGTTTGCCCCCCTGGTAGATGTACACAATTTGATTGTGAACATGTACCAAGAGGATGTAATAGTTGTTGATTGCGTGCTTCGAACTTGTAGAATGTAAGTCCGAAGTCTTCGATGGTGTAGGCCCCCTGAGGCTGTCAGACCTTGGTGGCTCCAGCATTGACCATTGCCGGAGCTTAGTAGCTCCGAAGCATCGATGGTTAGTCCTCCGGGGTGTCGGAGCTCTGGCAGCTCCGGTAGTGACCTCCATCAACACATGTTGTGTTAACGTTAGACTCCACTTTAGAGTCTTTCCACCATCTTTATGTTGACGACTCGCTTTACCGGAACTGAGTAGCTCCATAGATGCTCAATGTCAATGTTTGAACATTGACCACAAATCGCCTAGAGGGTGTCATAGTTTATTTACTTTTCCTGCACACTAAAGTCAAGAAAAATAGTAAAATCCGTTTCCTATCTACAACTTCATTGTGGCTTACTATTCCCAAGAAATTTTTAGGTCGAGCACAATCCTAAATACAATCAAGAGCACCGTCTTGCTCCCTTCGGGTTCGACTGTTTCTAGACTTTCCTTACTTTAGCCTGTCGGGGTGTAGGTAGAGTGGCGTACTTAGGGTGCAGGACCAGGCTAAGTCGATAGTACACTCCAGCCCTAGATTGGCTTGGCGGCATTCAAACAAGTAGGCCATCAACAATGTTTGAACCCGGAAGGACAGATAATGCAACTCGAATTGTACATGAACTGGTCGAGCTAAAGTTGCTTAAGAATTGCACAACTTTGTTATAGACAAGAAAGAGAAAAATAAAAAATATTGAGCCTGTACAAAGTAAACGCACGTGGAGTCTGTCTTCACACAATGATGTCTTTCATTATAGGTTCGGGGTACAGGGGAAACAAGTACACTCTTAGGGTACGGAACCAGGCTAAGTGTGTTTCGTTTCTCGTTTGACCCAAGGTAGCTAGCTACACTTTTAGTTCTGAGACTGTGACAAGTGTTGCATGGGCGTTGCAGACCTAATAGGGTAGGTTCGGCTGCCCTCCCGGTGGAGCTACCCGACTCTGTACAATGACTCTATAACATACACCATATGTAATTATAGACTCACCTCCATGATACTAAGCGTAGAACTTACAGAGGTGCTCAATGTTCCAAGGATTTGGGAGAGGTGTCCCATCCTCGGTTGCCAAGCGAACGCATCCGGGAAGGGATACTTTGATCACTCGGAAGGGTCCCTCCCAGCTGGGGGAGAGTTTGTTTAGCCCTTCCCTGAATTGTATTCTCCATAGCACCAGATCGTCTTCCTTGAGCTGTCGGCTATGAATATGCCGTTGGTGATAGTGCCGAAGAGCTTGGCGGTATCAGGCATTCCGAATAGCTGCTCGGCACCTTCCCTCTTCAAGGAGGTCAAGGTCTTCACGCCGGAGATGGTCCTGCATGGCTTCATCGGAGGTCTGGACCCGGAGCGACCCCAAGGTGATTTCCGGAGGAAGGACTGCTTCAGCTCCGTACACCAGGAAGAAGGGTGTCTCTCCAGTTGACCGGTTTAGAGTAGTCCTGTTGGCCCATAAAGTGGGAGGAAGCTCTTCAATCCAGTTGGCTCCATGCTTTTTCAGGCGCTCATATGTGCGCGTCTTGAGTCCTTTCAGGATTTCTGCATTTGCCCTCTCGGCTTGGCCATTGCTTGCCAGATGAGCTACAGAGGCGTAGCTGACTTGGATGCCGAGGTCTTCGTAGTATCCTTGGAAAGCAGAGCTTGCGAATTGGGTCCCATTATTTGTTATGATTTTGTTCGGGACTCCAAATCTGCATACTATGGACTGCAAGAAATTGATAGCTGATTGCTTGTTTATTGTCACAACTGGAGTTGTTTCCGGCCATTTGGTAAACTTGTCGATGGAGACATACAGGAACTTGTAACCTCCGACGGCTCTTGGGAAAGGTCCCAAGATGTCCATCCCCCACACGGCGAAAGGCCATGTAGGAGGTATCATTTGTAGAGGCTGAGCCGGTGTATGAATTTGCTTTGCATGGAACTGGCATGCTTTGCATTTCTTCACCAGCTCAGTTGCATCCTAGAGTACTGTAGGCCAGTAGAAGCCATGCCGGAAGGCTTTACCGACCAGCGTGCGGGAAGACGCGTGGTTCCCACACTCGCCTCCATGGATTTCTGCGAGGAGCTCGCAGCCTTCTTCCCTTGTGATGCACCGCATTAGGACGCCGTTGGCACCGCGCCGGTAGAGATCCCCTTCTACCAACGTGTATCTTTTAGCCAATCTGACTATCCGGTCAGCGGATACATCATCGTCAGGAAGGATATTGTCTTTCAAGTAGCTCCAGATCTCCGAGATCCATGCATCGGAGCTTGCTTGAGCATTTGAGTCTTGCGTGCTGGGTTGCTCGGAGCTTCCTGCAACACCTACGACCCTTGATGGCTGCCATGGTAACAGGGCCATCGGGACCGCGAGCTTCGGGATGCTGGTCTCGCCCCCTTCGCTCAGTTCGGCAGGATAAGCTGTGGGTTTTGACAACCTCCGGACAAAGGTTCCGTCAGGAGCCGGAGCTCCGGTTGATGCTTTCGTTGAGAGTTTGTCAGCTTCAGCGTTATGGACACGCTGGACATGGTGGAGATCCAGGACTTCAAAGTCCTTCTGAAGCCTTTGGACTTCAAGGAGATAAGCAACTAATTGAAGATTGTTACAGGAGCATTCACCCTTCACCTGTTTAATGATGAGCTGTGAATCTCCCTATACCAACAGCTGCTTGACACCATATGATAGTGCCACCTTTAATCCATAAATGAGTGCTTCATACTCCGCCATGTTGTTGGTCGCCTTGAAGTCAAGGTGGACCATGTATTTTACCTTCTCCCCACTTGGAGCGAGGAGAAGGACTCCAGCTCCGGCCCCCTGTTTTTGCATGGAGCCGTCGAAGTAGAGGGTCCAATGAGGTTCGGTGAAGACCGGAGCCTTAAGTTCCGACTTCTGCTCACTAGGGCCCCCAAGGTTTGATGGAGAGGGGGTCCATTCCGCCACAAAATCTGCCAATGCTTGACTCTTGATCGCTTGCCTTGGGACGAATTCAAGATCGAATTCGGCCAATTCCGCTGCCCACTTTGCAATGTTCCCAGTAGAGTTGGGACTATGCAAGATCGCACGCAGTGGGTTAGAGGTCACCACTGATATCTTGTGAGCTTGGAAGTAGTGGCGAAGCTTCCTAGAGGTGATGAGAACTGCATAGAGCAGCTTGTGTACCTCTAGGTATCGAGTCTTAGCATCATGTAGTACTTTGCTGATGAAGTACACTGGGCGTTGGACTGTCTGGACCCTCCCGGAGGGGCCCGGAGTTTCCTCCACATCGACCCGGACCCTCCCGGAGTGGTCCGGACCTGCTTCGGGGACCTCTGGGTTCCTGCTAGAGGAACCCGGAGCTTCTGTTAGAGTGACCCGAATCCTCCCATAAGGGTCCAAGTCTTCTGGGATAACTCCCTGTTGATCCAAGTCTGGGGGCTGGGACCCAGACTCTCCTTCAGGAACCTCCAGACCCTCCCGGAGGGGTCTGGATTCCTGAGCTTGTGATGGTTCTGGTCTCTCCGCGACCAGGACCATGCTGACAACCTCGTCGGTTGATGAAATGTAAGGCAGTAAGGGCTCACCAGGGTTCGGAGCTACCAAGGTTGGTAGAGTGGTGAGGAGCTGCTTTAGCTCTTGGAACGCCTTTTCTGCTTCTTCAGACCATTGAAATGGTCCAGACTTCCTCAATAGCTTGAAGATGGGTAGCGCCCGTTCCGCCAGTCTTGAGATGAACCGGCTGAGGGCGGCTAGACATCCAGTTAGTTTTTGGACATCTTTGATGCGGGCTGGTGGCCGCATCTCCTCTAGAGCCTTAATCTTCGCCTGATTTACCTCTATGCCCCGGTGGTTTACCAGGAAACCGAGAAGCTTTCCGGAGCTAACCCCGAAGACGCACTTGTCTGGGTTCAGCTTCGTGCGGGTGACCCACAACTTGTCAAAGATAGCTTGCAAGGTGTCAAGGAGTGACTCCTTGTTCTTGATCTTGACTACGATGTCATCAACATACACTTCCACTACATCTCTGATGAGCTCTCCAAAGGTTTTGTACATAGCTCGTACAAACGTTGAAGCTGCATTCTTGAGACCAAATGGCATGGCTGTATAATAGTACAATCCATCTATTGTGATAAAAGAAGTGTGTTCTTCATCTTCCCTAGACATTATGATTTGATTGTACCCAAAATATGCATCTAGGAAACACAGTAATTCACACCCGAAGGTGGAATCCACTATCTGATCTATTCTAGGTAGTGGGAATGGATCTCTTGGGCATGCCTTATTTAGTGTTATGTAGTCGATACACATATGAAGCTTCCCGCCGGCCTTGGGTACAACAACTGGGTTTGCCAGCCATTTTGGATGGAAGACTTCTCGTATGAATCCAGCTTCGAGCAACTTCTTCACTTCTTGTCGTATGAAGTTATGTCGCTCTACGGATTGCTTCCGAGGCTTCCCAGGAAAACACGTCGACGTTAGCCTGAAGGAAAGTGATGAGCGTGAGTTCCTATTTGTTATTCAGACCTCCCGATATACGAGTGGTCTGAGCAGCATCGGAACCGATTTGGACGACTTTGAAGGGGATGTCGGTGTCGCCGCTTGGTTGCACGCGAGGTGCGGAGGTTGAGCCTCGCTGACAAATGCTCGGGGTTGGAGCTTGCTCCTGCCTGTATTCTTCCTCCTGTGTTGTAGCAAGCGCATGGAGTTCCTCCAGAGTAGTCACTCCGGCAGTACGGTCTCCGCGGATTCGGAGAACGCCAACTTGTGTCGGCATCTTCAACACCAGGTAGCCATAATGAGCAGCAGCCATGAATTTGTACAAGGCAGGCCTGCCCAGAATGGCGTTGAAGGGCAAGTTGATCTGAGCGACGTCAAAGATCAACTTCTCAGTGCGATAATTCTCCTGAGTCCTGAAGGTCACAGGGAGAGTAATGGCACCGCGCGGTGTTATGGCCCCCGGACCTACTCCGGAGAAAGGTCGGGAAGGGCGAAGGTCCAAAGGTCGGAGCTAAAGCTTGACAAAAGCCTCGAAGCTTATGAGGTTCAACCCTGAACCTCCGTCCACCATTACATGGTGGAGTTGAATGTTGTTGATGGTAGGTGATACCATTAGAGGTAGCTGGCCATCTCTAATCATGTTCCAAGGGCAGTCTGAAGTATCAAAAGTGCTAGTAGTGTCCATCCACTTCCGATGAGGTTCCGCCCTGGCTGTAGGAGCAACTGAGGCCATGTCTCGCCGCATGGTCTTGAGGATACGGCGGGAGGTGATGTCCCATGAACCACCAAAGATGGTGTTCATGGTCTTTCGATGCTCATTGTCGGAGACATCGGAGTCGTCATCGATGGAGGTGTACACAACCTTCAGGACCTTTTTAGGGTCCTGGAAGTCCAACTCCTCTTCACCCGGAGCTTCGTCGACTTTCTGCTTTCCTTCCCTCTGACGGAAATGAACTTCTTCCCGGTGCTTGTGGTAGCACTCAGCAAGGTTTTGGACCTCCCGGCAGTCCTCCAAGTTGTGGCCATTCGACTTGTGGATAGGAAACCACATTTTGGAGTTGCCACCGTCTTCAGTGGATGACCGAGGTCATTTCTCAGGGCGTGGCCCCCGGCCACCCGGAGCTGCAGCAGCTGCAGCGGTGGATGTGCCGGCCGACGGCTTCTTTTTACCGTTGGACTTTTTCTTCTTTTTGCCACTGCCAGGGGTAGTGGCTTCGCCTTTGGAGGATTATTTTGCCATCCTCCGGAGGTGGTTTGCAGTGCATCTCACGGCCCTCCGCAGCTTTGGCACACTTGTCTGCCAAGCTGAAGAGCTCCGTGACGCTGGTGATCTCCTTGACCGCCAGCTTCTCCAACATCTTATTATCTCGCACGCCCTGTCTAAATGCCACGATGACAGAAGCGCTAAATATAGAAGGAATGGTGTTTCGTACTTGGGAGAACCTCTGGATGAATGAGCACAGGGATTCTCCCCCCTTTTGCACCACTGCAAAAAGGTCCAGTTCGGTGCCTAGTCGGGTGTATGAACTCCCGAAATTGGCGGTGAACTGTTGGCACAATTCCTCCCAACTATTAATAGAGTTGTGAGGAAGGCTCATGAACCAGGACCTGACGGTCCCAGTCAAAGCTACTGGGAAGTAGTTGGCCATTACAACCTCGTTACCTCCGGCCGCAAGGATTGCGGCGGTGTAAATTTGGAGAAACTCGGCGGGGTTAACAGTCCCATCAAACTTCTCCGACAGGTGTGGCCGGAACTTTTGTGGCCATCTGACCATGCGTAGGTGCATGGCCAGTGCAGAACAGTCTCCTCCTACTCCCTCGGGAGCAGGGCTGTCTCGAGCTTCTCGCCTTTCGCGAGCATGCTCGATATGGACACGACCATCCTGTTGACGGTAACGGCGATCAAGCTCCGCCCGGAAGTCATGAGTTGACATCCTGGTTATCGTATGAGTACGTCGCGCCCCAGAGGGTAGCGACGTAACTTGATGTGACGCATCACACCTCCTATTCTGGGAAGCATGCGGACCAAGTCTGCCAGACACAGTCCGACACTGCGATGGGGCCCGCCCCAATGGAGGAGGACCTTGATTGCTGATGCGGTCGGCTGCTACTGCAACCAGATGTTCCACATAAGCTCTCCACTGCTCCATTGCACCCTGGGATGCACCTGGAGGTGGTGGACGTTGGAGGAGAGCACATACTGCATGAAGCGCGTGTTTAGGGTTGTTGTTGTTTGCCGATGCAGTGACTGACGCCGATGCACCGTCACGTTGCTCAGCTTGACGTGCTGGTGCAGGCGGTGGTGGTGAAGGCATGACTCCTGCTGGAGCCACAACACCTGCTGGTTGCTGCGTGTTGGAGGGATTGCCTCCAACGGGTTGAATGGCAGGGTTGCCATTGGATGATCCAACATCTGAGTTCACCATACTCAAAATCTCGGGCGCCCCTACCTGGCGCTCCAACTGTTGGTGTTTGGAACCGGCAGATCTCCCGATACTACTTTTGGTAGATCGAGGAGTTGTAGTTTGGTAATGGGCGCACAGAGATTCAAGAAGGTGAAAGACACGTGTACACAAGGATTTATGTGGTTCGGGCCGCCTGAGCGTAATACCCTACTCCACGAGGTGTGTTGCTGTTGTATTAAGCTCGGGAGTCTAGAAGAAGCTCCAGAAGAAGAAGCTCGTCTAGATCAGGGTGTTCAGCAGTGGTCTGGAACCGTCCCTTGTGTATCGTCGACCAGTCCTTTTATAATACAAGGACTGGTCGTTACAACATCAACCTGGCCCGACAGGTGGCCCCGACGATTACACACGCTTGATACACGATAAATGGGGTTAATTACCCTTAATAGCCTGGTAACGGGCCTTAATAGTGCCGTTACCAGTATTAAGGGCCATCCGATCGTGTGTCATTAATATGGCATTAATGACACTTAATCGGGTCTTAAAGTCTTTGATTGATCCTTGAAGGTCCGGAGCCGTTGGGGGGTCAACCGACCTGATAGTTGAAGTTGAAGGTCCGGTGGTTGCCACGTGGCAGCTCTGGAGCTCACCGTCGTGGACAGGTAGGTCCGGTGCTGTTGGACACATGTCAGTACCGAAGCTTCCCTCCGTGTGGGGTTAGGTCCGGGGGTACCATATTGGTATTCTGACCGGAGCTTCCCAAGTGTGGGTGATAGCTCCGGTCTTGTGATACACGTGGCGGCCCAGGGACTAACCATGTTGGGGGAGCAGGTCTAGCTACGCCTGACATGTGGGGCCTTCGGAGGTCTTCAAATCTGGTATATGGAGTTTCCTTGTGATCTTTGCAATCCCAAGGGATATCTGGTATGGAGGGTACCAACAACTCCCCATTATGAAGTGTGGACCTTTCACGGCGAGACTAATTCTTGACTCATAGTCGAAGTAGATGAGGATGATGATATAACAGAGGTTGATAGGATGGATGAGATGCTAGAAGCTCTGGAAGTGGAGGATCCTCTTACAAATGAGGCAGAGAAGTTCTTCGAGGAGCTGAAGAAATCACAAGAGTCGTTGCATGAACACACGGTTATGACCATACTTGCTTTCTTGACCAGATTTATGGCAATTAAGTCCAAGTACTTTTTTTTTTCCATCAACTTCTACAATGATCTCATGAAATTGATCTGCGATATCCTTCCACAACCTCACAATGCACCGGGCGATATGTATCATTCAAAGATCAATAAATATGGTCTCGGTATGAAGTATGATAAAATCGATGTGTACCCAGACAACTGCATGCTATTCTGGAAAGAGCACGCCAATTAGAAGTGCTTGAAATGTGGTAAATCGAGGTATGTCGAAGTTGTTAATGACGATGGCGATAATGTGATGACAGATGTCGCACATAAGCAGCTTCGTTACTTGCCTGTGACACCTCGGTTCAAGCGGATGTTTCTTTCAAAAAGAACCGCAAGACACATCTGAATGTAGGCCTAGAGGGGGGGGTGAATAGGCCTTTTGAATTTTTTTGTCGGATCCTGCAACACTCAACAACAAGTTCAATACTAGAGAAATCGGACTAGTCCGGTAAAGTGCGGACTGGTCCGGTGTTCACAGACTAAGTTGATCAAGATTAATCGATTAGGTTGATTCTTCAATGTGTGCAGCGGAAATATAGAATCAAACGACAATTTAACAGTTGTATATTGGAGTGTATCACAATTAAGGCTTGTGTTCTACAATTTATTGTAAATTGAACAATGTGTATCAAACCCTAGAGTAAGTTGATCAATTTGAGTGATGAACACAAAAAGGACAAGACACACGATTTATCCCGTGGTTCGGCTACCACGAAGGCAACCTACGTCCACGTTGAGGAGCCCACAAAAGGACCGGGTCTTCTCCAACCCTACCCTCGTCGGATCGCCACGAAGGCCAACCCTCTTCCACTAATCACAAAGGGGTGAATAACCAAATTCAAGGGGCGTTCTCACACGTTGAGAGCTCCCTTAGATTACAAATCACAATGCCACCAAAAACACACTCAGAAATTACAATTGAAACACAGGAGTGTGTTAGAGATTCAAACCAAGAGCTCAATGATGTGTGCCAAGTGTCTCTCCAATGATCTAGAAGTAATCCTTAATGGATTGATCGATCTTGCACTTAATTTCGTGGAGAGAATTGGTTTCTGTGTCTCTTGGGAGGTGTGACGGCGCTAGGGTTCGAGAGAGTATAAAAGTGGGCCGTGCACCTCTATTTATATGGGGTTTCTAAAAGTGACCGTTAGGGTTCAGAAAGATCGGACTAGTCCGTGGTGGTCACCAGACTAGTCCGGTGTGCTGTGTGTAGCAAACCCTAAGTGTCCTGAAATATCGGACTAGTCCAGTCAAAAACGGACTTGTCCGATTTCACTATTGGAAATCTTCGGACTAGTCCGATAGCCATCGGACTTGTCCGGCCATGTGAAACCCTAAGTGTGTTGGATGACAAGTCCGCACTTGGAGGACTTATCCGATTTAGATCAGTGGGTGTTTCGGACTAGTCCGTGTAAACATCGGACTTGTCCGAAGTGGATCAGAAGGAATATCGGACTAGTCTGGTTAACAACGGACTTGTCCGATTTTTTGTGACTTGTGAAGTGTGTTGAGGACTAGTCCGACCTGGGGAGGACTAGTATGACTCAAGTCAGAAAGATATCGGACTGGTCCGACAAATATCGGACTTGTCCGATCTGGTGCAGAAAGGATATCGGACTAGTCCGGTTGATATCGGACTAGTCCGGTCCTGTGTAACTTTGTGCAATATGTGTGTGTGCTTAAATATGATTGAGCTCTTGGTTGTGTTTCCTTAACACACTCCATACACAATAATCTACTATTTCTTTTCCTTGAGCTCAAGTTCACTTTGCTCCTCATTATCCCTTCTTTTTGGTATTTTGCTCATTTTTCATTATTGGCCTGCATTCATCTCAACAAAAAGGTTAGGATCCCAATTGCTTGTCATAAATCATCCAAAACCCACAAGGGAGTCCTAGATGCACTTTCAATCTCCCCCTTTTTGGTGATTGATGACAACCAATTGAGATTTCACAAAATATGACAAAAGGAGATGAGATTTTCATAAAGTATGCACATATGACTCAAAAATACATCAAGCAGTAAGAGAAATATCCATATGTGCATTCTTTATGGTGGGATGCATAACTAAGTGCATTGAAACATTGAGAATGACATAAGTTACATTGATGAATCAATACAAAGTACATATGTCATTTCAGGAGCGAAGTTGCAGATTTCAACACATACTTGCAAATTAATTAAGCATTTCAACACAGAAAAATAGTTAACATGAAAACAGCGTTAAAGCATTACAATCACAAAGAAAGATAAAGAGAACTCTCTCCTCGCACCCTACCACAACTAAATCTAAGACTCCCCCTCAATCTCCCCCCCTTTGGCATCAAGACACCAAAAAGAAGGAGAGGAGGGTCCTAGGGTCTTCACTCTTCACTGTCGGTCCTCTCGTCATCGTCTTCGTCTTCATCATCATCAGCTTGACAAGGAGGGGAAGGAGGAGGGACGGACCCACTCTAGCCCCCAATGCCAAAGTAGGCAAGCTCGGAGGGGTTCAAGGGCGCGAGCTCAGTGAAGTCTGGGTCAGAATCCTCAGAAATCACTGGAGATCCAATGGGATCGATCTCCAGCTTCTGGCAAATTTGCTTTACATTGGCCTTTATGTACTTCATGTCCTCCCTTCTCTTATGGTTGAGCTTTTGGGCCTTCACTTCGGCCTTCTTGCAGGAAGAGAATATAGCAGCCAGATACTTGAGGATCCCACTAACTGATCCTTTCTGAGGGGCTTCCCTTGAAGTAGGGACAGCTCTGGCACCTTCACTTGATCTTGCAGGTGCCTTTGGACTGGAGGCCGGAGAAGGAGCAGCCTGCACACTTGGCTTTTGAGGCATTTGAGGCCTCAAGGGGAGATGCTCCACATCTTTCACAGATTCAATGCCGGTGACTTTTCAATCACAAACATAAGGTAAGGAGCATATCCGCAAGATCTATTGGGAGTGCAGGAGATGTTTACCATATCATTCCAAATGTATTCCGCCACATCAAATGGTCGGTCCTTGCTTATGACTCTCATCAGAGTCCGGAGGTATCCTTGCACACTCCCTGCATCCCCATCCTTAGGGGCAATGGTCTTTCTTAGCACTCTATTCAACACCACAAAGAATGGATTCATGTTTTTGGTGGAAGGAGGGTTGAACTTTGATTTTGGCTCATATAGAAACTTCATCTTGTCCTTCTCAATGACCCCAATGTTGTGTATCACTAAGCAATCAGACCTTGTGGAGTCAAGGTGGAGCAAGCTAGTGAAATCTTCTTGATTGATGCTGTACTTGGATCCATGGGTCATCCAAGTGACACTCTCTTCATCCTCACTAGAGAAGTGACAGGTCACAAAGAACTGCGCAATCACTTCATCATTCTAGTTGTGTCTGAATGCAAACAGGTCTCTTAGTCCATGCTTTTCAATGGCTCTCACTACATCAGTGAACGGTGAGCAACCCTTCTTCTCAAAGTGTGCCCAGTCAATCCACTGACCGCACACCACAGGGGTCTTCATCGGTAGATATACCGATTTGTAGAAGTCTGCATGGAAGTTGCACCAAAACCTTCCATCGACAGCTTGCTTTGGCCTGCCATACCAGTCAATGCTTCTGAACTTGGCTGCAGAATCACTGCCCTTGCCGTTGAACTTCACCTCAGTAGGGTCTCGGACCCCTTCCCTTGGAGCATGGAGCTTCAAGGCCCGACTGGCCCCGTTGCTATCCCCTTGCCCTTGCCCTTGGCTTGGCGAGAGGCACCTGAGGATGCTGCTGCCTTTGACACTGGCTTCTTTGCCAGCATCTTTCTCCGAACCTGAGGAGGTGAAGGAGCTGGCTCCGAGGGTCTTTCTTGGCATTTCTTGCCAAGACCCATCGAGGACCGAGGTGCCACTTCGTGGTCCAACTCGGCCTCAAAGTCGGAGATTTCGTTGTTTGAGCTCGACATGATCTGAGAATGATTTTGCAAGAATGATGGTAAGTGATACAAGGCATAGGTATGAAAAGATAGCAATGAATTGCATTGAGGAATTGAAAAATTAGGTTTTCAGTTCAAAAACATCGGACTTGTCCGGTGCACAGGCACGGACTAGTCCGGAGGACCGGACTTGTCCGTGCATGGACCGGACTAGTTCGGTGTTCATCCTCAAAAACCTAACAGATTAGTCAAGGAATGATTCCTAATGCAAATCTAGTCTAGCATACACGTAGTACATCAAATAAGCATGTATCTAGTGAAGGATGCTAGGCTATACGATCAACAGTGGAGAAAAACAATATTTCTAGGGTTTTGAAGAAAGTTACCGAAGAAATCGATTGAAGCTTGAAGGTTTGGGGGTTGGAGGCCGGACAAGTCCGCTAGCTTCAATCCCCAAGAGGTCAAGCTTGATCTCCGCCCAAATGTGGACTTTTTCGACGGAGGGAGCAGAGAATCGCCTTGGTAGCTCGAGTGCAAGAGAGAGGAAGGCGTGAGCAAATGTGGGGATGAGAAGATTAGGGTTTGGTGGCGGCTAGGGTTATGGACACGAAAAATCGGACAAGTCCGAAGTCATCCAGAGAGCTATATCAAACAAGTCCGGACATGATCGGACTAGTCCGAAGTCATCCAGAGAGCTATATCAGACTAGTCCGTGGTCTATCGGACTAGTCCGGTCTAATCGGCACTCTGCGGACTAGTCTGCAAGAGCGGACTAGTCCGGGTAACCAGGGACTAGTCCGTGGTCACCAGGAGAAATAGCCCATTCATATATATTTGAAAGTTCGCTAATAGAGAATAGTAGGGGCAAAACAAATCAATTAATCTTGATGAATTTGACCAATAAGCATACAACAATCACACAATGATCATAATTCATCAAGATCTAATAATTGACATAGTTTTTCGAGAAAAAATGAAGAGGGATGATTTTCACAATTCAGTCAAAATTTTGAAGAGGTCATACAGGTATGCAACTTTTCAAGCCACACTCCGAGAATCAAGGATATTTAGTTCATTTCGGAGTTCGCAAAAACGCTTTTCATCAGGTGGCTTGGTGAATATGTCGGCCAATTGTTTTTGGGTGTTGACATGTGTGATGGAAATGTCTCCTTTCATGGATTGGTCTCTCAAGAAATGATGTATTATGTCTATGTGTTTAGTTCTAGAGTGTTCAACTGGATTGTGGGCTATTTTAATGACACTCTCATTGTCACAAAGGAGAGGAATACGGTTCAAATTATAACCGTAATCCCTTAGAGTTTGTCGCATCCAAAGGAGTTGTGCACAACAACTCCCGGCTTCAACATACTCCGCTTCGGCTGTGGATAAAGCAATGGAATTTTGTTTCTTGGATGACCAAGAAACTAAGGATCTCCCTAGGAATTGGCATGTACCGGAGGTGCTTTTTCTATCTACTTTGCACCCGGCATAATCTGCATCGGAGTAACCAATGAGATTGAATTTTGAGCCTTTTGGGTACCAAAGACCAAGGTTGGGTGTATGAACTAAATATCTCAAGATTCTTTTTACGGCTGTCAAGTGACATTCCTTAGGGTTGGATTGAAATCGTGCACACAAACATACACTCAACATAATATCTGGCCTAGATGCACATAAGTAAAGTAGAGATCCAATCATGGAGTGATATACCTTTTGATCGACGCTAGGTCCATCTTCATTGAGATCCAAGTGGCCATTCGTTGCCATGGGGGTCTTTATGGGCTTTGCCTTGTCCATGCCAAACTTCTTGAGTATGTCCTGCGTGTACTTGGTTTGGCTTATGAACGTTCCTTCCCTTTGTTGCCGCACTTGGAATACCAAGAAGTACTTCAATTCTCCCATCATTGACATTTCAAACCCGTCTGTCATGATTCTACTAAATTCTTCACAGAAGGATTGGTTAGTTGACCCAAATATTATGTCATCAACATATATTTGACAGATAAAAAGATCATTATCTAAATTCTTTGTGAATAATGTATAGTCTACTTTGCCAATTTGAAAACCATTTTCAATTATGAAATCTCTAAGACACTCATACCAAGCTCTAGGAGCTTGTTTGAGGCTGTAGAGAGCCTTACGCAGTTTATATACGTGGTTGGGGAATTCTTCATCTTCAAACCCGGGTGGTTGCTCCACGTACACTTCTTCCTTGATCGGTCCGTTGAGGAAGGCGCTTTTCACATCCATTTGATACAGCTTGAAATCATGGTGAGTAGCATATGCAAGTAATATTCTAATAGATTCAAGCCTAGCTACTGGAGCAAAAGTCTCATCGAAATCCAAACCTTCGACTTGTGAGTACCCTTTGGCCACAAGTCGCGCCTTGTTTCTTGTTACCACTCCGTGTTCGTCTTGTTTGTTGCGGAAGACCCACTTGGTGCCCACTATGTTTGCATTGGGTCTTGCCACAATTCCCACACCTAGTTCCTCTTGAAGTTGTTCAATTCTTCTTGCATTGCCACCACCCAGTCCGGATCCTTCAATGCATCCTCAATCCTGCGTGGTTCCAAAAAGGAGACAAACGAGTAATGCTCACAAAAGTTAGCTATGCGAGATCTAGTGGTTACTCCCTTTTGGATGTCACCGATGATGTTGTCGATTGGGTGATCCCTTTGAATGCATTGGTGTACTCTTGGGTGGGGCACTTGGGGAGTTGTGTCTTCATGATCGTTTTCTTCTCCCCCTGAGTGGTTGCCCTCGTTGACTTGTTGATCATCTTCATACTCTCGTGCTTGTGTTGAAGCTCCCCCTTGATTGTTGGTCTCCTCGTGTGGTTCATTTTCCTCATTTATGTGTGAAGGTGACTCTTGTGGTCGAACTTCACCTAGAGCCATTCTTTTCAATGCTAGACAAGGAGCTTCTTCTTTACCTAATTCACATGGATCAACTTGCTCCTTTTGGGAGCCGTTAGTCTCATCGAACACTACGTCACGTGCTACTTCAACAAGTCCGGAGGCCTTGTTGAAAACACGATAGGCGTAGGTGTTCGAATCGTAACCGAGCAAGAAACCTTCATCGGACTTCGAAGCGAACTTTGAAGTCCTGAGCTTCTTGTTCAGGATATAACATGGAGAACCGAAAACTCGAAAGTATGAAATGTTTGGTTTGTTACTGATGAGTAGCTCATAGGGAGTTTTCTTGAGTAGTCGATGAAGATAAAGCCGATTTGCGGCGTGGCAAGCGGTGTTAATCGCTTCCGCCCAAAATCGATCCGAAGTCTTGTATTCATCGAGCATTGTTCTTGCCATCTCTATGAGTGTTCGGTTCTTCCTTTCGGCAACTCCATTTTGTTGTGGTGAGTATGACGCTGAAAATTCGTGCTTGATGCCCTCTTCATCAAGGTACTCCTCCACTTGTATGTTCTTGAACTCCATGCCATTGTCGCTTTGAATACTCTTGATTGACAATGAAAACTCTTTTTGAGCTCGCTTGAAGAATTTCTTGAGTGTTCCTTGTGTTTCTGACTTATCATGCAAAAAGAAAACCCAAGTGAAGCGAGAAAAATCATCAATGATAACCAAACCGTATTTGTTACCGCCGATGCTTATGTAAGCAACTGGACCAAACAAGTCCATGTGAAGTAGTTCGAGCGGTCTTGTTGTAGTCATGATGTTCATTGCGGGATGATGTGCTCCAACTTGCTTCTCGGCTTGGCACGCGCTACAGGGCCTGTCTTTCTCAAAAACAACATATTTCAAACCTCGGATGTGATCGCCCTTGAGGAGTTTTTGAAGATTCCTCATACCAACATGCGCTAGCCGTCTATGCCACAGCCAACTCATGTTGGTTTTTGCAATCAAGCATGTGTCGAGTTCGGCTTTATCCTTGTTGAAGTCAACAAGGTAAAGCTTTCCCTTCAACATACCCTTGAATGCAACGGAACCATCACTCCTCCTTGAGACGGTCACACCCTCGTTAGTGAACAAGCAATTATAACCTTTGTCACATAGTTGAGATATGGACAACAGATTATAATCTAAAGATTCAACATGTAAAACATGAGAAAGCGTGTGTTCAGAGGATATTGCAATTTTACCGGTACCGAGCACCTTTCCTTGACTATTATCTTCGAAGTAGATGCCTTCATTTGGGTCCTTGTTTTCTTCATATTCCGCGAACATCCTCCTTTCTCCGATCATGTGGTTGGTGCATCCACTGTCTAGCACCCATTTGGATCCACCGGAGGAATAGGCCTCCAAAAACAAATTATGCTTTGGTTTTAGGTACCCAAGCTTGCTTGGGTCCTTGGAGGTTAGTTACAATACATTTGGGCACCCACACATGGGATTTTGTGTTCCCATGGCGTGACCCAACATAAAAAGCATAAACCTTACCAAGATTGTTTCTCATTAATACATAAGAGGCATCAAAAGTTTTAAATAGAAGTTGTTGTTGTTTATGAATCGGACTAGTCTGGGTGGCCGGACTTGTCTGGATGACCGGACTTGTCCGGACACCGACCGGACTAGTCCGGTATTCATGCGAGTTTAGTTTCTTATTCTTCAACTTATCGGTTTGAGAGGATCTTCCCTTCACAAAGGAGATCCTTCCCCTGTTATTTTTATGACTTCCAGCATGTTGCTTTTCATCATAAGAGTAACCAATGCCATATTTGACATTTGGAGGTCTTTGGACCAAGTATGCACTACGTGCATAGTTGATCTTCTCCTTGTCAAATATTCCATACTGGGTAGGATTTTTATCCTTTGTGGAGGTTGACTTCTCCTTCAAACTGGTGTTGATTTTACTACATGTGCACATATGAACAAGATCAATTTTAGTGGGTTTAGAAGGTGAACTTGAAGAGGAGGAAGGTTCACTTAGCTTGAGTGACTCAACTTACACTTCAATGATTTTGTTAACCTTGATCAGGTCAGCAAGTTGGTCCTTGATTGCAACATTTGAGTCAGTTAACTCCAAGCAAGTTTTCTTGCTTGAAGCTAGCTCAAGCTCTAGTGAACTGTTTTTCTCCTTTTCAAGCTCTAGGAGTTTGTCAAGTTTGACATACTTCTCATTTTGGGAGATAATCATGTCCTCCTGATGATCAATTAACCTCTCCTTCTCAACAAGTTGGTCAAGTAAAAATTTCATTTTAGTAGCAGTTTTCCTATCTAGTCCATTTAGCATATCCTCATCATCACTATCTAGTTCATCATCACTAGAGTAGGAATGCATGGAAGGGGTTTTGATGTTTACCTTGCATTTGCCTTCCTTTGCCATGAGACAAGTGCCATTTCCCTTCTTTGCACCGAGTGTGGGGAAGAGTGTGGATTTCTTGGATGTGCTTTCTATGGCTATGCTAGCCATCTCTTCTTCATCGGATGATGATGACTCATCGTTTGAGTCCCACTCCTTCCCAATGTGTGCTTGTTCAGCTTGTTTCTTCTTCTTGAAGAATTTCTTAGGTTGAGGCTTGGTTTCTTTAGTTTTCTTCTTGTTGTCCTCATACGGGCAATCGACTATAAAGTGGTTATACTCACCACAATTATAGCACGCCCGCCTCATCTTTGGCTTCGTCCTTTCCTTGTACTTTCCTTCACTTGATTTTGTTCCTTGTCTCTTCTTCATTATCCTCTTGAACTTTTTCATGAACACAATCATATCCTCTTCATCTAGCTCACTACTCTCGTCATCACTGTCCTCCTCTAGTTGTGCTTCTCTTGCTTCTTTGGATAGAGGCTTGAGAGTAGATTTTAGGGCAACTCCTTTCTTCTTGGCCGAGGTGAGGTCGGCAATTTCTTTGACGTGCTTGGCTTGTTTCTCCACCATTTCAAAGTTGATAGTTTTACCAAGCAATTCATCTGGAGTCATCCTTTTGTAACCGGGGCTTTCTCTGATCATTGAGCATAGCGTGACATTGCGAGGCATAAAAGCTCTAAGGATGAGCTTTACCACCTCGTGGTCATTCCACTTCTTGCTCCCATATGATCGAACCTTGTTGACAAGTGTCTTCAATCGATTGTACATATCCTGGGGTGACTCGTCTTCCTCAATTGCGAATCTTCCTAGTTCGCCTTCGATCATTTCAATTTTTGCCTCACGCACATGCCGGTCACCTTCATGTGCTGTTTGTAGTGTATCCCATATCTCCTTAGCAATTTCGAGTCCATCCACCTTGGTGAACTCATCTCGACTGAGAGAGGAGGTGATTATGACTGCTGCTTGAGCGTTTCTATGGATGGCCTGCTCTTGACTTGGGGTGAGCTCTTCGTCGTCATCCGGAATATCTATCCCTGTACATACAACATGCTATAAACTTGGGTTGAGGGAAATTAAATGCATCTTCATATTCTGCCTCCACATGGAGTAATCACTCCCATCGAAGTGTGGGGCTTTTCCAAGTGGGATAGATAAGTAGTGATTGTTATTGGAATTTAGACGATCATAATTAAAAGGATATCGGGAGTAGTCGGTGTGACTACTCCCCTTCTTCTTCTCTTCAACTTTCGCTTTCCCTTTGGAAAGTGCCTTCTTTCTTAGGAGCGCCTTTAGCTCCAGCGTCTCCTCATCGTCGTCCTCGAAGTCTTGAATGGCTTCGAGGTAGTTCTCCAGTTTTTGAGTCTTGTCGTTGTTGACTTCATCTTGGTTGTTGATTTTGTGGATGTCCTTCATGTCCGACATGATCTCTTCGAGTGGTTAAACTCTTTCTTGAAGAACCTTGCTCTGATACCAATTGAATGTAGGCCTAGAGGGGGGGTGAATAGGCCTTTTGAATTTTTTTGTCGGATCCTGCAACACTCAACAACAAGTTCAATACCAGAGAAATCGGACTAGTCCGGTAAAGTGCGGACTAGTCCGGTGTTCACGGGCTAAGTTGATCAAGATTAATCGATTAGGTCGATTCTTCAATGTGTGCAGCAGAAATATAGAATCAAACAACAGTTTAACAGTTGTATATTGGATTGTATCACAATTAAGGCTTGTGTTCTACAATTTATTGTAAATTGAACAATGTGTATCAAACCCTAGAGTAAGTTGATCAATTTGAGTGATGAACACAAAAAGGACAAGACACACGATTTATCCCGTGGTTCGGCTACCACGAAGGCAACCTACGTCCACGTTGAGGAGCCCACAAAAGGACCGGGTCTTCTCCAACCCTACCCTCGTCGGATCGCCACGAAGGACAACCCTCTTCCACTAATCACAAAGGGGTGAATAACCAAATTAAAGGGGCATTCTCACACGTTGAGAGCTCCCTCAGATTACAAATCACAATGCCACCAAAAACACACTCAAAAATTACAATTGAAACGCAGGAGTGTGTTAGAGATTCAAACCAAGAGCTCAATGATGTGTGCCAAGTGTCTCTCCAATGATCTAGAAGTAATCCTTAATGGATTGATCGATCTTGCACTTAATTTCGTGGAGAGAAGTGGTTTCTGAGTCTCTTGGGAGGTGTGTCGGCGCTAGGGTTTGAGAGAGTATAAAAGTGGGCCGTGCACCTCTATTTATATGGGGTTTCTAAAAGTGACCGTTAGGGTTCAGAAAGATCGGACTAGTCCGTGGTGGTCACCGGACTAGTCCGGTGTGCTGTGTGTAGCAAACCCTAAGTGTCCCGAAATATCGAACTAGTCCGATCGAAAACGGATTTGTCCGATTTCACTACTGGAAATCTTCGGACTAGTCCGATAGCCATCGGACTTGTCCGGCCATGTGAAACCCTATGTGTGTTGGATGACAAGTCCGCACTTGGAGGACTTGTCCGATTTAGATCAGTGGGTATTTTGGACTAGTCCGTGTAAACATCGGACTTGTCCGAAGTGGATCAGAAGGAATATTGGACTAGTCCGGTTAACAACGGACTTGTCCGATTTTGTGTGACTTGTGAAGTGTGTTGAGGACTAGTCCGCCCTGGGGAGGACTAGTCCGACTCAAGTCAGAAAGATATCGGACTAGTCCGACAGATACCGGACTTGTCCGATCTGGTGCAGAAAGGATATCGGACTAGTCCGGTCCTGTGTAACTTTGTGCAATATGTGTGTGTGCTTAAATATGATTGAGCTCTTGGGTGTGTTTCCTTAACACACTCCATACACAATAATCTACTATTTCTTTTCCTTGAGCAAGTTCACTTTGCTCCTCATTATCCCTTCTTTTTGGTATTTTGCTCATTTTTCATTATTGGCCTGCATTCATCTCAACAAAAAGGCTAGGATCCTAATTGCTTGTCATAAATCATCCAAAACCCACAAGGGAGTCCTAGATGCACTTTCAACATGAGATGACACAAAGAAGGTAAACATGAGAACAAAGAATTCTTGACGCATACGTCTGATGGTGATGCATGGAAGGCGATAGACCGTTTCGATCCAGACTTTTCTCGTGATACGAGGAATGTTCGCATCGGATTAGCGACAGACGAATTCTCACCGTTCAGTACAAATGCCACACCATACTCATGTTGGCCCGTCTTTGTCATTCCGTACAACCTGCCACCTGCTCTTTGTACGAAGAACGAGTTCATGTTTCTCAACCTCATTGTACCTGGACCTGATCATCCCGGGTCACGTATCAACGTGATGTTAAAACCGCTGATCGAAGAATTGAAAGTCTTATGGACAGGAGTCGAAGCGTACGACAGTTACAAGAAGCAGAAATTCAACCTTCGAGCTGCTTATTTGTGGTCCGTCCATGATTTGCCGGCATACGACATGTTTTCCAGATGGAGCACTCACGATCGTCTGACGTGTCTGATATGTGCTTCAGACACGGATTGCTTTCGACTAACTCATGGAGGCAAAATATCTTACTTCGATTATCACAGACGTTGGCTGCCCTCGAATCACATATTTAGGCAGCAGAGGCATGTCTTTCGAAAGAACACTGTTGTCACTAAAGGACCAACAAAGTGTCTCAACGGGTCAGAAATTTCTGATATGTTGGACAAAGTGGTGTCTGATGAAGGTCGTCCTGGATAATTCGTAGGTTATGGAGAGGAACACAATTGGACTCACATATGTGGACTTTGGGAGTTACCGTATGTGAAGATTGATTCTAATGCACAACATTGATGTCATGCATCAGGAGCGTAACATGAGCGAAAGTATCATAAGCACTTGCATGGATATGCCTGGCAAAACGAAAGACAATTATAAAGCTAGACTAGATTTGGCAGACATTTGTCACCGTCCAACTCTTGAAATCTCCGAAAGTGGTGGAAAGCCACGTGCTTCTTTCTGTCTTCGATCGAAAGAAAAGAAATGTGACGCCCGGTTCCGAAAACTGAACCAAGCTAACGCATATGTGTGCCCAGGATGTTCAACACACATACACGAGTGCAATCACAAAAGAGTATACAGAAAATTACCACATAAAAAGATTAATTAACCAAATTTTATTACACAAACCAGATTATCCTCGAATACAAGCTCTAATGAATATTTATGACAAGTTCAACTAATGTAGCGGAAATAACTAATTAAGCAAACTAAACAGCTAGGCAGCATAAGCAATAGGGTATAGCGCAGCTCCAATAACACCACAGGCAAAGCTGACGGTAGACACGGCCTAGAACTCCACATTATCACCATTAAACTCCCAATCCTGACCTGCAACTGTTGGGGGGGGGGGGATTGCAAGAGTGAGTACATGTCGTACTCAGCAAGTGTGGAAAGTATGACATGTGGCTGATTCAAATGACGACAATAATAATGGCAAAGTGCTGAAAAGTACATTAAAACATTTGAAAAGCAATATATCATATGTATGTGAAATAAACCCATTATAATCATAAGTAACATCATAATACCAATCTGAATTTATTACCATCATCAATAATTCCAGATTTCACCATTTCCAATAACCATATTCAATACCAGAAATTAAATCCATAACCATCCATAACCATTACCAAACCATAACCAACCATAACCATCCTAATACCGAGTACCCTCTAATCATGTAGGTCATCCAGGCGCTCATAACCGGGAGCACGGCTATCATGATAGTTTATTTAGACTCTGCAGAGTTTGTACCTCTTTACCCACGTGTTTGTGATTTCATCACCCGTCGGCGACTAAAGAACCTCCCTCATGCCAATTACACTTCCTTTGGTGTATGGCCAAGAGATCACAAAATAGCCTTTACAAAGGGATTACTAGCCTATTTAGACCCCACTGAGGTTTCACCGGTGGCGATGTCTCCCGCAGAGCACATCTTCAACCAAGGGCCCCCTCTTGAGTCATTCGGATCCCAGGGTAGTCCCACCAATCATCAATAAGCCCAATCCAACTACCCTTCCTCGAGCATCCACGATGGTCCAAATAGCACTGGCAAAGCCCTAATTAATCAGCTACGGCGCACCCATACTTGGCCTCGTGGTGGCACTGTAGTCCTGGCTTATTCTCGCATGAACTGGTCCTTAGATCTCAAGCAAGCAAACCACCATAACATCCAACCCATCCACATACCAGGCTTGCTTAGATCACCGATTACCATACTAGATTTAACCAGTTCACATTAACCAGAATATCATTAATACATAATTAAATGTGTAGTGTTGGTTTCCATCCCAATTAATTAAGCGAAGCAAAAAGGTAAAAGCCTTCCCGACTTTCTACCATAAATTCCAGGTGACAAGGGTGGTCAAACAAATCTAGTAAAATTCCTACCATAGGATTCCCATCAAATTGACACAGCATGCAGTTTTGCAAATAAAACATTTATTTTAAAAAACAGGATCAATATGCTTCAAGGACACTTGCCTTGCTCTTGCTGTTGGTTAGGGTCAAAGCCATCAAACTCTTGGTGCTGTAGATCCTCCGCGGCACTTTCTAGCGCAAATCCGTCTAATCCACACAATAAACATACAAGACAAGAAACACAATCAAAGAGTGCACAAATATTACTCAATATGACATGACATGCATGATTGATGCAAATGCAAGGTAGAACTTGTTAATAGATTGCTTTTAATGATCACTAACTAGTTCTAATAGCTTTTAACAAGTTTATACAGGTTTGGATTTGATTAGATCAAATTTTAGACTTAATTCAACACAATTTAACCAGAAAGATCAGACTAGTCCGCTAGCGACCGGACAAGTCCGCACTTTACGAGATCAGCATATTAGGGTTTTCTAGATCGACGTGAATTTGGAGATTAGGGGTTGAATTCTCGTAAGGAAAAGATAATAGAAGGTATACCAGGTGTTTAGGACTCCAATGAATCAAGAAACTTGGAGGTAGCACTTGGATCTTGACGATCTAGGGTTGGTGATGAACTTGGGGATCAATTGGTGGTGAAGAACGAAACTTGGTGGAGATCTTGATCCTCTTTCATTTCCCCCTCTTATTCTTCTTGCTTGGGATCTTCTCCTCCC
This sequence comes from Tuctoria greenei, assembly GCA_036927565.1. Classification (NCBI taxonomy): domain Eukaryota; kingdom Viridiplantae; phylum Streptophyta; class Magnoliopsida; order Poales; family Poaceae; genus Tuctoria; species Tuctoria greenei. Next base: position 6,888,783 of record JAYESD010000001.1, on the reverse strand, counting down.
TCCTTGATGGTGGCTCTTCACGAACTAGGGTTTGGGTGGGTGGAAAAGTGGCAAATAGATGTTAATCCAAGGGGTGGGGCTGTTTATATAGATGTGGAGGCCAGGGTTAGATGGATTTCGAGTTTGGGATGAGTAGAGGCCGGTTTAGAGTCCCACACGGGCTCTAAAAGAGTTGGGCACGACGTACCTAGGCCCACTTAACGTGAAACCCAAGAAACAAGTCGTAAAACAAAAGATCAATTCGGAGTCACGAAATATCGGACAAGTCCGGACAGGACCGGACTAGTCCGAAGTCGTCCAGAGAGAAAATCGAACAAGTCTGGCCAAACATCGGACAAGTCCGATTTTGAACAGAAAGGAAATCGGACAAGTCCGCTGGAACACCGGACTAGTCCGGAAAAGTCCAGGGACTTAGCAAATTTTTCAAGGATTCTTGAAATACCGGACTAGTCCGCACAAAATCGGACAAGTCCGAAGTTGTCCAGAGGCAAAAATCGGATTAGTCCGCAGCGAAAACGGACAAGTCCATTTTTAGTCAGAGAGAAATCGGACTAGTCCACAGCAAAAACGGACCAGTCTGCACTTTCCTGCGTTTTAAGTGCGGTTTTGTTCCAAATCAATTTTAAACTCGTTCCTCTTGTTGTGGGTTAATGTTAAACATGTATATGAATGTATGCAAGGCATGATGCATGAAGATGAGGGTGTTACAAGAAAAAAGTTAAGAAATGGATGAAAACTTTGAAATTCCCAGATGGTTACGTAGCTAGCGTGAAACGAGCCATAAATGTTAACACAGGAAACCTGAAAGCATCTAGGCCCCCATAAGGTATGGTTTCAGTGATTAATGACAACCGTTGGATATCACTAATAATTTCGTGGATGCAAGGCCTCTCATATAACTCATCACACTTAATGGACTCTATATTTATATCATCTACTGCTCATTGGATACAATTGGAGACCCCTCAACAAGCTATTTTACGAGGTCAATCAATTTTCATGAAGACTGAAAGAAAAAACATATATGTCAAAATTATTTCATCAAAATTGACAGCACACGAGACTTAGTCGTCATTAGAAGAACATTTCAAACCAATGTCTAAGAGGTCACTCGGACAAATTCCAAAAGAATCACTTAGAAAAACTCGAAGCAGACAAAATCAACTCACCGGATCATCCGATGTATCCAGAAAAAACTACATCGGTCGAGTTGGCTCTGCAGCAAAAAAAGACCTCAGTCTTGGGTATACACCGTGTCGAAGGTCTTAAACGACACTTCCCCTGGACCTGCTAGAGAGCAGCCCACGGAGGTTCTTTGGATTCACGAGGGCTAGTCCCAGGAGATTGAGCGCAGCAAGATGGTGAACACAGAGGGTTTTACGTGGTTCGGGCCGCCGGAGCGTAACACCCTACGTCCACGGGAGTGTTTGTGTATTGCCTTGCTTGAGCGTTTATGAGTCCTAGTCTGATTTTTCGATCCCCTTCCAAGGTCGTCTGCCGAGTCCTTTAATAGTTCAAGGACTCTGCAGTCACAAGGTGGGCCCCGGGGCCCAACAGGTGGTCTCGGGGAGAGCCAAATCCTATACAAGATCTAGGATTAAATGCTATCTACTTCCCTTTGTTAGGGGCGTCAATGCGCTGTCCCGCCGCGTCGTGCGCCAGGGCTACACATAGTTGGTGATGATGGCAGTGCATGTCCCGCCCGTCTTGTCCTTGCAACCCATTCGTCTGTATTGCGGCGTGGGTCTGTACCGACTACTTGGACAAGACATGACACTGGAGCCTTGACTTACGCATGCGCGACTCCACTTCGCCTGGGGAAGGCGCGCGTACTTTAATGCATGTTCGAGCAGCGCACGCCTTCCTTTACTGCGACCTCCTGCCGCACTGAGTTGGCCGTCTGCCACGTGGTTGCGTCAGAGCCTGCCTCTGTGGGGAGTTGAGCACTCGATGGTAAAGGCCACGTGGCGCATCCGGAGCCCACCCCTGTGGTGGGGTGGAGGCTCAGCCCTGCTGGCCACATGGTAGTTCCGGTGCCTTTCCCTGCAAGGAAGCAGGCCTGACCCCGAGGTTCCGATTGGCCACGTGGCAGCCCCAGAGCCCGCCTCAGCGGGGAGGCGAGGGTCCAGTTCAGTTAGCCACGCGGCAACCCGGGAGCCTGCCCCAGCGGAGAGGTAGGATCTAGTCCTTCCCTCCTCGACGTGGCAGCCTCGGATTCAGCCTCTTTAGTAGAGGCCGAGTCCTTAGCCGTTTTCTCCTTGTGCGCGGGGGTACCCAGTCTGCGGGGTACCGACAGTGGGCCCCAAGCCCACCTTGGGAGAGTCATCGATACCGCAGGTGGGGTCTTCTTCCTTATCTTCCCGCGCAACCCTTTCGATTCCAATTCTGGGCAGTTCCCCGGGCGACATGTTCCTGCCGTTGTGGCAATGCATCTCCTCCTGGTAAGCGGAGGCACTGGAAGGGCGCCATGCGACATGACTTCCGCCTTCAATCGTGCTTTAACTACGGTGGTTCCCAAGGTGGCTCCTACACTTCCGCTTCTTTTGCCTTTTCAGAAACCGCTGAGTTACCTCCCGCATAGTTAGCCACCCGGCTCGCCTTCTTTGTCGAGTGATCCGGGCCCTCATGTCATTGCCTGTGCAGGTCTGTTGCTCTTCTACCGAGGCCGTGGCAATTCACACGCCGCGTCTGTTGGCTTGCAGAGGTGGATAAAAAGAGACCTTTCCCCCTAAGGGTCCTTTCTTCCGCTTCTGCATCCTTGCGCTCGTGCCTTCTTGCCCCAAGCCCAGTTCTTGTGCTCTAGCTCCCAATCTCCCCTTCCAGAGCCTCCTCCTTCGATCCTCATGGTGAGCATCCTGCACAAGTCCCGGTTGTCCAGGTCCGCTGACCTGGCCCCCATGCGCCAGCTTCTCAGCTGCCATGCTCCTGAGCAGGAGAAGTGGCTCTGTCCCGGGAGGCTGCCGCTGAGCCTCTCCGCCGGGGAGATGGTGCTCTTTTCATCGTACATGCTGGCCGGCTTCGTCCCGCCTGCATCCGCCTTCCTGGTCATGCTCCTGGAGACCTTCAGCCTCCAACTCCACCACCTCGCGCCGAACTCGATTGCCATGCTGGCGGTATTTGCTCACCTCTGCGAGATGTTCGTGGGGGTGATGCCGTCGGTGAAGCTCTTCAGGTACTTTTTTGTACTGAGGGCCACCGGCAGAAGCTCGAAGGAGCATCTCGGCACCTACTACTTCCAGCGCTAAACCAAGGTCCCCTCGAGGTACATTGCTTCCTTCAACTCTGCTCGATGGGAGCAGTGGCGTGAAGATTGGATGATCGCCAAGGTCGAAGCCCACGATCGGATGTGCCTCCCCACCGGGATCCCCTACTCCGAGCGGTCATTCTGGGAGGAGCGCCCAAAGCTAGAGGAGGCGTTCAACCCGGTGTTGGAGAGGATCCAGATGCTGGCGGACCACGGGCTGTTGTCTGCCATGGTGCTGAGGGACTTCATGTCCCGCCGCATAGCTCCGCTCCAGTGCCGCACCCGCCCGGCATGGATGTTCACCGGCCTATGGGACTGCACCCGGCTCGAGACCGGCCCCGGCTCCAACCTGGACGAGCAGTAGCTGCATGACATGCTGAGCCGGGTATGTCCCAACGATATTTCCCCCGAGGAGCTGGCTCTTCCGACGGCCTGCCGCCCCTTGTGCTCAGACTCCGAGCTGAGGAGGCTGCTGCCAAAGACGATGCTGACACTCGACGAGTCCGAGCTGGCGCAGCGCAAGGTCGGGGACCCGTTCCGGGGGGTCAACATCGTCGACGACGCTGAGGGAGGCGGGGCTCCCTCAAGCGGCAAAGATCCCTCAAGCGACGACGCCTCAAGCGGGCCCCATTACTGTCAATGGGGAGGCGACGACGCCTCTGTTGACAAGGGGAAAGGGAAAGCACCGGTTCCGACGTTGGACCCGACCCCAAGAAGCGCGCCCGGTCACCGCTGCCGGCCCCCTCCGCTCCTTGTCAGGACGCCGGAGCCCTGCCGCATTCGTCGTCAGGGGGCGCCGATGGCGCCACTTTGCCGCCCGAGTCCTCAACGCGCAAGAGGGGGAGGCTCCTCAACGCTAACGGGACCCAGCGTTCCCTCATCGTTCAGAGGAGCGCCAGACTTCGGGGGTGCCACCGACTCCTCCACCACAGGGGCCCCCAGCACACTCAGCAGCCCCCGCCGCGGGTTCGGGGGGTCCAAACCCCCCCCCAACCCTTTCGGGAAGCGGTGGAACTTCAACATCCCCCGGTAAGCCTGCATAGATTTTATCTTGGGTGCTATTTGCTGTGTGCTTACCCTGTCATTTCCTTATGATCCGGGTTTGCTTGATTTCAGCACCACTACAACTACTCCTCCGCCCGCGGGCCCTTCTGCTGGGCGGTATGCCGCTCCAGCCAGCTCACGGGGCTCCTCTACAGCCTCGAGCCCCGCTCCGACGCACCGGGCTGCTGCCGCCGGGGTGCCCTGGGCCTCCGTGCCCGAGACCCCCACAGCGGCTACTGAAGCCCAGCTGTGACGTCCGGTTCCGAAAAATGAACCAAGCTAACGCATATGTGTGCCCAGGATGTTCATCACACATACACGAGTGCAATCACAAAAGAGTATACAGAAAATTACCACAGAACAAGATTAATTAACCAAATTTTATTACACAAACCAGATTATCCTCGAATACAACCTCTAATGAATATTAATGACAAGTTCAACTAATGCAGCGGAAATAAACTAATTAAGCAACTAAGCAAACTAAGCATAAGGGATAGGGTATATATGCGCAGCTCCAAAACAACACCACAGGCAAAGCTGACGGTAGACACGGCCTAGAACTCCGTATTATCACCATTAAACTCCCAATCCTGACCTGCAACTGTTGGGGGGGATTGCAAGAGTGAGTACATGTCGTACTCAACAAGTGTGGAATGTATGACATGTGGCTTATTCAAATGACGACAATAATAATGGCAAAGTGCTAAAAAGTACATTAAAACATTTGAAAAGCAATATATTATATTTATATGAATCAAACCCATCATAATCATAAGTAATATCATAATACCAAACTGAATTCACTGCCATCATCAATAATTCCAGATTTCACCATTGCCAATAACCATATTCAATACCAGAAATTAAATCCATAACCATGATACTGACCATAACCATCCCAAATACCATCCCAATACCAATTTCCCTCTAATCATGGAAGTTGTCTAGGTGCTCATAACCGGGAGCACAGCTATCATGATAGTTTTATTTAACTCTGCAGAGTTTGTACCTCTTTACCCACGTGTTTGTGATTTCATCACCCGTCGGCGACTAAAGAACCTCCCTTATGCCAATTACACTTCCTTTGGTGTATGGCCAAGAGATCACAAAATAGCCTTTACAAAGGGATTACTAGCCTATTTAGACCCCACTGAGGTTTCACCGGTGGCGATGTCTCCCGCAGAGCACATCTTCAACCAAGGGCCCCCTCTTGAGCCATTCGGATCCCAGGGTAGTCCCACCAATCATCAACAAACCCAATCCGACTACCCCTTCCCCGAGCATCCTTAATGGTCCAAATAGCACTGGCAAAGCCCTAATTAATCATCTATGCTGCACCCATACTTGGCCTCGTGGTGGCACTGTAGTCTGGCTTATTCTCGCATGAACCGGTCCTTAGATCTAAAGCAAGCAAACCACCATAACATCCAACCCATCCACATACCAGGCTTGCTTAGATCACCCATTACCATATCATATTGACCAGTTCACATTAACCAGAATATCATTAATACATAATTAAATGTGTAGTGTTGTTTTCCATCCCAATTAATTAAGCGAAGCAAAAAGGTAAAAGCCCTTCCCGACTCTCTACCATATATTCCAGGTGACAAGGGTGGTTTAAACAAATCTAGTAAACTTCCTACCATAGGATTCCCATCAAATTGACACAGCATGCAGTTTTGCAAACAAAACATTTATTTTAAAAACAAGATCAATATGCTTCAAGGACACTTGCCTTGCTCTTGCTGTTGATTAGGGTCAAAGACTTCAAACTCTTGATGTTGTAGATCCTCCACGTCACTCTCTAGCGCAAATCCATCTAATCTGCACAATAACATACAAGACAAGAAACACAATCAAAGATTGCACAAATATTACTCAATATGACATGACATGCATGATTTATGCAAATGCAAGGTAGAACTTGTTACTAGATTACTTTTAATGATCACTAACTAGTTCTAATAGCTTTTAACAAGTTTATACATGTTTGGATTCGATTAGATCAAATTTTAGAATTAATTTGATGTAATTTAACCAGGAAGACCGGACTAGTCCGCTAGGGACTGGACAAGTCCGCACTTTGCGAGATCAACGGATTAGGGTTTTCTAGATCGACGTGAATTTGGAGATTAGGTGTTGAATTCACGTAAGGAAAAGAGAATAGAAGGTATACCAGGTGTTTAGGACTCCAATGAATCAAGAAACTTGGAGGTAGCACTTGGATCTTGATGATCTAGGGTTGGTGATGAACTTGGGGATGAATTGGTGGTGAAGGACGAAACTCGGTGGAGATCTTGATCCTCTTTCGTTTCCTCCTCTTCTTCTTCTTGCTTGGGATATTCTCCTCCTTCCTTGATGGTGGCTCCACACGAACTAGGGTTTGGGTGGGTGGAAAAGTGTCAAATAGATGTCAATCCAAGGGGTGGGGTTGTTTATATAGAGGTGGAGGCTAGGGTTAGATGGATTTCGAGTTTTGGGATGAGTAGAGGCCGGTTTAGAGTCCCACATGGGCTCTAAAAGAGTTAGGCACGACGTACCTAGGCCCACTTAACATGAAACCCAAGAAACAAGTCGTAAAACAAAAGATCAACTCGGAGTCACGAAATAACGGACAAGTCCGGACAGGACCGGACTAGTCCGAAGTCGTCCAGAGAGAAAATCGGACAAGTCTGGCCAAACATCGAACAAGTCCGAATTTTGAACACAAAAGAAAGCGGACAAGTCCGCTGGAACACCGGACTAGTCCGGAAAAGTCCAAGGACTTAGCAATTTTTTCAAGGATTCATGGAATATCGGACTAGTCCGCACAAAATCGGACAAGTGCGAAAGTTTCCAGTGCCAAAATCGGACTAGTCCGCACTTTCCTGCGGTTTTAAGTGCGGTTTGTTCCAAATCAATTTTAAACTTGTTCCTCTTGTTGTAGGTTAATGTTAAACATGTATATGAATGTATGCAAGGCATGATGCATGAAAATGAGGGTGTTACACCAGCTGCACGCGCTGGCGACTGTTGCTGCACCCGCCAACGACTCCGCATCCACCGGCTACTCTGTGCTGGCCGATGCCGCCACGCCGTCCGACACCGCTACGTCGGCTGGCGCCGCCGCCCCGGGTGCTGTCACCGGGGAGGAGGCCCTTGCGGGCGACGCGCCTGCTTCTGGCGGTGGTCCCCCCCCCCCCCCCGCCTTCTCCGATTGGGAGAGCTCTGGTCCCCGTCTCCCCAGTGATCCTCCAAATGGAGGATGATATTGAGGAAGTGGGGGGGGGGGCAGGGACCCACTGCTAGGGTGGAGCTGCTCCACCTGTCTGAGGCCATGGCCGTGGCCTACTCCGGCTTCCGGCAGGCTCAGGCGACCCTCGCCCGGGAGAAAGGGCGGCTTGAAGACGAGGATGACCAGCTCCGGGAATGGGCGAGGACACTGGAGGCCCGGACCCGGCTGGCGAAGAGCCGAGCGGCTCAGTGGGAGGCGGTTGTTTGGGAGGTGATGAAGATCCTCGAGCAGGAGCACGAGCTCATCGCTCAACTGGATGCTGTCACCCAGAAGCTGAAGGCAGATGCCACGACTATCCACGCTGAGGCCAGCTCCCGCCTCCAGTCCTGCGAGGACCTTCAGCAATTGCTGTCTAACCGGGAAGCTGCTCTTGCCGAACGGGAGCAGGAGTTGGCGGCGAAGCAGGCTGAGGCGGAGGCGACCTCCTGCTGGCTTGTCCTCCAGCAGGAAGGGGCGAGGGTCCGCGCCGCCGAGCTAGACCGCCGGGATGCTGCCCTGGCTGAGGCGGAGCAACACCAGCTCGCCGAGCGCCAGGCCCTCCTGGACCGCGAGTTCAACGTCGCCCTCAAGGAGGGTGACTTGATCCGCCGTGAGAGGGAGGTCGGCGAGCGCGAGGGGGCCCTGGCAGCCAAGGAGAAGCGGTTCCTGGACAGCGGCCCTCGAGCATTGGCGGCAGCCCAACAGGAGGTGCAGGAGCTCCGGGCGTCGCGCTCTGCTGAGGCCCGGAAGGTCTGGGAGTTACTTGGCGGCACCGACTCGGCTCTGGTGCCGCTCGGCTTTAGCCCGGTGCGCGTGGGGGAACCAGTGCAGGAGGTGAGCCAGGTGTTCCCAGCACTTGACTCCACCAGCTCGAGGATGCATTCGCTGGGGGCCATCATCGACAACCAGCTGGAGGCAGAAGGGAGGATGCTGGTGAAGGAGGTGGCGACGCACATCCTGGCCTGCTACCGGAGCTGGTACCCTGATGTCCCTCTGCAGCCGGTCCTCAAGGGGCTCATCGCTGAGAGTGTGACGCCCGATTCCGAAAAATAAACCAAGCTAACGCATATGTGTGCCCAGGATGTTCATCACACATACATGAGTGCAATCACAAATGATATACAAAAAATTACCACAGAACAAGATTAATTAACCAAATTTTATTATACAAACCAGATTATCCTCGAATACAACCTCTAATGAATATTTATGACAAGTTCAACTAATGCAGCGGAAATAAACTAATAAGCAACTAAGCAAACTAAGCATAAGGGATAGCGCAGCTCCATGCAACACCACAGGCAAAGCTAACGGTAGACACGGCCTAGATCTCTACATTATCGCCATTAAACTCACAATTTTGACCTGCAACTGTTGGGGGGATTGCAAGAGTGAGTACATGTCGTACTCAGCAAGTGTGGAAAGTATGACATGTGGCTGATTCAAATGATGAATGTAATAATCGCTGAGTGTTGAAAAGTACAGTAAAACCATTTGGAAAAGCAATGTATCATATTTATGTGAAGTAAATCCATCATAAACCATGTAACCATCATAATACCAGTCCATAATTCACCATTGCCAATAACCATAATCAATGTCATAAACCATGATTCCATCCCATAACCATAACCATAATCATAATATCAACCATAACCATTACCAAACCATAACCATCCCAAATCCCAATTTCCCTCTAATCATGTAGGTCATCCAGGCGCTCATAACCGGGAGCACGACTATCATGATAGTTTTAATACTCTGCAGAGTTTGTACCACTTTACCCACGTGTTTGTGATTTCATCACCCGTCGGCGACTAAAGAACCTCCCTTTCGCCAATTACACTTCCTTTGGTGTATGGCCAAGAGATCACAAACTAGCCTTTATAAAGGGATTACTAGTCTATTAAGACCCCACTGAGGTTTCACCGGTGGCGATGTCTCCCACTGAGCACATCTTCAACCAAGGGCCCCCTCTTGAGCCATTCGGATCCCAGGTTAGTCCCACCAACCATCAACAAACCCAATCCGACTACCCCTTCCCCGAGCATCCACAATGGTCCAAACAGCACTAACAAAACCCTAATTAATCAGCTATGCCGCACCCGTACTTGGCCTCGTGGTGGCACTGTAGTCCTGGCCTATTCTCGCATGAACCGGTCCTTAGATCTAAAGCAAGCAAACCACCATAACATCCAACCCATCCACATACCAGGCTTGCTTAGATCACCCATCGTATTGACCAGTTTACATTAACCAGAATATCATTGATGCATAATTAAATGTGTAGTGTTGTTTGCCATCCCAATTAATTAAGCGAAGCAAAAAGGTAAAAAACCCTTCCCGACTCTCTACCATATATTCCAGGTGACAAGGGTGGTCAAACAAATCTAGTAAACTTCCTATCATAGGGTTCCCATCAAATTGACACAAGCATGCAGTTTGCAAACAAAACATTTATTTTAAAACAGGATCAATATGCTTCAAGGACACTTGCCTTGCTCCGACGGATAGGGTTGCTCAAGCGCTTCGAAGTCTTGATTCTGAAAATCCTCGTACACGATCTCTTGAGCACTTCCCTCTACTCGTGATCACACATACAAGAAAATACATACAAATCAACATGATGCACACACACTAATCAACATGCGATGATATGCATGCATGCAAAGTACAATAATTGATTAACTACGGTTGTTTATTAATTAGATGCAACTAGTTCATATGTGTTCATATGAGTTTACGGGGGTTTTAGAGTGGATTAATGCTGCTGAAAATAAAAAGACGATGCAACTAAAATCAATTTACGTCTATTAGATCTAATACATCGCTAAAATTCGCATCCGAAAAACGAACCCTACCGTAGATGCGACGGCTTCGAAGATCGCGGGATGAATGCAACGCGTAGACGAAGTAAATGCGCAAGGTCCTCCGGCGGCACGACGACGACGACGATCTCCAGTGGACGACGGCACCCTCATCTTTTTCTTCCCCTTCTTCCCCTCTTTTTTTCTTCCTTTTCTTCCCCTGGCGGCGCAGCCTCTGGTCCCTTTTTTTCCTCTAGCGGCGGCTAGGGCTTTTCTTTCTGGCGGCGGCGTTGTTTTTGACATCAAGGGAAAAATACGAAACCTAGGGTCGTATATATAGCCGGGCGTTAGAGACGAATCGGTACCGACTCGATACCGTGGCTGAGGCCGACTCGGCCGTAGCTCGGGGCGCAGGCGCGGTCAACGCGGGGGCACGGGCGAGTGGCACCGGCCGCGGGGCGCATGGCACGCGCGACAGGCGCGCTGGCGGCGCGTGCTGGTGGGGTCTCGTGGCGGGCGAGCGCGCGGTCGGTCGGGGGTCGCGCGCTGTGGGAGGGCGGCGGGGCGTGGGGCCCGGGGCGCATTGCGGGACGCGTGCGGCGCGGGTGGGGTCAGCGTGGCACGTGGGAGCGGGATCACGGTCGCGCGCGGGAGGCTGCGTGGCCGGCTTGGCCGTTTGGCCTGCCCGGCGGTTGTTTGTTTGTTTTTTTCTTTTTTTTTTCTTTTTTTTATATATATATACTTTTTTTCGTTATATTATTTATTTACTTATATTTTTCCTTTTTTGTTATTCTTTTTATTATTATTACATATTTTATTATTTATACTATTTTTTGTATATATTTTCTTTTTCTTTACATATATAAATATTATCATTAAATATATATTATTATATATATTCTTATTTATTTTATTTTTATATGTTATTATTATTTTTATACTTATTCCCTATTTCAACTTTTATGCTATTATTTTCTTTTTCTTCTTTTGCTACATACATTTGTATATATGCTCCATCTTTTATTATTATTTTTTTTTCTTTATTCTACTAATGTTTAATGCATGATGCAAAAATTGAGGGTGTTACAGAGAGGGAAGAGGCCGCCAAGTCTGAAGTCTCGGATGCAGTGGCGCTCATCACCTCAAGGTTCCAGCAGAGCGGCTGAGGGCTCCCCATGCGCTGTTTATGTTTTATGTTTCTTTCAACTTTTGTCTGTGGTTGCATGTGGTGGCAAACTTTTTATTTTGGAACAAAAAATCTGCCTGTAGTGCCTCTTATACTCATCATGCTTTTATTTCAAGCAATATCTTCTAGTTGCTTGTTGCTCCTTAGCTTCCAGGACCTGCCGCCCCCTGGAGTGTGGCCCCCTGACAGGTGTGGCCAGTTGTTATGGGCACACCTGTCAGATACCTAGAAGTTAGGGCGGACGGTTGCAGGGGAGCTTAGGATGCGTAGGTAGCATTGCTGTAACTGAGTATGCAGGGATGTTGACGGCGGGCCCCCTGGGGGTGCCACCGGAGCTTCGGTCCAGCAGTGGCCACCATCTTCTGTGAAATGTTGATGGCGGCCCCCCCTGGGGGTACCACCGGAGCTTCGGTCCGGCGATGCCTACCATCTCTGGTGAAAGGTCGATGGCGGGGCCCCTGGGGGGTGCCACCGGAGCCTTGGTCCGGCGGTGCCCACCATTTTCGTGGGTACTCTAACGGTTATCGCCGGGATAACTCCTTGAAGACCCGCGTATAGATCAAAAAACAGGAGAAGTAATTCTGTCCGTTGGTCATTGTTTCCCTGCTCCTTTTTAGTGTTGCTTGACTTACAATCTTGGGCTGACTCATGGGGCTTGGGTAATTCAGTGCATCTGCACCTAGGGATCGCTATCCATACTACTTAAGGGTGGTCCATCTGGCCCCCAGTACTCAGCTGTAGCGCTGGGGAGGCAGGGCGCACAGGCTTAGGGTACAGGACCAGACTAAGCATGCTGTGCCCCTGGTCCTCCCTCTCGGCGTAAGCTTTTCCCGGGGGAGACCATCTGGAGACACTTACCCCCGAGTATGGGAACATCCGAGGCCCCAGGCACATTGTAGGTACCTCAAGCTACCCCACCTGCAACCAGACAGCAAGGATCCCACTATTGCTAGAGCAGGGAAAAATGACAGCGCTTATGATAGATCATGAGCTACAACAAACGTATAGCAATATCATAAAAAATTAAAGATAATTTTTGAATAAGAAACCCTATACAGGGTAGGACAACAATCTTTCATTGCGGTCTCCCATAAGATGGGACAGGTTTTACAAGGGGAACGACCCGGCTCGGGCGACAAAGGAAGCTGAGTGCACCTACTTAGGATTCTGGACCAGGCTAAGCAAAATGTGCACTCAGATCCTTGTTCGCAGAGCCTTAGTGACCCTAAGTACCGTTCCTAGGCACCATGTACCTTTTACAATGAAAGAAAACTGTCCTAACGCTGGTCTAGGGGTAGAACTTACGGAGGTGCTCGATGTTCCAGGGGCTGGGCAGTCGCTCTCCATCCTCCGTGGCTAGGCGGACGCACCCAGGGCGGCATACCTCCGTAACCCGGAAGGGGCCCTCCCATCCGGGGGAGAGTTTGTTAGCCCCTTCCCGGGAGAGTATGCGATGCAGCACGAGGTCGTCTACCTTTAGCTCCCTACTCCGCATGGTACTCTGGTGGTAGTGCTAGAGCGTCTACCTGTACCGTGCATTTCGAAGAGCCGCTCTTACTCGTCCCTCGTCGACGAGGTCCACGTCTTCACGCTGGAGCTGGTCCTGCGCGGCTTCGTCGTACACCCAGACACCGGGGGAGCCCCTGGTAATTTCTGGGGGGGAAGATGGCCTCTGCACCGTACACCAGGAAGAAAGGCGTTTCCCCCGTGGCCCGACTGGTTGATGTCCGGCTAGCCCACAGTGCACACGAAAGCTCGTCTACCAAGTTCGCACCATGCTTCTCAAGGTGTGAGAATGTGCGCGTCTTGAGGCCCTTGAGGTTCTCTGCATTGACCCTCTGGACCTGTCCATTGCTCTCTGGGTGAGCGACAGATGCATAACAGACTTGGATCCCATGGTCCTCACAGTATTCCTGGAACGCTGCACTTGTGAACTGGGTCCCGTTATCAGTGATGATTCTGTTCGGGACCCCGAACCGACAGACGATCGACTTGATGAATTTGACTGCTGACTGCTTGTTGATGGTGACGACTGGGGCGGCTTCCGGCCACTTACTGAACTTGTCTACGGCGGCGTAGAGGTGCCGGAATCCTCCGACGGCTCTGGGAAAGGGTCCCAGGATATCCAACCCCCATACAGCGAATGGCCATCAGGGAGGGATCATCTGCAGCGCCTGAGCTGGTGTGTGGATCTGCTTGGCATGGAACTGGCACGCCTTGCATCTCCCGACCATCTCTGCGACATCCTGGAGTGTTGTCGGCCAGTAAAAGTCGTGTCAAAAGGCTTTACTGACCAGCATGCGGGATGATGCGTGGTTCCCACACTCGCCTCTGTGGATCTCTGCGAGCAAGTTGCAGCCCTCCTCCCGGGTAATGCAACACAACAGGATGTCGTTGGCGCCACGCCAGTAGAGATCCCCTTCCACCAGCGTGTACCTCTTAGCCATGCGGACTATCCTTTCTGCCAGGGCATGTTCTTCGGGAAGGATGTTGTCTTCCAAGTAGTCCCGGACCTCCGAGATCCATGCATCAGGACTTACTTGAGCCTCCGGATCTTGGGCGCCCGGTAGCTCGGAGCTCCCGGTGGCACATACGATCCTTGGCGGGCTCCATGGTAGCAGAACCGCCGGGACTACCAGCTTCGAGGTGCTGGGCTTGCCCCCTTCGCCTGGTTCGGCTGCTCGGGCGGTTGGTCGCGGTAACGTCCTTGCAAAGACTCCTTTAGGCACTGGGGCCCCTGTGGAGGCCTTCGTTGACAGGTTGTCTGCGACTGAGTTGTCGGCTTGGGGTACATGGCACAAGTCCAAGACTTTGAAGTCCTTTTCAAGCTTCCGACCGTGCAGCAAGTATGCTGCTAGCTGTGGGTCGTTGCAGCTGCATTCCCCTTTGACTTGCTTGATGATCAGCTGGGAATCACCTTTAACCAGAAGCTGACGGACATTGAGAGTCAGGTCAGTCTTTAGCCCGAAGATGAGGGCTTCGTATTCTGCTGTAACGCCCAAAATTTTCGCATTATGCATTGCATACATGGTCATGCATTAAACACTAGTAGAATAAAAGAAAAATAATAAAACATATACATATACAAATATGTGTAGCAAAAGAAGAAAAAGAAAACAATAATTATAGCCTAAAACTTGTAATAGGGAATAAGTATAAAAATAATAATAATAAAATATATATAAATATATATATATAAATAATATATATAACAATATATAAAAAATAGAAAAAATATTAATAATATATGTTATAAAAATAATAAATAATAAATAATAAATATATAGTATTAATAATATATATATATATAAATATATATATATATATATAAAATAAATTATATAATAAAGGGAAAGTAAAAAAAAAATGGGCAACCCGCCGGCCAGGCCAAACGGCCCAGCCGGCCAGGCACCCCGCGGCCACCTCCCGCGCTGGCCCCGCCGCCACGCGGCCGCAGCTGGGCCCCACCTCCGCCGAACCCCCGGCTCGGCCGCCCGCCTCCCGCACCCGCGCGAGATCCCCACGCGCGACCGGCGCGCCTCGCGCGCAGCCCGGCCGCCGTACGAGTCCTCCCCCCCTTGGGTCCCGCCTCCCGCGCCGTAACGCCCCGCCCCGCCCCGACACTCCCGCGCCGTAACGACCGAGCCGCCCCCGATTCTCCCGATCCCGCCCGGCCTCCCGCGCTAACCGCCTCCCGTGAATCCCGGTTCCCGCGTGACTCCCAACCGAGCCGGATTCCACGGCAACCCCACGCCCCTATAAATACGACCGAAGGAATCGATTTTTTCCCAGCCGCCAGCAACCGCCGGAACAGGAAAAAAAGGGAGTCCAGAGAGCTGCGCCCAGGGAAGAAAAAAGGAGAAAAAGAAGGGGAAGAAGAGGGAGAAAAAGAGGAGGGCGCACCGTTCGCCGGAGATCGTCGCCGACGTCGTGCCGCCGAAGGTCTGCTGCGCCATCCACTTCGTCTACGCGTCGCATTGTTCCGCGACCGTCAAGTCGTCAGATCTACGGTAGGACATGTTCCCGATACGAATTTTAGCGATCATATTGAATCTAATAGGCATGAATTGATTTTAGTTGCACCATAAATTTTATTTCAGCAGCATTAATCGACCCTAAAACCCCCGTAAACTCATATGAACACGTATGAACTAGTCGCATCCAATTAATAAACGACCGTAGTAAATTAATTATTAAACTGTGCATGCATGCATGTCATTGCATGTTGATTATTTTGTGTGCATTATGTTGAATTGTATATGTTTTCTTGTATGTATGATCACGTGTAGAGGAACGTGCTCAAGAGGCCGCATACGAGGATTTCCAAAACCAAGACTTCGAAGCGCTTGAGCAACCCCATCCGCCAGAGCAAGGCAAGTGTTCTTGAAGCATATTGATCCTGTTTTAAAATAAATGTTTTGTTTGCAAAATTGCATGCTGTGTCAATTTGATGGGAATCCTATGATAGGAAGTTTACTAGATTTGTTTGACCACCCTTGTCACCTGGAATTTATGGTAGAGAGTCGGGAATGGTTTTTACCTTTTTGCCTCGCTTGATTAATTGGGATGGGAAAACAACACTACACATTTAATTATGCATCAATGATATTCTGGTTAATGTGAACTGGTCAAATACGATGGGTGATCTAAGCAAGCCTGGTATGTGGATGGGTTGGATGTTAGGGTGGTTTGCTTGCCTTAGATCTAAGGACCGGTTCATGCGAGAATATGCCAGGCCAACAGTGCCACCACAAGGCCAAGTATGGGTGCGGCGTAGCTGAATAATTAGGAGCGCTGCTAGTATTGTATGGACCATTGGATGGCGCGGGGAATGGGAGTCGAGGAGGACTACCCTGGGATCCGCTTGGCACACGAGGGGGCCCGTGGGTGGGAGAATAGAGATTCAAGCCTGCCGGTGAAACCTTAGTGGGCCCGTACATACTAGTAGTCCCTTTTGAAAGGCTATTTTGTGATCTCTTGGCCACACACCTACGGAAGTGTGAGATGGCACAATGGAGGTTTCTTAGTCATCGAAAGGTGATAAAATCACAAACATGTGGGTAAAGTGGTACAACCTCTGCAGAGTGTTTAAAAACTATCATGATAGCCGTGCTCCCGGTTATGAGCGCCTGGATGACCTACATGATTAGAGTTGGAAATTGGGATTTGGGATGGTTATGGTTGGTTAATGGTTATGGTTGATTTATGGTTATGGTTTGGTAATGGTTATGGTTTATGGATTATGGTCATGGATATGAATTTGAGTTATGGTAATTGGACATGGATAATGGTAATGTTGGCAATAATTGGATATGGTTTATATTTTGTTAATATGATGGTTATGATGGGATTGTTTCACATAGACATAGTATAATGCTTTTCAAATGTTTTACTGTACTTTTCAGCACTTAGCCATTTATTACATTCGTCGTTTGAATAAGCCACATGTCATACTTTCCACACTTGCTGAGTACGACATGTACTCACCCTTGCAACCCCCCCCCCCCCCAACAGCTACTGGAGACAATTGGGAGTACCCTGAGGATCACGTGGAGTACTAGGTTGCGTACCGCCGTCAATTGCCTGTGGATTGGAGTCGTGCTGTTTAGTTTATTTTCCGCTGCAATTATTTAGAGTTTTATTATTCGTGAACTATTGGATTATTGTAATAAAGTACTTATTTATTAGTTAAGACGTGGTTAAATTCTGTTTATCATTTGTGAATCACTCGTGTATGTGTGTTGAACATCCTGGGCACACATATGCGTTACGCTTGGTTCATATTCGGAACCGGGTGTCACAAATTGGTATCAGAGCCGCGTTGACCGTAGGACGCAAGCCTAGGTAGAATGGACACTCTAGAGCACTTAGGAACACTCTTCTAATATGCTATTTTCGAAAATTTTTGCTGCTATTTGTTTCCCTTATTTTCAGCCGCAAAAAGTACTGATCGCTGCTGCGTTTTTTTGATAAAAATTTTTGGAAGTGAGCAATATTAAGTGCTGCTGTTTTGCTGCGTAAATTTTCGCGGAAAAAGTGTGTTTTGCCGCTGTTATGTGTGGGTAAAATTATTGTGTTGGTTGCTGTATTTTTTCTCTTTATTTTTCGTTCTTTTGGAACCGCTGCACCGCTCTTTTTCCGCTGTTTTAGCTGCTGAAATTTTCAGATTTGTATTTGGTTATTTCTTTTTCCTCTAATGTATTCTTGTTTTCTGTAGATGGCCCGCACCAAGACAACCCCCCGTAAGTCGACCGGTGGGCTTGTGCCCCCGCGTAGGTTGGCCAGTCGCTCTCCGGCCGTCGACCCCCGTCACCCCGTGGTGATCCGTTCTGACGGCAGAGCCGCAGGACAACTGCGACACCGTCTCCATGCCCTACTCCGTGAGGCTGGCTACCGTCACCACAGCCTCTCGCTCTCCTACCACACCACTGGAGTGCAGCGCCCCGGCAGGAAGGAGTGGAGCTGCAAGATCTATATCTTCTACGGTGACGAGTTGGTGAAGACCCACAGCAGCCCCGCTTGGAGGAGCTCCCTCCGATCTGCGGAGCAGGATGCTAGCTGGGAAGCAGCCACTTTTTGGAGCCACGCCCGCCGTTTCCGTCTGGAGGACACGGTGCACGCCTTCGTTCCGCAGCGTCCCAGTGGCACTGCGCGCTTCGTCTCCAGGCACGTGGAGGGACCCCTGGACCTCCCGCAGTCTCGTCAGACTGTTGACGACGTGACCCAGCTCAGTGCCCGACTTCAGAGGGCGCAGCAGGAGATTCAGGATGGACGTGACCTCGCCCAACGCCACGAGGCGATAATCAGGAGGTATCGTCGGATCACTGACGAGGACCCGGACGACTACGCGTCCGACACCCCGATGTGGACCCCAGACTCTCCAGACCGTCGCAACGGTCAGCGTGAGTCGTCTTCTGAGGAGTCCTCTGACGAGGAGCCTTCCAGTGTGGCATCTACCGCACCACCGCCGCCTGCTGCCTCACCACCACAGGACCCCGAGGACCCCGATGACAACAACGACGACGAGGACCCGGATGAGTTCCCGCTCGACGACGAGTAGTCCTCGACCTATGCCACGACTCAAGGATGGGCACACCCCCATTAGTTAAATAAGAGCGATGTAATATACTTGTGTGACCTTGAGTTGTGTTACTTCTTTTAGGATCTTTGTAAATTCTGTTTGGTGCTTGTTTGAGTGCTTGTGTGCTTAGTAGAGAGTTGTGGAATGCTTCAACAATTGTCCACATCCTCATAATATAGGTCTATATTAATAAAGAATTATTTAGTGTCACATCCCTTGATGCATATAGTTGGGACGTTTCTTTCAAAATTCTAAATCCTTCTGTCCCCACTTTCTTTCGCCAACAGATGGTGAGAACTCGTAACCAGAGGGATGCCAACGATGAGGAGGAGCGCAATGAAGTACCTCAGAACAACCAGGGACATGCTCATGGAGCCATCAATATTGAACAACTGTTAGCTATGCAGAACCAGCTCATGCAGACCATGATACAGACCATGGGACAGCTGCAAGCTAGCAACAACAATCAGCCCCACCTACCTCTACCGCCACCCCCGCCACATCACAACCGTTTGGGAGAGTTCATGAGGACCAGACCGCCCACCTTTGCACAAGCCACAGACCTAATGGAAGCTGATGATTGGCTGAAGTCCGTTGAGAAGAAACTTGCTATTGTCCAGTGCACTGATAGGGAGAAGGTTATCTTTGCATCACATCAACTAGTCGGAGCAGCCGCTGACTGGTGGGAAGCTCTTTGCAACGCTCATGATAACCAGTAGGCAATCACTTGGGCTGAGTTTAAACAGAGTTTCCGTTCCCACTATGTACCTGAAGGAGTTATGATACTGAGAAGACAAGACTTTGAAAATCTCAGGCAAGGAAGGATGAGTGTGAGTGAGTATCTCAACAAATTCAATCAATTATCAAGGTATGCTCCAGAAGACATCAAAACTGATAGTAGGAAGCAGTATCTGTTTATGAGGGGTCTCAACAATGAAATTCAAGTCCAGTTACTCAATACTGATTATCCAAACTTCCAAAAGCTGGTTGACAAGGCTATTGTGGTTGAGAACAAGATTCGTGAGATGGAGCAGGACAACAAAAGGAAGATGTCACATCATGGACCGCAACAAGGAAGCAATGTTCGCCCCCGCTATGCACCACCTACTGCACCACACTACAACCCATCTGCTCCTGCATACCGCGCTGCTTATCCGCCCCGCCCAAATCAGCCACCGCAGCAACGCCCCGCCATGCAAGCGCCTCGCAATCCTGTGCCACCTGCGTCGCGTCCTAACATGGCGGCAAATGCTCAAAACTAGTTGCGCCCAAACTTCCCTAATGCTACGGGTGGTAAGACATGCTATGCGTGTGGAGAACCCGGACACTTTGCAAGTCAATGCCCCAAGAGAAACAATGGTCCTATGAACAATGCACCAAGGCCAAATCACCCGCGACCAAATGGAGGAGCACCACAAGGCAACCGTGGACAGCAGAATTTTGCTCGTGGCAATGTGAATCATGTCTCTACTAAGGAAGCCCAGCAAGCTGATGACGTCGTGATTGGTATGTTTCTCGCCAACTCCAACCCCGCGACTGTTTTATTTGATTCAGGAGCATCTCATTCATTCATCTCGTCAAAGTATGTTGCCAAGTACAATTTGCCTATATCTCATATGAAGCAAACTATGCTAGTAAGTTCTCCTGGCGGAGAGATGAGGACAAATATAGTATGTCCGAAAGTAAGCATTAAAATAAGGGGGATATACTTTCTCGCAAACCTCATAGTATTGGACTCCCAAGGAATAGACATAATACTTGGAATGGACTGGTTGAGCAAGTATAATGGAGTCATTCAATGCGCCGAGAGGATTGTACAGTTGACAAGTGAACATGGTACCCGCATTGAAGTTGAAGCAGCCCAACCTGCAAGAGGGAAAGCGATGCTGAATCACGTGGAAGAAGTGACATTGGAAAGCATTCCGATCGTTCGCGAGTACCCGGACATGTTTCCAGATGAGTTGCCAGGTATGCCACCTGATCGTGACATAGAATTCGCCATTGAGTTGATACTCGGAACTGCACCTATAGCTAAGAGGCCGTATAGGATGCCTCCTAAGGAATTAGCAGAGCTCAAGAAGCAAATTCAAGAGCAGCTAGAGAGGGGTTTTATACGCCCAAGCTCGTCCCCGTGGGGAGCCCCAGTGCTCTTCGTAGATAAGAAGGATGGAACCCAGAGGATGTGTGTGCACTATAGGTCTCTCAATGAAGTGACAATTAAGATCAAGTACTCACTGCCCCGTATAGAGGATTTGTTCGACCAAATGAAGGGTGCCTGTATCTTCTCCAAGATCGACTTGCGGTCAGGATACTTCCAAATGAAGATTAGACCATCGGATATACCTAAGACAGCATTTCGGACACGATATGGATCTTATGAGTACACCGTCATGTCATTTGGGTTGACGAACGCGCCTGCGTACTTTATGTATCTCATGAATAAGGTCTTCATGGAATATCTGGATAAGTTCGTTGTAGTGTTCATCGATGATATTATGATCTACTCGAAGGATGAGAAGGAACATGAGGAACACTTGAGGCTTACGCTGCAGAAATTAAGGGAGCATCAATTGTATGCCAAGTTCAGTAAATGTCAATTTTGGTTATGGGAAGTTTCTTTCTTAGGCCATATTATTTCCGGGGGAGGAGTATCAGTTGACCCAGGGAAAGTGAGAGATGTGCTTAAGTAGGAACCGCCACAGAATGTTAAGGAAATTTGGAGTTTCCTTGGAATGGCTGGATATTACCGCCGATTCATCAAGGACTTCTCCAAGATAACCAAGCCTATGACCGAATTACTCATGAAAGAGAAGGCATTCCGTTGAACTCAAGCTTGTCAAGATAGCTTTGAGGAGTTAAAGAAAAGGTTGACAACCGCGCCAGTGTTAGTATTACCGGACGTGAGCAAGAGTTTTGATATATATTGTGATGCATCAAGACAAGGATTAGGATGTGTGCTCATGCAAGAAGGCCAAGTGGTAGCTTATGCATCGAGGCAACTAAAGAAACATGAGTTGAATTATCCTACACACGACCTTGAACTGGCAGCCGTGGTACACGCCTTGAAGATATGGAGACACTATGTTTTTGGTCACCGATGTGAGATTTATACAGATCACAAGAGTCTCAAGTACATATTCACACAAACGGATCTGAATCTGAGGCAACGCCGATGGTTGGAACTCATCAAGGATTATGACGTGGGAATCAACTATCACCCAGGGAAGGCCAACGTAGTGGCCGATGCCTTGAGCCGAAAAGGAGTAAGTCATCAACTCACAGTTCAAGAACTGCCATCCGAGTTATGTAAGGAGTTTGAACGGTTGAACCTTGGATTCATAAATGAGATGGGAACGATGGAAGTCAACCCAAAATTAGAGCAGGAAATACGGGAAGGACAGACAAAGGACAAGGAAATACAGGAAATCAAGGAAAGGACCCAAGAAGGAAAGGAATTCAGATTTGATGAGGACGAACAGGGTACCTTATGGCTTGGAAAGAGGATTGTGGTACCAAATGTCAGGCATATTCGTGAAACAATATTGAAGGAGGCACATGACTCGCCTTACTCTATTCATCCTGGTTGTACGAAGATGTACAAGGACTTAAAGACATGCTACTGGTGGGCCAGCATGAAAAAGGATATAGCCGAATATGTTGCACTTTGTGATGTGTGCCAACGAGTTAAAGCTGAACATCAAAGGCTAGCCGGATTGTTACAACCACTAAAGGTCTCGGAATGGAAGTGGGAAGAGATTGGTATGGATTTTATAGTTGGATTACCGCGAACTCAGTCTGGCTATGATTCAATATGGGTTATTGTGGATCGATTGACAAAATCAGCTCATTTCATCCCTGTCAAGACCACATATACCACCGCGAAGCTAGCAGAATTGTATATGGAGCACATTGTGTGTCGACACGGAGTACCGAAGAAGATAGTCTCGGATAGAGGTTCTCAATTTACCTCCAGATTTTGGCAGAAATTGCATGAAGCAATGGGAATAAGGTTGAACTTCAGTTCGGCGTATCACCCTCAAACGAATGGACAAATCGAGAGGACCAACCAAATTTTGGAAGACATGTTGAGAGCATGTGCTTTAAAGCATAGGAAAAGTTGGGATAAAAGTTTGCCGTATGCTGAATTCTCGTACAACAATAGTTACCAAGCAAGTTTGAAAATGTCACCCTATGAAGCACTATACGGAAGGAAGTGTAGGACTCCCTTGTTTTGGAATGAAACCGGAGAGAATCAAGTATTTGGTCCCGACGTGTTACAAGATGTTGAAAGGCAAGTCCATATAATACGGGAAAACTTAAAGGCTGCCCAGTCTCGACAGAAAGGTTATGCTGATAATAGGCGAAGGAGTCTGTCTTTTGAAGTTGGATATTTTGTATACCTCAAAGTGTCACCTATCAGAGGTCAGCGACGGTTTAACGTCAAAGGAAAACTGGCACCACGTTACATCGGACCATTTAAGATTCTGGACAAGCGAGGAGAGGTAGCTTATCGACTTGAGCTGCCGACGTATCTCTCCGATGTACACGACGTGTTTCACGTCTCTCAACTCAAGAAGTGTCTCAGGGTACCGGAAGAACAAGTGCCAATGGACGAGTTAGAACTTCAGGAGGATTTGTCCTATGTCGAGCAACCTATCAAAATTTTGGATATGAAGGAAAGGGTCACGAGAAATAAGAGGATCCGTTGGTGCAAAGTGCAATGAAAACACCATACGGAAGCCGAAGCTACATGGGAACGTGAAGAAGACCTGAAGGCAGAATTCCCTCATCTTTTCTCCACGCTATCGAATCTCGAGGGCGAGATTCACTTTAAGGGGGGTAGGTTTGTAACGCCCAAAATTTTTGCATTATGCATTGCATACATGGTCATGCATTAAACACTAGTAGAATAAAAGAAAAATAATAAAACATATACATATACAAATATGTGTAGCAAAAGAAGAAAAAGAAAACAATAATTATAGCCTAAAACTTGTAATAGGGAATAAGTATAAAAATAATAATAATAAAATATATATAAATATATATATAAATAATATATATAACAATATATAAAAATAGAAAAAATATTAATAATATATGTTATAAAAATAATAAATAATAAATATATAGTATTAATAATATATATAAAAAATATATATATATAATAAATTATATAATAAAGGGAAAGTAAAAAAAGAAAAAGAAAAAAAATGGGCAACCCGCCGGCCAGGCCAAACGGCCCAGCCGGCCACGCACCCCGCGGCCACCTCCCGCGCTGGCCCCGCCGCCACGCACCCGCAGCCGGGCCCCACCTCCGTCGAACCCCCGGCTCGGCCGCCCGCCTCCCGCTCCCGCGCGGGATTCCCGCGCGCGACCGGCGCGCCTCGCGCGCAGCCCGGCCGCCGTACGAGTCCCCCCCCTGGGTCCCGCCTCCCGCGCCGTAACGCCCCGCCCCGCCCCGACACTCCCGCGCCGTAATGACCGAGCCGCCCCCGATTCTCCCGATCCCGCCCGGCCTCCCGCGCTAACCGCCTCCCGTGAATCCCGGTTCCCACGTGACTCCCAACCGAGCCGGATTCCACGGCAACCCCACGCCCCTATAAATACGAACGAAGGACTCGAGTTTTTCCCAGCCGCCAGCAGCCGCCGGAACAGGAAAAAAGGGGAGTCCAGAGAGCTACGCCCAGGGAAGAAAAAAGGAGAAAAAGAAGGGGAAGAAGAGGGAGAAAAAGAGGAGGGCGCCACCGTTCGCCGGAGATCGTCGCCGACGTCGTGCCGCCGAAGGTCTGCTGCGCTATCCACTTCGTCTACGCGTCGCATTGTTCCGCGACCGTCAAGCCGTCAGATCTACGGTAGGACATGTTCCCGATACGAATTTTAGCGATCATATTGAATCTAATAGGCGTGAATTGATTTTAGTTGCACCATAAATTTTATTTCAGCAGCATTAATCGACCCTAAAACCCTCGTAAACTCATATGAACACGTATGAACTAGTCGCATCCAATTAATAAACGACCGTAGTAAATTAATTATTAAACTGTGCATGCATGCATGTCATTGCATGTTGATTATTTTGTGTGCATTATGTTGAATTGTATATGTTTTCTTGTATGTATGATCACGCGTAGAGGAACGTGCTCAAGAGGCCGCATACGAGGATTTCCAAAACCAAGACTTCGAAGCGCTTGAGCAACCCCATCCGCCGCAGCAAGGCAAGTGTTCTTGAAGCATATTGATCCTGTTTTAAAATAAATATTTTGTTTGCAAAATTGCATGTTGTGTCAATTTGATGGGAATCCTATGATAGGAAGTTTACTAGATTTGTTTGACCACCCTTGTCACCTGGAATTTATGGTAGAGAGTCGGGAAGGGTTTTTACCTTTTTGCCTCGCTTGATTAATTGGGATGGGAAAACAACACTACACATTTAATTATGCATCAATGATATTCTGGTTAATGTGAACTGGTCAAATACGATGGGTGATCTAAGCAAGCCTGGTATGTGGATGGGTTGGATGTTAGGGTGGTTTGCTTGCCTTAGATCTAAGGACCGGTTCATGCGAGAATATGCCAGGTCAACAGTGCCACCACAAGGCCAAGTATGGGTGCGGCGTAGCTGAATAATTAGGAGCGCTGCTAGTATTGTATGGACCATTGGATGGCGCGGGGAATGGGAGTCGAGGAGGACTACCCTGGGATCCGCATGGCACACGAGGGGGCCCGTGGGTGGGAGAATAGAGATTCAAGCCTGCCGGTGAAACCTTAGTGGGCCCATACATACTAGTAGTCCCTTTTGAAAGGCTATTTTGTGATCTCTTGGCCACACACCTACGGAAGTGTGAGATGGCACAATGGAGGTTTCTTAGTCATCGAAAGGTGATAAAATCACAAACATGTGGGTAAAGTGGTACAACCTCTGCAGAGTGTTTAAAAACTATCATGATAGCCGTGCTCCCGGTTATGAGCGCCTGGATGACCTACATGATTAGAGTTGGAAATTGGGATTTGGGATGGTTATGGTTGGTTAATGGTTATGGTTGGTTTATGGTTATGGTTTGGTAATGGTTATGGTTTATGGATTATGGTCATGGATATGAATTTGAGTTATGGTAATTGGACATGGATAATGGTAATGTTGGCAATAATTGAATATGGTTTATATTTTGTTAATATGATGGTTATGATGGGATTGTTTCACATAGACATAGTATAATGCTTTTCAAATGTTTTACTGTACTTTTCAGCACTTAGCCATTTATTACATTCGTCGTTTGAATAAGCCACATGTCATACTTTCCACACTTGCTGAGTACGACATGTACTCACCCTTGCAATCCCCCCCCCCAACAGCTACTGGAGACAATTGGGAGTACCCTGAGGATCACGTGGAGTACTAGGTTGCGTACTGCCGTCAATTGCCTGTGGATTGGAGTCGTGTTGTTTAGTTTATTTTCCGCTACAATTATTTAGAGTTTTATTATTCGTGAACTATTGGATTATTGTAATAAAGTACTTATTTATTAGTTAAGACGTGGTTAAATTCTGTTTATCATTTGTGAATCACTCGTGTATGTGTGTTGAACATCCTGGGCACACATATGCGTTACGCTTGGTTCATATTCGGAACTACTAGTACTGATTTTCCTGGACAAGCAATGCCTTATGCACCTCGTGCTGATTTTCCTGGAGCCAATGTTCAAAACCAAGATCGTCCCAATAATTCTGGTGGAGTCAAGAGGTGCTATACTTGTGGAGAAGCTGGACACTTTGCGAATCAATGTCCTAAGTCAGGCCTTGGTCAAAGAAGCAATGCGCCGAGGCAAAACCGAAGACCCAATGGAGGACAGCCACACGGAAGCCGTGGACAGCAGAATTTTGCTCGTGGTAACGTGAACCATGTCTCTACGGAGGATGCTCAACAAGCGGATGACGTGGTCATTGGTATGTTTCTCGCCAACTCCAATCCCGCGACTATGTTATTTGATTCTGGAGCATCGCATTCATTCATTGCATCAAAGTATGTTGCCAAGTATAGTTTGCCTATCTCTCATATGAAGTTTACTCTGTTGGTTAAGTCTCCTGGAGGAGAGATGAGGACAAATATAGTATGTCCAAAAGTAAGCCTTAGAATAAGGGGGGTAGACTTCTCTGCCAACCTCATTGTTTTGGATTCTCAAGGATTGGACATTATACTTGGTATGGCCTGGTTAAGGAAGCACAATGGAGTTATTGAGTGTGCCACGAAGACGGTGAAGTTGACCAATGAGGAAGGGATCACCGTAGAATTTGAAGCATCTCAAACCGCACCGAAGCAATTGGAGCTGAACCATGTGGACGGTGCCGCAATTGAGGAGATTTCGGTAGTGTGTGAATTTTTGTATGTTTTTCCAGATGAGTTGCCAGGTATGCCACCCGATCGAGACATTGAGTTTGTTATTGATTTAACACCTGGAACTGCACCTATAGCTAAGAGGCCATATAGGATGCCTCCTAAGGAATTAGCAGAGCTCAAGAAGCAGATTCAAGAACAACTAGAGAAAGGTTTTATTCGCCCTAGCTCTTCACCTTGGGGAGCGCCCGTTCTATTTGTAGACAAGAAGGATGGAACGCAAAGGATGTGTGTGGATTACCGAGCTCTCAACGAGGTGACCATCAAGAACAAGTACACCTTGCCCCGCATAGAGGATTTGTTCGATCAGATGAAAGGCGCCTGTGTGTTCTCTAAGATTGACTTGAGGTCGGGATACTTTCAAATGAAGATTAGACCATCGGACATACCCAAGACAGCTTTTAGGACACGGTATGGATCTTATGAGTACACCGTGATGTCTTTTGGATTGACAAATGCGCCTGCCTACTTTATGTACCTCATGAATAAAGTCTTCATGGATTACTTAGATAAGTTCGTTGTGGTGTTTATTGATGATATTATGATCTACTCGAAGGATGAGAAGGAACATGAGGAACACTTGAGGCTTACGCTGCAGAAATTGAGGGAGCATCAATTGTACGCCAAGTTCAGTAAATGTCAATTCTGGTTACGGGAAGTTTCCTTCTTAGGTCATATTATTTCCGGAGGAGGAGTATCGGTTGACCCCGGTAAAGTGAGGGATGTGTTGAAGTGGGAACCACCGCAGAATGTCAAGGAAATCCGGAGTTTCCTTGGAATGGCTGGATATTACCGCCGATTCATCAAGGATTTCTCCAGAATAGCCAAGCCTATGACCGAATTACTCATGGAAGGGAAGGCATTCCGATGGACTCAAGCTTGTCAGGATAGCTTTGAGGAGTTAAAGAAAAGGTTGACAACCGCGCCAGTGTTAGTATTACCGGATGTAAGCAAGAGTTTCGACATCTATTGTGATGCATCAAGACAAGGACTTGGATGTGTATTGATGCAAGAAGGTCAAGTGGTCGCCTATGCATCAAGACAATTGAAGAAACATGAGCAGAATTACCCAACACATGATTTAGAACTTGCAGCCGTGGTACATGCATTGAAGATTTGGAGACACTATATACTCGGACATAGGTGTGAAATTTATACGGATCACAAGAGTCTTAAGTATATTTTCACACAGACAGATCTGAATTTGAGGCAATGAAGATGGTTGGAGCTCATCAAGGATTATGATGTGGGAATCAACTATCACCCGAGAAAGGCCAATGTAGTGGCCGATGCTTTGAGTAGAAAGGGAGTAAGCCATCAACTTACAGTTCGAGAGTTACCGTCCGAGTTATGTAAGGAGTTTGAACGGTTGAACCTCGGGTTTGTAAAAGAGATGGAGATAATGGAGTTAAATCTGACCCTGGAGCAAGGAATTCGAGAAGCACAGACCACAGATGAGGAGATCAAGGAAATCAAGGAAAGAATCGAAGAAGGGAGAGAATTCAGATTTGATGAAGACGAACATGGTACCTTATGGCTTGGAAAGAGAATTGTTGTGCCTAATGTAAAACATACTCGGGAAACAATATTAAAGGAGGCACATGACTCGCCATACTCAATTCACCCTGGTTGTACAAAGATGTACAAAGACTTGAAGACTTGCTATTGGTGGGATAGCATGAAGAAGGACATAGCCGAATATGTGGCATTGTGTGATGTGTGCCAACGAGTGAAGGCAGAACATCAAAGGCCAGCCGGATTATTGCAACCGTTGAAGATTCCAGAATGGAAGTGGGAAGAAATTGGAATGGACTTCATAGTTGGGTTACCCCGTACTCAGTCCGGGTATGACTCAATTTGGGTAATTGTGGATCGCTTAACCATGTCAGCTCATTTTGTCCCTGTGAAGACCAAATATACGGCTGCACGATTGGCCGAATTATACATGGAGCATATTGTGTGTCGACACGGAGTACCGAAGAAGATAGTCTCGGATAGAGGTTCTCAATTTACCTCCAGATTTTGGCAAAAATTGCATGAAGCTTTGGGAACGAGGTTGAATTTTAGTTCAACATATCATCCTCAAACGGACGGACAAACCGAGAGGACAAATCAGATTTTGGAGGACATGTTAAGAGCTTGTGCTTTAAAGCATGGGAAAAGTTGGGACAAAAGCTTACCCTACGCAGAATTTTCATACAACAATAGTTACCAAGCAAGCTTGAAAATGTCACCATATGAAGCACTTTATGGGAGGAAGTGTAGGACACCTTTATTCTGGAATGAGGCAGGAGAAACTCAAGTATTTGGTCCGGATGTGTTGCAAGAAGCCGAAAAGCAAGTCCAGATAATTCGTGAAAACTTGAGGGCTGCCCAATCAAGACAAAAAGGCTATGCGGACAATAGGAGAAGGAAATTAGCCTTTGAAATTGGAGATTTTGTTTACCTCAAGGTGTCACCTATGAGAGGTCATAAGAGGTTTAACATAAGAGGCAAGCTCGCACCTCGCTATATTGGACCATTCAAGATTTTAGACAAAAGAGGAGAAGTAGCATATAAGTTGGAGATGCCAGCTCATCTTTCAGACGTACACGACGTGTTTCACGTGTCTCAACTCAAGAAGTGTCTCAGGGTGCCGGAAGAACAAGTGTCGATGGACGAGTTAGAACTTCAGGAGGATTTGTCTTATGTCGAGCAACCTATCAAGATCTTGGACGTGAAGGAAAGGGTCACGAGAAATAAGAGGATCCGTTGGTGTAAAGTGCAATGGAAACACCATACAGAAGACGAAGCTACGTGGGAACGTGAAGAAGACTTGAAGGCAGAATTCCCGCATCTTTTCTCCACGCTGTTGAATCTCGAGGGCGAGATTCACTTTAAGGGGGGTAGGTTTGTAACACCCTAAATTTTCGCATCCTGCATCGCATACATGATCATGCATTAAACATTAGTAGGATAAAAGAAAAATAATAAAACATAAAAGATAGAGCATATATATACAAATGTATGTAGCAAAAAGAAGAAATAGAAATTAACAATTATAGCCTAAAACATGTATTAGGGAATAAATATCAATAATAAAATAATAATATATAAAAAAAGAGATATATATAAATAAATTATATATAATAATAAATATATATAAAAAAATAATAAATAAAGTTAATAAGATAAATAAAATAAATAAAATATAAATAATAAAATATATTATAATAATAATCTAAAAAAAAAAAGAAGAAAACCCGCCGGACGGCCAGGCGGCCGAGCCGACCGCGGCCTGCCTCGGCCTCCACGCCCACGCGCACCGCGCGGCTAGGCCCCGCCCGCCGCCTGACGCGACCGGCACGCGCCCGAGGCGCTGATCCCGCCGCCTGGCCCCCCCCCCCCCCCCCCCCCCGCCTCGATCGCCCCTCCCCGCAGACACACCCGGCCTCCCGCTCCCGACGCGACCGCCTGGCCCCGCGACCCCGCCGCCACGCCTCCCGCACCGACGCAGCGTCTCCCGGGCCCCATGCCCACCTCCCGCGCCCGGGATTCCCGCTGGCTCACGCAGACTCCCGCCCGGACCGCGATTCCCGCGCCAGCCGACCCTAGCGCCCTACCGCGTGGCCTCCACCCTATAAAAAGGACCGTAGGTCCCTAGGTTTTTCCCTAGCCGCCGGTGGCAGCAGGAAAAAAGCGCACCAGAGAGCAGCTCCGCCGCCAGGGGAAGGAAAGCCACGCCGCCAGGGAGAAAAGAAATAGAAAAGCACCAGAGCTGCCGCCGCCGGGGGAAGAAAAAGAAAAAAAAAGAGGAGAAGAAGAGGAGGAAAAAGAGGAGGGTGCCACCGTTCACCGGAGATCGTCGCCGTCGTCGTGCCGCCGAGGGACTGCTGCGCCATCCACTTCGTCTACGCGTCACATTCGTTCCGCGACCGTCAAGCCGTCAGATCTACGGTAGGCCATGTTCCCGATGCGAATTTTAGCGACGCATTAGAACTAATAGACATAAATTGATTTTAGTTGCACCATAATTTTATTTTCAGCAGCATTAATCCACGTTAAATTCTCCGCAAACTCATATGAACGCGTATGAACTAGTTACATATAATTAATAAACAACCATAGTTAATTAATTATTGTACTTGCATGCATGCATATCATCGCATGTTGATTAATGTGTGTGCATCATGTTGATTTGTATGTATATTCTTGTATGTGTGATCACGAGTAGAGGGAAGTGCTCAAGAGATCGTGTACGAGGATTTTCAGAACCAAGAATTCGAAGCGCTTGAGCAACCCCATCCGCCGGAGCAAGGCAAGTGTCCTTGAAGCATATTGATCCTGTTTTCAAATAAATGTTTTGTTTGCAAACTTGCATGCTTGTGTCAAATTGATGGGAATCCTATGGTAGGAAGTTTACTAGATTTGTTTGACCACCCTTGTCACCTGTAATTTATGGTAGAGAGTCGGGAAGGGTTTTTACCTTTTTGCCTCGCTTGATTAATTGGGATGGGAAAGCGACACTACATATTTAATTATGCACCAATGATATTCTGGTTAATGTGAATTGGTCAATACGATGGGTGATCTAAGCAAGCCTGGTATGTGGATGGGCTGGATGTTATGGTGGTTTGCTTTCTTTAGATCTAAGGACCGGTTCATGCGAGAATAAGCCAGGACAACAGTGCCACCACGAGGCCAAGTATGGGTGCGGCGTAGCTGATTAATTAGGGCTTTGCTAGTGCTGTTTGGACCATTGGGGATGCTCGGGGAAGGGGTAGTCGGATTGGGTTTGTTGATGATTGGTGGGACTACCCTGGGATCCGAATGGCTCAAGAGGGGGCCCTTGGTTGAAGATGTGCTCAGTTGGAGGCATCGCCACCGGTGAAACCTCAGTGGGGTCTAAATAGGCTAGTAATCCTTTTGTAAAGGCTATTTTGTGATCTCTTGGCCACACACCAACGGAAGTGTGTAATGTGACCGACGGGTCATGGGCATAAGGGAGGTTCTTAGTCGCCGAAATGTGATGAAATCACAAACACGTGGGTAAAGAGGTACAAACTCTGCAGAGTAAATTAAAAATATCATGATAGCCATGCTCCCGGTTATGAGCACCTGGAAAACTTCCATGATTAGGGGGAAATTGGGATTTGGGATGGTTATGGTTTGGTAATGGTTATGGTTATGGTTTGGTAATGGTTATGGTTTATGGATTATGATCATGGATATGAATTTGAGTTATGGTAATTGGACATGGATAATGGTGATGTTGACAATAATTGGATATGGTTTATATTTTGTTAATATGATGGTTATGATGGGATTGTTTCACATAGACATAGTATAATGCTTTTCAAATGTTTTACTGTACTTTTCAGCACTTAGCCATTATTACATTCGTCATTTGAATCAGCCACATGTCATACTTTCCACACTTGCTGAGTACGACATGTACTCACTCTTGCAATCCCCCCCCCCCAAC
The DNA here is from genome assembly GCA_036927565.1 of Tuctoria greenei. Classification (NCBI taxonomy): domain Eukaryota; kingdom Viridiplantae; phylum Streptophyta; class Magnoliopsida; order Poales; family Poaceae; genus Tuctoria; species Tuctoria greenei. Next base: position 6,856,303 of record JAYESD010000001.1, on the reverse strand, counting down.
AGTTGCAGGACAGGATTATGAGTTTAATGGCGATAATGCGGAGTTCTAGTCCGTGTCTACCGTCAGCTTGCCTGTGGTGTTGCATGGAGCTGCGCTATCCCTTTTGCTTAGTTTGCTTAGTTGTTTAATTAGTTTATTTCCGCTGCATTAGTTGAACTTATCATTAATATTCATTAGAGTTTGTATTCGAGGATATAACGAATTATGTAATAAGAGCACTTATTTAATAATTTGAGCTGTGGTAATTATCTGTTTATCATTTGTGAATCACTCGTGTATGTGTGTTGAACATCCTGGGCACACATATGCGTTAGCTTGGTTCATTTTCGGAACTGGGCGTTACAAATTGGTATCAAAACCAAGCTCGGGTGCGTACGGGTCAGGGACGTGGGTACGTACGCATGACGCGTGGGTCCTCTAGGAGGGACACGGTATGGTACGTATGCCGGTACTGAACGTATGGACGTGGCCAAGAGGGGACGTTCCTGGCTTGGGAGTTGACCGACGAGGACGCCGGTCTTCTAAGGGGGGTGGATTGTGACATCCTGGCTCGAGGCTTAATAGGATTGATAGAATAACTCATACCACCAAGGTATACCTTCTTTTCTGGAAGCCCATGTGCAAAGAACTCCGAGGTTAAGCGTGCTTGACCCAGAGCAATTTGCGGATGGGTGACCGACCGGGAAGTCTTCCCGGGTGCGCACGAGTGAGGACAAAATGCGCAGAAAAGACTAGTGTTGGTCTGTGGGGCTAGTCTGTGATCCTAGAGAGCTGTTAGAAGTAACGACCGCCAGACCCGTAGTGGTTGGGGTGTTACATCTGCCATGTTGTTTGTCGCCTTCAAGTCGAGGCGCACCATGTATTTGAACCGCTCCCCAATCGGGGTGAGGAGCAGGACCCCGGCCCCGGCCCCCTGCTTCCGCGAGGAGCCGTCGAAGTAGAGCGTCCAGGGAGTTTTGGTGAAAACTGGAGCCTTGGGCACCGTTTCTCTGTTGTCCGGGCCCCCTGGGTTGCTTGGCGATGGAGTCCATTCTACCAAGAAGTCCGCCAGTGCTTAGCTCTTGACTGCATGTCGAGGTAGGAACTCCAGCTCAAATTCCGCCAGCTCCGCTGCCCACAAGGCAATATTGCCAGTTGAGTTGGGGCTGTGGAGCACGGTTTTTAGTGGAAAGGAGGTCACCACTGAAACCTGGTGAGCCTGGAAGTAATGCCGGAGCTTCCTTGACGCTATGAGTACTGCATACAACAGTTTGTGTACCTCCAAGTATCTTGTTTTTGCTTCATGGAGGACCTCACTGATGTAGTAGACTGGCCGTTGGGAGGTCCGAACCCTCCCTGGGCGGTCCGGGGCTCTTTGCAATGCGTCTGCATCCTGGGGAATGTGGCTCCCAGGGTCTAGTCAGACCTCCGGGGGCTGGGACCCGGAGGGCACTTGGTTGCTGGAGCACACAGCGGGGGGGTTCTCTTCTGGGTCCGGCCCCTGAGGCTCAGCCTCCCCCTCTGGGGCTCCTTCTGGTGCTTATTGCGGCAGTAGCTCCAGCCGCTCTGCAACCAAGACCATGCTGACCACCTCCATTATTGCGGTGATGTATAGCAGGAGCGGTTCTCCGGGTTCTGGCGCCACCATAATGGGCAGCGTCGTCAAATGCTTCTTGAGCTCCTGGAATGCCGCTTCCGCTTCCTCGGTCCACTCAAAGGGACCCGACTTCCGCAGAATCTTGAAGAAGGGCAGGGCTCGCTCAACCAGTCTTGAGATGAACCGGCTGAGGGCCGCCAAACACCCTGCAAGCTTCTGCACATCCTTGATACGGGCCGGTGGCCGCATCACTCTATTGCCTTGATATTCTCTCGGTTAGCTTCAATTCCTCGGTGTGAGACCAAGAAACCAAGTAGCTTCCCTGCAGAAACCCCAAAGACGCACTTGTCGGGGTTCAACATTGTGCGCGTCGTGCGCAGCTTGCTGAAGACCTGGGCCAGGTTGTCTAATAAGGATGTGTGGGCACTAATTTTTACCCCGATGTCATCAACATACACCTCTACCAGGTTTCTAGTGAGGTCCCCAAATGTCTTATGCATTGCACGCACAAAGGTGGGGAGAGCATTCTTGAGTCCATAAGGCATGGAGACATAACAATACAGGCCATGTACTGTTATGAAAGCAGTGTGTTCCTCATCTTCCCTAGACATTGGTATTTGGTGAAAACCGGAATACGCATCTAGGAAACACAGAAGATCACAACCTGAAGTTGAGTCTACTATTTAATCTATCCTAGGAAGAGGGAATGGATCCTTTGGGCATGCCTTATTGAGGTTGGTGTAGTCGATGCACATTCGGAGCTTCCCGCCAGCCTTGGGGACGACAACAGGGTTGGCCAACCACCGTGGGTGGTGGACCTCCTGGATGAAACCAGAATCGAGCAGCTTCTTGATTTCTTCACGGATGAAGTTCTACCACTCGATGGACTGTTTCTTGGGCTTCTGTTGCACTGGTAGGGCGTCAGGGTAGATCTTCAGATGGTGCTCAATCACCTCCCTACGGATCCCGGGCATTTGTGATGGTTGCCATGCAAACACATCGACATTGTCCCGGAGGAAGGTGACGAGCGCGAGTTCCTATTTGTTGTCCAGGTTCCCCGCGATACGAGTTGTCTGGGCAGCCTCAGAATCAATCCTGATGACCTTTACTGGGACGTCGTCGTTGACTGGTTGCACACGGGGTGCAGAAGTGGAGGCCCGCTGCGTCAGACCCTGTTCTGGTTGACTCTCCTTCATGCCCCCTGAAGCCGGAGCCCTCCCTGCTGCGAGCGCCTAGAGCTGCTCCAAGGCAGATCCTATAGCTGAGCGGTCCCCTCTGATCCTGAGGACGCCGGAAGGCATTGGCATCTTCAGGACGAGGTAGCCGTAGTGGGCTACGGCCATGAACCTGTAGAGCACCAGCCTCCCGATGATTGCGTTGAAGGGGAGGTCGATGTCTGCCACGTCGAACAAAACGCTCTCCATACGGTAATTCTCCGGGGTCCCAAAGGTCATCGGGAGGTGAATGTTACTGCACGGGAGGATCTGTCCCGGTCCAACACCTGAGAACGGGCTCGAAGGAGTGAGCCAGGACATCGGCAGCTGTAGCTTTCGGAAGGCTGCCGTGGAGATGAGGTTGAGGTCTGCCCCACCATCAATCAACACGTGAAAGACCTTCACGTTGGCGATGGTCGGGGACACCAGCAGCGGGAGTATGCCTGCTCCCGCCATGTTCTTCGGGAAGTCAGAGGCGTCGAAGCTGATTGTCGTGCTCATCGACTTGTGGTGGGGAGCCAGGCTCGGAGCGGGGGCCACCACGACCGCTGCCCATCGCAGAGTCTTCACTGCGTTTCGGGACGTGGGATCTGTGGCTCCCTCGTAGATGACGTGGAGAGTCTTGCGGCGCTCCTTATCGCTGCTGGAGTCGGAGTTGCCACCCTCGAAGACGGCCTTCACCGTCCTCTGGGGTTCCTGGAACCCCATCTCACTGTCATCCTCCCTTTCAGGATCGACCTTCTGTTTGTCCTCCCTCTGGCGGGAAGGCGCACACTCCTGGCGCTGTTGCTTCTGCTTTTGTTCATGGAAGCGCTCCACGAACTTCTTCACTTCCCCGCACTCGCTAGCGCTATGGTTGTTTGTGCGGTGCACCGGGCACTCGAAGTCAGGCTCCTCGGGTTCTGGTGACTGCCGAGGGCGCTTGTCTCGGCGCGGCGGCCGGGCTCCGCTGGATGCCGCGGCCGCCACTGCATGGGCTCCGAGCTTTGGCTTGTTCCTGCCATTGCCCATCTTCTTCTTCTTGCCGCTGCTCTTCGCAGAGGCTCCTTCCTTAGTCGGCGTGGCTTCCCTTGCCTCTGAGGAAGGTTGGGAGTGCCAGTTGCGTCCCTCGGCTGCCCTAGCACATCTGTCTGTCAGGACGAACAACTCGGAGACATCACGCACTTCATGCGTGGTTAGCTTCTCAAGCATTTTCTTGTCCCTCACACCCTGCCTGAATGCAACAATAACTGATGCGCTAGCAATATGGGGGATTGTGTTCCGTACCTGAGAGAACCGCTGGATGAATGATTGCAGCGACTCTCCAGCGCGCTGTCTGACGTCGTGGAGGTCAAGCTCTGTGCCGGGGCGCTTGTAGGAACTGCCAAAGTTCGCCATGAACTGTCGGCACAGTTCATCCCAGGAGGTTATGGACCCCTGGAGCAGGTTCATGAGCCATGACCGGGCTGGGCTGGTCAGGACGACGGGGAAGTAGTTGGCCATGACGGCCTCGTCGCCTCCTACAGCTAGTATCGCGGTGGAGTAGATCTGCAGGAACTCACTAGGGTTGACACTCCTGTCGTACTTCTCCGGCATGTGTGGCAGGAACTTTCGTGGCCAGACCACAGAACGGAGGTGAGGGGCCAGAGTCGCACACCCTTGGGTGGGGCTGACTGGCGCTGGTGGTGGCATTGCATACCCCAGGTGAGCAGATGGGCCTACATACACCTGATGCTGGGGCGGTGCAGCGTACGCCTGTGGGGGTGGAGGCGCGACATACGGCTGGTATGGAGGTGGCGTAACATACGCCGGGTTCGGCGGTGGCACGGCGTGAGCTTGGGGAACAGGGCCCAGCGCACCGTAGTCTGCCTCAAGGTTGCGCCACTGCTCCCTCTGTCGCTCAATGGTAACTCGACAGTCTTCTCTCGACCTGTGGCACTACAGCCTGGTTCTCAGGTTTGTTGCTGAGATCCTGGTCGATCGCGAGTCCGCCGTCCATCGGTCGATGGTTGGAGTCTGTGACAATGACACATGCATCGGTTGGGCATGTGTCTCCCTTGGTGGAGGTGCGTTGAGTGCAGTGGTGACGAGGTGGTCGACGTCGTTGATCCACTGCTGAGCTGCTCCCCGAGGAGCATCTCCAGCAGGTGGATTGTGGAGTAGCGCATGCGCTGCTGCGAGCGCACTCTCCGGGCTTGCTGTCGGCGGCGCTGTAGGTGCCGTCACGGCTGGAGTACGCCATGGTGTGGCGTGCCGACCTGCAGCCGGCGAGGTGACAGCGGGGCGACGTGAAGGTCTGGCCTCGCTGCTCTACAGCGGGATCCCGCTCTAGAGCGAGATGATGCCTGGTCCTCAGCTGCTTCCTATCGCTGTGACTGCGGCCTGGATGTACCGGCGTTGGAATGGCCGTTCACCATTGCTGCTGGTGGAAATCTTCTCGGGGAAAAGCCCCTACCTGGCATGCCAAATTTCGAAGGTCATAAATGACACTTCCCCCAGACCTGCTAGAGAGCAGCCCGCGGAGGTTCTTTGGATTCACAAGGGCTAGTCCTAGGAGATTGAGTGCAGCAAGATGGTCAACACAGAGGGTTTTACGTGGTTCGGGCCACCGGAGCATAACACCCTACGCCCACGGGAGTGTTTGTGTATTGCCTTGCTTGAGCGTGTATGAGTCCTAGTCTGATTTTTCGATCCCCTTCCAAGGTCGTCTGCCGAGTCCTTTTATAGTTCAAGGACTCTGGAGTCACAAGGTGGGCCCCGGGGCCCGACAGGTGGTCCCGGGGAGAGCCAAATCCTATACAAGATCTAGGATTAAATGCTATCTACTTCCCTTTGTTAGGGGCGTCAATGCACCGTCCTGCCGCGTCGTGCGCCAGGCCTACACATAGTTGGTGATGATGGCGGTGCACGTCTCGCCCGTCTTGTCCTCGCGGCCCATTCGCCTGTCTTGCGGCGTGGGTCTATACCGGCTACTTGGACAAGACAGGACACTGGAGCCTTGACTTACGCATGCGCGACTCCGTTTCGCCTGGGGAAGGCGCGCGTACTTTAATGCATGTTCGAGCAGCGCACGCCTTCCTTTACTGCGGTCTCCTGCCACACTGAGTTGGCCGTCTGCCACGTGGTTGCGCTGGAGCCTGCCTCTGTGGGGAGTCAAGCACTCAATGGTAAAGGCCACGTGGCGCATCCGGAGCCCACCCCTGTGGTGGGGTGGAGGCTCAGCCCTGCTGGCCACGTGGTAGTTCCGGTGTGTTTTCCTGCAAGGAAGCCGGCCTGGCCTCGAGGTCCCGATTGGCCACATGGCAGCCCCGGAGCCCGCCTCAGCGAGGAGGCGAGGGTCCAGTTCAGCCGGCCACGAGGCAACCCGGGAGCCTGCCCCGGCGAAGAGGTAGGATCTGGTCCTTCCCTCCTCGACGTGGCAGCCTCAGATTCAGCCTCTTTAGTAGAGGCCAAGTCTTTAGCCATTTTCTCCTTGTGCGCGGGGGTACCCGGTCTGCGGGGTACCGACATACCGGATCATCCGATGTTGAAGCATGTGTTACTTCGGTCGATCATTCTAGTAAGCAATTTCCCTGGACCAAGTAACACTAGACCATCTGATGTACAAATATGTCACATCGGTCGATCATTCCAGTAAGCATTATTTCTGGACCATCCTGAACGAAGTGTCACCAAATTATCTGATGTACAGGTGTATACAACATCGATCGATCAACGGTCATATCTGACACAGTGACCTCAGCTAATTTGTATTCGACCGATGACAGCTGAAGGGAGAACATCGGATCATCTGGTGTTTGTAGAACAGTGATGTCGGCCTACTTTTCCAATGGCTATCTCATGGAAGCTGGCTATTTGTACCCCTTCAACCAGTCATTTAGACAAGTCTTGATGCCCTGAGCTACTCTACACATTATCAAGCATTCAAGACGTTGAACAACCACTTCCACATCATTTACACCACTTGTACACCAAGAGATAGGCTAGAACTTACTAGAGATGATGCTTGTGTGCTTCCATTCTTGGTGATTGGAGTCTCTAGTCTAGTGAGAGCTGTAGGTGAGTATCTCTTGGTGATTGCATTCACTGTGTATCAATCGGTGATCGGAGAGATCCTTCCGGAGCTTGCCAAGTCGGTTGTGGAAGCCCGAAAGATCAAACTTGTACAAGGCTTGAGCTCCACCTTGTCGGAGATGGGGAACGGGGACTCTTAGTGAGATCCCTGGTCTTGGAGACTTAGGAGTGGCTACACCCTTGGTGGGTGCCACAACGTGGATGTAGGAAGGTCTTGATGATCTTGCTAAACCACGGGATAAATCACTGTGTCTTCGTGTCTTCTCAGGAGTTTGCATACTCTTCCTTTCCTGTTATACTTATGCATTTCATATACCGCAAACTTATTATTCACATGAATGCATAGGTTGTTTGCATAGGGAATTGGGCTTTTAGTAGTTGAGTTTTTATTGCTTTAGTTTTTAAAAGAATCCCAATACCCCCCTCAAATGGTTTCGGCATGGACACCTCTACTTAGTAGACTTCTCCGCCAAGGATGCTAGCTTGACCACTTGTCTTTTCACCAAGACGAGTTTGGGTTGGCTATGGCATCGACGCATCGCTCACATTGGAATGAGAAAGATCAAGAAGTCATTCAAGCTCGGGATGGTGACTGGCGTGAAGGATGTCACATTTGAGAAGAACAAGCTCTGTAGCGCTTGTCAAGATGGGAAACAAGTTGCTTCACACCACCCGATGAAGACAATGGTGTCAACCTCCAAGCCACTTGAGTTGCTCCACATGGACCTCTTCGGACCGTCCACATATCAAAGTCTTGGTGGTAATCTCTATTGTCTTGTTATAGTTGATGACTACTCTCGATATGCTTGGACGTTGTTTCTAGGTGACAAGAGTGAAACTCCAGAAGTGTTCAAGACCTTCGCTAAACGTGCTCAAAGGGAATTTCAACTTCCCATCATAAAGGTCCCGAGTGACAACGGCGCCGAATTCAAGAACTACAACATTGGGGAGTGGTGTGATCGTGAAGGCGTGAAACATGAATTTTCAGCCACATACACTCCTCAACAAAATGGTGTCGTTGAAAGGAAGAACAAGACTCTCATCACTCTTGAACGAGCAATGCTTGATGACTATGGCACATCCGAGAAGTTTTGGGCCGAAGCAATCAACACGGCATGCCATGCCGCAAATCGGGTCTATCTACATCGACTACTTCAAAAGACCTTGTATGAACTCCTCATTGGGAGAAAGCCCAACATCTCCTATTTATGAGTCTTCGGGTGTAAGTGCTATATCTATCGCAAGAAAAGGCTCGGTAAGTTTGAAAGAAGATGTGATGTTGGTATCTTTCTTGGTTATGCATCAAACTCAAAAGCATATCGAGTATTCAACTAAACCTCCGGTTTAGTTGAGGAAAGTTGTGATGATGAGTTTGATGAAACTAATGGCTCCCAAGAGGAGAGTTTTGGTCATGATGAAATAGATGATGAGCCTCTACGAGAAGATATGAAGAACATGACCATTGGAGACATCAAGCCTAAAGTTGAGGAGAGCCATGATCAAGGGGGAGCTTCAAGTTCCAACATCAACACATCTATGGCACCTCAAGTTGATGAAGAAGAAAAAGATGATCCATTGCCGACACAAGATTCACAAGCCACACAACATCAAGAAGAAGAACAAGTCCATGATCAAGTCCAACCACAAGAAGAGCAACACACATCACCACCGCCAAGTGCTTCACAACCACTTATGAGGCATGGACGCATCTCCAAGGCGCATCCGATTGATCAAATTATCGGTAGTCTGTCAAGGGGAGTAAGTACACGTTCTCGCCATTTCGCTACGTTTTGTGAGCACTACTCGTTTGTTTCATGTGTAGAACCCACTCACATTGAGGAAGCACTCCAAGATCCGAATTGGGTAATGACCATGCAAGAAGAACTCAACAACTTCATCTGCAATGAAGTTTGGGTGTTGGAGGAGCGACCCAAGGACAAGAACGTCATCGGGACAAAGTGGGTGTACCGCAACAAACAAGACAAGAACGGTATTGTGATCCGCAACAAGGCAAGACTTGTGGCCAAAGGTTTCTCGCAAGTTGAAGGACTAGACTTTGGAGACACATTTGCTCCGGTCGCTCGACTAGAAGCCATCCGTATACTTCTTGCTTTTGCATCACATCATAATATAAAGCTTTATGAAATGGATGTGAAAAGTGTCTTTCTTAATGGTTACGTTAACGAGCTTGTCTATGTTGAACAACCTCCCGGGTTCGAAGATCTGAGGAATCCTAATCATGTGTATATGTTGCACAAGGCACTCTACGGGCTCAAGCAAGCACCTAGAGTGTGGTATGAACAACTACGAGATTTATTGATCATGCAAGGATTCAAGATTGGGAGGGTGGACACTATTTGTTTGTAAAATTTATGTCGATGATATTATTTTTGGTTCAACTAACGAAGTTCTTAGCCATGAGTTTGGCAAAATGATGTCTAGGGAATTCGAGATGTCGATGATTGGAGAGCTTAACTTCTTCCTTGGATTTCAAATCAAGCAACTTTGAGAGGGGACCTTCATCTATCAAGAAAAATATACCAAGGACCTCTTGAAGAAATTTGAGATGGGAGATTGTAGCTCAAGAAGTACTCCAATGGCAACAAATTGTCATCTCGATGCGGATAAGGACGGTAAACCTGTTGACCAATCTAATTACTGTTCCATGATTGGTTCATTGCTTTATCTTACCACATCTAGGCCCGATATCATGATTAGTGTATGCTTGTGTCGGTACCCTGGGTACCGTATACCCCTTGAGATTGCAAAGATCTCAAGGAAATGTCATCTACTTGATTTGAAGACCTTCGGAGGCCCACATGTCAGACATAAACGAACCTGCTTCCCCAACATGGTTAGTCCTAGGGTCGCCACGTGTACCATCGAACTGGAGCTACCACCCTCCAGGGGGAAGCTCCAGGCTATGTACCATAACGGCACCCCCGGACCTAACCCCAGACCGAGGGAAGCTCCAGAACTGACACGTGTCTGGTGGCACCGGACCTATCTGTTCCCCACAGTATGCTCCGGAGCTGTCACGTGTCCAACCGTCGGATCTTCAGCCTCAAACCACCGGTAGACTCCACAACGGCTCCGGATCTTCAAAGGGGAATCAAGGACTTCAAGACCCGATTAAGTGTCATTAATACTATGTTAATGACATACGATCGGACGACCTTAATTACCAGTAACGGCACTGTCAAAGCCCGTAACTCCTTCATTAAGGGTAATTAAGCGCATCAAATGTGTATCAATATTAGTAGCCGCCGGGGCCACATGTCGGGCCAGGCCAACTTGTAACGGCATGTCCTTGTACTATAAAAGGACAGACCGACGATACATAGGGGGGCTCTCCGTGCTCTGATCTCTCTGGGCTCTCTGATTTGATCTGGTCTGATCGGCTCACAAGAGCTCTCAACTCACGTCACCTGAGTTGAGTTCATACATCTAATACAACACCAACACACCCCGTGGAGTAGGGTATTACGCTCAGGCGGCCCGAACCACGTAAGTCTTTGTGTCTCCTGTGTCATTTTACATTTCACCTTCTTGAATCTCCGCGCGCCCACACCGAACTTCAAACTCCGCAAACACTTTACTAGTGTCGGGAGATCTGCCGGATCAAAACCACCGACAGTTGGCGCGCCAGGTAGGGGGCGCCTGAGATTTCAAGAATGGTGAACTCAGCTGCTAAATCATCCAATGGTCATCCCGTTGTTCAAGCTACTGGGGGCAATCCCTCCAATATGCAGCCACCAGCAGGAACCTCAGTTCCAGCAGGAGTCACACTTCCATCACCACCGCCTCCACCAGCAAATCAAGTTGGGCAGCGCGATAGTGCACCGGCATCAATCACTGCGTCGGCGAATCATGACAACCCGAAACACGCGCTCCATGCAGCACGTGCTCTCCTTCAGCGCCCACCACCTCCGGATGCATCCCGGGATGCAATGGAGCAGTGGAGGGCCGATGTGGAACACTTGGTTGCAGCAGCAGCCGACCGCCTCAGTAACCAGGGTCCTCCTCCTTCAGGACGGGCCCCGTCGCAGCGACGGACCTTGTCTGGCAGACTTGGTCCGCATGTTTCCAACAACAGGAGACATGCTGGGTCACAACAAGTGACGTCGTTGCCCTCCGGGGCGCAACGCACTCACACGGTATCAAGGCTTTCAACTCACGACCTCCGGGCAGAGCTTGATCGCCGATACCGTCAACAAGACGGCCAAGTCCATATCGAGCGTGCTCGTGAAAGACGAGAAGCTCAGGACATTCCTGCTCCTGAAGGAGTAGGAGGAGGCTGTTCAGCCCTGGCCATGCATCTGCGTATGGTCAGGTGGCCACAGAAATTCCGGCCTCACCTGTCGGAGAAGTTTGAGGGGACTGTTAATCCCGTCGAATTTCTTCAGATTTACTCCACTGCTATCCTAGTAGTTGGAGGAAATGAGGCCGTAATGGCCAACTGTTTTCCAGTGGCTTTAAGTGGGACCGCCCGGTCCTGGTTTATGAGCCTTCCACCCAACTCCATCAACAGTTGGGAGAAGTTGTGCCGACAGTTCACCACCAACTTCGGGAGTTCATACACCCGACCAGCCACCGAACTGGACCTTTTTGCAGTCGTGCAAAAAGGGGGAGAATCCCTGCGATCATTCATCCAGAGATTCTCTCAGGTACGAAACACTATCCCTTCTATCTCTAGCGCTTATGTCATTGTGGCATTTAGACAGGGTGTACGGGATAAGAAGATGTTGGAGAATCTAGCGATCAAGGAGATCACCAGTGTCACGGAACTCTTCAGCTTGGCCGACAAATGTGCCAGAGCTGCGGAGGGCCGTGAAATGCACTCCAAACCACCTCCGGAGGATCGCAAGAAATCCTCCAAAGGCGAAGCCACTACCTCCGAGAGTGGCAAGAAGAAGAAAAAGACCAACGGCAAGAAGAAGCCGTCGACCGGCGCATCTAATGCTGCAGCTGCTGCAGCTCCGGGTGGTCGGGGGCCACGCCCCGAGAAGCGACCTCAACCGTCTTCTGAGGATGTTGGCAAACCCAAGGTGTGGTGTCAAATTCATAAGACGGACAGCCACAGTTTGGAAGACTGCCGGGAGGTCCAAAACCTTGCCGAGCGCTACAACAAGCGCCGGAAAGAAGTTCCTTTCCAACAGAGGGAAGGAAAACAAAAATTTTACGAAGCTCCGGCTGAAGAGGAGTTAGGTTTTTAGGATCCTAAAAAGGTCCTGAAGGCCGTCTACACCTCCGTCGATGACGATTCTGACATCTCTGACAACGAGCGTCAGAAGATCATGAACACCATTTTTGGTGGATCATGGGACATCACCTCCCGCCGCGTCCTCAAGACAATGCGACGGGACATGGCCGCTGTAGCTCCTACAGCCAGGGCGGAGCCTCATAGGAAGTGGATGGACACAACCATCACTTTTGATGCTTTGGACTACCCTCGAAGCATGGTTGGAGCAGGCCAGTTACCTTTGATGGTATCTCCTACCATCAATAACATTCAGCTCCACCATGTTATGGTAGACGGAGGTTTGGGGCTGAACCTCACAAGCTTCGAAGCTTTTACCAAGCTTCAGCTCCGACCTTCGGATCTTCACCCCTCCCGACCTTTCTTCGGAGTAGGTCCGGGAGCCATTACCCCACTCGGTGCTATTACTCTCCCCGTTACCTTCGGGACCCAGGAGAAGTATCACACTGAGAAGTTGGTCTTTGACGTTGCTCAGATCAACTTACCTTTCAACGCCATCTTGGGTAGGCATGCCTTGTACAAATTCATGGCAGCTGCTCATTATGGCTACCTGGTGTCAAAGATGCCAACACCAGTAGGCATTCTCCGGATCCGCGGAGATCGCACTGCCGGAGTAACCGCTCTGGAAGAACTTCATGTGCTTACTACGACACAAGAAGAGGACTCCAGGCAGGAGCATGCTCCAAAACCCCCGAGCATTCGTCAACGAGGCTCGACTTCTGCACCTCGTGTGCAGCTAAGCGGCGACACCGACATTCCCGTCAAAGTCGTCCAAATCGGTTCCGATGCCGCTCAGACCACCCGTATATCGGGGGGACTGAATGACAAATAGGAACTCACGCTCATCGCTCTCCTCCGGGATAATGTCGACGTGTTTGCCTGGCAATCGTCACAAATGCTCGGGATCCCCAAGGAAGTGATTGTGCACAATTTGAAGATCTACCCTCACGCCCGGCCCGTGCATCAGAAGCCTCAGAAGCAATATATGGAGCGACAGAACTTCATTCAACAAGAAGTGAAGAAGTTGCTCGAAGGTGGATTCATCCGAGAAGTCTTCCATCCAAAATGGCTGGCAAACCCAGTCGTTGTGCCCAAGGCCGGCGGGAAGCTTCGGATGTGTATTGACTACACAACGCTAAATAAGGTGTGTCCAAAAGATCCATTCCCACTACCTAGAATAGATCAGATAGTGGATTCTACCTCCGGGTGTGTGTTTCCTAGACGTATATTCTGGGTATCATCAAATCAGAATGTCTAGGGAAGATGAAGAGCATACCTCTTTCATCACAGTAGATGGATTGTACTGTTATACAGCCATGCCATTTGGTCTCAAGAATGCAGCTTCAACCTTTGTACGAGCTATGTACAAAACTTTTGAAGAACTCATTAGAGACATAGTGGAAGTGTACGTTGATGACATCATGGTCAAGGTCAAGAACAAGGAGTCATTCCTTGACATCTTGCAGGTTGTCTTCGACAAGCTGCGGGTCACCCGCACAAAGCTAAACCCAGACAAGTGTGTCTTCGGGGTTAGCTCCAGAAAACTTCTTTGTTTCCTGGTAAGTCACCGTGGCATAGAGGCTAATCCGGCGAAGATGAAAGCCATTGAAGACATGCGGCCACCAGCCCACATCAAGGATGTCCAAAAGCTGACTGGATGTCTAGCAGCCCTCAGCCGGTTCATTTCAAGACTGTCGGAACGGGCACTTCCCTTCTTCAAGTTATTGAGGAAGTCCGGACCATTTCAATGGTTTGAAGAAGCAGAAAAGGCGTTCCAGGAGCTAAAACAGCTCCTCACCACCCTACCAACTCTGGTAGCTCCGAACCCTGGTGAGCCTTTGCTGCTTTACATTTCAGCAACTGACGAAGTCGTCAGTATGGTCCTGGTTGCGGAGAGACCAGAACTATCCCATGCTCAGGAATCCAGACCCCTCCAGGAGGGTCCGGAGCTTCCTGAAAGCGAGTCTGGGTCCCAGTTCCCAGACTTGAGTCCACAATAAGTTACTTCAGAAGACCCAGACCCCTCCGGGAGGGTCCAGGTCGCTTCTGAAGAAGCTTCGGGTCCCTCCAGCAAGGACTCGGAGGTCCCCGAAGAAGGTCCGGATCCGTCCGAGAGGATCCGGGTCAATGAAGAGGAAGCTCCGGGCCCCTCCGGTAGGGTCCGGACCATCCAGCGCCTAGTGTACTTCATCGGTGAAGTACTTCATGGCGCCAAGACTTGATACCTGGAGGTGCATAAGCTGCTCTATGCAGTTCTTATCGCCTCCAGGAAGCTTCACCATTACTTCCAAGCTCACAAGATTTCAGTGGTGACTTCTTACCCACATCGAGCAATCTTGCATAATCCCAATTCAAATGGGAATATTGCAAAGTGGGCAGCAGAATTGGCCAAATTCGATCTCGAATTCATTCCAAGACAAGCAATCAAGAGTCAAGCATTGACAGATTTTGTGGCGGAATGGACTCCCTCCTCATCAAACCCTGGGGGCCCCAGTGAGCAGAAGCCGGAACACAAGACCCCGGTCTTTACCGAGCCTCACTGGACCCTCTACTTCGACGGCTCCATGCAAAAGCAGGGGGCTGTAGCTGGAATCCTTCTCCTCGCTCCAACCGGGGAGAAGGTAAAATACATGGTACACCTTGACTTCAAGGCGACCAACAACATGGCGGAGTACGAAGCACTCATCTACGGACTAAAGGTGGCACTATCATACAGTGTCAAGCAGCTGCTGGTCAAGAGAGATTCACAGCTCATCATTAAACAAGTGAAGGGTGAATGCTCTTGCAACAATCTCCAGCTAGCTGCTTACCTCCTTGAAGTCCAGAGGCTTCAGAAGGACTTCAAAGTCCTATACCTCCACCACGTCCAGTGTGTTCACAACGCTGAAGTCGACGAACTCTCGATGAAAGTGTCAACCGGAGCTCCAGCTCCTGACGGAACTTTTGTCCGGAGGTTGTCAAAACCCACAGCTCACCCTGCCGAACTGAGCGAAGGGGGCGAGATTAGCATCCCAAAGCTGACGGTCCCGATGGCCCTGTTACCATGGCAGCCATCAAGGGTCGTAGGTGCTGCCGGAAACTCCGAGCAACCCAGCACACAAGACTCAAATGCTCAAGTTAGCTTCGATGCATGGATCTCGGAGATCCGGAGCTACTTGAAAGACAACATCCTTCCTGACGATGATGTATCCGCTAACCGGCTAGTCAGATTGGCTAAAAGATACATGTTGGTAGAAGGGGATCTCTACCGGCGCGGTGCCAACGACGTCCTAATGCGGTGCATCACAAGGGAAGAAGGCTGCGACCTCCTCGCAGAAATCCATGGAGGCGAGTGTGGGAACCACGCGTCTTCCCGCACGCTGGTCGGTAAAGCCTTCCGGCATGGCTTTTACTGGCCTACATCACTCCAGGATGCAACTGAGCTGGTGAAGAAAAGCGAAGCATGCCAATTTCATGCAAAGCAAATTCACACACTGGCTCAGCCTCTACAAATGATACCTCCTACATGGCCCTTCACTGTGTGGGGGATGGACATCTTGGGACCTTTCCCAAGAGCCATCGGAGGTTACAAGTTCCTGTATGTCGCCATTGACAAGTTCACCAAGTGGCCGGAAGCAACTCCATTTGTGACAATAAACAAGCAATCTGCTATCAACTTTTTGCAGTCCATTGTATGCAGATTTGGAGTCCCAAACAAAATCATTACTGATAATGGGACCCAATTCACAAGCTCTGCATTTCAAGGATATTGCGAAGACCTCGGCATTCAAGTTTGCTACGCCTCCATAGCTCACCCGGCAAGCAATGTCCAGGTCGAGAGAGCAAATGCTGAAATCTTGAAAGGACTCAAAACGCGCACCTATGAGCGCTTGAAAAAACATGGAGCCAACTGGATTGAAGAGCTTCCGCCCACTCTATGGGCCAACAGGACAACTCCAAACCGGTCAACTGGAGAGACACCCTTCTTCCTGGTTTACGGAGCTGAAGCAATCCTTCCTCCGGAAATCACCTTGGGGTCACTCCGAGTCCAGACCTTCAACGAAGCCATGCAGGACCAGCTCCAGCGTGAAGACCTAGACCTCCTTGAGGAGGGAAGGTGCCAAGCAGCTGTCAGAATGCCCGATACTGCCAAGCCCTTCGGCACTATCATCAGCGACATGTACACAACCGACAGCTCGAGGAAGGCAATCTGGTGCTACGGAGAATACAATCCAGAGAAGGGTTAAACAAACTCTCCCCCAGCTGGGAGGGACCCTTCCGAGTGATTAAAGTATCCCGTCTCAGAAGCGTTCGCTTGGCTACCGAGGATGGGACTCCTCTCCCAAATCCTTGGAATATTGAGCACCTCCGTAAGTTCTACACTTAATATCACGGAGGTGAGTCTTTAGTAACTTGAGGTGTATGTTATGGAGTCATTGTACAGAGTCGGGTAGTTCCTCTGGGAGAACAGCCGAACCTTTCCCGGAAGGTCCGCAAAGTTCATGCAACACTTGTCACAGTCTCAGGACTAAAAGTGTGGCTAGCTACCTTGGGTCAAACGAGAAATGAAACACGCTTAGCCTAGTTCCATACCCTAAGAGTGTACTTGTTTCCCCTGTACCCCGGACCTATAATGAAAGACATCTTCATGTGAAACAGACTCCACGTGCATTTATTTTGTACAGGCTCAACATTTTTACTTTTCTCTTTCTTGTCTATAACAAAGTTGTGCAATTCTTAAGAAATTTTAGTTCGACCAGTTCATGTACAATTCGAGCTGTATTATCAATTCTTTTGGATTCAAATATTGTTCATGGCCCACTCGCCTGAATGCCGCCAAGCCAATCTAGGGCCAGAGTGTGCTATCGACTTAGCCTGGTCAAGCACCCTAAGTACGCCACTCTACCTACACCTCGGCAGGCCGAAGTAAGGCAGGTCCAAGTACAATTGGATCTGGAAGAAAGAAGGCAACGCATTCGGTTGTATTCAGAATTGTGTTTGACCTAAAACATTCTTGGGAATCGTAAGCCGCGATGAAGTGATAGGCAAGGAGCGAATTTTACTATTTTTCTTGGCTTTAGTGTGCAGGAAAAATAAAGAATCCACGTTGATGGAGAAAAGCCGGATCTAACAAAGCTCCGACTCCTCCTAGGTGGCTTGTGATCGATGTTAAACATTGAAAACAAGCATTACCGGAGCAACCAAGCTCCGGCAAAGCTAGGGGGGCCAGCCGTCAACACAAAATAAAAGATGGTGAGAAGACCCCACAAGTGGAGTCTGCTGCCAACAAGCTACGCGTTGGCAAAGGTCACTGCCGGAGCTATTAAGCTCCGACACCCCGGAGGGCTAACTATCGATGCTCTATGCGTTGATAGGGACTATTGTCGGAGCTACTAAGCTCCGACGGTAGTCAATGCCAGAGCTTCTGAGCTCCGACAACCTCAGGGGGCCTTCACTATCGAAGACTTCGGACCTACACTCTACAAGTTCGAAGAAAACAAGTCTTCAACAAAATACAATATCCTCTTGGTACATGTTCACAATCAAATTGTGTACATCTACCAGGGGGCCAAGTGAAGACAGAAATGTTGAAGACAAAAAATGAAATTCATTAACAAATTGTTGATTTCATTCATCTGGAGACAAGGGATTACAAAATTGGGGAAGAAAAAGAGAGAATACAAGTGGGAGCTACAGAGATGGTCCTAGACCCTATGGAAGAACTGGGCGACCTTCTGAGCAACCTCTGACACGTTAGCTCGGGTGGCTTCACCTTCCCCTTCGACAGGACCTTCAAGCACCGGGTCCAGAGGAAATTGGGGATCACGGCTGGTGTAGCACGTCAGCACATACTCTGCGACGTTCTTCGCCAGGGATTGCCCCTCAACCTCCAACTGGTCCGCGATGACGTCGCCCACCTTGGAGAGTTTGCCACCCGCCGAGCTCAACGCTTGCAACGCCAGGTCTGGCTCCGGCTCTGGATCATCTGGACGCACGGGACTGAAGCCCATTGGCGTCAGCCCATCGTTGGTTTTGCTTAGGAACTCCCAAACCTGTAGGGAGTCTGCGGTCCTCAAGCCCTTCAGTTCCTCCAAGGATCTTTTGGCCGCCGCCAGTTCAGAATTCTCACGAGCAAGGCGCTCAACCTCTTTGGCATTTTGCTGAATCTTTTCAGCAACCTGCTTCTCGAGTTTTCCGAGCTCCTCCTCCCGGAGGTGGATCTTGTTCCGGCGGTCGACCAGGTCCTTCTCCCGGCCCCTAACTTTCTTCTCCCTGGCAGTGATGGAACACTCTTACTGGTAGAATTCCTGCCCTCGCACCCAGGCCTTCTCCTCCTCCTCAACGCAACGCTCCTCCAACTTCTTGGTGCATTCCTCGAGGCCCTTGTCAGCTAGAGCCACCTTTTCGGCGAGCTCCTCCTCCCTCTTCAAGACATCATCCCGCAGCTCTAGGAGTTTTTGCTCTTCATCTTCGAGCTTCTTCTCCCTCTCCTCAAGTGCCTCTCAGCGCTTGATGAGGGTAGTGTTAATGGCTTCAAGCCTTTCTTGGCGATCATTAGCCGCACTATTAGCTGCCTTGGTATGCTCATAAATGGCCCGGGATTGAGTGTCGAGGGCACGAGTCAAGCTCTCCCTATCATCCAATAATTTTCCCCAGTATTCCAGGCGAACCTTCTCCTGCTTGATTCACTCCTTGTTGTCTGCCAGCCTCGACTGCGCCAGCTTAGTCTCGAAGTAGAGCCGATTACGCCACCGCCTAAGGGTTTGGCGCTCCTCTTCAAGAGCCTTGCTGTCGTGGTAGAACGCCAGCTGGACTTGACGCAGACTGGAGCAAGCGTTGTCAATGGACAACGATAGGGGAATAGGGTATGCACCTGCCGGGGTCTTCTCCGCTGGTTCTAGCGGGTTCTCGCTTACAAAAATTGTGTCCCACTCCACAAGAGTGGTCCCCTGAGCCTCCACGGCACTAGGGCCGTCCTCTGGGATAGCCTCATTCTCCACCGAGGAGGGTCCCGCAGAAGAAGTTCCCACCTCCGGAAGTGGTTCCGAAGGACCTGCCGCCAGGTCTTCATTTGCCCCCTCAGGCAGGGAGCCAGCGACTTCATCAGGGCACCCCTAGCTCAGTAGCAGGCGCCTCCGCCGTCATCACTTCTGGAGCAGGGGCTACTTCCGGCTCCGGCCTGGGCTCCTCCTCCGCTTGTGGCTCGGGTGTTGGCGCCTCGACCATCATGGGTTTGAGTGCTGATACCTCCGCAACGACCGGCTCGGACGCTGGAAGGTCAACAACAACCGGCCCTGAGGCCGGAGCTTCAACCTCAACCGGCTCAAGCGCCGGAAGGTCTTCAACTGCAACCGGCTCTGCAGCCAGAGCTTCAGTGGCAACCGGCTCTGGGGCCGGAGCTTTGGAGGTAGTCTCGTGGGATGAGTCGAGGTCCATGACCACGACAGCTGGCGCCGGAGCTGCCGCAGCTTCAACCACCACTCGGGGCGGCACCAGGACAGAAGGAGAAGCCTCCACCCTCACAGCTTCAGCCGTTGTGGCTGAGGGCGGAGCCTCACTCCTCTTCTTGGGGATGCTGCAGATGATGGATGAAGAAACTTAAAAAACAATTACTACAATAAAACAACTGTCTGAGGTAAAGATTAAAAATTACCTCGGAAGGCTTCCGCACCAGCTTGCACAAAATCTATTTCCCGGGCATTCTGGACTGGCCATGGCCGCCACTGGCGTGGTAGCTCCGGAAGGCCCCCCTTAACTTGTTGCAGTCTACAGTCGCTGCAGTTGTAGAAGACCTCCCCCTCCGGGGAGAAGGAGCTGTTGTAGAGGGTGCAGGCCTGACGGACCTTCCGTCGGCATTCTTTAGCTTCCTCTTCCGGCTCGAGGGTTCGACCACCGGCTCCTTGCCCTTGCCGACGACTTCGGTCCTTGGCTTCGGGGCAGGGTCGGAGCCACCTTCAGAAGCCCCAGGGATCACCACCCTGGAAGTCGATCGTCTCTCGACGACACCGAGGTCGTCAAGCACCGGCATCATCCGCCGAAGCTCCCTGCTGAGCTGTACTTCCAAGTTTAGAGGGAGGAAAGCTGGTGGCGGGGTCAAGTCATCACCCGCGACGTCGATGATGTGCTGGAACTTCTTGAGATGAAACTCCAAGGTCATCCCCTCCATGTTGGACTTCAACCCGGTCTCAACCCGGTCGTCGTCCATCACACGGTTGAGGGACCAAGCGAGTTTTTCTCTCCTCTTCAACGGTGCCCACCTGTTGACCAGGAAATTGCGAAATACTGCATGAAGAGTTAATCCTCCCTACACACAATGGCGGATCCTGGTCAGAGCAGGGTTGAAGGCATCCGACAGCACCAGAGCTTCACTCCAGACTGCAGTGTCAATGTTGGGAAGGCCTTCGGGCAGCTCCAGCTTCTCGTGCTCCTCCACCCGGATGACTATCCAGTCCTTCTTCCAATCACCCAACTTTCCAGAGGGAAACGACCGGAGGTACTTGAATGGGCACTTCTTGCGCTTCACGAAGTAGTAGAAGCCAAGGTCCTCATTACTCCTTCCGGTAGTATGGACGGTGAAGAAGGTCCGGAAAAGCTCAATGCAGGGGGGATGCCCACCCACATTTCACAGAAGTGGACGAAGACAGAAACTAGAAGAATGGAGTGTGGGCAAGGTGGTACAGCTGCAGACCATAGAAGTCTAGCAGCATCAAGAAAAAGGAGGAAAAAGGTGGGATCAACCCCACCATGGCGTACGCAGAAAAGTACACCATCTCATCGGCGTGCTCCTTCTCGAATGGGAGCTCTCCCCCGGCCCGGACCAGGTGGTTGAAGAAGTCTGAGGACCACCCCATGAGGGCCCGGACCTTCTTCAGGTCACCTTCGGTCTTCAAGAGGCTCTCGCGGAGACCCAACTCCATCGCAACACAATGAGGCAAGGGAGGAAAAGCAATCACAAGTTTGGGAGTTCATGCGCAAGTTTAGATGAGAGGCGTAAAGAACCCCAGATGGTGCGCACTTTCCTTTTTAAGTAAGCCCCCGCAATGCTTGGATGGAAACCGCAGGGAAGCCGAAGATACTATTTAAAAATTTCACCCTGCCGATGACAAGAGGGCCCGGGACCACCCCGACGATCAAGTCGAGGTTCTTACCCAGGCGAACGGTTGTCATCATGTAAGGCGGGAAGCCCGAAGGCGGCGGCCTGACAAGGCGCGCGGAACCGATACGATTTTTGTATCGGGAACCGGCGACCTTCAATTGCGTGAGATCCGCACGCCAAAGATCTCATTTGCCGCACCCAGGATATGCCACGCGGCAAGGATTTAACTCCAAAACTATCGCCAACGGCACATCTGAAGACCTTTGAAGACTCAGCTCAAAAGTCGAAGGATGGACCCACCTCCAGCGGAATGACTTCACCCAAGAGGTCTTCCCCAGAGGTGGGCCCAGGGGGCCACTGTCGGTACCCTGGGTACCGTATACCCCTTGAGATTGCAAAGATCTCAAGGAAATGTCATCTACTTGATTTGAAGACCTTCGGAGGCCCACATGTCAGACATAAACGGTCCCGCTTCCCCAACATGGTTAGTCCCAGGGTCGCCACGTGTACCATCGAACCGGAGCTACCGCCCACCAGGGGGAAGCTTCAGGCTATGTACCATAACGGCACCCCCGGACCTAACCCCTGACCGAGGGAAGCTCCGGAACTGACATGTGGCTGGTGGCACCGGACCTATCTGTTCCCCACAGTATGCCCCGGAGCTGCCACATGTCCAACCGTCGGATCTTCAGCCTCAAACCACCGGTAGACTCCACAATGGCTCCGGATCTTCAAAGGGGAATCAAGGACTTCAAGACCCAATTAAGTGTCATTAATACTATGTTAATGACACACGATCGGATGACCTTAATTACCAGTAACGGCACAGTTAAAGCCCGTAACTCGGTCATTAAGGGTAATTAAGCGCATCAAATGTGTATCAATATTAGTAGCCGTCGGGGCCACATGTCGGGCCAGGCCAACTTTTAATGGCCTGTCCTTGTACTATAAAAGGACAGGCCGACGATACATAGGGGGGCTCTCCACGCTCTGATCTCTCTGGGCTCTCTGATTTGATCTAGTATGATCGGCTCACAAGCGCTCTCAACTCACGTCACCTAAGTTGAGTTCATACATCCAATACAACACCAACACTCCCCGTGGAGTAGGGTATTACGCTGAGGCGGCCCGAACCACGTAAATCTTTGTGTCTCCTGTGTCATTTTACATTTCACCTTCTTGAATTTCCACGCGCCCACACCGAACTTCAAACTCCGCAAACACTTTACTAGTGTCGGGAGATCTGCTGGATCAAAACCACTAACAGCTTGTGTGCTCGCTTTCAAGCGACACCTAAAGAATCACATCTGAAGGCGGTCTTTAGGATACTTCGGTATCTCAAGCATACCCCAAGTGTAGGCCTGTGGTACCCCAAAGGTGCTAAATTCCATCTCATGGGTTACTCGGATTCGGATTTTGCCGGGTGCCGTGTGTATCGCAATATTACCTCCGGAGGGTGCCACCTGCTTGTGCGTTCCCTAATATCTTGGTCTAGTAAGAAGCAAAACTCTGTTTCCTTGTCCACCGCGGAAGCGTAATATATAGCGGTTGGTGCATGTTGTGCCCAAATCCTATATATGAAGCAAACCCTTTTGGACTTTGGTGTTAAATTTGGTTGTGTGCCTCTCCTTTGTGAAAATGAAAGTGCGGTTAAGATCGCTAAAAACCCCGTCCAACACTTCCGCACTAAGCACATTGATATTCGCCATCATTTCTTGCGGGACCATGAAGCTAAGGGAGACATCTCCTTGCAAGGTGTTAGGTCCGAAGAACAATTGGCGGATATCTTCACTAAACCACTTGATGAGAAAACCTTTTCTAGACTAAGGAGTGAATTAAATGTGCTAGATGCATCGAACGACATGTAAGTTGCCATGGTCATGTAAGAATGCATCACATATAGGTCTTGTCTAACTTTCAAAGGATAGGGGCGAGCAAGGGTTAGCTTGGGATGGCGGTTTTTTGGGTATCCCCAAGGCTTGCAGAATGGCTCTCCCTGAAGAAGCCTTTGAAAGGTTCAAACTTGGCAAGATAGATTTAATTTATGTCTTGCATGATGCCTGCCATATAGACTTGCACTCACGTTTAATATCCTGCATTAAAAATTGTTTGACACTGCATACGGTAGATTGTCACAAAGGGGAACCCACTTCATGAGAAAGAGACTTGTTTGAAATGCAATATCTCAACTCATATGATGTGGAAAGAACAAAGTGTTAAGTGTGTTAATGCCTAAAGGAACATTTTTAAAGAGATAGAAGTTTTCATCCTCTAGCTCACAAAGCATGGGTCTTACATTTTGTTTGGATTTTCCCTTGGTTTTTCCGGTGTTCTATTTGCTTTAGGGCTTAGCCATGTTATTGGTAACTAGCGTTAAAGTCCTTTTGAGAGGTTAGGGGTTGCCCAAAAAGTCCTAAGACTTGTGTTTCTCTTTGTTTGTTTAAGTCAAAGGACATATATGGGCTGTTGCTGATCTTTTGTAGTCATCAGATTATCCGATGCTTAGGGCAGAAGCATCATCAGATCAGTTTGTGCTTAAGTACAAGGGTCAGCTTAGACAGAAAGTCAAATCAACCGATGAGTTCATTCTGAGAAACATCAGAGCATATGATGTTCACATTTCTGGAGTTGTGCCAAATTCAACCGATGATAAACTTTTCAACGTCGGATGATCCGATGCTGAAGGTGCCTTTGGAATAACCTTACTGTACCACTCGACCGATGGACCCTCTCAACTGACGTCGGATCATCCGATGTTAAAAATCGAGCTAGGGTTCAAGTCACACCTATTTAGCACGCCTCTCCATTTTTCTTTCTTTTTTTCTCTCTCTTCTCTCCGCCACCGCCGCTCTGTGCCCCTCGCCTTGCCGCTGCCCACCGTCGCGCTCCGGCCGCCGCCGCACTCAGCGTCGCCGCCGCACTCAGCGCCGCCGCTCGTCGCGCCGCCACTCCTCGCGCCCGGCCACCGCGCTCCCCTCGCGCCGCCGCGCCATTCCTCTTCGCCCGACCACCGCCACTTCTCTTCACCGCTAGGGTTCGCCCGGCCGCATCCGAGCTGTTGCTCCTTGCGCCCGGCTGCGTCGTACTTTGCGTCTCCGCCTCGTGCGCCTGGCATCGTCGCCCCGCGAGACCCCGTGACCTACGCCACTTCCTCGCCGTTCGCCGTCGCACATTCTTCGAATTTGCCATCATCAACCTTAGCCCGCGATCTCATCTTCGCCATCGTCACTCTTCTCATCAAGATGGGCCGTGACAAGAAAGGAAAGGGAAAGACTATTGAGGAGCCGACAGCTAAGAAGCAAAAGCTGTCGAAAGAGATGAAGAAAGCTAGACAAGCTGAGATGGACGCTCACGCCACTGAGGAGCGTGAGCATGGCCTAAGAGGATCCCTGAGGATCCGGGAGTCTCGACAGAGACAGCTACAGCCACAGTAGACAGAGGAGACAGAGGAGTTTGAGGAGCCGCTTGTTTGTCGGCGCACAGTCAGGACCCGTGGAGGTCATCCAGCTAAAGCCGCAACTCAGAGACCATCTGCAGCTGAGCTTCGGGAGGACAGAGCGGCCGAGAGAGCCGTCTATGAGATGGACACCAATGTCCGGGTTGGTGAGGGTGTTCGCCTGACTGACTACAGGAAAATGAAGGCAAAGCAGCTCAGGAAGCTTCGATGGAGCATTCTGCTTGAGGAGTGGTTCCTGCTGCCCAGAGAGCCACTTGTGGACAGCCTCTTTTGGACCCTGACACAGGCATCACTGTATGAGACTTATAGACGTTGGGGCCATAAGCTTTTCCAGCACAACTTCATTGACTGGGATCAACTCGCACTTGTATCCAGCATTGAGATTCGCCCTTTCTTTGAGAGGTACAGAGGGCTGGTGGAGCTGATGTCTTTCCAGCGGAGTGCCTATGTGGAGGACTGGGTCTGAGTTTTCTTTGCCACACTCTAAGTTTTAGAGGGCTGCAGATCCATTGACTTTATATTCATGGGCCAGCATCACCATCTGACTAGACAGACCTTGGGACAGCTGCTAGGCGTGGATCTCCATGACACCTGCCTACACGAGTTAGTCTATGGACAGGCTGACCCACTGAGGAGGCCGCTCACTGGAGGTGTGGCACCACCTTTTGAGGAGATTCGGTCACTATATGCTCAGCCTTTCACACCTGATCAGCCTAGGGTACCTGCTCTACTCACTCCGGCTGCACGTACTGTTCACCTTGCCTTGCGCCGCACGCTACTACCCAGATCATGATACCTTGAGGGCTTCACCAGTTTGCAGTAGACCCTCCTGTTCTATGCCATGAACGGGATGCAGTTTGACATCATGGATATCCTCATCTGTGAGATGGAGGATGTCATCACAGATGGAGTTGGGATAATGAGACAGCTCGTGTTTGGCCACTAGATCAGTCACCTGCTCTACCTGTTGGCTCCAGAGGGATCCGCCGTGCGTGACAGTCTCACTGACGAGAGCGTCACTCGGTTCGGACACTACCGTGCTCCGGCTCCTGGAGACCGCCGCCTTGGCCGCCCAGTTGAGCGACAGGTCCGAGCTCGACTTTCAGAAGAAGACTGGGCAGACTTAGCAGAGGAAGACTTAGCACAGGCTGAGGCTCAGGGAGGGGATCTACAACATATTTGGTCAGAGAGTGACACTAGTGACAGTGTCGAGGAGTACTTCCCACCTCCTCCCTAACCCAGGAAGCACGAAGCGGAGGCTGGAGGCTCGACTGCACCACCACCTCCTACCCCACCTCCGGTGTCCGAGGCACAGGTCTGTCACCCATCTGAGCTTACTTCTCTACTACAGCAGATGGTTGAGCAGCAGCGACAGGATCGGCTTGCAACTGAGCAGGCCAGAGCTGAGCAGGTTGCACGTCTTGTGGAGCTCCAACAGCAGCAGTAGAAGATGCAGCGTCAGATAGCCCGCGAGAGGCGAGAGGACACTGACAGGCTCACTGGACTCATTGACCAGATGCAACAGCGTACTCTTGACCAGCAGCAGCAGACGCAGCAGGCCATGATGGGCATCCTGGGGTTGATCACCAACCTCTACACTCAGACTGGGATTGCCCTGCCCCCACAGCTTCCTGGTCTAGCTCCAGGTCCACCTGTCCTAGCACCAGTCTCAGCTCCAGTGCCGACCACGCTGATACCGACTATCAGCATGTCACCACTGCTTGCCCCAGGCGCACAGATTCACTCTCCTCTGTCGGCTACGACCCTCTTTTAGCAGACTCGGGCTTCGGTTGTCAGTGCCCCGCTACCGGCAGTCCCGACTCAGCAGGCACCCTTAGTACCGACAGAGGCTCCCACAGCCCCGGTCTCCTCCACTCCAGCCTCAGCAGCAGCAGGCAACAACTCCATCTCTCCAGGAGATGGGACCGACGACAGCACCCCCGACGGCGACCAGTTCATCATCGCCCCAAGCGCTCAGGATCCTTAGGCACTCGACTTTACTTTTTGTTGTCTTGATGCTGTCGGCATTTGGATCCGGCAGATCTCCCGATGCTACCTTTGGTAGATCGAGGAGTTGTAGTTCAATGAAGGGCGCGCAGAGATTCAAGAAGGTGAAAGACACGTGTACACAGAGATTTACGTGGTTCGGGCCGCCTGAGCATAATACCCTACTCCATGGGGTGTGTTGGTGATGTATTAAGCATGTGAGTCTAGAAGAAGCTCGTCTAGCTCAGGGAGTTCAGTAGTGGTCTGGAACCATCCTTTGTGTATCATCGACCAATCCTTTTATAGTACAAGAATTAGTCGCTACACCTTAGCCTGACCCGACATGTGGCCCCGGCGATTACACATGCTTGATACAAAATAAATGAGGTTAATTACCCTTAATAGCTTGGTAACGGGCCTTAATAGTGCAGTTACCAGTATTAAGGGCCATCCAATCATGTGTCATTAATATGGTATTAGTGACACTTAATCGGGTCTTGAAGTCTTTGATTGCTCCTTGAAGGTCCGGAGCCGTTGGGGGGTCCACCAGCCTCATTGTTGAAGTTGAAGGTTCGGTGGTCGCCATGTGGCAGCACTGGAGCTTACTGTTGTGGACGAGTAGGTCCGATGCTACTGGACACGTGTCAGTACCGGAGCTTCCCTCTGTCTGGGGTTAGGTCAGGGGGTGCCATACTGGTATTCTGACCGGAGCTTCCCATGTGTGGGTGATAGCTCCGGTCTTATGATACACGTGGGGGCCCTGGGACTAACCATGTCGGGGAAGTAGGTCCGGTTATGCCTGACATGTGGGGCCTTCGGAGGTCTTCAAATCTGGTAGATGGAGTTTCCTTGTGATCTTTGCAATCCCAAGGGGTATCCGATACGGAGGGTACCGACAGTGGCCCCCTGGGCTCACCTCCGGGGAGAGACCTTTTGGATGAAGTCATTCCGCTGGAGGTGGGTCCATTCTTTGGTTTTTGAGCCGTGTCTTCAAGAGTCTTCGATCGTGCCGTCAGTGATAGTTCACAGTTAAACTTCCGCCGCGTGGCGTATCCAGGAGGCGGCAGGTGATATCTCAGCGTGTGGATCTCACGCAATTGAAGGTCGTCGGTTCCCGATACGAAAATCGTATTGGTTCCATGCGCCCTATCAGGCCACCGCCTTCGGGTTTCCCGCCTTTCATAATTACAACTGTTCGCCTGGGGTAAGAACCTCGACTTGATTGTTGGGGTGGCATCGGGCCCCCTTGTCATTGGCGAGGTGAAAATTTTGACTGGTATCGTCGGCTCCTCTGTGGTTTCCATCAATGCGTTGCGGGGGCTTATTTAATAAGGAAAGCACGCACCGTTTGGGGTTCTTTACTCCTTTCATTCGAACTTGCGCTCAAACCTTCCAAACTTTCGCTTGATTTTCCTCTCTTGCCTCGTTGTGCCGCGATGGAGTTGGGTCTCCGCCAGAGCCGACTGAAGTCTGATGACGATTTGAAGAAGGTCCGGTCCCTCATGGGATGGTCCTCTGACTTCTTCAACCACTTGGTCCACGCTGGCAAGCTTCCGTTCGAGAAGGAACACGCCGGCGACATGGTGTACTTCTCCGCATACGCCATGGTGGGACTGATCCCACCTTTCTCCTCTTTCTTCTTGATGCTGCTAGACTTCTATGGTCTGCAGCTGTACCACCTTGGCCCCCAATCCATTCTGCTGGTGTCAATCTTTGTCCACTTCTACGAGATGTGGGTGGGCATTCTTCCTGCATTGATCTCTTTCGCACCTTCTTCACTGTCTAAACTACGGGCAGGAGTGACGAGTACCTTGGCTTCTACTATTTTGTGAAGCGCAAGAAGTGCCCGTACAAGTACTTGCGGTCGTTCCCTTCTGGGAAGTGGGACGACTGGAAGAAGGATTGAATTGTCATCAAGGTGGAGGAGCACGAGAAGTTGGAGCTGCTGGAAGGCCCCCCCCAACATTAACACTGCAGTTTGGAGTGAAGCTCTGGTGTTATCGGACGCCTTCAACCCTGCTCTGACCAGGATCCGCCTGTGCGTGGAAGGAGGGGTGACTCCTCAGGAGGTGTTTTGCAACTTCCTGACCAACAGGTGGGCTCTGCTGAAGAGGAGGGAGAAGCTTGCTTGGGCCCTCAACAGTATGCTGGACGACGATCGGATCGAGACCGGTTTGAAGTCCAACATGGAGGGTGCAACTTTAGAGTTCCACCTCAAGAAGTTTCAGCACGGCATCGACGTCGAGGGTGACGACTTGGCTCCGTCGGCAGCTTTCCTCCCTCTGAACATGGAGGCAAAATTCAGCAGAGAGCTCTGGCGGATGATGCCGGTGCTTGACGACCTTGGTGTCGTTGAGAGGCACTCAACCACTGGGTTGGCAATCTCCGAAGCTCCTGAAGGTGGCTCCGTTCCCGCCCCTAATCCAAGAACCGAAGTCGTCGGCAAGGGCAAAGAATTGGGCGAGACCTCGAGTCGTAAGAGGAAGCATGCCGACAGAAGGTCCGTCAGGCCAGCTTCTTCCGTGGCGGCTCCTTCTCCCCGGAGGGGGAGGTCTACAACGGTGGCACCTACTCCAGTAGTGGCATCTTCCTGGGGTGCTAGCTCCGGCCAAGTGACTCCGGTAACAGGGCCAGCTGAGGGCTCTGGGTCCGGAGGTCCTTTCCGGTCGAGGGGGGCCTCGACCAGAGCAACACCGATAGCAGCAGCAAGCCTCGGGGGACCCTCCGGGACTACCACGCCAGTGGCGGCTGGGGCCAGTCCGGAGCCCCCGGAGAAGAGGTTCCGTGGTAACTGGTGCGAAAGCCTTCCGAGGTAATTTTTAATTTTTGTCTCAGTCAGTTGTTTTATTGTTAAATGTATTTTGAGTTTCTTCATCCTTCATCCACAGCGTGCCCAAGAAAAGGGCTGAATCTCCAGTCCCTGCAGCAGCGGTTGAGTCTGTGCAGGCTGAAGTTCCGGCTCCAATTCCAGCGTCGCCCTAAGAGGTGGCCAAGGTTGCGGCAGCCCCGGTGTTGGCTGTCGTGGTTTTGGACCTCGACTCATCCCCAGAAGCTCCCGTGGTAGCGTCGGACCACGGGAATGAAGATGTACCAGCGGCGCCAGCCCTGGAGGTTGAAGCTCCGGGCCTGGATGCTAATATGTTGGACGCTCCGGCCGCAGAGCCAGAGGTAGCTGCGATTCTGGCCCTAGAGACAGATGTTGTTGAAGCCCCGACAGTCGACCCGGTGGTTGATGAGGTCTCGGCGGTAGAGCTGGGTGTTGATGAAGCTCCGGCACTTGAGCCGGTTGTTGAGGAAGCTCCGGCGGTAGAGCCGGTTGCTGCAGAAGTTCCGGCTGTGGAGCCGACCGTTGAAGAGGTTCCGGCGTCCGAGCCAGTTGTTGTGGAGATGTCGGCGCCTGAGCCTTTGGTGGTCGAAGCGCCAGTGCCCGAGCCCATGATGGTCGAAGCGCCAGCACCTGAGCCAGAGGTGGAGGAGGCGCCTGCGTCGGGGCCAGAAGTAGCTTCTACTCCGACCAAACCTTCAACACCCACTCTAGAAGCGGTGATCCCGGGGGTGCCCGCTGCTGAGCCAGAGTGCCAAGATGAAGCTGCTGGCCCCCCGCCGAAGGGGCCAGTTGTTGATGACCTGGCGGCTGGGCCTTCGGAGTCAATTCCGGAGGTTGGAACTTCGGCTGCAAGTACTTCCTCGGCGGCGGCTGAGGCTATCCCGGAGGACGACCCTAGTGCCGTGGAAGCTCAGGGGACCGCTAGAGCCAGTGGACCCCAGCAGGTCCGGACCCGATCCCCCTATCGTTGTCTATCGACAACACCTGCTCCAGTCTTCGCCAGGTCCAGCTGGCCTTCTACCACGACAGCAAGGCCCTCGAGGAGGAACGCCAAACCCTTAGGAGGTGGCGCAACCGACTCTATTTCAAGACCAAGCTGGCGCAATCGAGGCTGGCTGATAACAAGGAGTGGGTGCAAAGGGAGAAAGTCCGCCTGGAGTACTGGGGTAAGTTGTTGGATGAGAGGGAAAGCATGACGCGGACCCTCGACAACCAGTCCTGGGTCATCTATGAGCAGGCCAAGGCTACAAATAGCGCAACGGATGATCGCCAGGAAAGGCTAGCCGCCATCCACGATAGTCTCATCAAGCGCCGGGAGGCTCTTGAAGCGCGGGAGAGACGACTCGAAGATGAAGAGCAGAAATTCCTGGAGCTGCTGACAAGAGCCTCGAAGAACGCATGGAGGAGCATTGCAAGGAGGAGGAGAAGAAGGCCTGAGAGCGAGGGCAAGATCTCTTCAAGCAGGAGAATGCCATCGCCGCCAAGGAGAAGAAAGTCCGGGGCCGAGAGAAGGATCTGGTCAACCGCCAAAATGAGATCCACCTCTGGGAAGAAGAGCTCAACAAACTCGAAAGGCAAGTTGCTGAAACGATTCAGCAGAATGCCAAAGAGGTGGAGCTTCTTGCTCGGGAGAGCTCGGAGCTTGCGGCGGCCAAAAGATCCTTGGCAGAGATGCGTGGTGCAAGGGTTGCAGAATCCCAACAAGTTTGGGACTTCCTGGGCAAGGCCAACGACGCGCTGATGCCAATGGGCTTCAGTCCCGTGCGTCCGGATGATCCGGAGCCGGAGCTGGACCAGTCGTTGGAGGCGCTGAGTTCAGCGGGCAACAATCTCTCCAAGATGGGCAATGTCATCACGGACCAGCTGCAAACAGAGGGCCAGTCTCTGGTGAAGAACGTCGCAGAGTTTGTGCTGACGTGATACATCAGCCGGGACCCTCAATTCTCTCTGGACCCGGTGCTTGAAGGCCCCATCGAAGGAGAGGGTGAAGCCGCCCGAGCCAGCGTGTCAGAGGTGGCCCAGAAGGTCGCCAATTCTTCCATAGGGTCTAGGACCATCTCTCTGTAGCTCCCGCTTGTATTCTCTCTTCTTCTTCTCCAATTTTGTAATCTCTTGTCTCCAGATGAATGAAATCCAAATTTTTGGGAATTCGAATTTTATTTTTTGTCTTCAACACCACCTTTGTCTCACTTGGCCCCCTGGTAGATGTACACAATTTGATTGTGAACATGTACCAAGATGATGTAACGGTTGTTGAAGACTTGCGTGCTTCGAACTTGTAGAATGTAGGTCCGAAGTTTTTGATAGTGTAGGCCCCCTGAGGCTGTCGGATCTTAGTGGATCCGGCATTAACCATCGCCGGAGCTTAGTAGCTCCGGCAGTAGTCTCCAGCAACGCGTAAAGCATCGATGGTTAGCCTTCTAGGGTGTCAGAGCTTGGCAGCTTCGGCAGTGACCTCCGTCAACACGTGTTGTGTCAACGTCAGACTCCACTTTAGAGTCTTTCCACCATATTCATATTGACGGCTTGCCCCTTAGCTTTACCGGAATTGGTTAGCTCTAGAGATGCTCGATGTCAATGTTTGAACATCAACCACAAGCCGCCTAGAGGATGTCGGAGCTTATTTATTTTTCCTGCACACTGAAGTCAAGAAAAACAATAAAATCCATTTCCTATCTATAACTTCATTGCGACTTACTATTCTCGAGAAAGTTTTAGGCCGAACACAATTCTAAATACAATCAAGAGTGCTGTCTTGCTTCCTTCAGGTCCAATCGTTTCTGGACTCGCCTTACTTCGGCCTCCAGGATGTAGGTAGAGTGGCGTACTTAGGGTGCATGACCAGGCTAAGTCGATAGCACACTCTGACCCTAGATTGGCTTGGCGACATTCAGACAAGTAGGCCATCAACAATGTTTGAACCCGGAAGGATAGACAATGCAACTCGAATTGTACATGAACTGGTCGAGCTAAAGTTTCCTAAGAACTGCACAACTTTGTTATAGACAAGAAAGAGAAAAATAAAAAATATTGAGCCTGTACAAAGTAAATGCATGTGGAGTCTGTTTTCACACAATGATGTCTTTCATTATAGGTCCGGGGTACAGGGGAAACAAGTACACTCTTAGGGTACGAAACCAGTCTCAGTGTGTTTTGTTTTTTGTTTGACCCAAGGTAGCTAGCTACACTTTTAGTTCTGAGACTGTGACAAGTGTTGCATGGACGTTTTGGACCTAGCAGGGTAGGTCTGGCTGCCCTCCCGGAGGAGCTACCTGACTCTGTACAATGACTCTATAACATACATCACATGTAATTACAGACTCACCTCTGTGATATTAAAGCGTAGAACTTACGGAGGTGTTCAATGTTCCAAGGATTTGGGAGAGGGGTCCCATCCTCGGTTGCCAAGCGAACGCATCCGGGACGGGATACTTTGATCACTCAGAAGGGTCCCTCCCAGCTGGGGGAGAGTTTGTTTAACCCTTCTCTGGATTGTATTCTCCGGAGCACCAGATCGCCTTCCTCGAGCTGTCGGATGTGAACATGCCGTTGGTGATAGCGCCGAAGAGCTTGGTAGTATTGGGCATTCCGAACAGCTGCTCGGCACCTTCCCTCTTCAAGGAGGTCAAGGTCTTCACGCCGGAGCTGGTCCTGCATGGCTTCGTCGGAGGTCGGACCCAGAGCGACCCCAAGGTGATTTCCGGAGGAAGGACTGCTTCAGCTCCGTACATTAGGAAGAAGGGTGTCTCTCCAGTTGACCGATTTGGAGTTGTCCTGTTGGCCCATAGAGTGGGCGGAAGCTCTTCAATCCAGTTGGCTCCATGTTTTTTCAGACACTCATATGTGCGCGTCTTGAGTCCTTTTAGGATTTCTGCATTTGCTCTCTCGGCTTGGTCATTGCTTGCCGGATGAGTTACGGAGGTGTAGCTGACTTGGATGCCGAGGTCTTTGCAGTATCCTTGGAAAGCAGAGTTTGTGAATTGGGTCCCATTATCTGTTATGATTTTGTTTGGGACTCCAAATCTGCATACGATGGACTGCAAGAAGTTGATAGCTGATTGCTTGTTTATTGTCACAACTGGAGTTGCTTCCGGCCATTTGGTGAATTTGTCAATGGCAACATACAGGAACTTGTAACCTCCGACGGCTCTTGGGAAAGGTCCTAAGATGTCCATCCCCCACACAGCGAAAGGCCATGTAGGAGGTATCATTTGTAGAGGCTGAGCTGGTGTGTGAATTTGCTTTGCATGGAACTGACATGCTTTGCATTTCTTCACCAGCTCAGTTGCATCCTGGAGTGCTGTAGGCCAGTAAAAGCCATGCTAGAAGGCTTTACCGACCAGCGTGCGGGAAGACGCGTGGTTCCCACACTCGCCTCCATGGATTTCTACGAGGAGCTCACAGCCTTCTTCCCTTGTGATGCATCGCATTAGGACACCGTTGGCACTGCGCTGGTAGAGATCCCCTTCTACTAGCGTGTATCTTTTACCAATCTGACTATCCGGTCAGCGGATAGATCATTGTCAGGAAGGATATTGTCTTTCAAGCAGCTCCAGATCTCCGAGATCCATGCATCAGAGCTTGCTTGAGCATTTGAGTCTTGCGTGCTGGGTTGCTCGGAGCTTCCGGCAGCACCTACGACCTTTGATGGCTGCCATGGTAACAGGGCCATCGGGACCGCCAGCTTCGGGATGCTGGTCTTGCCCCCTTTGATCAGTTCGGCAGGCTAAGCTGTGGGTTTTGACAACCTTTGGACGATGGTTCCGTGAAGAGCTGGAGCTCCGGTTGACGCTTTCGTCGAGAGTTGGTCAGCTTCAGCATTATGGACACGCTGGACATGGTGGAGATTCAGGACTTCAAAGTCCTTCTGAAGCCTTTGGACTTCAAGGAGATAAACAGCTAGTTGGGGATTGTTATAGGAGCATTCACCCTTCACCTGTTTAATGATGAGATGCGGATCTCCCTTGACCAACAGCTGCTTGACACCATATGATAGTGCCACCTTTAGTCCATAGATGAGTGCTTCATACTCCGCCATGTTGTTGGTCGCCTTGAAGTCAAGGAGGACCATGTATTTTACCTTCTCCCCGGTCGGAGCGAGGAGAAGGACTCCAGCTCCGGCCCCCTGCTTTTGCATGGAGCCGTCAAAGTAGAGGGTACAGTGAGGTTCGGTGAAGACCGGAGCCTTGAGTTCTGGCTTCTGCTCACTAGGGCCCCCAGGGTTTGATGGAGAGGGGGTCCATTCCGCCACAAAGTCTGCCAATGCTTGACTCTTGATCGCTTGTCTTGGGACGAATTCAAGATCGAATTCAGCCAATTCCGCTGCCCACTTTGCAATGTTCACAGTAGAGTTGGGATTATGCAAGATCGCACGTAGTGGGTAAGAGGTAACCACTGAGATCTTGTGAGCTTGGAAGTAATGGCGAAGCTTCCTGGAGGCAATGAGAACTGCGTCGAGCAGCTTTTGCACCTCTAGGTATCGAGTGTTGGCATCATGTAGTACTTCGCTGATGAAGTACACTAGGCGTTGGACTGTCCGGACCTGCTTCGGGGACCTCTGGGTCCTTGCTAGAGGAACCCGGAGCTTCTATTGGAGCAACCCGGACCCTCCCGAAGGGGTCCAGATCTTCTAGAATAACTCCCTGTAGATCCAAGTCTGGGGGCTGGGACCCAGACTCACCTTCAGGAACCTCCGAACCCTCCTGGAGGGGTCTGGATTCCTGAACTTGGGATGGTTCTGGTCTCTCCGCAACCAGGACCATGCTGACAACCTCGTCGGTTGCTGAAATGTAAAGCAGTAAGGACTCACGAGGGTTCGGAGCTACCAAGGTTGGTAGAGTGGTGAGGAGCTGCTTTAGCTCTTGGAATGCCTTTTCTGCTTCTTCAGACTATTAAAATGGTCCAGACTTCCTCAATAGCTTGAAGAAGGGTAGCGCCCATTCCGCCAGTCTTGAGATGAACCGGCTGAGGGCGGCTAGATATCCAGTCAGTTTCTGGACGTCCTTGATGTGGGCTGGTGGCCGCATCTCCTCAATGGCTTTAATCTTCGTCGGATTTGCCTCTATGCCCCGGTGGTTTACCAGGAAACCAAGAAGCTTTCCGGAGCTAACTCTGAAAATGCACTTGTCTGGGTTCAGCTTCGTGCGGGTGACCCGCAGCTTGTCGAAGACAGCTTGCAAGGTGTCAAGGAGTGACTCCTTGTCCTTGATCTTGATGATGACATCAACATACACTTCCATTACGTCTTCGATGAGCTCTCCAAAGGTTTTGTACATAGCTCGTACAAATGTTGAAGCTGCATTCTTGAGACCAAATGGCATGGCAGTATAACAGTACAATCCATCTACTGTGATAAAAGAAGTATGTTCTTCATCTTCCCTAGACATTCTGATTTGATGGTACCCAGAATATGCGTCTAGGAAACACAGTAATTCACACCCGGAGGTGGAATCCACTATCTGATCTATTCTAGGTAGTGGGAATGGATCTTTTGGGCATGCCTTATTCAGTGTTGTGTAGTCGATACACATCTGAAGCTTCCCGCCGGCCTTGGGTACAACAACTAGGTTCGCCAACCATTTTTGGTGTAAGACTTCTCGGATGAATCCAGCTTCGAGCAACTTCTTCACTTCTTGTCGTATGAAGTTCTGTCGCTCTACGAATTGCTTTTGAGGCTTCTGATGTACGGGCCGAGCATCAGGATAGATCTTCAGATTATGCTCAATCACTTCCCTAGGGATCCCAGGCATTTGTGACGGTTGCCAGGCAAACACGTCGACATTAGCCCGGAGGAAAGTGAAGAGCGTGAGTTCCTATTTGTCATTCAGACCTCCAGATATGTGGGTGGTCTGAGCGGCATCGGAACCGATTTGGACGACCTTGATGGGGATGTCGGTGTCACCGCTTGGTTGCACGCGAGGTGCGGAGGTTGAGCCTCGTTGACGAATGCTCGGGGGTTTCGGAGCTTGTTCCTGCCTGGATTCTTCCTCGTGCGCTGTAGCAAGCGCATGAAGTTCTTCTAGAGCAGTCACTCCAGTAGTACGGTCTATGCGGATTCGGAGAACACCAGCTGGTGTTGGCATCTTCAACACCAGGTAGCCATAATGAGCAGTAGTCATGAACTTGTACAAGGCGGGCCTGCCCAGAATGGCGTTGAAAGGTAAGTTGATCTGAGCGACGTCTAAGATCAACTTCTCAGTGCGATAATTCTCCCGAGTCCCGAAGGTCACGGGGAGAGTAATTGCACCCAGTGGGGTTATGGCCCCCGGACCTACTCCGGAGAAAGGTCGGGAGGGGCGAAGGTCTGAAGGTCGGAGCTGAAGCTTGAGAAAGCTTCGTAGCTTATGAGATTCAGCCCTGAACCTCCGTCCACCATTACATGGTGGAGTTGAATGTTATTGATGGTAGGTGATACCATCAAAGGTAGCTGACTAGCTCCGATCATGTTCTGAGGGCAGTCCGAGGCATCAAAAGTGATGGTGGTATCCATCCACTTTCGATGAGGCTCTGCCCCAGCTGTAGGAGCTACTGAGGCCATGTCCCGCTGCATGGTCTTGAGGACACGGCAGGAGGTGATGTCCCACGAACCACCAAAGATGGTGTTCATGGTATTCCGACGCTCATTGTCAGAGACGTCGGAGTCATCGTCGACAGAGGTGTAAAAAGCCTTCAAGACCTTTTTAGGGTCCTGGGAGCCTAACTCCTCTTCAGCCGGAGCTTCATCTAGGGGTGGGCATTCGGTTAATTCGGTTAATTCGGTTCGGTTAATTCGGTTAATGGTTAATTCGGTTAATAGAAATCGATAATCGAATATGACTGAATAAAAACATTAACCGCACAATTCGGTTGCGGTTAATTCGGTTCGGTTAATCGGTTAACCGAATTAACCGCATATAGATTAAAACACAATTTAAACATAAAGATAAATAAAGAAAATTTGAAATTTTGAATAATAAAACAACATGAAATCAACTCAAACATAAAAATACCAATATATAAGTTAATATACAAGCATACATCCATGTTTGATAAATTATATACCAAGAGAAACAAAAGTAGACATGAACAAATCACATAAAATTCGGTTAATTCGGTTAATTCGGTTAATCGGATTAAAAACCGAATTATTAACCGAAAACCAAATAGCGAAAAAATCATAACCGAACCGATAACCGAAAACCGAATTAACCGAAAATTTCGGTTAATTCGATGCGGTTAATTTCGGTTAACGGTTATGCGGTTAACCGCGCCCACCCCTAGCTTCATCGACCTTCTGTTTTCCTTCCCTCTGACGAAAGGAACTTCTTCCCGACGCTTGTTGTAGTGCTCGACAAGGTTTTGGACCTCCCGACAGTCCTCCAAGTTGTGGCCATTCGACTTGTGGATAGGACACCACATTTTCGAGTTGCCACCGTATTCAGGGGACGGCCGAGGTCGTTTCTCGGGGCGTGGCCCCCGGCCACCTGGAGCTGCCGCAGCTGCAGCATTAGATGTGCCGGCCGACGGCTTCTTCTTGCCGTTGGACTTTTTCTTCTTTTTGCCACTCACGGAGGTAGTGGCTTCACCTTTGGAGGATTTTTTTCCATCCTCTGGAGGTGGTTTGGAGTGCATTTCACGGCCTTTCGCAGCTTTGGCACACTTGTCTGCCAAGCTGAAGAGCTTCGTGACACTGGTGATCTCCTTGACCGCCAGCTTCTCTAGCATCTTATTATCTCGTACGCCCTGTCTAAATGCCATGATAACAGAGACACTAGAGATAGAAGGAATGTTTCGTACCTAGAAGAACCTCTGGATGAATGAGCGCAGGGATTCTCCCCCCTTCTACACGACTGCAAAAAGGTCCAATTCGGTGCCTGGCTGGGTGTATGAACTCCCGAAATTGGCGGTGAACTGTTGGCACAATTCCTCCCAACTATTGATAGAGTTGTGAGGAAGGTTAATGAACCAGGACCTGGCGGTCCCAATCAAGTCCATTGGGAAGCAGTTAGCCATTACGGCCTCGTTACCTCCGGCCGCAAGGATTGCGGTGGTGTAAATTTGGAGAAACTCAGTGGGATTAACTGTCCCGTCAAATTTCTCCGGCAGGTGAGGCCGGAACTTTTGTGGCCATCTGACCATGCATAGGTGCATGGCCAGTGCAGAATAGCCTCCTCCTACTCCCTCGAGAGCTGGACTGTCTCGAGCCTCTCGCCTTTCGCGAGCACGCTCGATATGGACACGGTCATCCTGTTGACGGTAACGGCGATCAAGCTCCGCCCGGAGGTCATGAGTTGAAAGTGTGGTTACCGTATGAGTACGTTACGCCCTAGAAGGTAGCGACGTAACTTGCTGTGATGCAGCACGCCTCCTATTTTGGGAAGCATGCGGACCAAGTTTGCCAGACACGGTCCAGCGCTTCGATGGGGCCCGCCCCGAAGGAGGAGGACCTTGGTTGCTGATGCGGTCGGCTGCTGCTGCAACCAGATGTTCCACATCATCCCTCCACTGCTCCATTGCACCCTGGGATGCACCTGGAGGTCGTGGACGTTGGAGGAGAGCACGCGCTGCATGAAGCGCGTGTTCAGGGTTGTTATTATTCGTCGATGCAGTGACCGAAGCTGATGCACCGTCGCGCTGCCCATCTTGACGTGCTGGTGCAGGCGCTGGCGGTGGAGGCATGACTCCTTCTGAAGCCACGGCACCTTCTAGTTGCTGCATGTTGGGGGGATTTCCCCCAGCGGGTTGAACAACAGGGTTGCCGTTGGATGATCCAGCAGCTGAGTTCACCATACTTGAAATCTCGGGTGCCCCTACCTGGCGCGCCAACTGTCGGCGTTTGGATCCGGCAGATCTCCTGACGCTACCTTTCGTAGATCGAAGAGTTGTAGTTCGGTGAAGGGTGCGCAGAGATTCAAGAAGGTGAAAGACACGTGTACATAGAGATTTACGTGGTTCGGGCCACCTGAGCATAATACCCTACTCCACGGGGTGTGTTGGTGATGTATTAAGCATGTGAGTCTAGAAGAAGCTCTAGAAGAAGAAGCTCATCTAACTCAGGGAGTTGAGTAGTGGTCTGGAACCGTCCTTTGTGTATCGTCGACTAGTCCTTTTATAGTACAAGGACTGGATGTTACACCGTTAGCCTGTCCTGACATGTGGCCCCGGCGGTTATACATGCTTGATACACAATAAATGAGGTTAATTACCCTTAATAGCCTGGTAACGTGCCTTTACAGTGCAGTTACCAGTATTAAGGTCCATCCGATCGTGTGTCATTAATATGGTATTAATGACACTTAATCATGTCTTGAAGTCTTTGATTGCTCCTTGAAGGTCCGGAGTCGTTGGGGGGTCCACTAGCCTGATTGTTGAAGTTGAAGGTTCGGCGGTCGCCACGTGGCAGCACCGGAGCTTACCGTCGTGGACGAGTAGGTCCGGCGCTACTGGACACGTGTCAGTACCGGAGCTTCCCTCTGTCTGGGGTTAGGTTTGGGGGTGCCATACTGGTATTCTGACCGGAGCTTCCCATGTGTGGGTGATAGCTCCGGTCTTATGATACATGTGGCAGCCCTGGGACTAATCATGTCGGGGAAGCAGGTCTGGTTACGCCTGACATTTGGGGCCTTCGGAGGTCTTCAAATCTGGTAGATGGAGTTTCCTTGTGATATTTGCAATCCCAAGGAGTATCCGGTACAGAGGGTACTGACAGCCCGTGTTCAAATTATTAATGAGCACTTGAAGGCGAACCAGCAGCACGTGCTACACTTCCGGCAAGAGAGCGAGATGCACCTGACGGAGGAGGAGTACGCGCAGGTACGTGGAGTGTAGTAAGTATTTTTTATAATTTCCTCGATGGTATTTTTAACGACTTCCAACTATGTGCAGGGCCACGTGAGCTGGTTGTAGGGTCGGACTGATGCATTTTGGGCCCTTTGTCGCTACTGGGCTAGCGATGAGTTTAAAGCTAAGTCCAAGAAGGCTCGATGGTGCAGAGGGGTAGAGGGGAAGAGCAGGCACGGGCAAGATAACCACTTGCGTTTAGCTAAATGCATGGTAAGTGTATGTAACTTATGTTTATATATTCATAATATATTGTTCGTACTAACACGTATTGACAGAAGCGTGAGACGAGTGATTGGTAAGTTTAGAAATCATTCATATTAAATATAACTATATAAATTGTTGAACTTACACGGTTTTCTTGTTTTGCAGGCTAAGTACGGGGAGGAGGATAGGAAGATACACGGCGAAGATTTCGATTGGGAATGTCAACCAATCAATCATCAAGCAGTGTATGCAAGCGGTGGTGGAAAAGCACACGGAAGGTGAGTTTACAAGTTATTTTATCATTTTCAATTCAAGGTATTCAAGATATTTCAATTTCATATTACTGACTCTCTTTTTTATAGGCTTGCCATATTCGACGGAGTTGTCGACTTGAGGGCGGGGAGACCTGCGAGAGGCAGCTCCACGCAGGCTTCTTCGATGGGCACGACTGGTCGTCACGCCTCGCAGAGGGACATTGAGATGCAGTCCCTCCGACAAACTGTAGAAGACAACTTCAGGCGACAGGAGGAGGCGGAACGCCAAAGGATCGCGATGGAGGCCACGATCCAAAACCCAGGCAATAGCGTTGGCGCAGATGCGGGAAGCAATGGAGGTAACAAAATAAAAACTAAAGTTCTCATAATTCAACGTAAATAACTTACTAATAGATAGCATTTAATGTTTGCAAGGACAGGCCATGGCTCGGGTGCAAGGTCTGGGGATCCAGCTACCGATACTACCACCGGTCCTTCCAGACGATCCTTCTTCTGCGGGTCAGGTAATTTTCTATGTAATCCTTCTTCTCCAGCGTAAAAAGATTGAGATAGAAGAAAGGGGGAGATAGTTAGATAGATGAAAATGATTGAGATAGAAGAAAGTGAGAGAAAGAAGAAAGAGTGAAAGATAGTTAGATAGAGTAGGAGAGGAATGAAGAGAGAGAGGAAGATGTAGATGGAGATAGAGGGAGGGATATGTAGATGGAGATAGAGGAAGGAAGATCGAGGGAAAAGGATAGCAATAGAGAGATAGAGTGAGAGAGAAAGATAGAGTGAGAGAGAAAGATAGAAATGAAAAGAGAGAGGAAGAGAGGGGATCTAGATGAAGATAGAGGGAGAGGAAGGGAGGGAGAGAGATGTTGATGCATTTATATTCTAACTCTAAGTTTCATTAATTGCAGGGATCCGCGACGGGTGCACAAACGCCGTCGCCGTCGCTACCGCCACCTAGAATGAGGCGCGACGACGACTTCGGCTTTGGAGGTGGCTCCGGAGGTGGCTACGGAGGTCAGATGGGCGAGTGAGCCCATGTTTAGTTTGTTGATGTTGGTTCCATATTTCAACGATGTGTTGTGATGTTTATATTGCCTATTCTGTGATTCTGGCCATCGAGCCGGGTAGTATTTTCTGTTTTTAAAAAAATAAAAAACCTTATTTGCGACGGTTTTTTAAATAGAGCTTTAATTGCGACGGCCCGACCGTCGCAAATACTGTTGCGGGGCCCACCAGCCCCCTGACGATAACTTGCGACGGTCACTTTGAGCCGTCGCAATTTATCTTATTTGCAACAGTGACCGTCGCAAATAAGCTTAATTGCAACGACTAATTTGCGACGGCTAGAAGCCATCATAAATAAGGAAAGCCGTCACAAATTGCTTATTTGCAACGGTATTTACTTTATTTGCGAGGGCCCTGGCCGTCGCAAATAGTCGCAACTTGCGACGACTAATTTGCGATGGCCCTGCCAGTTCGCTGCAAGCTTTTCAGGAGGTACTGAGATGTGCTGAAGGGACAAGGTTGCCAAGAGATAATGTGAGAAGGAGATAAAAACAAAGCATGAATAGTTAAAACTGCAAGCCTATCTCGATTTCAACATCTCCTTGCTGGAGGGAAGGCAAAAGAGCAAGTGGTACGAAAATATATGATATATAGGTCAAAGCAGCATGGTGACTCGTTCAGGT
Organism: Tuctoria greenei; assembly: GCA_036927565.1. Lineage (NCBI taxonomy): Eukaryota > Viridiplantae > Streptophyta > Magnoliopsida > Poales > Poaceae > Tuctoria > Tuctoria greenei. The sequence goes on along the minus strand of JAYESD010000001.1, from coordinate 6,813,872 downwards.
ACTGTAACCTCTAGGTTTACAAGGGACTTGGATGGGATTTCGAGCCACACAAAAGAAGTCAGAATGGGATTTTGTGCCGTTGAAAATCTGCCATCCAATATATTTTGAGAGGATCTAACAGAGAGTCCACTTCGCCCGTAGGTTCATGGAGGGTCGAAGGTTACCAAAAGTGCCAAAGGTTGAGCTGCAGTCTAGGCTGGCTCAACGGCAGTTCAAGCCTCCAAGGTACTCCCTCCGGTCTAAAATGAATGTCATTCGGACATCACTGGGCAGTGCATTTTTAGTGCAATTTGTTGTTTGAAACGACAACTATTTTGAACCGAAGGTAGCAGAACTGTTAGCTAAGAAGCTGGTTATGTACAAGGTTCTTCCCAAAACCTATCAGTTTAGTTTGGTGGAGATGTACGTAAAGTTTCTGAAAGTGTAGAATCAACCAAATGCGCCCTATGGAAACAATCTTTTGATGTACAAAATTGTATATAAGTCATGGTGTCTTGGCAACGATCTCCGCTTATTTTCATGTCGATAGCTCCCAGTTTCTCCATTAGACCATCTGCAGTGGCACACTGTAAAGCATACTGGATACACTGTTTCACAGTGTAATTTAGAGTGCGTATTGTAAAAGCTGAAGGAGAATAGTGTATAGAGTATACTTTAGAGTATGCTGGTGCGGCCAGCGTACTCTAAAGCATACTCTATACACTATTTTCCTTCAACTTTTACAGTACGTACTCTAAATTACACTGCGAAACAGTGTATCCAGTATGCTTTACAGTACGCCACTGCGGATAGTCTTAGAGTGTTGCTTATTCAGTATCATTATAAACAAGCCTAAAACTATAGATCAACAGGGAAGTAGGGAACTGAGCCATATGGGTCAAAAATCACGCTGATTCATCACTAGAAAGTTTCATTTCAATTAAAATGGTGTTAGCAGTGAATAGTGATAGTATGGACAACTGTTACACATCATTAAAGGGTAGGTTAATTAGCTGGCGTGCCCAAACCTTCTAGCAAGGCTTCGATGGGATTTTATTGGCACGATCTGAAGTCCAATTGTGTAATCCATACGTTTATCACGACCATACCTAAACGTCGTCGCGTCCGCTGTCGATTCCTCAGCCGGAACATCACCTGCACCATGCTCCGATCTCCGGAGTCGCCAGACGGTCAGCCGGGCAGTCAGGCCGGTGCCACCAGGCACTAGCAGAGGCGTCCGTGCGGGTAGAGTCGCGGAGCCAGCAGGCAGAGGCAAGGGTTTGATGGTGTGCAGCGTCGGCAGTTCGAATTCGAGGGCGTCGTGGGGGCCGTATCGTGGGCCTTGAGAATTGCGGCACGGGCCGCAGTTGCGGGTGCGCGCGCAGCCTTCGGCCATAGGCCGGACGGTGCTTTGCTTCCACCGCCGCGCTAACGTTTGCCCATTGGGGCTGTTTAACTCAAAGGCTACGGAATTGTGCTCGACCATGCTCGACCAGAGAGAGAGAGAGCGCGAGAAAGACACAGAAAGAATTCAACCTTTCGTCCGAACTTTGATGTATTATAATCTTTTCTTTAGTGCAGGTACATGATCTGTAGTGATTGTAAGACTATTATTTCACGGCAATACACGTGGCTCTGCATACTGTTTGAGACACGGGATCTTGGGGTAAATGTACCCGGAGGTGTCTCCCTGAACGTTCAGGCACTCCGCAACGGCTTGCCGGCCACCTGGTCCAGTGATGTTCATGGACCGGACATGGATCTCGGTGCAGCTGTCGCTCCTGCTGCACTTAAGCGTCACGGCGGTCGACCGGCTAGATGTCCCTTTGAGATTGGTGTAGGTGACGTTCTTGATAGTCACTGCGCTCTGAAAAAGTGAAAGGCCAGAGAAGATGCATTATACACATCGATCGTGAGTAGCATTATTGCTATACTATCGTTTCTCTCGTAGATTGATTGATTAAATCAATCTCATATCTGTTGTGTGGTAGACCGTATTACGCACCATGGTTTGAAGGTCGACATAGAACTGGTTGATTATAACGGGGTTGTCCACGTTGGTGAATTCTATGTTGGTGAAGGAGATGGACCTTGCGTACCCTTGTCCACCCTGTCGCAAGAGAGAGCACCGCCCATCAAGTTAGACATTTGAGTCCCACTCACATTTTTTGTTCTTGTTTTGGCAAAATTTGTTTTTGCCACACAGATTTTGTTTACTTTACCTCCCACGTCTTGATCCTGGCTCCGTTCTTTGAGTTGATGAAATGGACGTTTCTGACGTCGACGTGCTCTACCATTGCCATTGCTCCATCCTTGCCCAGGCTCCCCACACTATATATAACAAACAGAAGGTTAACTAATATAAAAAAGATAATTACAAATAAATACGATAAAAGCCCGAAACACACGCGGGATATTACGGCAAGTTGCAGCTGTTGTTACCTCACTCCGTGACCTGGGCCGCACATGAGGCCGTCGACGGTGACGAAGCGGCTCCCGGAGACGATGGAAACGCAGTCATCGCCGGTGGAGACCCTCGAGTCGGTGATCCACACGTCCTCGCTCTGCCCGACGTGGATGCCGTCCGTGTTCGGGCTGTCCCCCGGGGCGACGACGGTCAGGTTGCGCACCCTGACGGACCTGCTCTGGATGACCACGACGTGCATCTGCGGGCTGCTCTGGCTGTGGAAGTTGCTCAGCTCGAGGTTGTTGCAGTTCACCAGTTTAAGCGACTGATGGTAAGATACATATAGTGACACATCTCTCTCAGATGGCAATCGAAGTTTCATCGTACAACAAAGAGCATGCAGGTAGAACAATTAATGCGAACAAAGTTACGTAGTACGTACCGTCGGCGAAGCTTTGAGACAACCCCGTGGATGAGAAGGCTAGAAGGGAGAACGAACAATTAGGTACGTATATCATCAGTCAAGGCCTTTCATTATTTCTATTATCTTATAGAAAGCATGTGAAATGAGTATTATCAGTGGACTCACGAGACGTTTGCAAGTCCTGACCCACCAACTCTCTCCGTTGCCGTGGAGCATGCCCTCGCCGGTCACCGTGAGCCTGTCCACGTGAGAGAACCCGAGCCAGTAGTCATTTCTCCCCCCGCTCCATGCGCTCGACGTCGACGGCGGCGCCATAATCTTGCCCATGACCTGTATGTATATATTACCCAAGTAAACATCCGTTAATTATCGTAACACCAACACTGCAGGCAACCATTTCCTTTCGACAACATGTAGTAGCTGATGAGATGTACGTATGCACCTTCACGGTAATCTGTCGAGAAGCGCATGGCCCGTCGAACGCGACGGGGCCGACGAGGAAGGTCTTCTGCGCCGGCACCTGGATGGTCGCCGACGGCACATTGGCGCCGCATGCTGCGGCCCACGCCGCCTCGAACGCCTTTATTTCAGAGAAATCAGAAACACGTTACCCCAAACACGAGCACGCGTTAGACAAAACCCCTTCATCGTCAGCGCACACGTAGTACCTTGGTGTCGTCCGTCCTGCCGTCGCCTCTGGCTCCGTAACCCACGACATTGAACACGCGACCGTCATCGGCGACCACCGAACCACACGCCAGGCCAATGATAAGAAGGATGCCGGTGCAGATGATGAATCCGGCGGCACCCTGCACAGATATTCATCAACGTCTCGCGCTTGTGAGCATCGGCAGGGATCAAGCTGGTCTGTCCTACACGCTACTTTCTGCTTAGTTGCATTTCGATCTTTTGAGGTTTTGTGAGACTTACCATGAGCGCGAATGGAGGCGAGCGTTCTAGGGCCTATTTGGTAGGGATTGTGCTTGTTACAAAACAGCTTGTTTGAAAATTTGATGAAAGCATGTTGTACTTATATTCCACTTTTAGTTCATTATGAGAAGTAGCTAAATTAATATTTTGATAAAAGTTTATTGTTAGGCATAACTTCTACTTATTTCTATGAAGTTGTTTTATAAACCATCTTAAACGGGGTGTTACTGATCGATGGCTTGCATATCTTTTCTTTCTGTTTTTAGAATAGAAGGGTCAACTTTTGAATCAACCTTAGTTATCGCACTAAACCAGTGGAGTTGTTTGATATGCATCCGCTTTCTTGGCTGACCGGCTTTTTAATCGAATGGAATTTATGGTAATTTACTCAACATGCCAGACGTTTGAACTACGTCAAAATTTATGCGCTTATTGTTAGTTATTTTCCTATTTTTGTAATATTGTGTATTTACTATAAAATTATTTATGTATCAGAGTATAAATTTTGTAAGTTCTATCAATTAGATTAATTCATAAGGGTCATGAACATTAAACGAATATACCTATTTTCTCCCAATTGAAAATTAGACTTTGACTTTGTTTGAAAGAACTTGCTCAATGAAATAAGCAGAAGTTATGCTAAAACAATAGTCTTCTGTAACAACTTATTAGTTTAGCTAATTCTCAGAATTAACTAAAAACATAATATAAGCATCAGAAACAAATTATTTACATAAATAAGTAAAAGTTATATAAAAATAAACTTCTGTAATGATTTATTTTTTAGAATGAAGTAAAAATATAATATAAACATAAGCTATTTTTCTTCAGCTTTTAAATAAGTTGTTATTTTTAACATCTCTGCTAAAAGGGCTTCACAACGATGGGATGGGATAGGAAACGATACTACGTCCATCGGGCCGTGCTACTCGATCATTTAGAAGTTGACACGAAAATCGGCCTTTCTCCTTGGGCTCCGCAACTTGCTCGGGTTGGTTGGGCTTGCGGCCTGCCCCCAGCCCCCACCCCTAAAACCTACTAACAAAATTGCTGCATCAACTGATCTATCGACTCTGCCCGCCGCCGAGCAGCGTCATACTGATCCACCCAAAATGATCTGATTTGTTTCGTAGCTTACTATAGCCTGTGAAAAAACATTCGACAGACCGGAACGTTGATAGGCTAGTATCATATGTGTCGGGTACTCCATAATATCGCAAGAAAAATTAAGAGTTTCACATATTTAAGTTGAAGATCTTTGAAGGCCATACGTGTTAAACAGTACTGGATCCGCCTCTCTCGTTTGGGTAGTTCCAACACTGACACGTGTATCACAAGGCCGGACCTAACACCCGTCATAGGAAAGTTCCGGCCCTGCCACGTGTCTAGTGACACCAGACCTAACCCCCAGTAGAGGAAACCTTCGGCCCTGCCACATGTATAGTGGCTCCGGACCAGCCTCCCCACGATGGGAAGCTCCGGAGCTGCCACGTGTCGAACCTCCAGAGTTAGGACTTTAACGGAAGATGGAGAGATCTCCAACGGCTCGGATCTTCAAGGGGACAGTTAAAGCGACAATTACAAGATTACGTGTCATTAAGGCTAGATTAATGACACACGATCAGTAGACTGTTAATAGGGGTAACACCATCATTAAGATGCGTTATCACCCTATTAACCACATTTAATACTCGTTGATCGTGTATTAGACAGTTAACTACGCCAGATCCACATGTCGGGTCAGGCAAGTGATATAACGGTCAGTCCTTGGACTATAAGAAGGTTGCGCCGCACGGTACATGACGACTAAGCTCAGACACACGAGAGCACTAGTGAATACCTAATACAAAAACACACACCCTGTTGAGTAGGGTATTACGCTCAAGTGGCCCGAACCACGTAAATCTTCTGTTTTATCATCTTGTTTAGAATCTCCGCGCGCCCAAACCGATCAAAGAACCTCCGCGAGCTACAATTTAGTAGTATCAGAAGAAGTGTCGTTTGTACGCTGCGATATTTGGCGCACCAGGTAGGGGGAGACTGAGATCACAAGAAGGTGAACTCCACCGTAGGATCATCCAACAACAACAACGCTGTGCAACCTACTGGAGGAATCCTTCCAACATGCAGCAACCAGCAGGCGCTGTTGTTGCGGTGGGGGTCACACCACCACCACCACCACCACCATCTGTTCCGGCGAACAATGCTGGACAGCAGGATGGAGTACTCGCGTCGATCACGGCATCGATGAATAACAATCCTGAGCACGCGCTAATTGTTGCGCATACTCTACTACAACGTTCACCACCTCCAGGAGCACCTCAGGGTGCGATGGAGCAGTAGAGGGCTGATGTTGAACATATGATTGTAGCTCAGCCGATGGAATCAGCAACCAGGGTCCTGCTCCTTCAGGGCAGGCACCTTCACAACGTCGGATCTTGTCAGGAAGACTTAGTCCGCAAGCTTCACAGCACAGGAGACGTGCTGTATCTCAACAGGTGACTTCGCTGCCCTCCGGGACACGTCACACCCATATTGCGTCGAGGCTTTCGACGCACGAACTGCTGGCGGATCTCGACCGCCTCTACAGACAGCGAGACGACCGTGTCCACATCAAGTGTGCTCTTGAGAGGCGAGAAGCCCGGGACAACCCTGCTCCTTTGGGAGTAGGAGGAGACTGTTCTGCCTTGGCTATGCATCTACGCATGGTCAGGTGGCCGCAAAAGTTTTGACCTCATTTGCTGGAGAAATTTGATGGGACTATCAACCCCGCCGAATTTCTTCAAATTTACTCCACCGCTATCCTGGCGATGGGGGGCAATGAGGCTGTGATGGCCAATTATTTTCCAGTGGCTTTGACTGGGACAACCAGGTCCTGATTCATGAGCCTCCCGCCTGACTCCATCAACACTTGGGCGGAGCTATGCCAACAGTTCACCGCCAATTTCGGGAGCTCCTACACCCGACCCGATACTAAACTAGACCTTTTTGCTGTTCAACAAAAATTGGGAGAGTCGTTGCGATCCTTTATCCAATGATTCTCTCAAGTATGCAATACCATCTCTTCTATCTCGAATGCTTCAGTTATTATCGCATTTAGACAGGGCTTCCGGAACAAGAAGATGTTGGAGAAGCTGGCGACAAAAGAAGTCACCATCGTCACGGAGCTCTTCAGTCTGACTGACTAATGTGCTAGAGCTGCGGAGGGCCGTGAGATGCACTCCAAACCAGCTCTGGACGCCAACAAGAAGTCCTCCAAGGCTGAGGCCACTACCTCCAGTAGTGTAAATAAGAAGAAGAAGACCAACAGTAAGAAAAAGCGTTCGGCCAGTGCACCTTCTGCTGCGACTGCTACAGCTCCGGGTGGCCGGGGGCCGTGCCCCAAAAAACGACCTTGACCTTCGTCACAAGACGGCGAAAACTCCAAAATGTGGTGTCCGATACACAAGACATACAAGCACAGTCTGGAGGATTGCCAGGAGGTCCAGAACCTTGTCGAGCGCTACAACAAGCGCCGAGAGGAAGCTCCTTTCCGCCAACGAGAAGGAAAACAAAAAGTCAACGAAGCTCCTGCTGACACAGAGCTAGGCTTTCAGGATCCCAAGAAGGTCCTGAAGGCTGTGTACAACACGGTTGATGACGATTCTGACATCTTTGACAACGAGCGTCGGAAGACCCTGAACACCATCTATGGTGGTTCCTGGGACATCACTTCTCACCGCGTCCTCAAGACAATGCGGTGGGACATGGCCGCTGCAGCTCCTACCGCCAGGGCGGAACCTCATCGGAAATGGATGGACACTTCCATCACCTTCGATGCTACGAACTGCCCCCAAAACATGATCGCAGCTGGACAATTGCCATTGATGGTGTCTCCTACCATCAACAATGTCCAACTCTACCATATTTTGGTGGACGGAGGTGTGGGGCTGAACTTCCTGAGCTATGAAGCCTTCGTCAAGCTCCAGCTCCGACCCTCAGACCTTCATCCCTCATGACCTTTCTCTGGGGTAGGTCCGGGAGCCATTAGCCCTCTCGGATCCATCACAATCTCGATGACCTTCGGAACTCGGGAGAAATACAGGACCGAGAAGCTGGTCTTTGAAGTTGCGCATATCAGCTTACCCTTCAACGCCATCCTAGGCAGACCTGCCCTATATAGGTTCATGGCTGCATCCCACTACGGCGATTTGGTGTTGAAGATGGCGACACCTTCGGTCATTCTCCGCATCCGAGGGGACCGTACTGCAGGAGTCACCGCGCTGGAAGAACTTCATGCGCTTGCAACAGCGCAGGAGGAGGCATCCGACAAAGAGCAAGCTGCTCAACCTCCGAGCACTCGTCACTAAGTCTAAACCTCTGCACCACGTGTGCAGCCAAGCAACAACAAGGACATACCCGTCAAAGTCGTCCAAATTGGTTCTAATGCTGTTCAAACCACTCGTATATCGAGAGGTCTGAACAATAAATAGGAACTCGTGCTCATCACTTTCCTCCGGGCGAATGTTGACGTGTTTGCCTAGCAACCGTCACAAATGCCTCGGATCCCTAGGGAGGTGATTGAGCACAATATGAATATTTATCCCGACGCATGACCAATACACCAGAAGCCCCAGAAGTAATCAGTCGAGTGGCAAAACTTCATCTGACAGGAGATTAAGAAGCTGCTCGAAGCTGGTTTCGTCTGGGAGGTTCATCATCCAAAATGGTTGGCAAACCCAGTCGTCGTACCCAAGACCGGCGGGAAGCTTCAGATGTGTATCGACTACACCACACTAAATAAGGCATGTCCAAAAGATCCATTTCCACTACCTAGAATAGATCAGATAGTAGACTCCACCTCTGTGTGTGAGCTATTGTGTTTCCTAGATGCATACTCCGAATATCATCAAATCCAAATGTCTAGGGAAGATGAAGAGCATATTGCCTTCATTACAGTAGATGAGTTGTACTGTTATACTGTCATGCCCTTTGGTCTCAAAAATGTTGCTTCAACCTTTGTGCAAGCTATGCACAAAACTTTTGGTGAACTCATTAGGGACTTGGTGGAGGTGTATGTCGACGACATCGTCGTGAAGGTCAAGAACAATGAGTCACTCCTTTACAACTTGCAAGCCATCTTCGACAAGCTGCGCATCATGCACACCAAGCTGAACCCACACAAGTGCATCTTCGGGGTTAGCTCTGGGAAGCTCCTTGGTTTCTTGGTGACCCACCGAGGAATTGAGGCAAACCCGGCGAAGATCAAAACTATTGAAGATATGCGGCCCCCAGCCCGCATCAAGGACGTCCAGAAATTAATTGGATGTCTAGCTACGCTCAGCCGGTTCATCTCGAGATTGGCGGAGCGGGCTCTTCCCTTCTTCAAGCTGTTGAGGAAGTCCGAGCCATTTCATTGGTCCGAAGAAGCAGAAAAGGCATTTCAAGAGCTGAAGCAGCTCCTCACCACACTATCAATCTTGGTAGCTCTGAACCCTGGTGAGCCTCTACTGCTTTATATTTCTGCAACTACAGAGGTTGTCAGCACGGTCCTGGTCGCTGTGACGCCCGGTTCCGAAAAATGAACCAAGCTAACGCATATGTGTGCCCAGGATGTTCATCACACATACACGAGTGCAATCACGAACGATATACAGAAATTTACCACAGAACAAGATTAATTAACCTAATTTTATTACACAAACCAGATTATCCTCGAATACAAGCTCTAATGAATATTAACAACAAGTTCAACTAATGCAACGGAAATAAACTAATTAAGCAAACTAAGCAACAATGCAGCATAAGCAATAGGGTATATATGCGCAGCTCCAATCAACACCACAGGCAAAGCTGACGGTAGACACGGCCTAGAACTCCGCATTAAACTCCCAATATTGACCTGCAACTGTTGGGGGGGGGGGATTGCAAGAGTGAATACATATCGTACTCAGCAAGTGTGGAAAATATGACATGTGGCTGATTCAAATGACGACAATAATAATGGCAAAGTGCTGAAAAGTACATAAAAACATTTGAAAAGCAATATATTATAATTATATGAATCAAACCCATCATAATCATACATAATATCATAATACCAGTCCATAATTCACCATCCTCATCAATAATTTCAGATTTCACCATTTGCCAATAACCATATTCAATACCAGAAATTAATCCATAACCATTACCATAATACCGAACCATAACCATCACAAAATCATCCCAATACCAATTCCCTCTAATCATGGAAGTTGTCCAGGTGCTCATAACCGGGAGCACGGCTATCATGATAGTTTTATTTAACACTCTACAGAGTTTGTACCTCTTTACCCACGTGTTCGTGATTTCATCACCCTTCAGTGACTAAGAATCTCCCTTATGCCCATGACCCGTCGGTCATAATACACACTTCCGTTGGTGTGTGGCCAAGAGATCACAAAATAGCCTTTACAAAGGGACTACTAGCCTATTTAGACCCCACTGAGATTTCACCGGTGGCGATGTCTCCCGCAGAGCACATCTTCAACCAAGGGCCCCCTCTTGAGCCATTCGGATCCTAGGGTAGTCCCACCAATCATCAACAAACCCAATCCGACTACCCCTTCCCCGAGCATCCACAATGGTCCAAACAGTACTAGCAAATCCCTAATTAATCAGCTACGCCGCACCCATACTTGGCCTCGTGGTGGCACTGTAGTCCTGGCTTATTCTCGCATGAACCGATCCTTAGATCTAAAGCAAGCAAACCACCATAACATCCAACCCATCCACATACCAGACTTGCTTAGATCACCAATTACAATATTGTATTAACCAGTTCATGTTATCCATAATCTCATCCATGCATATTTAAATTGATTGGTATAGTTGTTTTCCATCCCAGTTGATTAAGCGAAGCAAAAAGTAAGAAGCCCTTCCCGACTCTCTACCATATATTCCAGGTGACAAGGGTGGTTAAACAAATCTAGTAAACTTCCTACCATAGGATTCCATCAAATTGACACAAGCATGCAGTTTGCAAACAAAACATTTATTTTAAAACAGGATCAATATGCTTCAAGGACACTTGCCTTGCTCTTGCTGTTGATCAGGATCAAAGCCTTCAAACTCTTGATGCTGGAGATCCTCAGCGGCACTTTCTAGCGCAAATCCGTCTAATCCACATAATAAACATACAAGACAAGAAACACAATCAAAGAGTGCACCAATATTACTCAATATGACATGACATGCATGATTAATGCAAATGCAAGGTAGAATTTGTTACTCTTGATTGCTTTTAATGATCACTAATTAGTTCTAATAGCTTTTTAACAAGTTTATACAGGTTTGGAGTTGATTAGATCAAATTTTAGAGTCAATTCAACACAATTTAACTAGGAAGATCGGACTAGTCCGCTAGGGACCGGACAAGTCCGCACTTGACGAGATCAGCAGATTAGGGTTTTCTAGATCGACGTGAATTTGGAGATTAGGGGTTGAATTCATGTAAGGAAGAGAGAATATAAGGTATACCAGGTGTTTAGAACTCCAATGAATCAAGAAACTTGGAGGTAGCACTTGGATCTTGATGATCTAGGGTTGGTGATGAACTTGAAGATGAATTGGTGGTGAAGGACGAAACTTGGTGGAGATCTTGATCCTCCTTCGTTTCCTCCTCTTCTTCCTCTTGCTTGGGATCTTCTCCTCCCTCCTTGATGGTGGCTCTCCACGAACTAGGGTTTGGGTGGGTGGAAAAGTGGAAAATAGATGTCAATCCAAGGGGTGGGGCTGTTTATATAGAGGTGGAGGCTAGGGTTAGATGGATTTCGAGTTTTGGGATGAGTAGAGGCCGGTTTAGAGTCCCACATGGGCTCTAAAAGAGTTAGGCACGACGTCCCTAGGCCCACTTAATATGAAACCCAAGAAACAAGTCGTAAAACGAAAGATCAACTCAGAGTCGCGAAATATCGGACAAGTCCGGACAGGACCGGACTAGTCCGAAGTCGTCCAGAGAGAAAATCGGACAAGTATGGCCAAACATCGGACAAGTCCGACTTTGAACAGAGAGGAAAAACAGACAGGTCCGCTGGAACACCAGACTAGTCCGGAAAAGTCCAGTGACTTAGCAAATTTTCAAGATTCATGGAATATCAGACTAGTCCGCACAAAATCGGACAAGTTCGAAAGTTTCCAGGGGAAAAATCGGACTAGTCCGCAGCAAAAACGGACAAGTCCGTTTTTAGTCAGAGAGAAATCGGACTAGTCCTCACTAGAATCGGACTAGTCCGCACTTTCCTGCGTTTTAAGTGCGGTTTTGTTCCAAATCAATTTTAAATGCTTCGAATCAATTTTAAACTCGTTCCTCTTGTTTTGGGCTAATGTTAAACATGTATATGAGTGCATGTAGGGCATGATGCATGAAAATTAGGGTGTTACAAACCTACCCCCCTTAAAATGAATCTCGCCCTCGAGATTCGATGCGGAAGAGAAGAGATAGGGAAATTCCTTCTTGAGATCATCCTCCAATTCCCACATCGCTTCTTTTTCGGTGTGGTGCTTCCATTGAACTTTACACCATCTAATGACCTTGTTCCTTGTGACCCTCTCCTTAGTTTCCATGATTTTGACGGGTTGATCGGCATACATCAAATCTTCCTCTAGTTCCAATTCTTCCATTGGCACTTGTTCTTCCGGTACTCTCAAACACTTCTTGAGCTGGGAAACATGAAAGACATCATGTACGTCTGAAAGATGAGCTGGCATCTCCAACTTATACGCTACTTCTCCTCTTTTGTCCAAAATCTTGAATGGTCCAATATAGCGAGGTGCGAGCTTGCCTCTTATGTTAAACCTCTTATGACCCCTCATTGGTGACACCTTGAGGTAAACAAAATCTCCCACTTAAAAGGCTAATTCCCTTCTCCTATTATCCGCATAGCCTTTTTGTCTTGATTGGGCAGCCCTCAAGTTTTCACGAATTATTTGGACTTGCTTTTCGGCTTCTTGCAACACATTCGGACCAAATACTTGAGTTTCTCCTGCCTCATTCCAGAATAAAGGTGTCCTACACTTCCTCCCATAAAGTGCTTCATATGGTGACATCTTCAAACTTGCTTGGTAACTATTGTTGTATGAAAATTCCGCGTATGGCAAGCTTTTGTCCCAACTTTTCCCATGCTTCAAAGCACAAGCTCTTAACATGTCTTCCAAAATCTGATTGGTCCTCTCGGTTTGTCCATCCGTTTGAGGATGATATGCTGAACTAAAGTTCAACCTCGTTCCCAAAGCTTCACGCAATTTTTGCCAAAATCTGGAGGTAAATTGAGAACCTCTATCCGAGACTATCTTCTTAGGGACTCCGTGTCGACACACAATATGCTCCATGTATATCTCGGCCAATTGTGCAGCTGTACATTTGGTCTTCACAGGGACAAAATGAGCTGACTTGGTTAAGCGATCCACAATTACCCAAATTGAGTCATACCCGGACTGATTACGTGGTAACCCAACTATGAAGTCCATTCCAATTTCTTCCCACTTCCATTCCGGAATCTTCAACGGTTGCAACAATCCGGCTGGCCTTTGATGTTCCGCCTTGACTCGTTGACACACATCACACAATGCAACATATTCGGCTATGTCCTTTTTCATGCTATCCCACCAATAGCAAGTCTTCAAGTCCTTGTACATCTCCGCCTTGACTCGTTGACACACATCACACAATGCAACATATTCGGCTATGTCCTTTTTCATGCTATCCCACCAATAGCAAGTCTTCAGGTCCTTGTACATCTTCGTACAACTGGGGTGAATCGAGTAAGGCGAGTCATGTGCCTCCTTTAATATTGTCTCCCGAATATGCTTTACATTAGGCACAATGATTCTCTTTCCAAGCCATAAGGTACCATATTCGTCTTTATCAAATCTGAATTCTCTCCCTTCCTCAGTCCTTTCCTTGATTTCCTTGATCTCTTCATCTGCGGTTTGGGCCTCTCGAATTTCTTGCTCCAAGGTTGGGTTTAATTCCATCATCTCCATCTCATTTACAAACCCGAGGTTCAACCGTTCAAACTCCTTGCATAACTCGGATGGTAACTCTCGAACTGTGAGTCGATGACTTACTCCCTTTCTACTCAAAGCATCGGCCACTACATTGGCCTTTCCCGGATGATAGTTGATCCCCAAATCATAATCTTTGATGAGCTCCAACCATCTTCGTTGCCTCAAGTTCAGATCCGTTTGTGTGAAAATATACTTCAAACTCTTATGATTCGTATAAATTTCACACCTATGTCCAAGAATATAGTGTCTCCAAATCTTCAATGCGTGTACCACGGCTGCTAGTTCAAGATCATGCGTGGGGTAATTCTGCTCATGTTTCTTTAATTGTCTTGATGCATAGGCAACCACTTGACCTTCTTGCATCAATACACACCCAAGTCCTTGTCTTGATGCATCACAATAGATGTCAAAACTCTTGCTTACATCCGACAATACCAAAATTGGGGCTGTTGTCAACCTCTTCTTCAACTCCTCAAAACTATTCTGACAAGCTTCAGTCCATTGGAACGCCTTTCCCTTCATTAGCAACTCCGTCATAGGCTTGGCTATCTTGGAAAATTCCTTGATGAATCTACGTTAATATCCAGCCATCCCAAGAAAACTCCTTATTTCCTTGACATTTTGCGGCGGTTCCCACTTCAACACGTCTCTCACCTTTCCGGGGTCAACCGATACTCCTCCTCCTGAGATTATATGACCCAAGAATGGCACCTCTTTCAACCAAAACTGACACTTGTTGAACTTGACATACAATCGATGCTCCCTCAATTTCTGCAACGTAAGCCTCAAGTGCTCCTCATGTTCCTTCTCATCCTTCGAGTAGATCATAATGTCACCAATAAACACCACAACGAACTTGTCCAAGTACTTCATGAAGACTTTATTCATGAGGTACATAAAGTAGGCAGGCGCATTTGTCAATCCAAAAGACATCATGGTGTACTCATAAGATCCATACCGTGTCCTAAAAGCTGTCTTGGGTATGTCCGATGGTCTAATCTTCATTTGAAAGTATCCCGACATCAAATGAATCTTAGAGAAGACACAAGCACCCTTCATCTGATCAAACAAGTCTTCTATACGTGGCAAGGTGTACTTGTTCTTGATTGTTACCTTGTTGAGAGCTCGGTAATCCACGCACATCCTTTGGGATCCATCCTTCTTGTCCACAAACAACACAGGCGCTCCCCAAGGTGAAGAACTAGGGCAAATAAAACCCTTCTCTAATTGCTCTTGAATTTGCTTCTTGAGCTCCGCTAATTCCATAGGAGGCATCCTATACGGCCTCTTAGCTATAGGTGCAGTTCCAGGTATTAAATCAATAACAAACTCAATGTCTCGATCGGGTGGCATACCTGGCAACTCGTCCGGAAAAACATCCAAATATTCACAAACCACCGGAATCTCCTCAATGGCGGCACCGTCCATATGATTCAACTCCAATCGCTTCGGTGCGGTTTGAGATGCTTCAAATTTTACGGCGATCCCTTCCTCATTGGTCAACTTCACCGTCTTCGTGGCACACTCAATAACTCCATTGTGCTTCCTCAACCAGTCCATACCAAGTATAATATCCAACCCTTGAGAATCCAAAACAATGAGGTTGGCGGAGAAGTCTACCCCCCTTATTCTAAGGTTTACTTTTGGACATACTATATTTGTCCTCATCTCTCCTCCAGGAGACTTAACCAACAGGGTAAACTTCATATGAGAGATAGGCAAACTATACTTGGCAACATACTTCGATGCAATGAATGAATGTGATGCTCCAGAATCAAATAACATAGTTGCGGGGTTGGAGTTGGCGAGAAACATACCAATGACCACGTCATCCGCTTGTTGAGCATCCTCCGTAGAGACATGGTTCACGTTGCCACGAGCAAAATTCTGCTGTCCACGGCTTCCTTGTGGTTGTCCTCCATTAGGTCTTGGGTTTTGCCTCGGTGCATTGCTTCCTTGACAAAGGCCCGACTTAGGACATTGATGCGCAAAGAGTCCAGCTTCTCCACAAGTATAACACTTCTTAACCCCACCAGAATTGTTGGGACGAGCTTGGTTTTGAACATTGGCTCCAGGAAAATCAGCGCGAGGCGCATAAGGCATCAGAGGCCTAGGTGCTTGCATGACAGGGCGTTGCTGCACGAACTGAGTGGGGCGTGGTGCATAACCAGGGCGCTGAGCAGGAATAGAGGAGCTGTAATGAGGTGCATTGGACGGCGCAAAGCGAGGGCGCACATTACTTCCTTGTTGCTGTCCTTGATATGGCGTCTTCCTCTTGATTTCTTGCTCCATCTCACGAATCTTGTTCTCAACCACAATTGCTTTGTCCACAAGCTTCTGGATATTGACATAATCACAGTTGAGCAATTGCACTTGGATCTCATTGTTCAAGCCCCTCATGAACAAGTATTGTTTCCGGCTGTCCCGACTAACATCCTCAGGCGCATACCTTGAGAGTTGAGTGAATTTATTGAGATATTCACTCACGCTTGATCTTCCTTGCCTCAAATTCTCAAATTCTTGCCTCTTCAAGAGCATAACACCTTCCGGCAAATAATGAGAACGAAAATTCTCCTTGAATTCGGCCCAAGTAATTCTCTCTTGGTTCTCATGAGCATTGCAATAAGAATCCCACCAATCCGCAACTGCTCCAACTAGTTGATGAGAAGCAAATAGCACCTTCTCCCGATCACTGCATTGGACAATGGCTAGCTTCTTCTCCACGGACTTGAGCCAATCCTCCGCATCCATAGGGTCAGCAGCTTGAGCAAAGGTCGGCGGCCTAGTCCTCATAAACTCTCCCAATCGGTTATGAGGAGGTGGGGGTGGCAGTGGAGGCATGTGGGGTTGATTGTTGATATTGCCAGCCTGCAGCTGTCCCATTGTTTGTATCATGGTCTGCATGAGCTGGTTTTGCATAGCCAATAGCTGCTCAATGTTGATAGCTCCCTGAGTAGATCCTTGTCCAACGTTGTTCTGAGGTACTCCATGGTTCTCCTCCTCATCATTTCTACCCCTCTGGTTGTGAGTCCTCACCATCTGAAGGAAAGCAATAGGTAAGAAATAGAAAACATCCCTAACTATATGCATCAAGGGATATGAAGCTAACCAACTAGCTAGCCTACGTGGACATGGCAATGCTAAAGCATCCCAAAATCCTCTATTAAGCACACAAGCAACCAATATATATAGCAAACAACACTTCAAGCAAAAACACATCGATTCCTGAGTGCTCCTATGTGGTCTAAAGTGTCCATTCTATCTAGGCTACATCCTAGGGTCAACCTGTGGCTCTGATACCAATCTGTGACGCCCGGTTCCGAAAAATGAACCAAGCTAACACATATGTGTGCCCAGGATGTTCATCACACATACACGAATGCAATCACAAACGATATACAGAAATTTACCACATAACAAGATTAATTAACCAAATTTTATTACACAAACCAGATTATCCTCGAATACAAGCTCTAATGAATATTAACAACAAGTTCAACTACTGCAGCAGAAATAAACTAATTAAGCAAACTAAGCAACTATGCAGCATAAGCAATAGGGTATATATGTGTAGCTCCAATCAACACCACAGGCAAAGCTGACGGTAGACACGGCCTAGAACTCCGCATTGTCACCATTAAACTCACAATCCTGACCTGCAACTGTTGGGGGGATTGCAAGAGTGAGTACATGTCGTACTCAGCAAGTGTGGAAAATATAACATGTGGCAGATTCAAATGACGAAAATAATAATGGCGAAGTGCTGAAAAGTACATAAAAACATTTGAAAAGCAATATATTATAATTATATGAATCAAACCCATCATATCATACATAATATCATAATACCAGTGCATAATTCACCATCCTCATCAATAATTTCAGATTTCACCATTTGCCAATAACCATATTCAATACCAGAAATTAATCCATAACCATTACCATAATACCGAACCATAACCATCACAAAAACATCCCAATACCAATTCCCTCTAATCATGGAAGTTGTACAGGTGCTCATAACCGGGAGCACGGCTATCATGATAGTTTTATTTAACACTCTGCAGAGTTTGTACCTCTTTACCCACGTGTTCGTGATTTCATCACCCTTCGGTGACTAAGAATCTCCCTTATGCCCATGACCCGTCAGTCATAATACACACTTCCGTTGGTGTGTGGCCAAGATACCACAAAATAGCCTTTACAAAGGGATTACTAGCCTATTTAGACCCCACTGAGGTTTCACCGGTGGCGATGTCTCCCGCAGAGCACATCTTCAACCAAGGGCCCCCTCTTGAGCCATTCGGATCCCAGGGTAGTCCCACCAATCATCAACAAACCCAATCCGACTACCCCTTCCCCGAGAATCCACAATGGTCCAAAAGTACTAGCAAAGCCCTAATTAATCAGCTACGCCGCACCCATACTTGGCCTCGTGGTGGCATTGTAGTCCTGGCTTATTCTCGCATGAACCGGTCCTTAGATCTAAAGCAAGCAAACCACCATAACATCCAACCCATCCACATACCAGGCTTGCTTAGATCACCCATTACAATACCGTATTAACCAGTTCATGTTATCCATAATCTCATCCATGCATATTTAAATTGATTGGTATAGTTGTTTTCCATCCCAGTTGATTAAGCGAAGCAAAAAGTAAGAAGCCCTTCCCGACTCTCTACCATATATTCCAGGTGATAAGGGTGGTTAAACAAATCTAGTAAACTTCCTACCATAGGATTCCCATCAAATTGACACAAGCATGCAGTTTGCAAACAAAACATTTATTTTAAAACAGGATCAATATGCTTCACGGACACTTGCCTTGCTCTTGCTGTTGATCAGGATCAAAGCCTTTGAACTCTTGATGCTGGATATCCTCAGCGGCACTTTCTAGCGCAAATCCGTCTAATCCACATAATAAACATAAAAGACAAGAAACACAATCAAAGAGTGCATAAATATTACTCAATATGACATGACATGCATGATTAATGCAAATGCAAGGTAGAACTTGTTACTTGATTGCTTTTAATGATCACTAATTAGTTCTAATAGCTTTTTAACAAGTTTACACAGGTTTGGAGTTGATTAGATCAAATTTGAGAGTCAATTCAACACAATTTAACCAGGAAGATCGGACTAGTCCGCTAGGGACCGGACAAGTCCGCACTTGACGAGATCAGCAGATTAGAGTTTTCTAGATCGACGTGAATTTGGAGATTAGGGGTTGAATTCACGTAAGGAAAAGAGAATAGAAGGTATACCAGGTGTTTAGAACTCCAATGAATCAAGAAACTTGGAGGTAACACTTGGATCTTGATGATCTAGGGTTGGCGATGAACTTGGAGATGAATTGGTGGTGAAGGACGAAACTTGGTGGAGATCTTGATCCTCCTTCATTTCCTCCTCTTCTTCCTCTTGCTTGGGATCTTCTCCTCCCTCCTTGATGGTGGCTCTCCACGAACTAGGGTTTGGGTGGGTAGAAAAGTTGAAAATAGATGTCAGTCCAAGGGGTGGGGCTGTTTATATAGAGGTGGAGGCTAGGGTTAGATGGATTTTGAGTTTTGGGATGAGTAGAGGCCGGTTTAGAGTCCCACATGGGCTCTAAAAGAGTTAGGCACGATGTCCCTAGGCCCACTTAATATGAAACCCAAGAAACAAGTCGAAAAACAAAAGATCAACTCGGAGTCGCGAAATATCGGACAAGTCCGGACAGGACCGGACTAGTCCGAAGTCGTCCAGAGAGAAAATCGGACAAGTCTGACCAAACATCGGACAAGTCCAACTTTGAACAGAGAGGAAAAATGGACAAGTCCGCTGGAACACCGGACTAGTCCGGAAAAGTCCAGAGACTTAGCAAATTTTCAAGGATTCATGGAATATTGAACTAATCCGCACAAAATCGGACAAGTCCGAAAGTTTCCAGGGGCAAAATCGGACTAGTCCGCAGCAAAAACGAACAAGTCCGTTTTTAGTCAGAGAGAAATCGGACTAGTCCTCAGTAAAATCGGACTGGTCCGCACTTTCCTGCGTTTTAAGTGCGGTTTTGTTCCATATCAATTTTAAATGCTCCGAATCAATTTTAAACTCGTTCCTCTTGTTGTGGGCTAATGTTAAACATGTATATGAGTGCATGTAGGTAATGATGCATGAAAATTAGGGTGTTACAGTCGCGGAAAGACCGAAACCACATCCAATTGAGGAGCCCTGACCCCTCCAGGAGGGTCCGGAGCAACCTGAAGGTGAGTCTGGGTCCTAGCCCCCAGGCATGGATCTTCAAGGCGAAATGCTAGAAGATCAACCTCTATCATCTGAGGGAGTTCTCACGGCTGATTAGGAAGATCCGGACCCCTCCGGGAGGGTCAGGATTGACCAAGAAGAAGTTCTAGACCCCTCCGGGAAGGTCCGAGAAGTTGAACAAAAAGGTTCAGACCCCTCCGGGAGGGTCTGGGTCGATGGAGAAAAAGCTTCGGGCCCCTCCGAGAGAATCTGTACCGTCCAGCGACCAATATACTTCATCAGTGAAGTACTCCATGATGCCAATACCAGATACGTTGAAGTGCATAAGATGCTTTATGCAGTTCTTATTACCTCAAGGAAGCTTGATCATTACTTACAAGCCCACAAGATATCAGTGGTAACTTCTTATCCACTGCGTGCAATTCTGC